>OZ018376.1:128613466-129818466 GCA_963969555.1 Polydrusus pterygomalis
TGTTTCCGTAATTTTAAGCGAACATTTAGTACTTAGATGTTGGTTTATAACAGTGAAAATAGGCTCATCTAAAACGGTCCTTGACAGAAAAATCAATATCTACAGTAAAGACGTAGAAATAAAAAAAATAAAATACACACTCTATCAATAGATATATAGAAATTTGTTAAACTGTTTAACAATATACTAATTAAGTATATTTAGAAAATAAAAAAGTAAGTACCGAAATGAAGTTACAAGTAGACTCAACATTTTTACGCCGTCTTTAATAAAAATTATATTATTAACATTCCGGTATTGTTCTTAGTGTTAGCAGAAAATATGTTCGTGTAAAAATTAGTTAGGTATGATATACGTTATGATACCAAAGGCACAATTGTATACATGCCACAGTCCTGTAGTCAAATGGGTAAAATGACCTATACCTAGTTTTGGTGTCACCAAACATTCAAACTTAAGGTTGAATTCTCAACGTCATTCAATCTATTGCCAACCTATAACCTATTTCGCGTTGATTTTTTGAGTTTATTATTTTAATAACTAACATTTAAAGAAAATCAATATCGTCGGTACATTATTTAGGTAGTATCTGATATATTATAAAAATATCAATTTATTTCATTGCTAATTTTGGGAGAATTGTATAGTGAAAGAACAATGAGTGACAATGACATAATAATGTTAAAAAAAATCTTACCCGATATTTTTCGCTATACAATTCTCCTAAAATAAGTTATGAAATTCCTTGATATTTATTAAATATGTCAATTATTACCTATAGAATATCAAGTCGATACTGATTTTCTTTAAATTTTGTATAAAAGCTAGAAAACATAAATAAATCTACGCGAAATAGGTTATAGGTTGGCAAGCATGTTGATACTCCCACCTTAAGCAAAAAAAACAATGTCGAGCTGACTTATTCAAGATATCTGTCCGGGACGAGTATTAT
This sequence comes from Polydrusus pterygomalis, assembly GCA_963969555.1. Taxonomy (NCBI): domain Eukaryota; kingdom Metazoa; phylum Arthropoda; class Insecta; order Coleoptera; family Curculionidae; genus Polydrusus; species Polydrusus pterygomalis. The sequence continues at coordinate 128,614,419 of OZ018376.1, forward strand.
ACCCAACCCACCCACATAGCAAACCCAAAAACTCCCATAGAAGATTATGGATGAATGCTTCATGGCCATAATTAAACGCCTTGAATGTTTTATTGGCCTATATTTTCACATAAACGAAAAACAAACAAGCAGTTGTACCCGAAGTGATTACAAAATTGAACGCTTATCTAATGGTTTTTGGAAAGGTTTACCTAAGTGTAGGTATATTATATTTAATAAATGAAATTTCCTAATCCTAACTTTTTATTTTTTAATTGGAATAATTTAATATTAAAAAAAAATTACCTCAAGTTGTATGTTTATCAACAAGTTTTGCTTCTTTCCTACGACATTTATTTCGTGTTTTCCTCGCCTGTCAAGAGAGATTTTTTCTAAAGTAACCGGGGATCGACATTTTGGGACTTTATCATAATTATCTGAATTTTAAGATGCAGTAACAGATCGCACCGAAAAACTCACCAGGGTGCGTGTGGTTTTAAACGCAGTAGGTAGGAAAACCTATGCCTACATCGACCTAACTGTCCGAATAGTTTCACTTTCACAAGATATATTCGATTAAGTCTGCTTTATTACTAGCTTATTTATTTTGACCTACAGCATTAGTTTAATAACTAGTGACACTTTTTTCTTAAGTAAAATGGTGAAATTGTAGTTTTTTAAAGGTTTATTTTAATGGTAGCTCTATAATATATTATATTTCTAAATTTTGGCAAAAAGTCTAAGCACATTTTATGGAATGAACATGCGATGATACCCAATCATCGCCATTGCTAATAAACTCTTTTAAGTAGGAAGATACGGTTACTTTAGTGGACGACTTTCTTTAATAACTGCTACATTTTCTCAAGTGTCTTCCCGAAATACCCTCACAGCTGTTTTCCTTCTTTTTTATAGATTATTTTTCATAACTTTTAGTAGCAACGTTGGACTTCATCCGCCATACCTTTTTAACGTTTGTAAATCGGCACCAGAATCTGCCAGTAATGTTGCTGATGACCTCCCGAATGTATGGTAAGTATATAGCTTAGGATTTTGCAAGCCAAGGAATGTTGCAATAATTCTTCGAGTAATATGACAAGTGTCCTGGACCTGGATAATACATTTTCCGTTTCTAATCCAAGAAAAAACGATTATTTTGCACATTTTTTGAACGTATTTGAATATATTTTCATACAACTTCAATTAACTCAATTACAACATTCTCGTTGGTTATTTTTAACTTTAACTTCTGATAAAAACATGGTAGCCGTTAAAATAAAAATAGTGTAGTGCTACTGAGTAATCAATAGTTCTGCAGATGGTTGTAAAATAAACCGAAATGTTAACAAGTAAAAAATTTTCAATCAAAAATTGACTTAAATCCCAAGAAAAATTTACTAAAATTGTTGTTGGTTTTTTTGAAGTCTTGCAATCTTTGGTCTTGTTTTTGGGACACTTATTTTGATAAAAGTATGGACGTCTTAAACGTCTTCGGCACGCATACAATATTTTTTTTCGCATTTTTAAAATATTAAAGCCAAAAAAGCATCAGAATGGTACCTACTCAATACTTTTTATTTAACACAATTTAAAGCCGATTGCATGTTTTGAAATGTGCCGGGTGAGTCAACGACGGCGAAAAAATAACTTTATACCTTAATGATAAGTTGTCGATAATTATTAGCTTCTGTGTTATGGTAGGTATGGTTGAATGTTTTACACAATTTTAAAATATTTTGATTTATACATGGTATGCACAAAAGGTGAAATGAGATTTCAAGATAATTCGACTTATAATAAACATTTAGAATTTACAAAAAAAAATCTAAAAATACTAATTGAATTTTGATTACAAGCGATTTATAATTTTAAAATATGCTGAGAATAGAAGTACAACAGCTATTATAAATATGTTGCATTTAAAACGTAACCGATTCCTTGAACCATATTAATTAGAGGAAAAATGACAAGCTATGGGGATTTAATGCATACTCTGATTTAAAATGTTTTTCTCCGATTGCAGCAAAATACTAATTTTGCAGACAAACCGTAGTAACCAACCGCCTAATCAACAACTGGGATTTCTATCGAGTTTTTATTGAATTAATCAAGACAGGAGAAATAAAATGATTGTGGGAATTGTGATAATTTGCAAAATATATTTTACCTCTCTGCGAAAAAATTTAATGTTCAACTTAGCAGCAAAGCAGATTGACTACGACTTTTCTGCCATTACTTTGGCATATACGGGTCTTTCGAACTTATTGTTATACATTTTTTGCCAAACTCGTTTTTCTTTGCATCTTCACGACCTATCTAAGTATCAAATATTACTTTAATACTTTAACCGTATACAAAATAAATGTCCAACAAAATTTAATTCAGCAAAATGAAATTTCATAGTTACATAAAAATAATGACAAACACTTTGTGTGGTCTAAATGCTCTCCGCAGACCGTTATAAAGAGAGTGTAAAAAAAAAACTGTTAAGAGTTAGCAAGGCTGAATTCACCATATTAAATTATAAAGACATAATTATCTTTAAAATTATGTTTAAAAAGTCAGATACCTGCCTTACACGGTTTTTACTCATTGCTCCTGGCCAGACAATGAAACAGTTTAGAATAAGTCCGACAGCGTTATTCAGCAGAACTACTCTAAACACAAGTAATAAAATAAGTTTTTCTTATTTTTTTGAACGTAGGCCCCTATAAAGGGTGAAAACGTAAAAGCGAAAAATAAAAGTTTCTATTGGCAAAATATTTTTTGTCATTTTCTTTAAACTCAACTCTAAAACATAACTAACAAAATACGTATTTTTTATTTATTTTGGGTTTGTTCGGAGTTAAGGGGTGAAAAGGGTATACCTTTAAAATTTATAGGTAGTGAAAATGTATTTTTTGTCAGATTTCCTTGACACCCAGAAACACTCTAAAAGACAAGTAATTAAATTTATTATTTTTAAACATCGCGTCGGCCACTAAAGGGGTTATAAAAATTAATTTATATCGGAAGACATAATATGTTTTGACGAACTTTCTTTAAACTCGAATTTCTTAATACTTGCATGATAGGTAGTAAATACATAAATATTATGCAGGAAAGTAATTAACTGTTTTAGATTAAATACAACCTTATTGTATAAGGATTTATCAGGCGGTTAGATAGTTTTTTTTGCATAAAATTTTATTTATTATAATATGAAGTAAAATTACTTATATAAAAATAAATTGCTACATTCGACAAATAACAAGATCAAATTGTGCATTAAATAAAAAACGACAGTTACAACAAGAAATATGAAATATTTATATAACTAAATATTATACGGATTTACATTTTAATAACATAATCGCCCCTAAATACATTTAGCACAACATTCATCATAATATATAGTGCTAGAACTTTAAAAGGCATAAGGAACATTTTTAGTCTTTGTTCAGTTACCAGTAGTTACAGTATTGTGGATTTAAAATTAATACAAAACAAAACTAATCCATCTACTATAATATCAAGCAATAAGCCCTAGTATGCTTCAAATATATTTTACATTTCCTGAGATACTTCATTTTAAATAAAAAGAAAAATTTTCCTCACGCGTTTCAAAATTCAAACAGTTTATTTCGTTAGGTATATCGTTATATCTTTAACAAGCCTAAACATCACCAAACAAAGAAGTTAATAGTGTACTGTGTTCACAGCATTCACACTATACCGGGTGTTTCAATAAAAACTCCCAAGCCAATTATTTCAAAAACTAAAAGTGACATGTAAATTCTGTAAAAACCAGTTTTTAGCCTCTATGATTGGCTTCACAACTGTGTAAAAAATTTGTTTGAATAATACAAGATGTAGGTGGCGCCACGGTGCAAAGAATTTTTTCGATGACAGGAACTTTTAAACGTTGTGGTTCTTAAGATGATTAATGTCCCATAAATTTTTTTGATAAATCCAACATAAACGGAGATATTTGGGGTAAGTTTTTTTTTAAATAATTTTAAGGAGTATTTTAATTATAAATATTTTTAAAATCCTTTAGCAGATTTTAATTTAATTTTGTTAATGATAATTTTAGTGATAAAACGCTCGTGTAGCGCTAAATTATTACGTCCAGTGACTTCTCAATAACCTTAACAAATAATATGGCAAAAAAATAAGACGCCACTGAGTTTTTAGTAATTTTTTTTCGGAACTAAAAATATCATTTTCTTGTCTGTTAAATTGTTTTTATATCTTGCCTCGTTTTCGAGAAATTTAAATAAAAACAATTTTATTGCATATCTCTGGAAAACAAAAATCATTAAAACCCTAATTAATACATTGTATTTTTTGTTGTTTAATCCGAAAAAAATATCAAAATTACCAAAACCTCAGTGGCGTCTTATTTTTTGCCAATATTATTTGTTAAGGCGCCCTCTGAGACGTCACTGGACGTAATAATTTAACGCTACACGAGCGCTAAAGCTGCTAAAGGATATTAAAAATATTTCTAATTAAAATACTCGTTAAAATATAAAAAAAAAACTTAACCCCAAATATCTCCTCTCCGTTCATGTTGGATTTATCAAAAATTCTCATGAAACGTAATTTGATCAAAAATTAATTATCTTTAAGAACCACAACATCGAAAAAATTCTTTGCACCGTGGCACTACCTGCATCTTGTATTATTCAAACATTTTCTACACATTTGTGAAGCTAGAGGCTAAAAACTGGCGCTTACAGAATTTACATGTCACTTTTAGTTTTCGAAATAATTGGCCTGGGAGTTTTTATTGAAACACCCTGTATAATTATAAAAAGATTTTTTTGTAACTAAGGTTCTTAATTCTTGCTAATAATAAAGTAAACAATTTTTTATTGGCAGTGTATTTTTACCAATTCAATTACATATTTTAAATCCTTTAAAACGGCCCCTCTGGTACACCTAATACTGGTAAGCATGGAATAATTTTTTTTTTAAATTTGTTACATGGTTGGTCTTCTGTTGCAAAAGTGACACCACCAGTGGCGGCTGGTGAGGGAGGACTCTGGGACTCCGTCCCCCCAAGAATTGTAGTAAGAATCGTGTTGTTTTAATTTCATACATAAATATATAAGTACTAGTTAGCTACTATAAGGCTTACGCTTTATTTTAATAATTTTAAATAAATTAAATCGTTTCACCTAAACATTTAACATTAGCTCCACCGCTTAACTTACGAAACTAACTCCAACCAACACTTTCTCGATGGAGCGGACGTTTACGCGAACGTCCTTTTGTCGCAGAAGCAGACAGACAAGCAGCAGCAGCAGATATCCGCGGTTGGGAAAGGTAAGCGAAGTGGTTCTGGGGACTCAACGTGGGTGAAGCCAATTGGCATTATATTTCGCGATTATTGATTGTTTACTTACATGGTAATTGTTCTGCATCGGCAATTGACAGTGTTATGTTAGGTTAGTGTTGTTTTTCTTTTGAAAAATGAGGAAATGTGCAAACATTTTCGTGACGCACTTTGTTTTTTCTTCCTGCGGCCCTACGCCCTCCCTGGCTCGAAACTCACGAGCCGCCACTGGACACCACGCATTTAAAAATGTTAAATAATGATCATTGGTCGTTATTTACCAGTAGTTGTATGTTCCTGATTATTTTTTTTAGAAGTGACTATTTCGTTTTAAAGCCCTTGGTAAATTTATCAAATTTCAAAACATACATATAAATATATTAAAATTTCGTCCGCCCCACAGACACTGTTAAAACGAATGCTTATTGAGAAACAGTCCACCTTACTTCTTGTGAGTTACTTAACAACATAATACACATTTCTGCAAACCTACATTTTCCATGTCATTATTTTGGTGCTTGGAATTTAACTTCTCTATCTTTTTTTGCCCCTTTAACAGACCTCGTCCTTTGTGGAGTACTATGAACTTCGGGTATCCTAAGACTCGTTACAGAATTTCTAGTTAAAAATGGCGATGTCGTTGGAAACTGGCTTGCAACTATGGGCACCCAGCTTTGTTTTTTTTGGTTATTTTGAAGTTTTCCTGTTGAACCTATCATCAAAAAATTATTTATAAATAACGTAGTTTAGATAAGTAAAGGTACATGTTACCAACATAATAAATTACATCCTACGTCGTAATCTATTCCTAGAACTAGGTGTACAATAGCCAAATATCACAAAAACTAATGATGACTAGATCGATTATAAAAAAATAGTTCGCTATTTGCTATTCCAACTGACATTTATATATAAATGTATATGTGTATTAGATACTTATGTAACTTAACTACACAATAAGCGGAAAAACGTTACTTTACGTAAGTTCAATAAATATAATATTAGGAACTATACAAGCTGGACTTTTAGTAATATTCGCTTTTTAAACGTTCGCAATGAAATTTAATATAGATAGCAAACTATTACTGTAACTTTCTAAAATAATTTTAATTTTTATAACTTACCATTTGCAGGACTATTCTTTAACTGCATTTTGTAGGCCTGCGACCTCACTAGTCCAGTAGTTCCAGTATTTACTGCATCCATCGACATACTTCTTGAGTGTACTTTTGCCCATAATTCGTTTCTTTTTCCTTTCTTTCTTTCTTCACTTAAACCACTTAGATGTTCGTTTAGTGCATACAATTTTTGTGTGATATCTTTTCCTGAAATAACAACAAAAATTTATTATTTTAAGCAAAATATTTTTTTCATATTTTAAGAGCAACTCAGTCAACATTTCCTTGGAATAATACACCTTATTGTGAAAAACTACTCACCAATAAATGATGTAGGTAAACGGTTCATTCGCTTTTTTGGAAATAGGCAAAAACTAGCATAATGACTTCTATAAGTAAGTAGGTAAATAAAGTTTATCATGAATTGTTTTTCCTGCAAATCGCTGTGACTTAAAGTTTTTTATGAACCCCCGAGAGATTTATTTTAGTAGTAATCGGCTTTACCTCATATTAACATACTTTCAAAAAATTATAAAAAAGGTATGTGATTTCTCAAAAAGTAGAAGAATGGTAAATAAAAACGTTACTTATTTATTTAATTTTCTTCCTATGTGCCAAATATGAAAAATTTCGGATAAACTTCAGTTTTTTCTAAACCATTATTTTTTTACTTGTTCGATTTTAACCAAACCTCTATATTTCTACCGGATGTCGCGCAATTGCCACATCACTTAATAACAGGAGACAGAAAGTAATAAAATTATAAGCTATCATATATATCAGTAGTTTTATTAGAAGCGGTACTTTTCTTCGAAATCACCCTATATAATCTTGATAAGTATATTATATTATAAACCATATGACAAGCGACAAGTTGAACATAAAAAAATCTACAATATTTCTTTAATAACTAGTAAAAAAATATTAACTTCTTCGAGCCACCCTGTATAAATACAAAAATATAAATTCTGATAGCTTCGTAGGGTGAAAATAAAGTTTTAAGATTTTTACCCTATTTACCTAAATCTTGTAAATTTATTGTAATTTAATGTTTAATATTATTAAATAATAATAATAAATAATAAAAAGTTTATTCAACATTTTTTTTACATTTAATGTTAATATATATTTTTTTTGTATAAACTTAATTTCGAAACTCAGAAGTAAATACTTGTATTGAGTTAAATATAATAATAAGTTAAATATAAATTTAAAGTTAAATAATAATATAATATTTATTGTAAAGAATATATTTCATAATTCAGACACAACCATATTATAATATAAAACAAACATGAAAATTTTTTATTTGTATTTTATATCCCTATAATATACGAAGATACAATACAATATATATAATATATATTATTTATTTTATTCATTATTTATTAATGACGTTCTTGAATATATCTCTTGGATTAGATAATATCCAATTTTTAATTTTATTTTTATAATTATTTAACGATTTAATTATTTTAATTGGCTGTGGTAGCATATCAAAAATATATGAATTGATGTTCAAAACATGTTTGTGTGCTATTGTTTTGTTTACTCTATTTTTATATGTAATAGTATTTTTATGACGAGTTTCATGTGTGTGATTAATATAATTTATTATATTTTTATGTTTAAAAATATATATTAACATGTGAAAATATTTGTTTAATATCCATTTTTTTGCTATCTTTAAATAGTAAATCTGAAGAATATTGGTGGTCTTTTTCGTAAATAATTTTTAAAATGTATTTTTGAATAGTTTCAATTTTATTAAGATAATTTTTATTTATGCCTCCCCATCCTAGTATTCCATAATTTAAATGTGTTTGTACTAAAAAATAATAAAGTAGTTCTAATATTTTTATATTTAAAAATTGTTTAAGATGTTTAAATTTTGGTATAAGAATTCTTAGTTTTTTTATAATGTAGTCACTATGTAAATCCCATTTTAAATGCTTATCAAAAATTATTCCTAAATATTTAATATTGTCACCTTCTTTTATGTTAATATTTTTATTGCATATTATTGGACCAATATTTGGAAGTTTATTTTTGTATGAAGTAAATGGAATGTATGTTCTTTTGTTATAATTTATAGTTAATAAGTTTTTATAAAACCAGGTGCTTATTTTTATAAAATCTTTTTCAATAGTATTTTTTTAAATATTCCAATTTATACCTTCATAAAAAATTACGGTATCATCAGCAAAACTATGTAGTTTTCCTTGACAATTTAAATTAAAAATATCATTTAGATAAATATTAAAAAGTATTGGTCCTAGGACTGTACCTCGTGGTACTCCATAATTAAATATTTTTGGTGAACTAATATTTTCACCAAATTTAACATAATGTACTCTGTTATATAAATTGTTTTTAAATAAAGTTAATATTTGACCACGAAATCCAAGTTTTTTTAATTTGTTACTAAGAATTTTATGACTGACAGTATCGAAGGCTTTAGCTAAATCCAAAAATAAGCATATACTGTTCATTTTATTATCAATTGAATTATATATTTGATTTGTTAGGTGACAAATTGCATCTTGTGTAGATTTATTTTTTTAAAATCCAAACTGTTTGTCTAATAGGATTTTATTTTTGTTTAAGAAATTTTCTAATCTTTCTTTTAAAACTTTTTCGAAAACTTTTGCTAATGATAAAATTAATGTTACAGGTCTGTAATTTTGAAATTCAACTTTATTTCCGCTTTTCTAAATTGGTTTTATTATACCCATTTTAAAAGCAGATAGATATATTTCTGTATTAAAGATGGTGTTAATTAAATGAGTTAATGGTTTACAAATGTATGAATTTATTGATATTAAAATCTCCGATGTGACACCATCAATTCCAGGAGATTTTTTAGGTTTTAAGCTATTAATAAAATTTTTAACTTCATGATAGTTAGTTTCGTTTAGATAACAAGAGTTTAAATTATTCTGAACAGTTTCATCCAGCACGTGATTATTATTTTTACTTGTTATATTATTTGCTAGTGATTCACCAACTTTTGAATAATATTCAATAAAGTAATTTGATATGAAATTTTTATCAGTTGTTGTTTCTCCATTTGGTAGTTTCATTAGATCAATAAAATTATTTTTATTATTATTTTCTTGGCATAGTTTTTTAACACATTGCCATAATTCTTTAGATGATTGGCATTTATTTTTTATTTGAGATTTATAGTAATTTATTTTAGCTTTTCTAATTATTTCATTTAATTTATTTTTATAAATTTTGTATTCGTTTTGTTTTATGTATATTATTTTGATTTTGAAGATTTTTGTAAAGTTGATTTTTTTTTTATTGATATGAGTAAACTATTTGCAATCCATTCTTTTCTCGGCATTTGTTTTATTTATTTTTGATATTTGCATCTTTCAACATTTACTTTTATTTCGTTAATTAAAAGATTTGTTAATTCTTCCGGAGATTTTATTGAAAAATATGGATTCCAATTGATTTTACTAAAAATTTGTTTTAATTTATTATAATCAATATATGTTTTATAATGTGGTAATCTAGGTTAATCTTTCGTGATTGTGTTTGAAAGATTTTGTAAAATGATTGGATAGTGGTCTGTAATCTGATATTGAAATATAAATGATTTAAAATTATTAACATTTTGTTTGGTTTTAATGAAAATATGATCAATGCACGTTTTTTGATCATTAACTTCTCTCGTAAAATTGTTAATATAAGATTTAAAATTATATTCACTCAAAATATTACAGTAATCATTAGTATACTGGTTATTTAATTCTGAAAGAATATTAATGTTTAAATCACCAATAAAAATTGTTGTATCATCATTTTTAAATTTTTTATTATAGTCAATAAAAAATAGGTTTAAATCGTTAATAAATTTCTTTGGACATGTAGATGGAGGTCTGTTGATTGTTATAATATTAATTTTTGTATATTTATTAATGAACAAATTAATAAATATTATTTTTATTTCACTGAAAGATATTATTTCATAATCATAACTTAGATTATTTTTTATAAAAATAATAATTCCATCATTTTGATTAAAATTATTATTGTTATATATTAAATTATAATTTGGAATAGAATATAAATTTGTATTTAAAACGTTCCAGGTTTCTGTAAATATTATAATATCAAAATTTTCATTTAAATGGTGAATAAATAATTTACTTTCATCAAAATTCTTTGCTATACTTCGTATATTATTGTGATACATTGAAAACGTTTTAATATCAAATTTTAAATTGTCATATCCATTTTTATTACTTACCAGCTGTGTCTGAATTTGATCTATTTCGTTGTTTTTTAAGTAAGAGTTCATTATTTTTCGGTTTTTGAAATATCTAAAAATTAATAATTTCTTAATTAGGTATTTTAATAAAAGAACTAAAAATTAATAAATGAGATTTTAAAATAAATTTAAGTTAATAATTTCGCGAATTCCCGTTTCGGAATTAATATTTATAATATTTTCTTCATCGTTTTTTCTAATAAAAATTTTTCCATTTTTTATCCAAATGTATTTAAATCCTTTTTTCTTTAATTCTTTTGTTTTTCCATAATATAAGTATTTTAATTTTGGTGTTAATTCTTCATTAATATATATAATATTTTGTGGTGTTGGTATTTTAATATCACTGGTCCATAATTTCCCATTATTTTTATAATAGTGTTTAGATTTTTCCATGACAAGTTTTTTAACTTCATTTTTAAATTTAATTTTGATGATATTTTCTTTTTTTTTCTGTTGTTCTGCTTATATTTAGTATATCTTCATTATCAATTTTGATGTAAATTTTTAAAAAAATTCTTTTTGTTATTTCTTCATCTGTAAATTCTGGATTTTTGGGGATACCTTTAATTTCAATATTTTCTTTGAGTAAATTTTGTAAGTCTAAAACATTTTTTTGTTCTGATGTTTCAAATACTTTTTTTAAATATGACATATAATTTTTTAATAATTTATTTTCTGTTTTTAATTCTTCTTGCTTCTTTATTACTTCTTTCAAAGATGATGATAATTTTTTATTTTCTTGAACAATCGTGTCCTATTTTTCCGATAAAAAATTTAATGGTTTTTGAAGTTCCAAAATAGTATCGAAAGATATATTTTCAACATTTTCTTGGGTACACTTTTTGCAAAACCATCTTGTTTCATTTGTTTTTTTTAGTTCTTTTAATATAGAATTAAGTTTTTTGTTGTCGATATTGATACATTTTGTATGATACCAGTTCATACATTTTTTTTATTGCATTGTATTGCACTTTGATTTTGTTTAGTTATTATATTGCATTCTTTACATAAAACAGAATTTGACGTCCCAGCTTCTTCTTTATCTTTATTGTTAATTTCAAATTTTTTTATTTTTTCTTTGCATTTTTGTTGACTTGATCTAATGGGGTATTTCAAAGGTAAATATTCGTTGTCACTCTCATTTTGGGTTAAAATTTGACTGTTAGATAGGTCTTCGTTTTTCTTACTGGTACCTGTTTTATTATATTTTCTTGTCATTTTTCTGCCAAAAAATATTTAAATATAATTTAAAATACCTAATTAATTCAAATTTCCTTTATGGTTCAGGCAAACTTCTATTTTCTTCAATAAAACAATATTTTTTTTGTCCTTGGTAATCGTTTTTATGTATTTCTTATATATTATTCTTGTATAATTTTTGTAAAATATAGATGTAAAATTTTTTTAGGTTGTTTAAAATATACAAGGTAATAATAATTATTGTTATAGATCACAGATTGTCATTGATTAAGGGTATAACCAACAACGCCTTTAAAGGAGTTATTGGTATAACCCATATGTTATTACACATAAACTATAACAATAATAATAATACCTTTTAGAGTTTAAGGTTGAGTTCAAAGTTAGGTTAGTATTTATATACGACAATGATTTGTATAGAAAGTAGATAGAAGATTAGAAAGTAATTGTAGATATAGAGATGTAGTGCCAAGTTAATATAGGTTTTATACATTCTCTATCTATCTCTCTCTATCTATAAAGAGTAGACTTAAAAAGCTGCTGTTTCAAAAACTGTTATAGTCTTAGTGAATTTTTCTTGTAGTTACTTCATTTGTCTGACGTTTTTTCCAATTATAGTGCCCTGTATTACCTTTCAATTGGAGAAATAAATGATATTATTATTATTATTATCTCATCATTATTCAGTACCCGATAGTTCCAGCACAGCTTGTTCCCAGCTAATGTAATCTACAATTTTAGTATTTTAATATTTAATTTAATGCCGAAAATACGCTTTTAAAGTTAGACTACAGGAACATAGAAGGGACTTTCTAAATAAAAAACAAAATTCAGCGTACGCAACTCATCTACTATCAAAAAACCATACTTTTCAGGATAATTTTAAAATTTTACATGTCGAAAATAAAAGCAAAAAGTTGTCTTTATTGGAATCTCTAGAAATTAACAAAATTAAAAAAGCAGGCAAAATTTTAAACGATCAATTAGATGTTAACAATTCACCATTATTAAATTTGTTTTGAAATATTGTAGTTTCCAACCATTTTTATTCCTATTGTTCAGTATTTATAAGTATACTTTATTACTTGGTTTTTTCCAAAACCCGTAAGATAAGGAATTTTAGATAATTAGTACTTAGCAGGTAAATGCCTCTACACCCACAACTTTGTTTGTCATGTCCATCTCGACATCTGACGAAGTAGCAGTGCTACGAAACATGTCATGTTTTTATTTTTATTTTTAATATAAAAATAAAGTAATTTTTGTGAAGATTTGAAACCTTAATGTTGTTTCATTTACGTATTTATTTAATATGGATCTTCATCAAGTAACGATCGAATCAATTACACATTTGCCGAAAATACGATTTAACAAAAAATATTCTATAATTTTCGTCACTCACCCGGTATATAAACAAAAGATTTAGATTATTTTTATCCTATTCAAGGCACGGCAAACAAAAATCCAGAAATACAAAACGAATTAATATCCTAAAGCACGAAAATATAATGGGGTAAAAATTGATATTTTGCAACTTGCACCTAACTTTGTAGCTTAAAAACTGGTCGGTAGTTGTTGTTGGTAAATTTTCTGCGCTGAATAGAACTGAGGTCTTAAAAATATCGATATTTAATAAATTGTGGCGAAAAATAGGGGTAGTTGGGTAAAAATAGACAAACCTTTTTTTTACGCTAACACTTATATTTTGGTGTCAAATTAGAAAAACCTGACATATTTTACGAAAAAAATGTACTATTAGTAAAACATGACTGAACAAATTTATTAAAAAATTACCTTGCATTCAATTGGTTTATTTACTAATTTCCTGCTATTTTAAAATAAAAATTAAATTTTCTTGCATGAGTATTTTTGGGTATTATTTTGAGCCATTTCCAAGCAGCAAAGTAATTTTATAATTCGATGGTTATACAACTGTTTTATTTTATTGCTATTTTATTGATACTTCCAAATTGCTATAAGCACTATTCTGTTGTAGGCAAATAATGTGTTTTATAAATTTATCATCATAACGTTTATATAACATAATTATAAAATATCTTACAAAACAGTCATAGAATTATTGTAGAAACGTTTCTAGGAACATCTTAAAAAATATTTTAGCCTATAAAAGTTAACCATTTTATAAGGGCTTTATAGTGCATTTTGGCAATTTTTTAAATTCACTTATAAATATATTTCAAAATTATTTTAAAGTTGCTTCCAGCGACTTTAAAAAAATAGTAATATCGAAGTACTTTTAACAACAATTCGCCTTTAAAAGTAAATTGTTATTTTAGTGATCACTTTATAACTATTTTATAGTATAACATTTCTACTACAATATAAAAACAAAACCAAATTTCTTATAAAATAAAATTGTATATAATAAGATATATTTAAGACAACTAGGCTTCTACCATTCCTGAACCAGCTGATTAAAAATGTCGAATATAAAACAGTGGAAAAAAATTAAGAAAGGTGGTGCTTTTCGAAGATGGTTAAAAATGTGTTATGAAAATATGATGTGTAGTAAGAACATTGGTGTTGATATTAATAATCCATTAGAGTTAAATAAAACAATAAAATCCGTTAACTGCCTTGGTGCCTCAGATCAATCGTCAATCAATATGCCAAAACACTTATGTGTCTGTTAATACAAGTAGGAACGTATGGATTATGTTTATATTTTACGCGGTCATGACGGTTACTTTTACCATCAAATAACAAATTATCTATCACAAAGAAGACAAAATGTAGCAAAATAGTCAATTTATTTTATAGGACTCACTAAAAGGTTGTGTACTAGCTAAAAAGTTGCCAAGTAGCAATATTCGCACGCTGATTGTGTAAACAAGAATCAGATGTTTCTGTTTTCCCTCTGAAATGAAGCTGCCTGTGCTGCCACGGGAGTTAGGTTAGACAAAAGAGCAGAACCGTATTGTAATGTTTTTCGTATAAAATTATTCTTGTTTGATTTGATTAAAAAACTCACGAACGTCTTAATTGAAAAATTACATCTACTGCTGTTTTCAAAGGGACTGAACACGAAAAGAAAATGAAAATTTTTGACCTTGCTTAGCCCCGGCACAAAATAAATATACTGCCAGTAAAAAAATAGTGTACAATAAGTTAAACAAAAGAAAATTAGCAGTGTAAAATAATAGTGCCCGATTATTTTATTACAGAACATGAGGATTCAAAAATAATTTACTACTTATTCGAGAATTAGATAGACAATCACAACCATTTTATGTTTTTTGCCACTGATCAGATTGATACAAATCTGACTTTGAGTCTTAGCGACTATAAATAGATAAATATTAATACAGCACCTAAGATCTAGCCTTAATATATATAAATAAATTATTAGGTAAGAATCCACAATGGCTGGATGATGTGGAGTTAAATAAAAATAGCGCATCATAAAGTGACGCAGCCAGGTTAGTTCAGGTTAGGTAGTCTCCCCCCCTCCCGCTTAAGTCTTCAAGAATTACGACTTATTTTAAACTTCAGCGCCTTAAAAAAAGAGTGTGTAGATGAATTTTGTATTCCCCTCCCCGATCTTAGATTTAAAGCAGTTCGGCCCTGTCGAAGTATCGCCAGTTTTAAAGCATACACATATTTTAATTGTTGTATAGAGATTGTGTAGTAGCTAAATTATCTTAAAATGCTTGCTATTAATACAAAATTATTTTATAGAAAGAGGCCATTTTTAAATGGGAGCGCTAGGGAACATAAAAATGGGTAGAGTTGAAAATACCAAATATCTCATTTATGTTAATATTTACAGGTGTTAAATATATAAAAATTATGAAATAATGATGCTTAGAACAAACTGGCTTGAGTTTTTCTGAAGAAAATGGTTAAATCGACAAAGCTAATTTTCTTTGGCTTTAAAAATGTTCCTTAAACATTAATAAATACGGGGCCAGCTTAAATTTTGTTAGAAATATGCTATATGTTTTCCAATAAAATTTAATTCGCAGTAAGAACTTGTTTTCTCAATCATAATCAACGTCTTTAAAAATCATATAAAGTATATTATATGGAATTAAAATAAATAAAATGGCTTCTTTACTTCTTGTAAATAGTTAGCCATATTAATTATATTTTTCCTTTATCTAATACAGAATTGCTTCTTGCAGCTTTTAGAATATACATTTAAAAAGCTTTTCGATTTTATTGTTGTTTCATAAAATACAATATGCTAGTATATTTTATAGCGCAACGTGAAAAGCTTTAATAAAACTGTTTTATAACGTTGCTGTTTACATTTTTTAAGAGTTGCAGAAATGTTCATAAAATTGTTATGTAATGCTTGCAAAAGGCTTTACAAAATGATAATGGCTACTGAAGTATTTTATAAAATGGTGCCAATATTGCATTTATAGCTGTTGTATAAACGAATTAAAAACGTTTCTGAGAGTAAAGTTGTTTTATAATTTTTTTGTCAAAAACGTTTTCGCGACCATAATAAAATATCAAATTGCTGCTTGGGTTGTAGCATACAGCAAATCGTAAAATTGAAATATTGTGCAAAACTTACATTTAAATTACTTAGGACTTAGGTATTTTTCATATTTTGTCATAAAAAATAAATTTTGCTATTTTATGACTTTCTGTAGTTTTAAAGTTAACTATCGATTTTATTAGGTCGCATTTTAGTTGATGAGCTGAGTATGCAGACATGCATTTAAACTACGGGTTAGCCTTGGGTAACTCTGCAGAAGCAGTACGTCTCTATGCTCAGCCATTTCCCAACCGAGTATTACCTGATCGTAGAACTTTTGAAAGTGTTGATTGCAATTTACGTGAAATGGGTAAATTTACTTTATCTAACCCACTCATCCTGCAAAATTTAAGCACAATTTATTGATAAACGTTTTAGGCAATCGTACCAAAACCTGGTGCAGCTGCTCGTGCTCTGGAAATTGAAGAAAATATTTTGGATTTGGTATCAGAAGACCCAATAAATAGTGTTAGAAAATTGGCACTACCACTTCATAAATCAAAATCTTTAGTGTATGTGTTACTTCCGGAGCAATTACTCCATTCCTACCATTTCCAAAAAGTTAATGTTATGTTACCTGATGATTATCCTGCTCGATTAAAATACGTTAATTGTTTACTGCGGAAGCAACGTGATAATATGTTTTTGAGCAGAGTATTTTAAGTGATGAGGCTGGTTTCTCTAGGGATGGTATTATCAATTATTATAATACAAACCAAAAATCAACATCGATTTTTGATAAATATTTCGATTGGTATTATTTTAAATCATTTAATCAGTCCTCATGTTGTCGATAGACCATTTAATGAGGAATAATATTTGGAGTTTCTTCGAGATTAGAGAAACTATTTAAATAATTTGTTAGAAATTGTTCCTTTAAAAGTGAGAAACAATACGTGATCTTAGAAACTTCGTACGAAACTATTTAAATAATCGGTTTCCCAATCAGTGGATCGGTCGGGGTGGTCCACATTTTTGGTCACCTTGCTCGCCAGACCTAAATCCTTCAGATTTTTTCCTTTGGGGTTATCTTAAAAGTCTCGTTTATTCAACTCACGTGACCAGAAGAGAACAATTATTAGATCTAATATTGTTTCACTCAACTACAATTAGAAATAATTCTGGGATATTTCTTAAAGTTCAAACATCTTGCCTTACTAAACTAAGAAAGTGTGTAGCTGAACGAGGTGCTCATATTGAACACACAACAGAAATCCTATTTTATTTTACCGGTTCATTGTGGAGATCTTATAATTTAATGACTGTTAAAATTAATTATTTAGTTTGTTCATTGAAACTAGTTGCCTTCCTTTATACGCACACTATGATTTATGTATGAAATTAATTTATTCAATAAAACAAACAATTTAAATACGTTAAAACGATTCGTATGCTATCGTATTTTTCGGATGCAAAGTGACTTTTAAATAAATTTATCTAGAAAACGGCGCATCCCATCATGTCATCAATAGTAGGTACCTTTATTTCGTTAAATATGTCAGATTTTTCTAATCTGACATAAAAAGTATAAATGTTAGCTTAAAAAAAGTTGCATATTTTCGGTACCTCTTAACTCGGCAACTTAACAAGAACCTAATTTTCTATTTGACCATGTCTGTTACGCCCCCTAACGGACATCTCTCGAACTAGAATATACTTTCCAGCTATTAGATACTCTTGGCAGTATTTACTAGCAATGTTTTTTTCCTAAAGCTGTAAGATTAACGATCTCTATGATACGGCCGAGCGCCTTTGTTATTTGGTCACCAGTATAAATATAATCAATTTTCACTTTTTATTTAAGTGATTTTTATTTCAATTTTATGTAGGTACGTCAATGTTGATGTCAACGTATTATTTTTGCTGGATATTAACACTTTGAGTGCGGAAAGCGCGCTTGTGCGTCCAAGCCTCTCTTCTCTGGTGGCGGCGGACGCACATGTGCGCTCTAAATTATTATATACGTATAATAAAGATTTTATTTTAAATTATGTATTTTTTTTGTCATAAAAAATTATAATAATAATGGAATTCCTTGAGAATAGGCGGAAAGCGCTCATGCACGACTTCAAAAAAAAATTAAGAGAAAATACCAAATTATGATTTTACTTTATAAAATCAATTTAGAAAATATGTATTTGTTAATAATATTTTTGTTTTTCTCCGCCCAGACGTATTGCTTGCTTTTTCAGCCCGCAGCGAAAGGGTTAATAAAGAGCAATAAATTTTCATATTATCATGAATTTTGTACAACATTACCATTTAAAACCCCGTATATAGAGGAGCTTACTTTTCGTAAATGATCTATTTGGTCATTATGTTAAACAACTGGTGTGCTTATTTATACCTATTGAAAGAGGCAATTTATTAACTATGCTTAAACTTTTTTTTTTTAATTAAAGGGAAAAGAAACTAAATACCGATAATAGAATCCAAAACAGTTTTGAGCATAGGTCTATGCCTTAAAACTCTCTCCAATTTCATCCTAGACCAGCATAAATAGGAGCTGTCTTCCTCTGCAGCAATTGTTACTTGGAAAACGTCGTCGGATTGTTCATGATTTGCTTCCCATTCTGGGGAGTCGACAAATTGGTGGACGCCAATAAAATGCAGATGAGTATCGTCACAGGTTACACGAAGCCTGAAATTATGAAACACCAATATTAAATAATAACTACTAAATAATCATTTTAATTTTGTATGTAAGGTCTACAAAATAAATTTAGGGAGGGCATTTTCATGCCAAGAAATCGGGTAATAAATTATTTTGATTGCGCGGGAAATAAAATTAAATATTTGTAGTAGTCATGGCGCCACTTGAGCCATACAGTGCCAGACTATGACGTCAGCTTCTTCTTCTTCGCCTACCATATATGGCATTCGCTACTCGGGCATTAGCTGCTTGAGCCTTAACTACTACTGGCACTAACTACCAATGGCACAAACTAAAATTGGGGCACTAGTCACCATTGGCCCCACTCTTACTTAGTGCTAGTTACCAAGGGTACTATTAATTAAGCGCCATCTACCACATGTCACTTTAACCTCAAATATCATTGTATTACCTTCTACAAGTCGGGGCTCTGCAAGACCTATCGCCAAGAACCAGTACCCCAATAATTGTGTGTGGGACTCCAACAGAAATTAAATGATTAAAAAAAGTTTTACCTGTGTGTGGATTGGATCTCGGGTCGCTGGATTACAATTCTAACGTTTTACCAAGGCGCCAACTGGACGTATTAGATAAACTCGTTGCCTAGTTGATGATATTATCGCTACGTAGTTACTTACGGGGGAAGCGGAGAGGATCATGAAATCTTCGATATTATCCTAAAATTTATTAATGACTATATGTACAGTTTGATTATAGACATACAAAACCTCTATAAAGTACCTGTATTATACAACAGAAATTACGAGCAGTCGATATAATATAGGCATATAAGATAAAAAAGGATGGCTATAATTAATTTCCATTGCAATTAACAGTAATAGACAGAATAGTTACCCATAGTTAGAAGGTCATATCGTAATATTAGCGATTGAAATTAATTTGGTAGGCTACCATACATACATGAGTATGTATTTCTCTATACTTGTATACCAAAAACATAATTTACCCCCCAGGGGTAGGTTCAACCCTTGTACTATTACTTCTTGATACCAAATTAACAATAAAAATTTAAATAGTTTAGATATATATATTAGTTTTCTAGCCGTACAATTATTTAGGTTCCTTAAATTAATCAAATTTACAGTTTAAAACTAGTTTCTACGTTTATTGATAGAAATGCTGGATTAGGTAATCGCCGGTAGCCTGCTATAGGTATACACCTTTAAGATTCATGGTCAAGGCTAATACATAAGTTGTATAGGAGAAGTCGGGGTAATAATGATATTAAAATGTAGGGGAAATATTTGACCAAAATTTCTCTGAATTGTTCTTGAATGGTATAGAAACATACGGGGAAACATCTAAAAGTACTTAAAAACAACCCTTAAACATATGAAAACGCCTATTTATCAGCTCTTGAACTGGTAAAAACGTTTAGAATTATGTTTTAATAGCTAGAAAACCGGTTAAAATGTTACCCATTTAGCATTTATTTCAAGCTTTTTAACATACCGATAGACCTTATTGCAAACAAACTATTAAATCCTCTAACGGACAGGAACTAGTGTAACGATATAAAATAGATAAAAAATATCCATAATTAGATTCCAATACAATTATTAGTAAACTATCAAAACTTAATATGATAACTTAATGATTTTACCCCCACAATTTAGGTAGTCTATCATACAACATTAATTTACAGCTACAGTATACCAATAAAATAGGGGTAGGTTATTAACATACCATGCATATTTTGATACCTAATTAAAAGATGTAATAATAACAACTGTACATTATTTTTCTAACCTAACAATCATTTAAACTCCCTAAGTTAGTCAAATTTACGATTTAATAAGCGTGCAATATGATATAAAACTACCCTAAGGACCCGAACGGGCAGAGGCTCATTAAATTTTACGATAGTAAAATTTTAGGAGGGGCCCGTGTAGGGGCACTAAATACCAATAAGCAATAAGGATTAAAAAATTGCCATGCCATATAGGTAGTAACTATTTTTAATATAGACAACAACAGGATTATATATTTAGCTAGAGTACCTAGTTGCCTCTTAAATCCCCTAAAATAAAAAAAATGTTATTTATAAATCATTTGAAAACTTGATCTAATTGGATATAAAACAGGTACCTAGTATATGTAAGTGTAGAAATATTCGTATTAGAGGACGTTGTATAAAAAAGTAATTGTCTGTTATTATTTACGAAACCGTTTAATATGCGTGAGATATTTTGATACAAAATATGGAAATAGAAAAAGGTGCGTAAAGATAAAAAAAAATAAAACCCATTATGAATAATACATTTTATTGTCAACTAAACAAGTATTATAAGTTAATTAATTCTACAATTAGTAGGTAAGGTATGCAACAGATTCGCAATCAAACATAAAAATCAAAAACGCTACTTAAAATAATGTTGTAGGAAATTAAAAATTGATGTTTATTTAGATCTATTTAAAACATGTAAAACATTGGTATACCTAAAAATACAAGCAAATATTTTTGATTTTAATTGTTTCCTAAAAAGGAATTGACATCGAAATATAATCATACCTAATACAGGATAGTATTAAGGAGGTAATAAAAATAAATGGAAAGTTTGAAAAGTTCCTTAGAATGTCATAAGCAATAAAGGTTAAAAAAGGTAAATAATGAACCACGGATAGGGTTAAAAATACATTCGTAGGCTCTAATTTACCCTATTTAAACCCTTAATAATGTGGGCGAAATCAATAGATGTATTAGAAAAAATTTTAAGCTTAAAAAATAATTAACCCTAAAAGTGTTTTAAAAAAGTACTAAAAGGAATGATGGGGAGATAAAAATTAGAAATCAAAGAAGAATATGTTAAAATGAAAAAACAAAAATACTCTTCTGCGATCTCTAACCTTAAATCTCTAAAATTAGGATAGGCACGATAATAATCAATAAAGGTTAAAAAAGGGCAACTAAGGACCACGGATAGGGTTAAAAATACATTCGTAGGCTCAAATTTTACCCTATTTAAACCCTTAATAATGTCGGCAAGATCAATAGATGTATTAAGAAAAATTTGATAACATTTTAAGCATATGATTAACCCTAAAAGTGTTTTAAAAAAGTACTAAAAGGAATGATGGGGAGATAAAAAAATTAGAAACCAGTGAATAATAGTTTGAAATTTAAAAAAGCACAAAATACTCTTCAATGATCTCTAAACCCAAATCCCCAAAAATTAGGATACGATATTCTGTACGGTTAGGGCATAGATCCTGACCTGGACAATTTTGAATGGAATAAGGATGCTGAGATAAAAAATCTTCTCATGAAGCGGTCAAAACAGCCTGTTAAGATGAGTTTAGATTAGTAAAAATATTTTTAATCAAACGTAATATGTATAGAGTGGCACAATATTTTGCATAGTACAAGTTACATTTTCCATCAAACTATTAAGGTACGTTTCTATAGGAAATTACTTATTGGTTGGTTTCAGCACATCTAATAACTTAAAAATAATAAAACTTAATGACTAGAAACATACCCGTAAAAACTAAAATTAATAGAAACTAGTATACCTGAGGTAGAAAATTAGATGCCGGATCTGGAGATATTTGATGAAAAAATTATGCAACATTACATCAAACACTACGAATTTATTTCCTCTGTTTTACACAGAATTAAAAAAATTAAGATTATTTAATAAAATATTGCATTGAGGAGACGAAATTCCAAAAGCAAAATCCATGTATTTTACCCTTTTTCCTGCAAAGGAACTATTTTTAGTGTTATGCAATAGGTAGTAAGTTATATGGTTGTATGGATATTCTTTAGTGTAATGCAGATTATTTTTCTTTATAAATGAAATGAATTTTAAAAAATTACTTATAAAGCGGATAAAAACAACTAATGAATAGGGTTAAACAGCTACTGAACAGCTATCTAATCCTCTTCCATAAAGCAATTTTACGACACATCACACCAAGAACTTAAAACAGTACAACAAGCAATTAAATTAACTTGAATAGAAATATAATGAAGACAGACAGACAGTATACCTTTTATACCCCTAAATACCCCAGAGAACCCAAGTGGCACTATTTTTCATACGATAACACTATTTTAATAACGTCTCGTTAACAACAATTGTATAAGTTCCCCAATTAAGTTCCGTTTTAGATTAACGATCAGAGCTGACAGGATTACGTCATTTTTAGCCATAGGAATCATAGAATTTTAAGAGATCTCTACTGGTAGCTTTTGGCGTTATCGTCTTTCTATGTATAAAGGTTCATTTTATTTAATAATTTTATTAACTTCCAGAAAAACTAACAATTATTTATAACCATTTCTGTTTGTATCTAATTATTATTCATCCAACTGGTCTCTTTATTAATTGCCTCAAGCGTCCACAACCGGGCGCTCGCTAAAAGCGACATGTCATGCATACCTAGTTCGGTAGACCTTTAGTTTTACTCTTGCCTGGTGATATTTATGTGCACAGTTTTAGTTCGATAAAATAAGTCAGTTAGTAGCTCTAAATTTGCCTAGAGAATATTCTTAGTGTATATTAGGCCTATACAACTACTTGAAAAAGGGCCGTAACTAGCAACGAAGGCGCTGTGTTATGATTCAGGTATGTTTTTTATTTTATTTGTTTTGATAATTTTCATTTTCTATTTTCAACGGTATTTGCCTTAATATCTCGGAGCATGTACAGGGTGTCCAGTTTTCGACACTTTTGACGGGTATCTCAGTTATTAGTACAGATAGAATGATGCGGTTTTCGCAAACCTGTGTCACTTTTTTATGAAACAAACGATGTCCTTAACGGATTTATCATGGCCATCTTGGTTTTTGAGATACAGGGCGAAATTTAAAACGGTGCATTTTCAGACACCCCTTGTATTTTAGTTATCTTATACCTTATCAAAAATGTAAGAACGTGGTGTTATACAGTTTTTTTACGTAGAATCCAGTGGCGTAGTTAATATTTTTCCAGGTGTCCCCATTTTTGAGAAATATACCAAAGTTATGTTTTTTTAAATGGAACACCCTGTATATTTTTTCATATTTGCATTCTGCTTACTGAGAGCTTTCCAAAAATATATAATAGTTGGCACTTTGTTGGCCCAAAAGTATGAAAATTATGAAAAATACGATATGCTGGTATGCTTTATACAAGCCAGTAACTTTTCAACCTTAAATACCTAAATACAATTCTGACAAAAGCTAAACGCCATTATGAAAATTTTGTTTTATAGCCTGGATAAGTCAAGGCCTACTAGATGTTTTTGTTTATTCCGATAATATACCTACGCAACAATAAGAGAAAATTACTTTTTACTATTGTAAGTATTAAAAAACCTAAAAGTTTAAAATTAAACTATCAATGGGCTTTTTCACTATTCTTAAATTTGATACATTTGGCATTTGAATTGTTTAGTCGGTGCTATAATAAGTGTTTTTCATCAATAAAATTATTGCTAGGTCATACCATTAATTTATTTCAGCACAGTAAAAACCGGGTAAAATTCAACCAATTTCAAAATCTCAAAACAGGCGCGACTCATGACGTAGATATGTTTAAAGCTTGCTAGAGCGCATGCGTTTAACCTCACACACGCGTAAATGCTGATCTGTCGAACTGTCATCGGCAAGTTAATCCGCTGTTGCCATATGTAGAAAGTTTTATAATCTTAATAATATACTTTCTTCTTAGAACTTTATTTGGATACTTTAAATAAATATAAACATAATACTGGTAAAATAATTCATTCCGCAGCTATTGAATGGAAAACTGGTATATTATAATTACTAATTGCTAGTCAATTACCATTACACTGGTACTATAATATATGATTTTTGAGAGTATCGGCAACACTGTCAAGCTGCTGATTTTGTGAATTCTTGATATTTTAAGCCAGCGACTCGGCTATTCCTATCATTCCTCTGTGCATCAATCTTCCGGCGCGATGACGTAGGTATGGTTAAGTCCGTGTTTTTATTCAAGGAGTTTTTTTATTTATTTATTTTCTCAGTTATGGCTTAAAAGTATAGAAAAGTAAAAACACAGAAAATTTTATTTTTTGTTCCTTTATACACTACTACCAAAATCAAAATTTAGTAAAAAAGCCCATTGCCAAACCAATTGATGGTGTAGTGTATCGTCAATTTATTTTTATTTAAGTAAAATACACGGCCTACTGTCAACTTAAAGCTTGTTATTTAAAAAATATGAATTTTAACCTTCCTGTTAAAACAAAGTGCCAACTATTATATATTTTTGGAAAGCTCTCAGTAAGCAGAATGCAATTATGAAAAAATATACAGGGTGTTCCATTTAAAAAAACATAACTTTGGTATATTTCTCAAAAATGGGGACACCTGGAAAAATATTAACTACGCCACTGGATTCTACGTAAAAAACTGTATAACACCACGTTCTTACATTTTCGATAAGGTATAAGATAACTAAAATAGAAGGGGTGTCTGAAAATGCACCATTTTTAATTTCGCCCTGTATCTCAAAAACCAAGATGGCCATGATAAATCCGTTAAGGGCATCGTTTGTTTCATAAAAAAGTGACACAGGTTTGCGAAAACCGCATCATTCTATCTGTACTAATAACTGAGATACCCGTCAAAAGTGTCGAAAACTGGACACCCTGTACAGTAAAAACTTTTTAGAATAATAAAAACTCTAAAAATAGCATAGCATCTACAGAGTGTTTTTTAGATAATTTTGGTGGTTATTTAGGCAAATTTAATCGTTTTTAATATATAATCGATAGTGGTTGCATCAGGAATGCGGTTCGTTTTATAATTTTGAATGACATAATATGGGTTAGTGTTTCGAAAACGGTTTTAATACAGGGAAACCGTTTTAGATCAAACATTTACCACGACGATATATTGGGGGCACTTTTAACTACAAACCGGGGGTCGAAATGTAGGTTGAAAGTTCGATAGATCCACGCAAATATTTTTAACCATCCACCGTGTAATTTTTTTTATTTAAATCACTAAAAAGGGAGGAAAAATTTTAAAATTTACAAAACAACTGATTTTGACAATCATTTCTTACAAATTTTTCTCGTTTTGAGGGTGAAAATTGTATCAAATCAAAAAAATGTATCTCGTGATTAGATAAAAATAAGTTATAATTTTTATTTTTCTTAATTTCGGCAAGTATCCATCTACCGTTAACGTTCTAGAAAATTCAGTTTCTAACTTTTAAAACCTTTTAGGACTTATCTGAGAAATGAAAAATAGGACTTGATAAAAAACACTAAATGGTGCCTCCCATTTGATCTTTAAGCACTTAAAATAATTTATTTCCGTATTTTTTTATCGAAAATTTTATTAAACTGGTTTTAAAAAATGAATAAAACACTATTTTTAGGGTCAATTTAGGCTTTTCCTTTAGCCCTCCGTGTCCTTTACACAAATTATCTAAAATGGTTGAAAGTTTTTAATTCGTTTTAGAGATATAGGGCATTTTAGGTCGAAAAACATAGCAGTTCGGAACAGCGAACCGTAGTTTGATTTACAGCGAAACAAAAGTGACTGAAACGCACTTGTAGCATTTCAGTTTGCCGTTTTCTGCGTTCCAAACTAGGAGAAACATTTTATACCTGGCTAAAAATATTTATTTACGTTTTGTTTTGCGTTTTTCTGCAATATCGTCTATAATAGGGAAAATAGTTTATTGTTCAAAGTTAAGACACAAAAAAATATACAGGTTGTCTCGAAAATCAGCTATATTTGTTCTAGCTAATATGTGTCCACTATTAAGTAGTAACCTGATGTTTCTAGCTAAAATTATCCTTTTTAAAAAAGATAGTTACTGTGAAAAAGGGTAAATTTAAGATACAAAAAATATTATACCTACAGGTTGCCAATTTAGATGTGTATTTTCCGTATATTTTGATAATATTTTTAGAAATAATATTTAAACATACAAGGCAACCATTTAAACATGCCAGGTGTTCATGTATACAGGGTGTACATTTATACAGAGTGGGGTACAGGGTGGATATTTATACGGTGCGAATATTTAGAACATTTATACAAGGGTCCAAAAAAAAAAATACAGATCCGAAGTATAATTTGGACTATAATAAAGAAAAATTAAAGCTGTTTAAATTGTAAATATACAGGGTTGCCGAAAAATATTTTGGGTATTGTGAGACCGGATAATAATTCGGTACTAACTACTTAATAAAGTTGTTAGGACGCTATCATACCAAGTATCGGAGCTGTCTATATTTCTTTCACCTAAGCTTCTAAGAACAACCTAAAAGGGAAAGGGATAAATAAAATACTATTTTATTTTATTATATTTATTGGTTAAATACATTTATTATGATACAATATTATTTACAATAATTTTATTAAACATT
Source organism: Polydrusus pterygomalis (assembly GCA_963969555.1). Taxonomy (NCBI): domain Eukaryota; kingdom Metazoa; phylum Arthropoda; class Insecta; order Coleoptera; family Curculionidae; genus Polydrusus; species Polydrusus pterygomalis. The sequence continues at coordinate 128,641,851 of OZ018376.1, forward strand.
TCCAACTTCTCTCTGGCTAAAATTCCAAAAATTGAAAGATCCAACGGAGCTGAACGTATTATAGTGTTTCTGTCGTCGTACTGGTAAAAGTTTATTACGTGTTTTTTGAATCCAATTCACATGGGGATAGAAGGGCTTCGTTTGTTGATTCAGATCCAGAAATCGCTGCAGTATCTGTTTTTGTAGGAATCTTAGAGGTTTTGGTCGTAGTAAGGGTTATTTAGTCGTCTATTCTTGTTCTTAAGGATGGTTCCACAGGATTTGTTAGGGGTCTCGGCGTATATTTTTCTAGGATGAATGTAGGTATTTTTTCATACTGTTTATTGGGAAGGGGGTAAAGATACTGTATTGCTAAAATATCGTCCTCGGATAATCTCTTTGATGATAGGTGGGATACATCATAGAGTGATTCAGGGCCGAATGGGATAACCCTAGGGTGTGGCCGATCTCGTGGATAAGAACCGTGAGTAATATCCATAGACCAGCACAATTGCAGCATAACTGCTGAATAAACAAAACACTTTATATAAAACCAATTAACATTAGAAATCATTAACATTAATATAGTGTAAAAGCAAACTGCTGTTCATATTAATCGTTCATCGTAGATTTAAGATATATGTATTTTTGTTAAAGCCCTTTTTGTAGAAATAAAACGTTTTTTAAAAGGAGCTTTGTCGGTCTTGTGATTTAATTGGCGCTGCGAACAGGATAGTGCAATCTCGCCCTTTATCGGTTCCCGTTGTACGAGAGTGATTTTTAAATCTTTGTGCACTATTTGAACTAAAGACCTTCCGGAATATCCAAAAAACTGTGTACCCAAAAAACTCAGTGCGAATTCCAGAAGTGTGTGTTGAAGGAAGAATTGGTGAAACAAATCGGCTGCCGTGTTGCTAGTGACCTGTTGACCCAGTTAGTGTTCCTCTCCGACCCAGATCGACGCCCAGGCATTTAAGCTCTCCAGCTACACTCTTACAAGGATTTCTGTGGATGTGTACTACTGCAATATAGGCTTTATGGATTCATCCTTGATTATATTGTAAGTAATTGCTGAATTGCCATTTAATGTCAACTCCGTCTAAACGTTTACAAAATATTTTGCTACGAAATAGGGTTGCTTTAGGATTAAGTGTACCAGAACACGAAACAGAAAATATTTCTGATAGTGATTTAGAAACTTTAGATAAGACTTTAACGCCAGAAATTCAAAACGAATTAGTTAATTTATTTGATAACTTAACCTTAAATAAAGAAACCATAATGGAAAATTTAAAATTCCATACGTCCCTCCTGCCAACTTTCTCAGGCAAACAGGACCATTTAGAAAGTTTTATTTTATCTATAAACGAATTTCATACACTTTATTTTAATAATTCAAATGAACAAAAGACGGTAGTCCTAGCTGCCATTAAGTCAAAACTAGTTGATGATGCACGAAATTTCTTACTCTCTAGACCAGATTTAGATAACTGGCCTTCCATTAGAGACGCACTAAGACAAAAATTCGGTGACCCCATAACGTATCTCATTCTAATGCAGGAACTGCAATATTTAAAAATAAATAAAGGTGAAAATATTCTACAATTTGTTGATAGGTTAAAAACATTTGTACAAAGGATCATTTCTAAGGTACAGTGCGAAGTTGCAGACAATAATTCCAAAGCACTTTTAATAAGTCAAACGGAAAGTACTTCAGTTTTAATTTTGACAGCAAATTCGCCTCAAACCTTAAAAACGATGCTCATGATACAACGCCCTAGCACACTGAATGACGCGCTTGCGCACGTTGTCAATTACAATATGGTTGAATCGCAAGTCAACCTCGCGAACAGTTGTTCAACTTTGCAAAATCCTACGCAGAGACAACACAATAGCAATCATAATAACAAAATAATAAATAGACCTTTTAACACACAAGTACCGCAGTCAGCGATACCACCTTATTTTCCAAGTCAACCCATTTTTACACAACCCCGACCAATTCAAAGACATTTTCCAACTAATGCCCAAGTTTTCGGCAATCAAAATAGACCTACTTTCCCACAAAATAGACCTACTTTCCAACAAAATAGAGCCCCTCGGCAAGAGGCGCCTATTCCAATGACTACTTCCACAATAGGACCTTCTCGCATTCAACAACAAAGACAACCCTCTACTAGATACCCAAACTTCTTCCGATCGACCGGACCCGCAAATTGGGTGTCCCAAGAGCTATATAATGTCGAAGTACAAGAACCTTCAAATAACAACCCCTATTCAGAAATTCAACCCTTAGAGTATGCCCCAGATCCAACACATGCTTTTTACCCCGAAGAACAGTATTACCCACAAGAACCCGGCACACCAACTCCAAACTATTCAACCGAAAATTTCGACCTTGAACATACCATTGACAATACTGACGAAAATTTTCCGAACCTAGCCTCGAATCAAAAATTAACTTAAACAATATAGCACAAAAAATTGAATTACCATACTTCTATCTTCCCCAAAAGCATATGACAGTACTTATCGACTCTGGTGCTTCAGATTCCATTATAACTCCAAAAATTGCAGAATTATTCCCAAAAAATATATTTTTTGAACCTTTCGAGGTGACTGCCTGTAAACAGACGTATAAAGAAACCCAAAATTTAAAAATACCCTTACTTCAAGAACTAGGCATAGACCAAGATTTTAAATTACGAATTCTTAACTGGCACAACGATTTCGACGCACTTATAGGTACCAAAGACCTTAAAAATTTAAATGCCCTTATAAATTATGAAAACAAAACATTGACATTGAAAAACATTACCATACCTTTTTCGCTTGCTTATAATAAACCACTAAATCAACCTGTTAAAAACTTTAACAATAATTTTCTTATAATACCAGTAAATTACGAAAACGGTACTGCCATTTTGCCTTCTTTTACAATTAAAGATCATATTATCCCCGATTCCCTTATTACAGTGAATAAAGGCCTTTGCAAGATTCCCAATCCAACCCCTACCGTAAATGTTAACTTTCATCAAAGAATTAAGGTCATACCACAAGACCAGTTCGAACTACTCAACCCTTCGGCTACTACCCCAACCAAATTTAACCCTGAAAAGCAATTACGACTTGACCATCTGACCCCCCTCGAAAAATCTAAAATTTTACCACTATGTCATGAGTTTAAGAACATTATGTACCATGAAGACTGCGACCTGACATTTACAAGCCAGACCAAACACGTCATTCGAACAATTGACGACAGACCCGTTTATGTCAAATCTTTTAGACACCCTCCTAGCATGAATCAAGAAATTCAGTCCCAAATTCAAAAGTTGCTCGATAATAAAATTATTCGTCCTTCAATCTCTCCCTACTCTGCACCAGTATGGATAGTTCCAAAGAAACCCGATGCTTCCGGGAAACGCAAATTCCGCATGGTAATCGACTATAGGCGCCTTAATGACGTCACGATAGAAGAAAAATACCCCTTGCCTAGGATAGAAGAAATCCTGGATAACCTTGGAAAGTGCACATACTTTACTACCCTAGATTTAGCCCAAGGCTTCCACCAAATCGAAATGGACCCGAGTTCCATCGAGAAAACTGCTTTTTCTGTGAATCACGGTCACTACGAGTATCTGCGCATGCCCTTCGGCCTTAAGGCGGCTCCCTCAACTTTCCAGAGAATGATGGACGAAATCCTGCGCGATTACCTTTACAAATTCTGCTTTGTCTACATGGATGACGTTGTCATATTCTCTAAGTCCTTGTCCGAACATATTGACCACATTCGACAAATATTTAAACGGTTAAAAGAAGTAAACCTTAAAATCCAACCCGATAAATCCGAATTCTTGTGCAAAGAAGTTGCATTTTTAGGCCATATCGTAACTCCCGAAGGAATAAAACCCAATCCCTTAAAGATCGAAGCTATTCAAAGATACCCCATACCAAAGACACAAAAAGAAATAAAAGCCTTTCTAGGACTTATAGGTTACTACAGCAGGTTTATAAAAAACTTCTCAAAGGTCACCTTCCCTATAACAAAATGTCTTCGAAAAAATAGTGAAAAAAGCATAGGAAACCAAGACTTCGTAGAAGCATTTTTAAAATGCAAAGAACTTATCAGCAATTCCCCTATTCTCCAATACCCAGACTTCAGTAAACCTTTTAAACTAACCACCGATGCCTCCAATATTGCTATTGGCAGTGTCTTATCACAAAACGACCACCCCATAGCTTACTATTCTCGCACTCTAAACTCCGCCGAGAAAAACTATTCCACTATAGAGAAAGAACTTCTTTCTATAGTTGACGCAACAAAATATTTTCGATGCTACCTGTATGGCATCAAATTTTTAATAGAAACCGATCATAACCCCCTCGTATGGCTCTCAAAAATTAAAGAACCCAATTCCCGACTAATTCGCTGGAAACTAAAACTAGAGGAATTCAATTTCGAAATTAAATACAAAAAAGGCAAAGAAAACGTTGTAGCCGACGCCCTGTCACGTATCGAACTTAACGCCAACGAAACAGAAGACACAAACCCACAAAATGACGCCCAATCTAATGCCCCTAACGCCGATAACACAGTCGCTAACCTTGCTGACTTTGACCTTGCTGACTTTGTCCTTAATGAAAGATATAATGACGTACTAAACGAAGATATACCAACACAACAACCTGAAGAACAAATTACGCCATCTATAAACCCCAACGCAAACGATAACTCATCTGACGTCACAGTTCATTCAAACAATGATACCCAAGGCAAATTTCTACCCATCTCCGAACTACCCCTAAACCAAGCAACAAACCGCCTGGTGATAGACTATGGCGACGATTTTAAACACACATATACAAAACCATTCCAGAAAAATCATCATTTCGTACGAATTTCTAAAGAAAACCGCCAACAACACATTTTGAAAATACTTAAAGAAATAGTAAGACCTGACATAACCTTCACTGTTTATATCCCAAACCAAGAATTAAAAATCGAATTCCAAAGATTAATATCCAGTACTCTAAATACTACAGCAAAGCTCGTACTATCTAACACTTATTTAATAGACGTGACCAATACAGAACAACAACTAGAAATAATTACAAACTACCACCAAACTAATCACAACGGCATAATCGAAACGTATAATAATATTAAACAAAAATACTACTGGCCAAAACTAAGAGACTCAATCACAAACCTCATTAATAAATGCGAAATATGCCTACAAAGTAAATATGAAAGACACCCCTACAAAATTGCCTACGAAGGCCCCCTACTTTCAGAAAAACCCTTTAAAACCCTTCACATAGACATTTTTCAATTCTTGAATTGTCAATTTTTAACAGTCATAGATTCATTTTCAAAATACGCCCAAGCATATTTCATACCTGATAAAAACGCAGTTACCGTCTTAAACAAATTAAGGCACTATTTCTCCCATCATAACACCCCACAGAGAATCGTTGCAGACCAAGGTAAGGAGTTCCAAAATAACCTCTTTAAGGAATTCTGTCAGTTATTTGGTATAGAAGTTCACTATACAACTCCCGGTAACTCATCCTCAAACAGTCCCGTAGAAAGACTACACTCTACGCTACTTGAAAAACTAAGGATACTCAAATTAAAAAATCCCGACGAAACACCCCAAAACCTCTTAATATCTGCCATACTTATCTACAACCAAAGTATACATTCCACCACTGGACATTCCCCCTTCTCTATATTATATGGCCCATACCTTAACGAACCAAACTTAAATAATGACCTGACACTCTTCGATCAGTACAACGAAAAACGAAAAAATGAATTACAACCCTTTTATGAACATATTTATAAAACAACATATCAAAAACAACGTCAAAATACCCAAAAACAAAATAAAAATACCGATGAACCCCTACCGTACCAAATAACCAAACGATATACAAGAAAAATACCCTTAGAAACAAAATGAACCCCCAATATCTCCCTATAAAAGTGACAGCAGTAAATAAAAATAAAATAACAGGTATGTCAAAGAAAAAACCCATAACCACACATATTAGAAAAATTAAAAGAATCAGAAAAATTCCAAATTCTTTTCAGCCTCCCGATCCTGACCCTGCTACTCCAAGTGAACCCCGGCCAGGCCCTTCAAGTTTACAAACTCCCTAATAATGGATACTACGCAGAGGAAATATCCTCTTCCTTAATTATCAATCATTATCATACAACGTATATACCATTTAACATATCTAGTATTAAGTTTACATTAGGGCAATTATTAAGCAATGTTTTAATTTTAGAATCTATGGTGAACAGGCAAAACAATAACTTTACAAAAACACAAATTTTTCATGTATTTAAGGCATTAAATAACACTTTCGACACATATGCAAAGTTGAACATTTATGAAAACAATCGCAAGAAACGCGGGCTAATGAACTTTCTAGGAAGCGGTATTAAGTTTGTCACCGGCAACCTAGACAATAATGACCTAGAGACAATTACTCAGAATTTAGAAACACTCAAGCATAATCAACTAAACACCATGCGTAAGATTAACGACTTTAGTTCATTTGCAGGCAATATTATGAACAATTTCGAGGAAAATATAAAAACTATTAATGAAAACTCGAAAACCATTAAAACCGAACTTTCAAAATTAAACAACGAATTAAACATATTATTATCAATACAAGATCAATACATTCAAATAAACAATCTAAACCAGTACTTAGAAAAACTTTTACGAATTTTCTCTTTTGCACATTTGGAAACTCTAGATCTTGAAATTTTAAGCTTAAGTCAGATAGACGAAATTTGGCAATATCTAAATGTACATTATCCAAAAAATACCCTATGGTCCATTAAACATGTATCAGAACTTAGTCTTATTTGTAAAACCGGTCTTTTAATTCTCAACGAAATGGCAATTCTCGCAATTAAAACACAGTACAAAAACTTCAGAAATAGCCTATGAAGACTGTTTTCAATTCAAAAAAGTAACCCTTCAAGACTGTTCCCTATTACAAGGTCAATGTGACATCATCATCAACCATAATAAATATTCCTTAGCTATTAATAACATATCCACTACATATCCAGAGGCGATAATCCTTCAGCCGACAAATTTCACCCTAAACCTACAAATTAGGCACTTAGAAGACCCTATAAAAATTCATGAAGATCTTCTAGAGCCCGTTAGGCTCGAAAGCCTTACCCCGCAAAAACAAACACATTATTTTATTTTTTCGACAATTTGCATTGTCCTTATGTGTATTCTGAGCATAGCTATATACCACTGGAGAAAGCACAAGTATTTAAAAACCATCCCCATAAAAACCCTTCAAAAAATTATCAACGAGGACGTTGAAAGAACTCAGGGTGGAGGAGTAATATCCATAGACCAGCACAATTGCAGCATAACTGCTGAATAAACAAAACACTTTATATAAAACCAATTAACATTAGAAATCATTAACATTAATATAGTGTAAAAGCAAACTGCTGTTCATATTAATCGTTCATCGTAGATTTAAGATATATGTATTTTTGTTAAAGCCCTTTTTGTAGAAATAAAACGTTTTTTAAAAGGAGCTTTGTCGGTCTTGTGATTTAATTCGTGAATAAAGTTGTTTTATTGGACGTATAGCCCAAAGAAAGATCCCAATCGACGTTTAAATTTATGTGTATTTCAACTTGGGTGACGTTTACACTCGGGAAATAACCGTGCCCTAAAATACCTATATTAGAAAAGTTTAATGGGCAAGGTGTAATAGCATCGCTAAAAGTGTGATTATATTTATTAAAAGTTATTGTAATATTAGCCGTACTATTTGGGTTATAGGTGAACTTAAGAGAAGATTCTTTTGCCCATACATCAAAAGCTCTTTCAGCTAGTGCTGTATAGGGATAATAAGTAGGCGGAAATATATTCCACATTAAATTTGTAGAAGCCCATTTACCACTGCCTATAGTGTAAAACGCCGCGTCGGGGACTCCACACCTAGGACGTTGCATTAGGTTTAAAGTTTCGGTATTTAATGAGCCATCAGCTAAAAGACCGTATTGCGATTGAAAAGCTAATGCACTTTCTTTTAAGGTTATTAAATTATTATCAGTATAATTATTGATATATCCATACTGTGCTAAATATTGCAGAGCCTCTCCATCCCCACCTGTTAGTCCTTCTACAATATTTGCAAAACTACCCCCAACTAATAAAAAAGCAAAAATTAACACGTCCATCCTGCTTAAAGGTTCGAGGTCAACTAACGACAATAGTACTGTGTATAGTATATATAGTACTGTACAACATTTTTAGGGGTCTATAAAACAGATTGGGATAAAAATGTTTAACTGTAAATTTTCTAAAAAATTATTTTTAAAATCTGGATAACAACTGAAATTAGTGCACCTTAGATGGTACTTATAAATATTTATCTAGGTAATTCTTCTAGTAAATTTCAGGGGATTCATACAAATTGTTACTTTATAGATCCAGTCGCAGAAAAGAAAACAAAATATTTTATAATACTAATATATTTACTTATAAAACTCTATAACTCCAAGTCGTTCTAATTCTTTAAGAATCACCTGTATTTCGGCACTATTATTACAACTGTTTGAACCATATTTATCTAAAACTATAAATCGTTCCACTAGTTCATTTACATTCTTATATGGGATCAACGTGTTAGGTTCGTGCAAATCAGTTTTTTCTCTATTGTTTTCTTCTTGGCCAGAACTATAACTAGGTAAACTTCCATCATCTGCACATTCTGAGGCATCATGTGACCTTTGATCCTTGTGTTCGGCCAGTTTTTGTTTCCTTTGAGCATAGCTTCTGTTAGGTGGAAATAACTTGGATATCACATTTTTATATTTCAGCCCTTTTGAGCTAATAATCTTCCCCGTAGCATAATACCCACTTCTATGTGTGTTGGTATAGAGTAGAATCTGTCTATATAATTTCAGGTCTTGGGGTGAATATTTACAGAGCTTGTTTGTAAATATTAAATTAACCAGTCCATCTGATAATGGGAAGCGCTCATTGCCGACTATAAGGCAGTTATCTTTTATATCAACAGCTTTATTTCCTAGAAAAATTTTATCTCCATCCTTTCGGGCCCCATATTTAATATTGGGTGTTTCCAAAAGAAGATATTTAATTCTGTTTGCATACATGCTGCTTCAAAGAGATTAACCGCATAACTAACCCCTATTATCATATATTGCCCCCTTTATATTCTCAAGCGCTAATAGACCAGCAACCAACCAACCCTAAACTACCCCTAAACCAACCCTAAACCAGCCCTTAACCAACCCTAAACAAACCACTAACACGCCATTAAGCAACCCTAGGCCAACCATTAAGCAACCACTAACGGTGATAGGGTGCTAATAGGGTAGTTTATACTATCCTAATCAGTCCATCCAAACATCATCGCAGCGTACTTGGCTATTACATTTAAATCAGAACTTTTTGCTATTTCTAGCTCCACCATAACCACAAAATTATATTCGGCTTCTAGCATTGGTATATGATTTTGAATAATTTTTACACCACCTACTCCCTCGTTAGAGCTTAAATGGCCATATATGCTTGGTATATTTTGAAATAATTTTTTACTAAGCCTTTTCGGGCCTGTTTAATAAAGCTCCCACCTTCAACATCAGCTTTTTTTGGATCCTAATGGTAAAAACTATAGCTCGAGAACCATATTGTACAATTGGGGTATGTGTTGTTTGGTGTAATTTTATTTGTTGGAAGTTGGAAATAAAAACAATTAAAATATTTTTGAATTGTATTTAACAATCAAACACATAATACATACTAAAAATTTTATTTTAAACACCTAGCTACATTTCTATAAACAATTTTTCTCATATATTTTAGTTTACTTGGAGCCTCTGTAAAATAAAATGCAGTTATCTTGATCATAAATTTGTCCTTCAAATACATTCCAAAAATGAATATTGCTGTCAATTGTATCATAGGCAAGACTTCCAAATTTTGGTTCTACATTAACATTATATTTTTTAGCCAATTCCCATACTATTAAAGTTGCAGGTAAACAGGATGCGTAATATTTGTTCTGTATAAATATTTCTTCAACATTGTTAATAATGGTCTGTAATTTATTAGCCATGTTTCTTATTTCGAAGTGTTTTCCGAATATCTTCTCGTCGTATTTGGGCGGATTTTTAGTTTGCTCGTCAACGATTGCCTTTAATAATTCAAATCGTGCTTGTTCATTTTAGTCTCCTGGTAGCAACTTTGGCAATAAGTTTTAAAATCATAGTATGCTATTCCCTTTCGATCTCTTTGTGGAATCTCACATACTTGGTAGCCAACCCCGTCTAAACAAATTTCACATTTCGGCTTCAAATCTTCGCGACAGTCCGAGCATGTACAAGGACGCCAAAAAAAACAGTTGGGCATTGTTATCGTTTCAACAGATCAACTAAGACTAATTGTTTAGGAATAATAATATAATAATAAATTGTTTGAGAGGGTTAAAAGTGGAGGGGGTAAAATTATAGCGACTGTCTATTTTGTTACAGGTTTTTATGATAACAGGTGATATCACTTTCGACTAGCAAAATATTATTGTTCTCGGTAAGTAAAATATCCTAAAAATAATAAAGTCCGAAACTGTGTGTACATCTACTGCATACTAACCCTTAAATTATAGCTTTTCTAAACGCAGCTTATTCTTCTGAACGCACCCTTAGTTCCTAAACTTTTGGCGAACCGAGGTTATAAATAGAGGGAGGCTTAGAAGAGCGATTCTGTCAGTCTTTATTAGTCTCTTAAAGAGTGCAGACGTGTCAGTAAGAGCTCCGTAAAAATGGAAAAGTTTATTATTTTGAAAGATGCCATTCAAAAAGTTCGCCGATATAATATTACAGGCCGTAACTTGGAATTTAGGTTAAAGCCTATACCTGCAGATGTTGAGCCAGTTGGTTGGGTGCGGGAAGGAATCAACCAAATTGTTCAAAAGGCTACAGAAGATCTTCAACCGTTGGATCAAGTGGGTTTTAGTTTTTGCTCAAAGAACTTTAGTCGTGGTGAAGGGTGGCTTCCATTCAAACAGGCTGCAGAAATAAACTATGAAGATGTTTGGAATGTGATCAGTAATGTCTATCAGTCTAACTCGTCTGGCTTAAGCACGGAGTCTTTTTGCCTTAAAGTTACAACCGTGCGACTACCTACAGGCAAAGGGAGGGGGAGCAAATATAACAGCTTTGACGAAGAATGTGGTATGAGAAGGGGTATAATATCTATAAAAAATACGGATAACCTGTGTTTGCCTCGTGCTTTGGTGGTTGCTATTGCTAATGTCAACAAAGACGGCGAATTTAATAAAGTCAGAAAAGATACAGACAAGATTCAAACGAAAAGAGCCCATTCTTTGTTAGAAGATGCTCAAGTTACCATTCCTTCAGAAGGAGCCGGTATTCCCGAGCTACAGAAATTCCAAGCCTTTCTGCATGAATATCGGATAGTGGTTTACAGTTATGGATCAAAGGGGAGAGATGTTATCTTTGAAGGAGCTACCGAGAGCACCAAGCGGCTTAATCTGCTTCATCATGAGGGGCATTTCAACGTTATTACTTCCCTCACAGCCGCTTTTTGCTGTCACTATTTTTGCGAGGAGTGCCATATTCCCTATGATCATAAACACAAACACAGGTGTGGTGGAATGTGTCCCGGTTGTTTTCAGTCACCAAAGTGTTCAGAGGGAGAAATTAAAATTAGGTGTAATGATTGTCAGCGTTATTTCAGAGGAGAAACTTGCTACAACAATCATTTACAGGGAGGGTATTGGGAAAAGAGTACTGTTTGTGTCGAGGTCAGAAGCTGCAAGACTTGTTTTAAAACTGTAAAGGGTAATAGAAAACACATTTGCGGGGAAATATTTTGTAAAACCTGTAATTCTCACATGCATGCGAATCATCTATGTTTCATTCAGCCCGATACCGGGAAACCCAAAATTAAAGATGTTCTCTACGTTTTCTATGATCTCGAAACTCAACAAGAAGAGTTATTGGCAGATGGATCGCTTGTTCACCGCCCTAATCTTTGCGTATTTAAACAATGTTGCGATGAGTGTATAAACTCGGAGGTTGCCATTTGCACAAAATGTTGTGTAACACTGCAGAAACTTAAAGGCTTAGAAGTTATAGATAGATTTACTCAATATTTACTAGATTCAAGAAAAACTTTCAAAGAAGTAGTTGTAATTGCACATAATGGACAGGCTTTCGATCATCAATTTATTTTAAACCATATATTGACCAAAACAGATTTAACCCCCGAGTTAATAATGAGAGGTACAAAAATTATTATGATGCAAATTGGAAACGTTAAATTTATAGACTCCCTAAATTATTTCCCTATGGCTCTATCTAAATTGCCCAAGGCTTTTGGGCTTGGGGATAATTTTAAAAAGGGTTATTTTCCCCACTTGTTCAATACAAAAGCAAATACAAATTATGTGGGTCTTTTACCGCCTATTGAGTATTACTCCCCGGACACCATGAAAGCCGATGATCGTACCAAGTTTTTGGAGTGGTACGAAGAACATAAAAATGATCATTTTGATATGCAGGTGGACCTCGTTGATTACTGTGTGTCTGATGTTGAAATTCTTGCTCGTGCTTGCTTGAAATTTAGAGAGCAATTAATGAGCACTACCAACGTTTGTCCCTTTACAGAAGCAGTTACCATTGCCTCAGCCTGTAATAAAGTTTTTAGACGAAACTTTTTAGAGCCCAACACTATTGGCATTATACCGAAAAATGGTTATAGATGGACTGATAATCAGAGCAAAATAGCAGTTGAGTGGCTACTCTGGGAAGAAAATCAGAGGCAAATAAACATCTTACATGCTGCAAAGGGCAAAGAGGTTGTGTTACAGGGTTTAAAGGTAGATGGATATTGCTCCGAAACAAATGAGATTTTCGAATTTCAAGGATGTTACTTCCATGGATGCCCCTCGTGCTACCATTTTGGTAGAAATGATCCCCTAGTTGATGATCCTACAGCAACCCTAAATTTACGATACGAGGCAACACAGACTAAAATATCTAAATTAAAAGAACTTGGCTATCCAGTCAAAGAAATGTGGGAATGTGAATTTAGGACACTTTTAAAAGACAATCCAGAGATTGGTGCTTACACTAAAACACACCCTCTAATGTCATTAACCCCTTTAAATCCTAGGGACGGTTTTTTCGGTGGCCGCACGGGCAACGTTTGGGAATATTACGAAGCAATGGAAAATGAAACAATCAAATACGTCGATGTTTGCTCTCTCTACCCCTACGTCTGTAAGTATGGCAAATTTCCTATTGGGCACCCTGAAGTAATGGTTGGTGATGATTGCAAACACCTTGATTTAACTAAAATTGACGGGTTAATAAAGTGTAAGATTCTCCCCCAAAAGATTTATATCATCCTGTTCTTCCTCAAAAAATGAATAACAAGTTAATGTTTGTACTTTGTCGTACATGTGGCCAAGAGTTAAACCCAAATATTTGTAATCATAATGATCAAGAAAGAGCTTTAACAGGTACCTGGGTCGTAGATGAACTAATTAAAGCAGTTGAGAAGGGTTACGAAATTTTGGATATTTTTGAAGTTTGGAAATATCAAGTTCAAAGATTTAACAAACATTCTGGACAAGAGGGTTTATTTACTGCTATGATGAATAAGTTTATCAAAATAAAACAAGAGGCGTATGGGTGGCCTAAAAAATGTAAAACGGAGGAGGAGAAAAATAAATATATTGAAGAGTTTTTTGAAAGGGAAGATGTAAAGCTCGAGTATGCTATGATTGTTGAAAATCCTGGGTTGAGATCCCTGGCAAAACTCATATTAAATAGTTTCTGGGGTAAATTTGGACAAAGGGAGAATCAGCCAAAGACAAAAATTATTAATGAGCCTTCGGAATTTTTTTCAATGATGGTTAACCCTTAGTTACATATTAATGGTATACTTCCTATTAATGAAAAACCTTAGTTGTCAACTATGAACACACCGACGAAGCCTATGAACCCCTACCTACTGTCAACGTAGTAATTGCCTCATATGTAACAGCCCAGGCCCGTCTCAAGCTATATTCGTATCTAGAACAACTTGGTGACAGAGTATTGTACTATGACACCGACTCAGTCATTTACGTTTCAAGAAAAGACGACGTGGATATAGCTACTGGTGAGTTTATCGGCGATATGACTGACGAACTGGAAGGATATGGACCAGGAAGCTACATTACTGATTTTGTTTCTGGAGGACCCAAGAACTATGCCTACAAAATTCGTATAACAAAAAATAACACGGAGGAAGAAGTAGTCGTTTCCAAAGTCAAGGGCATTTCGTTAAATTATAGTGCATCGCAGTTGATTAATTTTAATTCTATTAAAGATAAGATTCTACATAAACCAGAGCCGATTCCAATTGTCTCGAAGAACATTCGACGCACGAAGGACCACGTTGTGACGACCTGTACAGAAACCAAGCTTTACAGCCCCAATTCCACCAAAAGAAAATTTCTCCCTGATGGAGGCTCTGAACCTTATGGATATAAGAAACAAAAAACCATATAATGTATATATATTGTATAAATAAATGAGATTTACAAATATTTTGTTTTTGATTTATAAATTTTTCATTCAAGGTTTTGCTTTTGAAACTTTCGTTTTACCCTAAAAATCGAAATGGGGTGCGCCTGGGGGACTCAGTTCACGTTCTGGCACCCTGTTGCGACCTTATTTAGCTAATTTATTAACTCATTAAAACAGTTTCTATATACCATAAGATTAATTATTAACTTTAGGTAAATAAGGTCAACCGGAAGTCCCCTAAATTCTTACACTATTCGTTCTAGTAGTATAATTTTTATATGTTTTAGACGGGCCAATATATTCAAGACATTTAAAGCAGGAACTAGGACTGTACTATTATTATTTATGCACCTGGATGTAAGTACTTGATAAGCTTTTCTATTTATTTTCCCATGTAAACGTTTATTTTTAGAGGGTTTAAGACTCTGACTAAATATAATAATCCTGTTGTTGTCTATATTAAAAATAGTTACTACCTATATGGCATGGCAATTTTTTAATCCTTATTGCTTATTGGTATTTAGTGCCCCTACACGGGCCCCTCCTAAAATTTTACTGTCGTAAAATTTAATGAGCCTCTGCCCGTTCGGGTCCTTAGGGTAGTTTTATATCATATATTGCACGCTTATTAAATCGTAAATTTGACTAACTTAGGGAGTTTAAATGATTGTTAGGTTAAAAAAATAATGTACAGTTGTTATTATTACATCTTTTAATTAGGTATCAAAATATGCATGGTATGTTAATAACCTACCCCTATTTTATTAGTATACTGTAGCTGTAAATTAATAATGTATGATAGACTACCTAAATTGTGGGGGTAAAATCATTAAGTTATCATATTAAGTTTTGATAGTCTACTAATTGTATTGGAATCTAATTATGGATATTTTTTATCTATTTTATATCGTTACACTAGTTCCTGTTCGTTAGAGGATTTAATAGTTTGTTTGCAATAAGGTCTATCGGTATGTTAAAAAGCTTGAAATAAATGCTAAATGGGTAACATTTTAACCGGTTTTCTAGCTATTAAAACATAATTTTAAACGTTTTTACCAGTTCAAGAGCTGATAAATAGGCGTTTTCATATGTTTAAGGGTTGTTTTTAAGTACTTTTAGATGTTTCCCCGTATGTTTCTATACCATTCAAGAACAATTCAGAGAAATTTTGGTCAAATATTTCCCCTACATTTTCATATCATTATTACCCCGACTTCTCCTATACAACTTATGTATTAGCCTTGACCATGAATCTTAAAGGTGTATACCTATAGCAGGCTATCGGCGATTACCTAATGCAGCATTTCTATCAATAAACGTAGAAACTAGTTTTAAACTGTAAATTTGATCAATTTAAGGAACCTAAATAATTGTACGGCTAGAAAACTAATATATATATATCTAAACTGTTTAAATTTTTATTGTTAATTTGGTATCAAGAAGTAATAGTACAAGGGTTGAACCTACCCCTGGGGGTAAATTATGTTTTTGGTATACAAGTATAGAGAAATACATACTCATGTATGTATGGTAGCCTACCAAATTAATTTCAATCGCTAATATTACGATATGACCTTCTAACTATGGGTAACTATTCTGTCTATTACTGTTAATTGCAATGGAAATTAATTATAGCCATCCTTTTTTATCTTATATGCCTATATTATATCGACTGCTCGTAATTTCTGTTGTATAATACAGGTACTTCATAGAGGTTTTGTATGTCTATAATCAAACTGTACATATAGTCATTAATAAATTTTAGGATAATATCGAAGATTTCATGATCCTCTCCGCTTCCCCCGTAAGTAACTACGTAGCGATAATATCATCAACTAGGCAACGAGTTTATCTAATAAGTCCAGTTGGCGCCTTGGTAAAACGTTAGAATTGTAATCCAGCGACCCGAGATCGAATCCACACACAGGTAAAACTTTTTTTAATCATTTAATTTCTGTTGGAGTCCCACACACAATTATTGGGGTACTGGTTCTTGGCGATAGGTCTTGCAGAGCCCCGACTTGTAGAAGGTAATACAATGATATTTGAGGTTAAAGTGACATGTGGTAAATGGCGCTTAATTAATAGTACCCTTGGTAACTAGCACTAAGTAAGAGTGGGGCCAATGGTAACTAGTGCCCCAATTTTAGTTTGTGCCATTGGTAGTTAGTGCCAGTAGTAGTTTATTTATTTATTTATTTATCGACGGGCAAAACCCAATTACAATTTTTACTTAACAAACTAAAAGTAAGTAATAATTATTATAACAGTTAAAAAAAAAAAAACAAGATAACTTAATTTTAAATTAGCTCTCCCATAATAAAACAAGAATATAATTCTTACAGTGTAAGTTTGGAAACATTTCTCTTAAAAGAAGTGAGGGAAGAGTTAAAAAAGTCAATACTAATTTTGTTCCCATTATTAACGATTCTCGGTATGGGAGAAGATTTACCGTAGTTGCATCTATGGTGGTCAAGTGCAAAAAGAAAGTGATTTCGTGTGTCCCTAGGTGGAACTCGAAAGTTAACTCGATGTAATAGATCTGGGCATTCAATTATTCCATTTACTATTTTAAATAAAAAATATATGTCAAATTTGATTTTGCGTTCAGAAAGCAAGTCCAAACTCAGTCTCCGCCTTAGACCATCATAGGAGTCAACAGGCAATCTAAACTTGTATGCAATAAATCTAATAAATTTTTTTTGTACCTTTTCGATATTTTGAATGTGTATTAAATATGACGGTGACCACACACAAGAAAGGTATTCCAAACATGATCTAACAAGAGTTTTGTAAATCGTATTCAAGCTGTCCATATTTTGGAAATCTCTAGTATTTCTACACATGAAGCCCAATAACTTTAATGATTTATTTACAATATATTCATAGTGAATATGGAAATCTAACTTAACATCCAAGTGAACACCTAAGTCACACAGAGTGGTAACTCTTTCCAAGATGCAATCATTTAATTTATAATCATAGTTAAGTGGCTGCATTGTGCGATGAAAAGTTATTATTTTACATTTCTTAACGTTTAAGTCCATTTTATTTCTAACACACCACTCATACACTCTGTTTAAGTCCTCTTGGATCCTCAAAGCATCATAAACTGACCTAACAACAGCAAACAATTTTAAGTCATCAGCAAAGCACAAACGATGTGAAAATAAAATTTCCAACATTAAATCGTTGATAAAGATTATAAATAAGTAAGGACCCAAATGACTGCCCTGTGGTACGCCAGATGTAACGGATATCTCCTGTGAAACAAAACCCTTCACTTTGACAAACTGTTTTCTATTACTTATATAAGATATTAACCACTTAAGTAAAGTTCCAGAAAAACCAAAGCACTCCAGTTTATTTGCCAGAATATGATGATTCACAGAGTCAAACGCCTTGCTAAAGTCTGTATAGACAGCATCAACTTGGTATCCATTTTCCAAGGCTTCCAACACCGTTTGAGTAAAAATCATCATATTTGTAGCTGTTGATCTACCTCTACAGAAGCCGTGCTGTTCCTGAGCAATAGAAAACATTACTGAATTCTTAATATGATTACATACTATCTTTTCAAAAAGCTTTGGGATTGAACTCAAAATAGAAATCGGTCTGTAATCTTTAGCATCTGACCTGTTACCAGACTTAAACACAGGAGTAACAAAAGCGTATTTCCACTGTTCAGGAAAAACACCACTGTCAAGTGAAAGTTTAAAAAGCAAGTATAAAGGCTTTGACAGAGAATAAATACAGTTGACCAAGAATTTTGGAGTTATACCATCAGGACCTGGTCCTTTATTTTGATTCAGATTTAGAATATTTTCAAAGACCTCTCCCAACGTGACTGAAACGAAATTCAAGTGCAAATCGCTGTTATTAGTGTGACCTGTGCAGTTGTTATGGTCAACATCAAGTTTATATACACCTTGAAAATGCGTCCTAAACACTTCCACTATTGACTGCCCATCAGTTCCCGTCTGCCCGTCCAAATGCACACAACTCGGGATACCACCGCTCTCCCTCTTTGAGGTCACAAAACTCCAGAATTTTTTTACGTTATCATTTAAATCGTTTTCAACGTTCTGTACATAATTAAGATAACAAGTATGCTTTAAAATATTACACTGCGATCTCAAGAAAACCTTTCATAGTGGCACCACAATTTAGTTTGTTTATATTTTTTGTGATATTTTTTCTTTTCAAATACTAGGTTTTTGAGCTCATTTGAAAACCATTTCGGGAACCTTGGGTTTTTTAAACGGTAAACAGGAACAAACTGGCTAATTCCACAATACAATAACTCATCGAAAATGCTTTTCGCTTCATTCACGTCTCCGGCGGATCCTATAACATTGTCCCAATCAATTGAATGATAAAAGTTATTTAGACTAATATAATCAGCCCTACCAAAGTCATAAGAGTAAGTATCATACTGCAAATTTTCAGACCTAACTGAACAAGGCACGTCAACTGCTAAAGCAGGATGGTGCCGATCACAAGCAAGTAAGCACTCATGCGCAATATTTACAAAGACAGACCTATCATGCGCAAATACTAAGTCTAACATTACATTATTGGCATTTTGAATGGTATTAACTTGAAAAAGTTGGTTATAGGCAAGGCAGTCACTAAGCGATCTAACAACTTCTCTATTATCGAGAGGTGCACACACACCCAGTTCGTCGTTTACCCAATTAACATGTGGTAGGTTGTAGTCGCCCAGCAAGCACAGTTTCTGGTCCGGATATTTCTGCAGCATGGAATCAATAGTAGAACAATGGGCCTGGACAACATCGACGGATAGAGGTTGAGGCAGATAAACTGCCCCTATGATCAACTTTTCCGAGCCATTGTAAACAGAAACAAATAATTGCTCTACATTATTTTGTTCATCATTGATTAGGAAGGATTGGAAATGGCTTCTCACTGCAATCAACACGCCGCCACCCCAACAGACGCCACTAAAAACAACAGTTGGCCTCGGCCGCTTTCGGTCTTCGTCGGGATATTATAAGCCCCGGACATGCGCATTAGGTAAACGCCAGTGTTCAGAGCACAGAAAAATAAAGGGTTTATGTTCAGAGAACCTACCTCTTCTCTGTGTTGAGTGGCCGCGTAGGCTACCGGCCTAACACACAGGTGTATTAAGGGTAGACGATATTTTTCAGAAGATGTTGATAGTTTGAAAGAAATTAAAATTTATGATTTAAAACGTTTAGAAATAATTTTCAGATATACTTATTTAGAATTAATTATGCTAACTACTTATAGGTGTTTTGCTTTTTATTCAAAGCGATATTTATTTCCCAAAGTGGGATATTTTGTTCTGTACAGCTTTGCGGACTATACTTAGATAATTGACTTGAAAAAAAACACAGGATTTTGAAAAAAAATTTAATATGAAAAATCCGCAGTTTCGATTACTCTTGCAAGAAAATTGCAAGTGTTTTTTCAACAATATAAAATAAACTAAAATTAACAAGAACTTTGTAATATTATACCTACTATTTCTGACAGTTAAAAATATAATATATTACACATTTAAAATATATTTCAGAATACATGATGTAAAAAGTTTAAATACCACCCACTTTAAAAGTAAAATACAATATAATTCATAAATTATTATTTTCGTGCAGGCATTGTAGTATTTAGGATCATCATCCGTCATAAAATACTTTGGTTGTATTACCTACCCCACCAATCTTCTCTTGAAGAGCACCTAAAACTATTTCTTGTACAAGCTGGTCTAATCTATTAGTTTAAAAAAATGCCACAGGAAAACCCATATTTTTGTCATCCTTCACGAGCACGATTGTCAAATCCATTCCTTTTTGGTTTGTACAGTGTGTCCCATCCATGCATTATTGTGCTGACGTCCTTTAGTTTACGTTCCAGGTTGTCATTTACAAATCTTACACTTAGGAGTGGATGATTTTCACCTAATAAAAATATACTTATTATTTCAGCCAAAAGTCCTTTATACTTCCATATTATCATGAAATGAATGGCAAATCTACTATAAGCAAAATTTTTTTTTCACTTTAGAATAACAAACTTTAAATAAAAACACTGCAAGAACATTTCTATGCATTTTTTATGTCTGTCTGTATAGGTTTAAGATAATTTTAAAGACATTTTAATTTATTTAACATACCTACTCACTTTAAATTTGATACACGTCATATGTATAAAAGGTTTTCCCAGCCTCAAAAATAGTTTGAATTGTTAAGAAAAGTAAAATATGGCTATATTATTACAATAGTGTTTAACAGTCATGCATTTACCCACCTTGTGGTTTAAAAAACAACAGTAATTTTTTCCATTAGCATTCCATTCACTAACTTTTAAGCTAACAGCTATGATAGTATTTTCATCCTTCCTCTTTTAATATTGTGCTTTTTCACTAAATAGGCTATGTCTTTTCTCTGAACCATGTTAATTCTTTGAAGACTATCTGAAGTAATTTTCCTGGCATCTAAAATAACTCTCTCTACAGTTACACCACTAAAAAGTTTTTGAACTATAACTTCTTTCTCTTCATTGGATAGGTGTTGGCTTCTGATTTTCTCATCATGACCGATATAAGTTTTCCAGAAGGTTACACTGACATGACCTAAAATTAAAAACATTTGTTCTTGCTGTGCAGTCAGCATAAAGAAGTGTTTTTTTTTATTTTGTTTAACTGTTATTAACTTAATATTTGTATTAACTATTAATTTTTATAATTCATTGTAATTTAAAAACGTTTAATTTGTAAGGAGAGAAGTAATAAGTATAATTTATTTACATACCTGTTTCAAAAATTTTTACTGCCAAGCGAGAAGGACATACCCTATTAATTTTTATAATACCTCCAGCTTTTTCAGTTCTGTTAGTATAGTTGCTTTTATATCCTAAAAATAGTATTCATACAGATTTTTCTGCATAATATTACGTTATATAGTCATACCATCAGTCACATTACTTCGGTTACTATTTTTCCACACTACACTATCAGATGTTCTATTTGTTCTATGTATTGAATAGTTTGATTCAATTTTATACTCTTTCATCCACTGTTCGCACGTTTGTTGCCTAGAAAAATTAACAGCTCGCAGTTAATACTTCTATTGTAATAATTTATGACCTACCTCTAAATGTGTTTGAAGTATTGTAGGTTCTACACATAAATTGATTTTCTTTACAAAGGGGACAAATTATGAGACATGTTCTATTGTTCTGAATCGGGGTCGACTTTTTATGGATATTTCGGATGTTTATTTTTTGTATAGGTAAGTAAAGTGTAGAAAACTCCAATTCGCAGAATGGGCAAATTCTGTTCCCAGTTTCTCCATGTTCAATCTGACCGAAAAATACTATGTAAATGAAAAACCATACACTCTTTAAACCACAAATATTTTCTTGATACACTAGTATAATCAGTAATAATCACAAAAAATTGCGCTACTTAGCAGATCGTTCCACAATAATTCGAGTAATTCGACAGCACAATAATAATAAAATTGTGAACTGGCGAAATCGGGCGCGCAATTTAAAAATTAGACGACATGTTCCGAGCCAGAACGAAATCGGCCGAGGCCAACTGTTGTTTTTAGTGGCGTCTCACCCCAACACTTAAGGCTGGTCAACTGTGACCTATCCTTTCTATACACTATATACCCATTCATACCAATCTCAGCATCATGTATATCTTGATTTAACCAGGTCTCTGAGAACACTACAATATCATAGTCACAGTCAGTCATGCTTAATTGTAATTCTCTTAATTTTGTCCTAATTCCCCTTACGTTCTGATAATACATGCTCATATTAGCTTTACCCGCCGAAGCTAGTTTTTTTGTTCAATCTGGACTGAAGTGGATGAGACAATCCTTGGTGTACCCTTAATGTATTTGATGGTGAAGTTATTCTCGCCATTGTTAAGTCTATTCTGCAGTTGGGCTTGCAAGTTTTTGAGATGCTGTCTTTGGAGATATGTTTGATCAGGACCAATTTTAACTTCCCGATGGGTTATTTTGGACCTATTTTTCAGCACTTTTATAACACTCGCATTACTTGTCATGATAGCTTTAGCAGGCCTTGGTTTCTCTCCACGCTTCCCAACCCGTATGATTTTGACTACTGCACCATCATCCACAATGCCCTGTAGAACTTCCCTAACCTTTGCTGAGTCATGTTCGATGCGGACTTTGGGGTCATTGGAAGTAGATTCACCGATGTTATAAAACATTAGGTTTTTCTCGCGGCGCTTTCGATCTTCCATCTCCTCGATGACGTTATCGCAGGCTATCTCTCCAGGAACTCCAGCATTTAAGGTTTCAACGGGCTTTCGAAGTTCTTCAACGGTTTGCTTCAAAGTAAGAACTTCATAGTTAAGGCTCAAGTAGCTAATGCCCGAGTAGCGAATGCCATATATGGTAGGCGAAGAAGAAGAAGCTGACGTCATAGTCTGGCACTGTCTGGCTCAAGTGGCGCCATGACTACTATTTGTTGTTTCACAATTTTAATCAGTTTCCTAACACGTGTTTCGGCCCCTTTAGAGCATTGTCGAAAGAATACAAAAAATACGAATATGCCTCCAAACACACACCGTAAATGTTCGACAATATTTAGGTGAATGGCAACATTTCCAACAAGTTTTACAATAAAACAAATTGCGAGTAAATAGTGGGTCGTATTCCCTTTTTTATGTACTTTCCAACGAGCTATCGCAATATATACCTTTACATTTGAAAAAAAGTTGGGGCGGTTTCTACCCCCCAAAATAGGGGTAAATTTTATAAAGACACGAAAAAAGTATGCCAAACTAAAAATAAACGTAGCCGGAGTTCTGTATTTTTCTAGTAAATAATAAGGTTTCTAATATTAAATTTATTCCAGTTAAAAATTTCACTGTATATTATATGTTCTAAAAAGGGTTCTACAGAAATACGTAGAAGGTACATTTTTAATATTTCTTAAAATGTTCTTCTCGCATAAAAGAATATCAGAAATCATAGGTGAAAGAAATCCCAGAAACAAACGCCATATGAATATCTCCTACTCACTTAAGCAATGAGCATGATAGAGTGTCAAAAGTTGTGTAGTAAGTACCGGGTGTAAAATTTTTAACTGGTATGAGATTGAATTTAGTTTTGCACAATTAGCCTAGCGTGGTTTCCACAAAAGAAACCTATTCATGTTTAAACCCAAAAAATGTATACTTTCAGTATTTGAGATCGGACTTCCACCAATATTTAAAACTAGGGGTATTTGCCCAGGTCTTTGACGGAACTGAAAGAGCCATGCCTGAGTTTTGTGGGTATTAACGTAAATGTCACTGCCACTGAAACATTTATGCAAAGCAACCAAATTACTTTCCTACTTGGCCTGCAAAGCATCCAAGGATTTCTCGGACACAGCTATGGCTGTATCGTTGGCGTAAATAGTTAAACCAATATCTGGATCGACAATGACTAGATCGTTGACATATAAGATTAAAATTATTTTAACTAATATGGAAGCCAATAGGTATGCCAGTATTCACACTACAGGTATCTGAATCAAACTCATTACAATTACCATTTGTCATATGCTTGGCACTTGGCACATACTGCATACGGTTTTTAAAAAATGACCCGATCCATGACAAAGAAAATGCCGCATTTATAAAGTTTCTCAAACAGTTTTAAATGGTTGACGCAGTCAAATGCCCTACTCCGATCAAAAAAGATCCCAACAGGGCACTCACCAACAATCCTTTTCACAACTTTTTCGTAAAAGGAGATAATTGTAGAGGTTGTAGATTTCCAAATAATAAGCATGTTATTTATCTGAAGTAATCCCGTTTCTTGCCAAACAACCGGCTCTCCAAAATAGCTTACCCGACAATAATTTTCGAAAATGAGGAGGACATACACACAGAAATATAATTGTCTGCTAATTCAGGGTCACCCTTTTTAAAAACTGGGACAACTTTGCCTATCTTTAGATACCTGGGAAACCTACCAGATAAAAAAACCAAAGTTTATTAAACAAATAAGTGACTCGACTATCGCCGGACCAATTTTCTTCAACATACAAACTGGAACGTCGTCATTGCCTGCTGACCATTTGTTTTTTAGTTTACAGTTAGTAATGCGAATATCCATATTATTCAAGAGATATATAATAAAACTTAACCTATTAGCAACAATAGCTATTAGAAAAATGTAATGTCATTCCTAATACCACACTGATTTAAGATAAGAATATGCATCTGTACCTAAAATTAGAAAAACTCATATAGTTGATCATTCAATACTGAAATTCTAATTATTATAATTTTATTACACGTTAATAATCAGTTAAGATATAACCATTGTTACATCTCCTAGAATTTAGTATCTTCTTATACTCCTTCGATGGTTACCTGAAAGGCTGGAACACGTATCAGAAAACTAATTAAAAATTGAAAAACATAACAAGTAGTTATTTATATTTCCCTCACGCCGCTGGAGCACGAGTTTTCACATCGTCTCTGCGTGTAACGGACAGGCAGCATTGGCGTCCTAATAATTTTGTTGATTGTCTCCGTAATGAATGTTATTTCCTTTTACGTCTACATACTCTAATGCCCATACAAGCCATTTTTGTTATCTTTATATTTATTCCACCAAAGAAAAGCAAGTTAGTATTATTTATGTACACATATTTGAACATAAAAATGACTTACCTTCCCTTGAGCAAAATTGATAGTCTTTCGTCTGCAGGACTTATGTCCTCCACAGCATATATATCACCACTTTCTAACGTCATGACTTTGGCTTCCTTAACTAATTCTTTAAAATGTTTTTTGCTGACTCGTAACGGCTTAAATACCTAAAAGCACATTTGAACGTACTATTAATTAATTAAAACCGCCGATAGTTATTAAAAATCCATAACTAATATAATATAATATATCGACAATTAAAGTGTCTGTTAGATTTTATTAATGGCCTACACAAAAATATCAAACTTACAATAGGCCAAGAAAACGATGTTTTAATTAATTTTCTTGATATAACTATACTCCATCTTACACAGATACTACAACGCAGGATTCCATATTAACTATTTAATATTTTTTTAAAACAGTTATAGAGAGGCATTAGGTCTACAATTTAAATTTGTTTGAAATTATACAACGAAATCGCGACGGTATCGGCATATCAAACATACTTCTTTTTTAAATTGAGGCATATTATGATATTTTGTATAACATAATATGCCCAAATTAAATAGTTTTTGAGTTGTTAACGATTTTTTAAAAATTTTGTGTTTTACAACAATTAAAAAACATTCACCTGTTGATGTCGGTAATACAGAGCGACTAATGCAAGAAATTGGGGTTATTAAATATGATTGCTAAGTACAGACAAAGGCATATTTTAAAAAATACAAATATTTACTGGAGCCTTCTAAAACGACTTCCCAATTGTAAATATTTTAGAAACTTAAAAGCCCTTAAAGTATTTTTCTTAAATTTAACCGAATTTTACGAATGATCTTATTTTTTTTAATAGAACAGCTATTTGGAACACATTTAAAGACATTAGCCTGTTAATATAATAGTGCACTTATTTGGTTTAATTCTTTAAAAAGAAAAATAATAAATGATAATAGGATATCTACCGGGTATTATAATATAAGAGTATTATGATAAAATTAAGATAATAATTGAGATATTTAAAATGTTATTGGCGTTTTATTTTTTATCTTCGAAACGTTTTACAGTATTTAAGAAAAAAAATAACAATAATTTATTGGTACTACATGGCATATAATTCTCGGAGAGTATCCGTTATGTTCTCTACGATATTTTCTGAGATACTCATTCCAAACAAAACAACAGTCCTGAATATTGTTCTTAATTTTGTAAGTAAAGGTACTATAATTAATTAATGCAACTGCTTAGAGCAAAATAATAATATACTCGATGGCAGACCACAATTAAATAATGCAGATTTAAAACTTTTACTTTATGTAGAAGAAAATAATGGAATTAGCACCACGCTTATTGGAAAAACTGTATCAAAGAGTCAGAAATTGAGGAAAGGTGATGAAATCCGAAGGACAAACTTTTGTTTTGAAGTCATGAAAAGGGTAAATTACGACCAGGATTGCTCACGCAATGTTTGTTTTACCAATGAATGCACCTTCAGTGTCCGAAGTAACCAAAACAATAAAAGTCCTGAATCAAAATGTACAAATCGTAAAAAATGAATTGTCTGATATGGCGGCAAGTATTATTGTTACACCAGACCCCAGAGGTACTTCGTTTCTCAGAGCACTCAGAGTGTATGAAGAGGAGTTTGTCAAAATTAAAGGGTTTGAGATTAAATCCTGTTTCTCGCGAAAGGACAGTCATTATGGTGACGTGTGCATTTTTATTTAGGTACACATAGACTTCGAACGAATGGAGCCTCCAGGGCATGAGCATGGAATGTAATATAGAATGTTTACCTATGTATTAAGTATATAGTAATATATGTAGTAAGTAGTAAGTATTATTTTTTGTATATGTAGCACCAATTTGGCATATCTTGAGGTATTTTTTTATTGACTGGGTGACATTTTAGATTTTACAAGTACTAAATTCATAAAATACAACTTAATTCTGTGGTGACTTAAATACTAATCTGTTGAACAAAACAACTATTTCAAAGATATTTTTAGAGAGTTACAACTTATAACAACTAATTTTTGGACCAAGGAGAGTAAATAACAATAATGTCTACTGCTACTCTCATTGGTATTATTTTCAGAGTTCTGCGGACTGCAGTGTCTTGGATTTTGGCTTATCAGATTACTTTACGTAGAAGCTCACTTATCCCGTAAAGTTTCTTGACACAGGCGAGGAAGGCACTTTCTCATACAAGAGTATATATTCTCCGAGAGAAAACTGAGTGATAGTATAATCTGAACTAATGATTGTGTGCTGGGATGATGTGTATGAATGTTTTGAAGTGAATGACGCATATAATTTATTTAATTCAGAAATTAACTTCTTGGTAAATAAAAATTTTCTAACTAAAAAAAATGTACCAAAAGAGTAAAGACAAATCTTGGCTAACCTTGGGTATAAAAACTTCTTGTAAAAACCAATATAAGATAAACATAACAAAACCGTATTATAAAATCTATTGCAACATTTTTTGAGGAAATTAATTCGAAAAAGTTTTGTCTGTTTCCTTCGCCAAACATATCCCCAGACTAGGGGTGTTACAGTGGAACTGGACCTGTTCTTTTGGAATAGGTATCATCTGCCTATTCCGCGTACCTATTATCTATTACCAGGTACCTATTCCAGGTCCGTTGGCACTGTCACATATTTGATTATATAGTTTCATTGTTATTCTTTTTTCAAGTTGTCAGGTACAGGTACGATATAGTGAATGGAACGGCTACATGTTTTTGAGACGTTTAAACGTTACCGTTACAAGCACATTGCAATAATTAAAATAATCTCATTAAATAAAGATAAAGGGAAATAGCAATAAATAATAAATATTTCTAAAAATATTGTAATAATTTATTGGGCAACAAAATATAGGGTATTTAATGTAGGATATGCAACCAGCAATGAGGAATTAATTAAAAAGACAACATCTGGTGCATGTACCTATGCCTATTTTTCATGTTTCTTTAAATATATAAAGGCCTCCGTTACAATCAAACGACCTTCTTTGAAAACTCGTGTCGGCCATGCAGCCGGAATAGCGCCAATCAGCGGAGCGGCATTTAAGTTGAATCTGGAATAGTTTGGACCTGTAATAGGCAGTGTTGCCAGAAGATTTTTTGCCACCGTAACAGAATTCCTTAAAAAACGTAACAGATTCACCAACAAAGTAACAGTCAGGCGCGTATTCAGCTGTAAGTTATGGGGGGGGGTAAGGTAAAAAAAAACAGCGTTTTTGGGTGCCACGCCCTTTTTTCAACGATGTGACGTGGTTTTGAAGTAGAAAAAAGGAATAGTAGCGCCGCAGGCAAAATTTTTTTGAGTGTTACGCCTTTTTTTACTGATTTGTCAGTGTTTATTTTTTGGGATGGGGGGGGGGGGGGGTAACTAACTACCCCCATTACCCCCCCTTAAATACGCGCCTGGTAACAGTAACAGCATTCTAGAAATTGTTGTCAACACTGGACAGTTGTATGGTACCGGTATATTTAATTCATTGTTTGTGCCTGTAGAAAATATTTTTAGCCAAATGTTGTTTCCCCCGCGCCATCTTGCGTTTTTCTGTGGTTTGGATTCCCTAAGGCTGGATCCACATATATCCGTGATACGCATCCGTTGTGTACCACATGATTAATATAAACCGAATTCCCTAAAATTTCATTGGTTCATATTAATCATGTGGTACACAACGGATGCGTATCACGGATGTACGTGGATCCACCCTAATCCGTTGTGTAAGCTGCGCCATCTATGAGACGGACGCTCAAGTTTAACAATACCAGGGTCAGCTAAACTACAATTCTGGAAAGCCCGCCAAAGGTTTATTCAAATATTTATTTTGTATTTCATTTTTGTATTTTGAACTGACTGGCACAGACATTGCCGGCGTTTCTTGAGTTTCAGTAATAAGTAGGATTGTGTCGCTAGGTTTAGGGTCATGTTATAAAACGTAACAGATCGGTTAAGGGCGTAACAGCGTAACAGATGCGTTAAAAACGTAACAGATCTGTTACAATTGTAACAGACTGGCAACACTGGTAATAGGTATTTGGAATAGGTTCGCGTCTGGAATCGGTACAGACAGGTCACACTAGGTACGAGAAAAAGCTATTCCGTAACATCCCTACCCCAGACGCGTTTCGCCGTTATTACGGCTCATTAGTGAGGCTCAGTTTGGCAGAAGGAAACAGGGCTCAAAGACAAATCACTTGTCAGGATCGATTATCGACGGGATTTATAGAACCCAGTGCGACATCTTGCGTCCCAGTACGGTACCTTAGAAAAGGTCAGTCGTAAGAAATGTAATAAGGAAGACAAAGTACCTTAAAACAATAATTTATTCTGGAAGCAAAAAATAAGACTAAGGCTAATTGGTCAATTAAAAAACAAAACAAAAAATATCTCAAACAATATTAACTCTATAATCTCAAATTTAAAAAGAAATATGTCTGTCCTCGGAACATTTTAAATCAAGCTTACAGATACTACATTAACCCGTATCAGGATGTAAGGAGGGGAGAAGATTACATTAATAAAAGTAACGATGTCTTTAGATTTGCACCGACAAATAGAGACAAAATTATAAGAACAATACAAAGTTTTAAAAAATCGTAAATTGGTGGGTAAGGGTAATTTCTGCCGTTCCCAAAAAAGCAGCGAATATTGTTGCTGCACCTCTCGCACATATATTTAATCTTGCCTTCTCCACTCTGGTTTATTCACAAAAACTAAAAGTGGGGCATGTAAGATCCATTTATAAAAAGGGGGAAAGAGCAATGTAATCCTATCGAATGTAAATAAAATACTTGAAAACTCATAATATTATTTGAGAAAATGGCTCAATTTCTGGAAAGGCAATCGCCACTTTAAGTTCGATAGAATAGTTTCAGAAAGGAAAAAAGCACAATTCATGCTACATATCATGCACTCAAAGATATTTTACCTTCCAAAATACTGGTAAACAAACAGCAGTTCTTTGTATAAATCAATCAAAAACATCTGATTCTATCGATCATGAGATATTGTGCAAAAAATTAAGAATATATGGCTTTGATAAGGTTAGCATTTATTTGTTAGGATCGTACCTACAGGATAGACAGTAGCATGATCAATTGTTGGGCTGCTATGCTATCTTGTATGTGAATGAGCTTCTTGCTTCTTCTGTATGCGGAATGCGGATGGCACGCATTGGTGCACTGAGTGAATGCAAGGATGACTTATGTGGTTCATTGAACGTGCTTGAGGACTGGTTTATAAAAAATAATCTTACATTAAATGTTAACCAAATACAAGATATATTATTTGGCCAACAACCAAAAATTCTTAAAATGAACTGCAAACTGAGGAAGCTATCATCGTCGCGGAAGGTGTCGTTTTTAGGAGTAAGTTCAGTTGGACAGCAGACTGGACTGAAATAATTGTATTGACGGCTTGACTAAGAGCATGACTGGATTTTCCCCTAAGAGTATTATCCTTGAGTGTAGATCGTGAGACAACTTATCATGCTCATATGCAGTCTGAAATTGCATTATGGGGTTATCTTTTGGGGTAACTCAGTGGATTTTGGCAGGGTGTTTGTACTCCAAAAAAGATTTTTAAGGAGTATATTTGGTCTCGGACATATTGCAATTATTACATGCTTGTACGAATATTTTCATGGAAAATAAAATACTTTAGTTACAGATACAGTTACAAACAAGATACAATACAGTTAGTAGTTTGTACATCTTAGAATATGGTATGTTCATATAGAAGCCCTGGGAAGACTCAGGCATCAGGTGCTGGGATCGGCGGCTCTCCAAAAGGAAGAAATTACAGCCCTCGCCTGGAGCGACATACTTGACTTCATAAAAAGGTCGGGACGTTTTGGCGGGGGCCATGGTGGTTAGAGTGACTGGGTGAAGACTTTGAGGTAGGCAAAAAGGATCGCCGTTGGTCTACTTGCCAGGTTTGGGAACCTCCCCTCAATTACTACTATACTACTACTACTATATAGAAAAATCCAGACTTTTAAAATTGATTATTAACTCATGAATATCCTGCAAGAAATAAACAAAACCTAAGAACTGAAATATCAAACATTCAGAGAAATCCTGTGTTTTCAATTACTCAGGTTTGGAATAAGCTCCCAGCAGACTGTCGTGCTCTGCCCACTATACAATTATTATAAAAATGTCTAAAGATACTGTTTCTTTCCAGGGCATATTATTCTTAGAAGTTCTTAAATAATGGGATTATTAAATTAAGATTAATGATGATGTAATATTGTGATATTTATTTATATAATATATGTTTATATGGATAATTTTTTAACCATTTTGTTTTAACTCTTAAAAATAACATTATTTCTACTTTTGACATGTTCTATCCTTAATTGGAATATTATTGAAACTAATAAATTTTTTATTGTGTTTGATTTATTTTAGAGCTTAAATGTGAACAAGTCAATTGAGCTTCCCGAAGAATTTTTTTGGGCTTAATCACAGAGGATTGGTTAGAGTCAATTGCATTCAATACAAATTTATACTCTACCGAAAACAATTACACAGGAAATACATTTTTTTAACCTCGTCACAAGAAGAAGTTCGAGATACCTACATCAGCAAAATTATTTCTCGTAATCGATTTTATTGGCTACTTAGTAATTTACATTTTGCAGACAATACCTTATAGCCAAAAAAAGGAAGAACCAAATTATAATGAATAAATAATTAGGGCTAGTATTGAAATCACATGAGGAGTACGAGTCTTCGGGAGATTTTCAAGCAATTGACGAAAGTATTATCAAATACAAAAGCTGATCATATATGAAGCAATATATCCTTCAAAACCTACCAAGCGCGAATACAAGGTTTGGGTTCATGTAGATGATTCGGGTTACGTTTGTAAACTCCAAATGTAGTAGGTATTTATAACTAAATTTTGTAAGTAATATGCTACCATTTACCAAATTTTATAAAATAATAAATCAAATTTGAAAATAACAACCTTGAAATATTATAATAGTTTTCATTCTGTTTTTTAAATAAATAAATTTAATGACGTTTTAAAAATTTTCAAAGAGGTCCGAGATATCATTGTTATATTCACTTAGTCCTTTGTATACTTGAATAATTGAATATTTGTCTGAAAGAGATTTCTCACCAAGGGTAGTGAGAAATAAAACTCTAGTTTTGAAATCTAAAAATTATTCTTTGGTAATTAGTTTTCTGGTGTCTGTCTGTCTCTATAGGATTTGAAGCAAGATAAAATATATGAATGCGGAACTCTAAGAAAGGAAAAAGAATATTTACCAAATAATTTTATAGATGACAAGAGACTTACTAGACATCATTGTGATTGGCGAATGACGGAAGACCTCATGTGGCGCCTAAAATGGAAAGACATACAACCTGTTTATTTTTTACCACATTTCAAATAATCCCGTTACAACTATTCTAAGAAACGAAGATGGCACGTTGAAAGAAGTAAATTAGCCATAACCAGTTGTCAACTATAAAAAATCATAATATTTGCTTTGTCGTGTTAGCTCCAACACTCCAAATATGTTACTCTATTGATCAGAAAGCAAAAAGTGGTAGAAGAGAATAGTTTGGCACTTTCTGGATACTACAGTGGTAAACGCATATATTATTCTATTTCAAAAAATTCGGTGGTGGTTCTCTTGCCCTGAAGCAATTTAGCATCAATGTTGTCTCAGGATTGATTGGCACTGGATATTTACCCAAAAAAAGGAAGAAATGTGAAAGCCATAAACTGTTACAAAATAAATAGTGTCAATCGAGAAAAAAACTGACGAGGCAATCTATATGCCTGTACATAGTATATCTAAGCATTGTGCGATATACAGCACAAGAAAAGCAGCACATTTAAGTATGTAGAATTGTACTGTTGGTGGTTTTGGAGTATGTCTAAACA
The DNA here is from genome assembly GCA_963969555.1 of Polydrusus pterygomalis. Lineage (NCBI taxonomy): Eukaryota > Metazoa > Arthropoda > Insecta > Coleoptera > Curculionidae > Polydrusus > Polydrusus pterygomalis. The sequence continues at coordinate 128,675,066 of OZ018376.1, forward strand.
ATAAGAAAAAATGCATTTTAATTTACTATAGCTGCGAATATGCCAACTAGACTGGGTACATATCGCTAATCGTCAGCCGATGGTGCATCTAATATTAGTACTAAAAAAATAATTTTCTTTTCCTTTTCTCTATTTACTATTGCTATCTTTGCCTCACCTTCCTGCGGAACGTGAAGGGGAAACATATCGCCAAATTGTCATTATATTATAACAACTGACAAAAAATAAAAAAATAAAAAAAGGGTGCAAAATTTCCGGTTTCCCGTATAGATAGGTAGTTTGTGAAGACGGCATCATATAGTGCTCGATGTCCTATTTCCATTGCCATCTCGCTCGATTCGCTACGACTTTTCTTTACTGAAATATATGTTATTTAATATTATGATATTGATATGGACATTTATAGGTGTTTTTTAAACTCACACACCTTTGTGCAATGTGGGATATACTTTTCATATTTCATTATCATAATTACATTATCAGCTAATAAATTTGTGGAAATATTATTGTGCCAAGCCCTTTGGGCACGGCACTGCTCGAGTTCGTTCGTTTAATTTTATACTTTTGACAAAACCTTTTTTTAGCAAGCCCTAACTGTAAAGCACTTCGATTCGTGTTCAAAAAAATATCTGTAGTTTCTTCACAGTCGCAATAAAAATATAGGGTGTAATTTTTTACTGCTCAAGTTAGTTTTTTTCGTACTGATGACTGACGCTGTAAGAATCTGAAATTCAATCATTTTTATTACCTAAATAAGAAAGTTTTATGCCACAGCTGTCATTTTGACAGGTAAATGTTAAGTTTTTTAAAGCTTTTCTTGTATCTAAGATTATAGCTGTAAGAATCCAAAATTTAAACAAATTTCAGTACCTAAATAACAAAGTTCTATACAACAGCTGTCAAATTTTGACAGGTAAGCGTCAATTTTTTTTAACCTTTTTCGTAGCGAGGACTATAGCTGTAAGAATCCTAAGTTGAAAAAATGTTCAGTTCCTAAATAACAAAGTTTTATACGACAGCTGTCAGATTTTGACAGGTAAGTTTTAATTTCTTTTTGTTTTTTCGTAGCGAGAGTTACAGCTGTAAAAATTCAGTTCCCAAATAACAAAGTTCTATACGATGGCTGTCAAATTTTGACAGGTAAGTGTCAATTTTTTTTCAGCTTTTTCGTACCGACGATTATAGCTGTAAGAATCCTAAATTAAAAATTTTTTCAGTACCTAAATAAAAAAAGTTTTATACGATTGCTGTCAGATTTTGACAGGTAAGTTTCAATTTTTTTTTTATCTTTTTCGTAGCGAGAGTTATAGCTGTAAGAATCCTAAATTGAAAAATTTTTCGGTTCCTAAATAACAAAGTTCTATACGAGAGCTGTCATTTTGACAGGTAATTTTCAATTTAGGATTAAAACGGTATAATTCTACAAAATAAATACTATATACATATAACATTTCGATCAAAAGTTGTTTTCCGTACGAAAAACAATGAAAACCGTAAAAGAATCGTGTCTTAAATAGTAATTCTTACTTTTTTATAATTTGCACCCTTTATAATACCGGTAATTATAGAACAATATATTTGAAAAAAGTAGTATTTGAGATGACCTAAACGATTCTCCAAACCAAAAGTGTGTCAGTCTCACCCAATTCGATTTATTAACGATCCAACATGACCCTACATTGATTTTAAAAAAATCAAAAAATTGACTTCCCAACTTTCGATCGCGTTCGCAAACAACAGTGTTTGCCAATCACAATCACAATATTTTTTAAAAGTCTAAGTTTACATAAAGTGTTTCTTAATTTTTTTGTAAGAGTGTTAATTTGATGATCCCATTTTAAATTTTGGTCAATCAATATTCCTAAATATTTTATAAATTCAAGTTTTTAATTTTATTTTGGCAAGAACAGTTAGCATAATTAATTCTAACTATTTATATCTGATATTTCTAAACAATTTAAATCATGAATTTTAATTTCTTTTGAACTATTCGGCTGAGTATCTTTATAACAAGAAAAAGTAATAAACTTTGCTTTAGCTCAAATTATTTTTTATTATTGAAATGTCTAGTTCTGAATTTAAAACGCATTCATTCCAAGTATTAGCTGATATTATTAATACAGTATCATCTGCATATGAAAATATATTTCCATTTAACTCTGATGCCAAAAAAGTTTAAATCGATTAAAATGATTTTTGCCACCTGTATCGCGCTACAACGAAAAAAACATATTTTTCAACTTTGACTTTAAATACTTTTTTCCGGTACACCCTGTATATTGGAAATTGGTCCCAGAACGTGCCCCGCCCCTACTATTCCTCTCTACGTCCAGAAAATTTTAATCGTTTTGCTGTAACCGTTTCCGAGAAAAAAATTCGCGAATTTCGAAATATCGAACAGCCTCCCACCACGTGGCGACGCATTTTCAATGTCGGAACGTCTTCTTTAAAATCGAGATTACAACTATTTCTAAAACATTTTTGGCAAATGTTTTGGTCAATAAAATTAGAAGAAGGTTCAAGGTAGCTATTCCATCCAATTTAAAATCTGAAAATGTTCTTATTACTTTAGCAAGTCAAGCTGAAAACACCCATTTTTCGCCATTTTTGACAAGCCGGTTTTTTAGAATTAAATTACCTACATTAACCAAAGCAGTTAAAGCACTCTAGTCAAAATTGAATGGTATTGGAATTTGCAAATTTTGCTTGTTTCCGCACTCAAAAACTTGATTTTTCTTAAACTTACGAATATATTTTAATAAGTTTGGATATGTGGAGGTGTTGAGAATAAATCAGCGCAGCGCAGCGCGTCTTTTGGGAAAAAAATAAAACGGTTTTGTTAAAAATTGAATAAGCTACAGTCGATATAGTAAAACGTCGGATAAAAATATCTCTTGATAAATCATAAATTAATTTTTTTGAGCCACAAATAATGATGTTTTCCCACAGCGCGTTTACTATGCAAACTAAAGCTTGTTTATCGGTCGACATGGTGGATCAAGAAAAAATTGAAAAAGTTATATACAGTGAGGACCTAAAGTCCGTTCCCCCCTCTAAATTCTAAACCGTTCGGTATATTTTAATGAAATTTTGAACGATAATATTTGAGCAAGTCTTGCACTTTTTGACATACAAATGACAGCTTTAAATGTCAAGATGACAGCTGGGTCCGCTTTTGGAATATTTTTTTTAATGGAACACTCCGTATATTTTTACATTTTTAAATTCCATATAAAATTGTTATTTTTTTTTATTAAATGCATTATTAGTCTATACTTCATAGTTTCCGAGATATTGACTCTCGAAAAGTGACATTTTTGAAATTTGACAGCTTATAACCTTCTAACAGTACGTCTTAGAGTAAAACGGCCTACATGTCCCTATATTCAATTTTTATTATCTTCCCAAAAAAATCAACTTCTGGTTAAACCGGAACAACTATATTTCCTGCTTTCGAGTTACATCCGGTTTAACCGGAAGTTGATTTTTTTGGGAAGATAATAAAAATTGAAGATAGGGACATGTAGGCCGTTTTGCTCTAAGACGTACTGTTAAAAGGTTATAAGCTGTCAAAGTTCAAAAATGTCACTTTTCAAGAGTCAATATCTCGGAAACTATGAAGTATAGACTAATAATGCATTTAATAAAAAATAATTATAATTTTATGTGGAATTTAAAAATGTAAAAATATACAGGGTGTTCCAAAAAAAAATATTCCAAAAGCGGACACAGCTGTCATCTTGACATTTAAAGCTCTCATTGGAATGTCAAAAAGTGCAAGACTTGCTCAAAGATTATCGTTCAAAATTTGATTAAAATATACCGAACGGTTTAGAAGTTAGAGGGGGGGGGCGGACTTTAGGTCCTCACTGTATAGACACTTGCAGATGTATTTAAGCGTTCCAGTGCGACGTGACCAGAAGCTTGCCGTTTTTTCTGTATTAAAGATGGAGAAACGAAAAAATATCTTTTAAATTCAATTTGACGAGCTCTATCCGCTAAAGTATACAACGTTTCGATCAAAAGTCGTTTTCCATACGAAAAAAAATAAAAACGGCGAAAAAATCACGCCTTACTCTGTGGTTTCCAGTTTCTTACAATTTTTGATAATTTCCATTCCAGTTAGGTATAGAACGATTTATTGGAAAAAGGTAGTTTTTTGAGATGGCCTAACCGATTATCCAAACCGAATGTACATCGGATTCACCCAATTCGACTTATTAGCGATCCAAAAGGTACCTGTTTCGTCCCATATTTTACTTTGAAAAAATAAAAAAAATAATTTCCAAATTTTCGATGGCGCTCACAAACAATAGGCTTCTGTAGCCGACGGTCGTCTTCGCGTCGAAAAAGTTTAAATCGAAAAAAAAGTAATTTTTGGGGCCTGTATCGAATAAAAACGAGAATCCGATATTAGTCGACTTTAAAACTTAATAATTTTTTTCCGGTACACCCTGTATATTCGAAATTTTCACACAACGTACCCCCACTATTCCTCTTTAAACCCAAAACGTTTCAATCGTCCCACTTTAGCAGTTTCCGAGAAAAAAAAACGCAAATGTTAAAATATCAAAAGTCACGACGACGACGACGACGCCGACAACATACATACATTATTTTCACCGAAGCACCGTATAACATATCGCGGTTTAGCGCGATATGTAATTAATTATTTTATTACTCTTACCTTAATTATCATGTAAAATATCTTTGTCAATATAAAAATGTAATCCTAATTAAATTCGTATTCTTACTGGGCATCTGATAGAATATATAATATAGAATAGCAATATTTAAAAAAATATTGCTATTCCTAATTTTTAATCATTTTACAGTTAATTCTTTATTTTATTTATTTATTCATTTTTCCGCTTATGACGCACTTCGGTAAAAGCAGAACTGCCGCATTTCGGCAAAACTAAAATTTCCATACTTCGGAAAAGGTGGAATTACCGACATTTCTCTTACCTTTTTTAGCCTTATAATACATCTGTTTTAATGCATTATATCGATGTTGTTTCGAGTTGGATACAACCAATATAACAAACTTCATATGAAGCTTCGACTAGCCGAGCTTGGATGCACGAGGAGGATTTGAATTGTGCTGTAATAAAGTGTTTTGAAGTACTACAAAATCTCCTTATCGTAATTGATAAAGCGTTTGAGTGGTGTTCAAGAGATACTTGATCCTAATCCCAGGCATATTATAACTTTTTTCAATTTTAAAAACTTTGTCCACACCCACCATAACTTTTGCCAATCAGTATTTTTGTTAAATTAAAAATAAGATAAATAATAGCTACGAGCACACTTGACATAATGGGGAGAAGACGGGGAGATTCTCCCCAGGCCTGAAGTGTTCGAGGTGGCCCGGATTTTCCGAAACTGTTAGAATAAAATTTTATGCTATAAAACCATAAAAGCATTCTGCATCAGTCTTAATTCTAAGTGTTTAAATTACACACATCTTCGACCCGGTTTTTCTCTATACAGGCCTGGCTACGAATAAAACTATCTCAAATCTTTTATGAGCGTAGTTTTTTTATATGAACAATCTATTCCGATAAAATTCCGGGAGTTCGGGAAAATATGGGTTGAAAACTTTTCCTGTATCTTTAACCACAAGAAAGGTATTTTTATTTAAATTTGTATCAAATTTAGGATATTTTTCTTATTTTAAATCAAGGTTGCCAAACCCTTAAGAGTTTTTATTTGGTAAAGGAATAATCCGTGTAGCGATGAGTTAGAAAAGTTTCTAAAAATGGCTCCAAGGGGTTCCCCCTGCCCTTCATGTAGGTCTACACAAAAATATTTGAGTTTTTCAAAAATAACCTTATTAAGCGGTAACATAATAAATATGTAACGACACTATTTAGAGATAAATCGAAGAATAAACTAAAAAACGAAGCACTACTAAAATAGGTGAAAATATGAGGTATATAATTAGGTGAAAAAAACAATTTAGCAGGCACATAACAAACAATAAAACTACTAAATCTAAGATCATTTAAGGCTATAGAAAGCGAAATTGCTAAAGTCAGAACCGTGGACGTGTCAGACTACGATTATGGAATCGCAGAAAACTATTTCCAGGAAAAAAGTAATTTTTTTTTAAATTTATTATTTCTTGGTTATATTGTTCAATAATGGTTTGTACAAACGCTGTATATAACAGTATATTATTTTACGAGCGTATAATGTAATAAGCCAAGATGATTATATAATCATCCGAGTGTATTCTGGTTCATTATACTAGAATCAAATACTATGCTTTATCTGCATCCAGTACTATTTTCAAAATCCATTATTACTTATTAAACACAAAAAGAGAAACGTTTACATTTAAATCCAGGTACAGGGTTTTTTCGTATATTTTGGAGCACCCCTGGAGCTTTTATTTGAAGACCTAGGAAAAACTTTAAATTACCAAAGTTGCATGATTTCTCCTGAACTGCCAAAATTTGTTATCGGATAAAATAAATGAACATCGTAAATTTGTTTAATAATGCCAATGTCGATTTTTTTAAAATCGATTAAATTTATTTTTTAGCTGCTCACTCTTTTCTGATTCCAAATATGTATATATGTTATATGTTTGTTTCATAAATTATTATCATTATTTATATTCATTATTGTTACTGAATAAGCAATATGTTCTAGCATGTTTTCCTCACACCAATATAGATTTTCTAATCCGCAATATTTTGAAATGAAATTTTGCCTAAACGACTAAAGTAAACATAATATAACATATATACATATTTGGAATCAGAAAAGAGTGAGGAGTTAAAAAAAAAATTAATATTCAGGGTTTTCCGTTTTAAAAAATGGACATTGGCATTATTAAACAAATTTACGATGTTTATTTGTTTTGTCCGATAACAAATTCTGGCAGTTCAGGAGAAATCATGCAACTTTGGTAATTTAAAGTTTTTTTCTAGGTCTTCAAATAAAAGCTCCAGGGGTGATCCAAAATATACGGAAAAACCCTGTACCTAGGTATATTGACATTTCTTGCTTCCATACTACGGTGCGGCGCGACTTGAATAGCGTTAGAGTCTGCTAGTGATTTTGGTTAGATATTTCGTTGAAACTAATTTTTAGTTATAATGGGATTAATTTTATGTTATAATAAGGCTGAAATACCCTGGGTAGGTTGGACTACGGCTGTTTGATATAAATATCACAATCCGTAATAGCGATTTTATGTTATTAAAATATAGTTGAGGCTCTGGGATTATTACGAATTCATAATAGGCAGCATAATGCTCTTAATATCAAAAGTATTGTGCTCATATTTTTAGCTGGTTAAAGATAAAATATACAGTGACCGGCAGAAAGTACGCACCAAAGGGGATTTTTTTTTATTTTAAAACTTACCAAATTTTATTGACGGTAGAAAAGTTCTGCATGTCCCTAAACAAAAAAGAGCAAAGACAAAACTAGTAAATATTGCGCCGTACACGAGGAAGAGGTGAAAACGATAAATTAACTCAAGAATAAATTGCCCTTATTTTTCACTGTGGAAATGTTTTTTATTAGGAAATGTTGTTTGCACTTAAAAGTTATACATAAATACCAAATTTCAGCTCGGTAGCACAAATATAAATATTTTTTATGGCAACTAGATTTAAATGAAAACTAATTTTATTGTAAGGGTTTAAACTTTAATTCATGAACCAATGGGTTCAAGAGTTTTTGAAAAATTGGGAACGGCAAAATATTGTTAAATGTATGAAGTAAACTCTCATTTATTTTGCATAAAGTTATTCCGCTAATCCATAGAATAATGACACCAGAAACGTTGGATTATTTTTGACGTTATTTTATTAAATGTCCAGTTCTCGCGTATTTGTTTTATTAAAACAAATTTAAGTAAGTTATGAGTCTAATTGCTCAAGAGCTCTTAAAAAATTGAATTTATAGGTTACATAGCTTTTATCGATTCGTTATAATACGAGGGAGTGTCAAAAAAAAGTAAAAACACTTTCTTTGTGCTACCGAGCTGGATTTTGGTATTTATGGATAACTTTTAAGTGCAAACAACATTTCCTAATAAAAAAATTTTCTACAGAGAAAAATAAGGGCACTTTATTCTTGGGTCTGTCGAGCCTCGAGCATACTTTTATATTTTTATTAAGTTTGCTATTAAAGTAAAAATAAAATGAAAATAATTCAAGGTAATGTAAAGGGGAAAGACGCTCGACGATCGCTCGAAAAAACTGAATTTAAAGACAAAGACAGTTATACTTCTATCTCTTTCAAATAGTTACAGTTTAAGAAAAATTAAAGGTACCACCTATTGTTCCCACATTCTTAACTTAGGAATCTTAAAAGCTTTTTGGCTATAAAATTTTATTACCAAATGCACTTAGCGATACATCTTTCCGATTTTTCTTTGTTGTCTGGGAATCAAACAAATATGGCTGATTTTTGGTGATTTTGGACAATCAATCGAATAGTATTATTTCATATTAACCACATCTTCAAATATAAAAAAGGATTGGCCTAGGAATTAAAAATCGTATAAAAACGCGAAATTTGCATTAGTAAAAAAAGGAGAATAGACAAAAATTTTCAGTTCTTAAAAACTTACAACATCGTGTAAATATGTTAAAAACATATTTCCCACGGTACCTTTTAAGTTTATAAACGAGGGTGTTTTACTTCCATTAAGGGGTTGATAAAGTGAAAAATACAAACTATTGTTTTAGTATCGGTATGAAAATTAACAAGTGTTTCTTTCTTATCGCTAAGTGCTACTTGAACAAATAAGCGTGGTGACCTACCCAAAAAGCAAAGAGATGGGAATATCTGTTTTCCTACGTTTATTATGTAAGTTATAATAATCCTATAGACATTGACTTTCATAAACCAAGTGTAATGATGAACTGTAATTTTGTACGAAAAGAAATAGAGTAATGAACTATGGTTAGGAAATATGGACTTTATGAACTGTTTTTGTTTCGTTATGCAAATAGCGGGATGCAGTGCCGCTCGCATATATTTTAGAACATTTTTGAACTAAATTGTTGTCGTTATGAATAATACGCAGGAAACGCGAAACACGGTGCCGCTGATATATATAAAATCACGTAAATTGACTTTCTTAAAATCGCGAGAAGCAGTGCCGTTTAATATAGATATTTTATTTATTTAAGAAATATATAATCTTTATTAAGGATGGATTTATGAAAATGTACCGTTTGAAATTTGTACACAATGATTTGGAATTTATTACAATATATATTCATTCAGTTATTATTTTTTTTGACTAGAGAGCAGGATAGATGTTTAGGTTCAGAAAAATATAACATTAGAAAAATAGACGAACCCTCCAAACAATAATAATCTGTCGCAGCCACTACAAAACGCTCCCTTTCAATAAGATTTCAGCTAACCATTTTTGAAGATAATTTTAATGGCTAGAAACCTAAATTAATTTAAGATCAAGAAATTAATTTAACACAGTGGCGACGCGACAAGTGAATTTAACGTTTTTACCTCTACCTCGTATACAGCGTAATATTTACTAGTTTTGTCTATGTTATTTTTTGTTTAGGGACATGCAGAACTTTTCCACCGCCAAAAAAATTTGGTATGTTTTGAAATTTAAAAAAATCCCCTTTGGTGCGTACTTTCTGCCGGTCACTGTATAATAAAGCTAAGTTCAAAGCTGATGTACCCCGTCATTCCACGAGTTCCTTTATTTTTCAAATATAACGAGAATTGTTAGGTACATCGAACCTCGTATAATACATGATTATTAAATTTACAATTAAACCAAGAAGTTACAGTTCTTACTTTATTAAAAAATAGTCTTAATAACTGTTATTTTAAAATATTCACATTTTATTGTCATAAAAATACACTTTGTCATCCAAGGAGACAAGAGAACTAAAATAACCTTTAAATATCGGCATGAAATTAGGAAACTACCTATACATAATATATAAAAATTGTAGAGGAATCGTGTCCACAATAATTATGAAACAGGGAAAGTATATCTCGTCTAGCGGACAAATAAGTGCGTTTCAATAGCTGAGTTTACATTTTCTACAATTTGACATCAGATTAGTCATTTATGGAATGGTAACTCAATCAGAAAAAAATCGGTAAAAATAATATTTGTTGCGTTTAGAATCTTACATTAGGTTTATTTTAGTTATTGCATTATCCATTATATTTAAAAAATCTGAGTCTATTCAATATCATGATACAACACACAGAAGACATGGTATTGCGCATGTCATCAATTAAGTAGACAATCCTTAGTTTAAATAGTGTCTAAGAGCATTTATGTCCTAAACAAAAAGGATAATTCTTTTTCAGAATATGGTTACACGGATCGGGATAATACCCCAATTTTAGGACCTAACAAACCGCCTAGTAAGCAGTGTTTCTGGAGACGTAAACAACGAAAATATTACAGATTGTAATCTCTTAATTGCAGAACTTAATGATTTGTATTCAAAGTATAGGTCACTAAGCTATAAATTAAAAAAGGAAAACCAGCCAATATTAGTATCATTTCTCTCTTAGTTTGATTACCCTTCGAAACAAGGTTTATCTAAATGTTCTGAAGGTTTGTTTATTGGTAAAAATAGGACAGTTGAAGAAATTCAGTTCTTATTTTGTAAAGAATACTTTAAAAAATTGTTGATAAAAGCCTCTGATATTAAATTTACTGACAACGTCAAGAAATTATAATTCAGGCACGAATGTATATTCACCAAAGAAAATTAACTAAGTAATGATATCCTAGCTAAAAACAAATTATTAAATTATTGTTTTCCTTAAGCATTAATGTTTTAATTTCAAATTGTGCTCAATGTCTAACGTTACACAGGCACTGTACAGGGTTTCCCAAATTCGAGGGTGACCATTAGGATCTCGGAAACTATAAGAGATACGAACAAGTTTTAATTATGGCAAAGTTGCACCATTTGATGCCTAATGCATTTTATAGAGAGATCTAGAAAAAAGGCAAATTTTAAATATTTGTTTTTATGTTTGCCTGACGTTATTGAAAAAAGAATTTTGAAATGAATCCGTTTCGATGTTTTGGGCCCATTATCAACTTTTTTTTAAATACGGACCTGGATATCTTTCTTCGGATTTCAAAAGAGCTTATCATTCTAAAATCGGATATGTATCACACTTTTTAAACGTTTCGATAAGAAATTACATATCGTCGGCTGAGGTGCAAAACCATGTAACTCCGATAACTGCGTTTTTGGGATTTTTACCACATTTGTTTTTAAATTTCGCACTCTATGTGTAACGAAAATGCTAAACAAATAGGTTGAACGGTTTTGACGTTAGAAACTTTTTTTTTTAAACCGTGTATATATCTATGCAAGCGACAAAATCGTGTATGTCTGTTAGTTTCCATAAGAAGTGTATGGTTATGTGGTATGTGTGGAAGGCGATGCTAAAACGTTTTTATCATGTACTGCAAAAACGCTAATATCGACATACTCGATTTTGCACCTCAGCCGACGATATAATATCTTCCTTCATATATTAAAAAAATATTTTTAAGGAAACAAAAATAACATAATACTCAAACCAAATAATTTAACGCAGTCAAAAGAAGTAGTAATACAATAAATTATTATTATTATTATTATAAATAATATTGTCTAATACAACGAATAACAAACTCGTAAAAGATATTCAAGTGTTAAGCCCTCAGCTTCAATGCATTTTGCACTAAGCCGTTGCAGTATTAAACGTTTAAGGACCCTAACAGGAATTTTTCTTATTTCTCTGATTAAATTTTGCTGTGTTTCATTAATATCATTATTTGGTATCTCACGATACAAACTATTTTGTAAATATCCCTATAAAGAATATACCAGCGGATTTATGTCTGCACTTCTAGCATGTCATCGCACGGATCCCTGGTTTTTAATGCATAAAAAAATTAATTAAGTTCGCCCCTGTGCTGTGGTCTAACTTCTGAATGTTGCCGGGATTGTTTATTGACCAATAATGTTCATTATACCGATTAAACCGTTTGTTGAAAAATTACACTCGTCGGTCCAGATTACTTTTGACAAAAAATTGTTGCCTTCTATAAGTTTATTTTTGCACTTGTTCGGGATATTAAATTAGATATCGTTCACAAGAAATTTTGGAGTTTCTACTTGAACTGTAATAAATGCGTAGCATATCACGCTGTTGCATATTTCAAAACACACTCTTAATATAAAACACAAAGTTAAAATACTTTAATAACTAACAAACATGTGAACACAAAAAATTTTTTATAATAATAATAATATAATATATATAATAAGTCAGTTTTGTCTGATTTTTCCTGATCAAATATGAAGGCAGTTCAATAACACAAGTGTGATATCTGTAGTTTCGAAATCCGAAGTAAAATATCTAGGTCCGTATTTAAAAAAAATTATGTTTAATAATGAGCCCAAAATATCGAAACGTCAGATTTAAAATCTGAGAATGCCATTTTGTAAAGAATAAAAAGTAGCAATAAGAAAGTCCAAATTATTTCCAAATTTTTCGGTAAATAAAGTCAGGAAAAAATAAAAACAAATACTAAAAAAATCGCTTTTTCCAGATATCTCGAGAAGGATTAGAAAATTCCTGAATTTTTAAAAGACATTTATAAAGCACCAAATTGTGCAACTTTGCCACAATTTAAACTTGTTCGTATCGAGATCCCAATGGTCACCTTCAAATTGTGACACCTTCTACATACTGCATTTTATTGCTTTATATTACTTACTGAATAGGAATAATATTAATGAAAATAGCTCAGAACTTTTTTAACCCGTGCCTTGCTAATCCCACAAGAAAACTTACCTTAATATAAAGTTCCGTTAATTCCAATGTCAGCGTGGGAGGGAGAAATCTCCATGTAAGCAAGGCAGTATGTGTACAGTTTAATAGGACTATAATTGAATTCCAGAGTAATATGTCAGGGGCGCAAACTTCTATTCCACCCCATATGGCTAGAAAGAAATATCCGAAGGATAATAAGGCCCTAAAAATAAGAAATATAGGGTAGTAAAAGTATTATACAAACTATCTAAAATTATTAAGTTAAATATCCAGTTAGCACAAGACCGCATTATGATTTTTTAGCAGGCGTTATTTCGTTGGCATAATTACGTACTTATACATACATATGTCGCGGATCAGATACCCGCTTAATTTTTAATTATTGAATATTTTATTTCATGCAATCAAAACTTAATCCGTTTAATTTATCGATGATGCGGAGAACCGTGTATTGTCAATTTTTTAAAGTGTATCCAAGAAGTATAAAAGAGGACGAGTTTCTATTCTTGTTCACAAAAAGGTTGAGTCATCAGTTATGCGACCTAATAAAAACGTTTTTACCTTATATGGTCAATACCGTCAAAAATTACTAATATTTTTTGTCGGTTCTAAAATAATATTCTCAAGTAATAACGGAAGCTAATAAAATATATCGGATACTACCAAGATTTAATAATTACAGAAACGCATTAGCCATGGTCTCTTAAACAAAAGTGAATGGTTTTTTAATGCTTTTACATCCTGTAACGGTGTTAAGTTTACGAAATAATCCATATTGCCATCCTGGATGTACGAGTTTAGTCCACTATAACAGCGCTATAGCAACACAAAATAATATTGTTCTCGGATACTAGTTTCTTAAAAATCAAGAAGAACTAAAAGCTCTCACTTTTCTTTTCTAAACAGAGACAGATAATTCTGATTTAGTTTAAAGTTACTTCTTGAAATAGGCTATCACCCCGATGTACCTACTCTGTTCAGTATTTTCTGATTCTTCATTTTAGAGTCAAGATATCGGAATTAACCAAAACTTTTAAATTTTATTTTAAAATAATTTTAAAATTATTATATTTTAAACACAATTTGGTGTGGAATTTTCTTACCGAATACCGCGCGAGGTTAAATTAAATCCGGAATTTTTTTCTCGCTCATGAATATTTTATTTTTATTTAGAAAATTAATTTTCAAAATATTCATGATTTAAATATGAAGCAAAGTCGTATACTGGTATCACCCCTGTAGGATTATTAATTACAGATTAAAATCCGAAATGATTTATTATTGACATACAAGAGTTAACCACATAATCCTGGAGATTACAGATATTTATATCACCTATGAGAATATCAATATGATTAGTTAGTTAGTTAAAGGAACACACCTTTAAATCTTCTAAAAAGAATTATACACTTAAGTGGATGAAGATCCTATTTAAACAATTTACTCCAATTTTAATGTTTTTAATATTAAATTCAATTTAAGTAATGCTTACATTAGATTTTTTAAGTTTAAAATTGGCGATATTAGCACTTAAGTCAGATCTTATGAAAATCGTTCAAATTTAAATTCAAATATATTTAAAACTGCATTAAGTACATCAAACATAAACAACCCTTAATTTATCAAATCGCAATAATTTAAAAATTACACCCGAGTGACTCAACACATGAAATTAATGCTAATCAATTTTTAACCTGAAATGTGAAAAAATCACTAAAGACTATAATACATTAATAATACCATCCGTACAATACTACACTATTCTATACACCTACATGTATCTTAATAATTAGTATATCAAGAAAAAAAAATCATACATATAGCTATTAATATAACGAGATTATTATACGATTTATAACAGTCGAGGACATTGCTAGGTGACGAGGCGACAGCCGAGTCACCCGCAATGTCCGAGACGGCGGCATTTCAAAAAGTCATCATTAAAATTATGCAAGATTTTGATATTCCTGACGATATATTAGCTGCAGCCAACATTATAAGGTTGAACTTGCTTCCGGACAAATCTAAAATCCATTATGAAAAAGAATATCGGCAGTTTTGTGAGTGGCGAAACAAAGTACATGTTCAAGGTGCAGAAGAAACGGTATTGCTGGCGTATTTCTCAAAACTCTCTGAGGAATATTCTGCTTCGTCCTTATGGCCGAAATATTCCATGTTACGAGCGACTTTAGAACTGAAGGAAAGAGTGGAAATCGACAAATACGGCGACTTAATACGTTTCATCAAGAAGAAAAATGTTGGATATAGAGCAAAAAAATCGAAAGTATTTACAAGAGAAATATTGTACATGAAACATTTAGTTCATGAAAAATAGTTCTAATATTATTTGGTATCTAACGTATTATGCTTTCGTAACTGGCATATTAAATGATGGTAACTAATGTATTATGAGTAACTAAGGTTTTATGTAGGTTTTAGTATGCTTATGATGTTAATAATTATTAATAAAGATATCATATAAAAATGACTTAATCTTCAATGATACGATAAAAATATAAATAAGAATATAACTCAATATAATATACTTGATAATTTCAAAATAAGGCATTAAATCTATTTAAATTTTGAAAGATGAAAGGTCTGCAACCCAAAACAAATTTCTTCTGGTTAAGCAACTGCCTAATTCGAAGGGGTAAAAGATTATACATTTTAGGTGTCAAATAAGTACCACATCAGTTCTGTTAATGCAAGCATTGTCGTAGAATGTTTTGTATCTTGGTATACTATATTAAACATTATTGTACCAACATTCACTTAGCACAATTTATATTCCAAAAATTTAACTTATACTTAGGCATCGAGAAAACTCACAAACAGACCAATATTTCTTAGTATAGGTACTTCGTAAATTAAAGTATAGGATATTAAGCAGTTTCAATGAGCTTTGATAACCACCTAGTCACAGTCTATAATTTCTTGTTAAATATCAGATTGTAATATGTCTGATTCCTGCAATGTTAATTTCATTACAATCAGTGGCATAGTGGTAATATTTTGTAGTACATTTTGCTTTTAAATATTTCGAGAAGATATTGATAGAATGAACATTCTGCGTCAATGTTGTATTTAAGTTAATATTTAATATATGCATTTGCACAATTCCTGCAATTTTTTATATTTTTGGACAATCATTAATTTTGTGTTCCGCTGCATAAGAATTTTTATTGGTACAGAAACTACCATAGCGGTCTTTATAACTAGTGATGAACAGACATTTGGCAACACCGCGCCCAACCAACTCAAACAGTCGACTGGGAACAACGACGGCGGTGCGGGTTTACGCGCCAGATTGGAATTTTGCTTGCAATTAAAAAAATATTTTTGAAGCCACGCCTCAGAAAATAAACAAAACTAAATAAAAAACAAATGTTAAAAATAAGTTAAAAAACAAAAATTACCGTTAAATATTCCTCGGCTGCCTCATTAAGCCGTGAATAGACACGCTGTGTGCTGTTGCAAAATTTTAGTTTTGTCTCCTAATGTTGATTTTTAAAGTTTTTTTTTTATTATTCTTGTACTGTATAACTAATTTCCACACCACCCTTGTGGTATAGTTAGTTCTTGGCGCGTTTTTTTAGAGTGGTTTCCCTCGTAAGCCTAATCCACAGTAAACATTATAGAGACTAAGTACTAGATTAGTCCACAAAAAGAAAATGCTGAACGTGAAGGCAAAATAGGGGTTAGTGTGTCACAATAGGGGGTAGTTTGTCACAATAGGGGATAGTTTGTCACATTAGGGAGTAATATCTCACAATAAGGGATAATTTGTCATAATAGGGGGTAGTTTGTCGCATATCGGGTTTTAATAGTTAATATAGAAGACGTGTTTACTCATAATATTTATTAAAAGTATTACGTTTCCATCTCTTCGGCTGTGGTATGCCGCCTAAAAATAACCAACGGGTGCCATTTCTGTTGTTATAAAACATGTATGTACCTATTAGGTACGTTTGCAGCGAGGTTGGCAGGTTATAATTTTTACCTACTTTAATTAAAGGTATTAAGTTTTCGTTTTTTGTTTTTAGACTCAGCTTTGTTGGTCGCAAGTTGACTGTTTTTAATTTTTACAAAATCATAAAGTAAAACGTTGGAAAAAATGGAATGCAGAACTTTAAGAATATTCTCATACTCATTACCACATACACATTGTGAAAAAAAATCTTGTAAAGTTTCATCGTGTTTTATACTCGTGATAGTTAAATCGAACAAAATAATCTTTTGATTATTAGTTTTCAAAAAGTCATATTCAGTTGTCGGTTCATTAATAGTTTTTTCAAAAATTGCACACATGTGAAACATGACAGACTTTACTATTTCTGTAGGAACGCTCAATCCCCCTCTTTGCAAATTATTGAAGTATTCATTTTCAGTGAAAGTTCCTTTACTTTCGACAACCAATGAAAAAAGGCAGATATTACAATTATATTATTTTGAAATCTTATGTGCCGCGTAGCCACAAATATAAATTTGAGCTGATTCGTCAATTTTACACTCAGTTAAATAATCTGAGTCCAAAATAAATAAAAATTTATCGGTATCCGTTATATTATGTTTAGGTATATCCCAGTTAAAATCAGACTCAGTACAACAATTATCGCTTTTATTTTGAATTTCCAGAAGTGAAAACTTATTTCCGGATGCCTTTCTAAATACGTGTTTTAGTCTAATTTTTTTTTCTGCATTGTTGACCTCGTCGCAACTAACATTATAATTACACCCACCCAAAATACGATATTTACCAAAACGCTTCTCTAACTTTTCAGTTGTAAACTTACCTGGGAGTATATAGGAAATTGAAATTTTTTTAAAAGAATATTCAACAAGTTCTAGCAAAACCAAAGTACTGTGACGTAGAGCGGAAAATGTGTGATTTGTGAGGTGTCCGTTATTATTATCGATGTTGTGCCAAGCATCTAACCACAAAAGAATATTTTTTAAAAACTTGATGGCAAAGTCATCTGCTGCACTTGTTATTGGCTTGCAATATTCGTTTATTTTCATGTTGCCTTTGAAAGCACTTGTATTGTTTACTATTTCCCACCAGTTTCTAATAATTTGCAAAAAATCCGCCGTGTCAGGACAATTAAATTCTTTTAAAGCAGCGATGGTCGTAGAATGGCATATTATGTTGTCCGCTATGTAAACATTTGGGCGTTCAAGATTATTAGGAAAAACTGTTTTGTGGGTTAGTTTGTACGCTTTTTTAATAACAAAATTGTTCTTTATTATAGGCGTCTTTTATATCCTGATATTTAGCATGTTTAGTTTTTGTGTAATCGTCAAATCAGGATAAACAAATGTTTGATATATATTTTTTAGGTTCCTCCAGTTATTGATTATATTTTTAAATAAGTGAACAAAGTCATAACTTGTAAAAATTTTGTGATCTAAATAAACTGGGTTTTCGAAAAACAAATTACCTTTTGTTAGAGATTGAAACATTGATCGATTGATCCTGTTATTGTCTGTTATTATGTCAATTACTTGAAAGCCACATTTATGTATAAAGTTTATTACATCTGCTGTAATTGGAGCCATTTCAGACCCTTTGATGTTATGAACGGGCAATAATTTTACTATTTCAGAAAAATTGCCGAAAGCTGAACAAATCATGAAAGCCAGAATAGTGGTAGCTACGGAAGTATCATTTGCAGCTACGCCAATTAGGTTTTTACCTCTATAATCTAATCTATTACTTACATATATTTATTTTATCTATTAATAAGACCACAACTTTTTCAATAGGTTTTAAGGTACTTGACACAATATTAAGATAATTGTTTGTGCTTTTGTTGTTATCTGTATTATTAGGTGACGGAGCTATGTCTAACCCTGAAGAAAGATATTGTAAATACCTTCTAGTTGGCAAAAACAAATAATTTTTTAAAAGATCATAAGCACTGGGAGACATTGTAAACAACATAAAGGACATTATGATGGTCGAGGTGGAGTATCGTTTTTTTTTAAGAATAAGTAAATTAATTTGGTCAATTAAAATGTCTAATATCTCAAGGGAAACTGTGCTGTCTTTTGAACTATCTAGATCAACATCCGAATGAGGTCTATGTGCAGCGGCTGCTTTGTTTAGATATTCTAACCCTTTTTTTATGCATTCTTCAGTAGACGGTTTAAATTCCGAATCATTAGAATTTGCTTGAAAACGACATAACAAATTTTCAATTTGTGACCACCTAGTAAGTTTCAAATCTATGGGTAGAACCCATTTTAAATTAATAAAACCTAATTCATTGGCATTAACAAAAACTTTTACTATCATATTTCTGTCAACCGAAATTTCATTACTAATACTTAAACAATCCTTTGTCAAATTTAGCATATAAAAGGAAGTTTTTGAATTATGTACTATTTTCATAGACCAGTTATCTGAAACCTTAATTTTATTTTTAATATTTAAAATAAATTCTTCAAAATTTTTAATTAGATCTGATTTCTCAAATTTTTCGTTTGCTTTATTCGAACGAGCAATTTGTTCGCTTTGTCGTTCCTGAGGAGTTTTTCTAGGAGCTACAACTGCTTTCGTCAAATATTTAGGCAAATTTGGAAAAATACAGGGGAACGCATTTAACTTTAGTTTTGGTCTGCAGGGAATTTTTTTTCAAAGTTCCATCAGGTTGGAGGTGGTTATCTTCACTTATAATTTCCCATTCTGGAAAGTGTTTACAGCAAACGACGGCTCTATCTGACGGCTTAAAATTTGCTCTCGGAATCGCACTTATCCATTTTTGTTTTAAATTATCATCTTTGGGAAATTAAAAAACCGAAATGAGCTTCCCTCCTTGCTCTTATTTAATAACGCTATTATAATTGGATTTGCACCCAGGGATACAACAACAACTAGGCATATTTAAAAGCTATCGTACCTATTTCATAAAACGTTATATTATAAGTAAATAACTTACCAGAAATTCCTCCAAACGACAAAACTATGTAAGTATTAGGTATACCTCGAAACCTCGATATTATAAAATAAATTTTAATACAAACCTGGATATACCTAATACAAACAAATCAGTGGGTAGGTACAAAACCAAAAACGAAACAGTAGGTACCTAAACACCTACATACACACATAGCACTGTTTAATACATTTTATTTCACTGTGGTTATTAAAACTAAAAAATAAAAATAATGCACTGCACTAAGGTAAACAATTGTCTATGACTTACACAAACGCCATTGTTGCTACCGTATGGCCGCCCGGTGACCGGTAACTATTAATCACATTATTTGGTTTACATTAACTTAATTTAAGATTATAACACTTGTAAGACTTAGGTAATATCACTATACAAACTATACACTATTCGTTTTATAAAAATCGAATTTAAATTCGCGTTTTTCAAACGGATTTAGATATGAATTGCACGTGCAAAAAACGTATTACCATATGAACTGTTTCGCGCGATGCCAAATTTCCTTTTTCATCGCTAGTTATAAAGACCGCTATGAAACTACCTTTGTGATAATATTCTTTTAATATATTATTATTTATTCAATTAAAACACCTTTCAATAGTAAGATCTTGATTTATAAACAGGACAACCAATGTAGATTTCTTTAATATTCATAAATTTGTGAATTAAATTGGGTGAGAATTTACCAAAAATTGTTAAAGTTTTCTGATTTCCCATTTCTCCTTTTTCCATAAATTTGATTTTTATTAAGTCATTTGCGGAAATGAACTTGTTTTATTCTCTATACATGATACGTTTTTCATTTTTGTGAGGTGTATGTCATACTCAGGCAATGTGGCTTTACATACGCGTTTTAACTTTTCTATTTTTTGTTATCACATTATTCGATCATGCTATTACCATTTTTGTTTCCGATTTTTGCGTTATTTTATTATAGGATAATCTTATTCTGATTTGCGGTGAGTTTTAAACATTCTTGCTCCTCTATTTTCTTTTGAAGCATCTGTATTATTTTATCCTCGCTAGAGATAATACTTGTTTTGTCTTCACTCTTCAATTGTATTCTGTAATAGTTTATGTGTATCCAGTTTAAGACATTTGGCGCAATAAAATCTCAATAGTCCTGTTGTTGACACAGCACTGTTATTTAAAATGAAGAGTAATGCGCGTATTGCTTGCAAAGTCGCTTTCTACAAACATCACATTGGAAAATTTAGTTTAGCTTAATTTCTTTGGTTTCACACACACAATTGATGTAAATTAACTTAGGCGTATCCTTTTTAATTATACCACGGTATAATTCTGCCAGATCAAGGTATGCTAGCTTAAATAAAAATTCAAAGTATCAAGTCAGAGCAATACTTGTAGTTCTTGAAGTTCTTATCATTTGTTAGGAGTCCTGTTATGCCGTCCTATCAGGACCTCATTACATTAACCAATGGTTAATAGAACCAGTGCGCCCGCACGATTATTAATGTAAATTTTGTGCAGAAAAAGTGAGTTCCGCAAGATTTCCTAGACATGTGAAAATCCGCGATAGATTTTAATGACAATATAAATAGGGCGTTTTCGCATGATATGAAATCCGATAAACTGCGATACTTCTTTATATTATACTGTTTGAATAATAATGTTCTTTAAGTTACGCTATTCAGGAATGATAGTAGTTATTGTTAAGTCTGTAATGTAGTTGTGTATTGATATTTGTTGATTAATGTCCACCTTTTATTGAACAAGTGTTTATGTAAAACACTACTTATCATTTATCTAATTAAATATAAGTAGGTATGTATTATATGTATAATATGTATTATAAATATTAAAATATTTCGATTCATCAATTCAAACCTGTTGTTTTATTAATACCAGCAAATTGAAAAAAATAGTGTGCTAATATCGGCAATTAGGTGATAAGTAATCATATCATTTAACCCATTTTTGTTATTGAATGAAACTTCAAAGTTTTTCCTACATAACGCTGATCTAAGACTCAAATAGTAGTTTAATTTATTTTAATAATGATTTAACTTATGTAGAAAAACCTAAAAAACTATTATTGCTTTCCTAGATAAGGAACCCCTAGCACTAGTAATAGAAATTCCGCTTACTGAAAACAATTTATGAGTCTGCTTATGAATTTCTGGCAACGCATTATTATAATGAGCTTATATCAGCGCCTTATATGCAAATCATCTGGCTAAATAACTACACTTTTAAAAACTGCAACTCCTAATAATGCGTCAAAATGTTCTTCTTGTTCATCGCCTTATGCCTTATATCGTTGCCCTTCATGTACATTAAAGACCCCAAGTGAAATATATTTTTCGATCAGAAATACAACCTTTGTATTAATTGTTTAATTTTACCTCACCCGCTATTGGTTGCTATATTTTTCGAGGTTTTTAAAGAATGTTTAAAGTTTTAAAAGGTTAGCACGCTTGTTTGGTGTCTAATTTTCTTATTTTTCATGATACAACGTTCGTTCGTGTCTGTAAATAACCGGTGTAATTTATATTGTTCAAATTCATAAAGTTTTACACCGCGAAAAATCGGGAAACAAGTTTCAATTGTTTTCCGGCACATCTATTAATACTAATAGATATTGCAGCGATGTAGAAGCGCATAAAGTACCTCGCGGATATTGCGGCTTGTGACTGCGACGCGTACTGTATCACCGGACATAAGCATCTAGAGTCTGACTATGGACTTTTCAACTAGCCAATCATAGGCCGCCGCCCTAAAGAAACCATTTTGAGGTTAAGCGATGTAACGGCGGTTGTTATAATATATAAGCAAAAAGAAATTAGTGGATGCAGAAACTACGCTGCAAGAAGAGATATGCAGGGTTTTGGGTACCTATATTTCAAGGCATAACATCTAACGCAAGTCTAGAAAAGCTTCCCTATGTCCAATAGGGAGTATACAAGTAGTCCATTCTCCAAGAGACCCGTTTCTATTAAACAAGTAAAATCCAAAACAACATAAAGTCTACGTCTCGTTAAATCCCTATTTAATTAAAAAGGTAACATATTATGTTTCGCCCTATAATAACATTTAAACACAAAATTAAAAAGTTAATAAATAATTAAACACATTATCAACATTACATTTTGATATTACATATTATTCTGTTTAATTTTGTGTTTAAATGTTAGTTCTGATGATGTCCATATTATAGGGCGAGTATCAAAGAAGATTATTTTATACAATAAAAAATTTAAAAACCAAAAATAAATTGAAAAACCAAAGTCAAAAGAAAAGTTAGATATTTTTTATCTAAATTAGTTACGTAAGTAATAAGATTTTTTAAATAAAAATATTTTAAAACAAACCAAAAATTTTTATATTTTCTGGATTAATTATTTTGTAGGTATTTTGGAATAATAACCGTTCTTAAAAATATAATTTTTTTTCTAACGTAAACTATTATTTTTATAAAAAAAACTTCCGCATTAGGAAGTATTACTATTTTTCGTCTGCGAAAATCAAGGTAATTTGTTTAGTTTTTTATTTTATTTGATCAATTTTTTCGCCTTAATTTAATAGGAAACAACACAATGATTTATGTGCGCATTCTTAAACATTTATTCCACCATCGCCGGCGCACTAGCTCGCCTGGTCTATTTAACTGAATTTGGATTTATATGTATATATCTTTCAAATACACTGTTCTTCCTTTCTCACACACACTCACCGTACCACTATTATTCGAAATTTCAGTTCTTTGTCTTACCTATACAAGATTGGACTTAACGTCTTATTTTCTTAAATCGAGTAATACCTACCTTTCTCTCTTGCGGTTACACACCCTATTGTTCCTTACAATTTTTTCTTTGTCGTACACACACATTTATTACCGTCTCTGTGACACATACACATTCATGTTAAATACCGTCATACACGCTGTTTTCACGCCAAAACGTATATGACCGCGTAAGTTGTTTCTAGCCGCGCATGCGTGGAAAACTGCCGTTCTCCATCCTTTCTGGCGATTCTTTGATTACACTATTCCTTACATTTACATTTTCGTGATGAATTGATTAAAAAAATTCACAACATCCTTCCCGATTTTATACATAGAAGACTAGCACGCTAACTTGTTAACAAATTCAGAAATATACATAGTTTAATATTACCTTACTAATAGAACACTTTGTTTAAAACTTCCAGGAACTAAGAAGGCTGCAGCAAAAAAAAAATTGGCGGTCTGGAAAAGGCTGTGTTGTGCTGGAGTCCATTCTTTACACATTGACCATGATGAATCATCAATCGTACCTTAAAAGAAAATAAGTTTAAATAAGGTACTCAAAAAAATCTTAAGGATCCAAGTAGTAATATATTATAATTTTAAAGATGTAATTACCTTAAAAGAAAATATGTTTAAATAAGGTACTCAAAAAAATCTTAAGGATCCAAGTAGTAATATATTATAATCTTAAAGATTTAATACGATTTGAGCTGTGGATTTATTAAAAATGTTTTAAAATCATTAATATTGCATAAGGATGGTCACGGTAGATGGATTCGAGTAAACCAATTAAAAATACATAAAGAAATAAAAAGTTTAAATATGCAAATTAAATTTACGTTTAATTTTTTCTGTTGTAATAGATTTATGTCCGCTAGGAGTAATGTAAATTTTTATGCGCAAATTAGTGTATGTACAGGGTGGCCAACTAAGAATGCGACGTACTGTATCTGAGGCTTGCGGCAAAAAAAAGTATAACTAAAATGGCCAAGAGAAATCCCTGTAAAATATTTTCAAGTTTCTGAAATGGCCGCTAGGGGGCGTAACTGCAATCTTGAATCTAAAAAGTGATGTTTCTGTAAATTCCGCTATATTAACCTAATTTAAAAAATCCTGATCTTTAAAGTCGAGGATAATCTGAACCTTTTTTGTTTGACACTTTTTGCAGTATCTCTGAAAATAAAGTGGTGGGGGTATTCAAACGTTTCCGTAACTAACATCCTGTATCTTCGAGACGGCTAAGCCGATTTGAACAAACTTAGGCTCATTAAAAGGATCTATTATTGGGCTACAAACATCATTATATTTGAAGTTTTGTAAGTTTTACATCTCGCTGCTAGAGGGCTTTTTTCGATATTCCAACAGAAATGGTTAATTTTCTCAACAAAATAAAATGCATTGGTATAATTTTTTTTTATAAAAAAGTAGCTAAATGATGCCTAAACTAGCTCGTGAAAACCGCATCTCGATATCTTGTTCCTAACCCAAAATATCGGCAATAGAAAATTGTATACGAAAATCCCTTAAATTTTCATTTTATTGTAACTATATTTTTCTGGAATTCTTTCTATTATACATAATAGACTTACAACTTACAAGTTGTGGCGCTAAAAAAAACGATTTATAAAAGGAAGATTTTTAATGCCACCGCAAATGCTCGAAATGCTGACCATGCACAAAAAGACAATTAATAGAAGCAGGCCATGGAAACAAAACAAATACCTAATCAAAACATAAATAATCCAAATAGTCAAAATTTTGCTTTACTTTGAGTAATTTTTGTGTTTACAAAATGCATTTTACGAATGATGAAGCTTTTGATATGCTTGCGGTTTATTTTGAATGTCTTCAGAATGCCGCAGTAGCTAAAAGAGTTTACGCCGCTCGATATCCAAATCGGCGTCCTTGCGATGTGAGAGTTTTTCCCCGATTGGTTATCAATGGTTGTTTTCGGCCTAAGTTTCAACGGCAAAGAATTGGAAGAACACAAGAAAATATTAACTACGTACTGGGGTATATTGAAGGAAATCCTTATGTCGGCACAAGAGCATTATCCCTTGAGTTGGACATATCACGAACAACGGTTCAAAATATTTTGAAGGACCATAGGTAAATTCTAATGGCCATCAAAGGTATCCTTTCAAACTTTTTTTAATTACTTTTAGAATACACCCATAT
Source organism: Polydrusus pterygomalis (assembly GCA_963969555.1). Classification (NCBI taxonomy): domain Eukaryota; kingdom Metazoa; phylum Arthropoda; class Insecta; order Coleoptera; family Curculionidae; genus Polydrusus; species Polydrusus pterygomalis. Next base: position 128,700,761 of record OZ018376.1, read on the forward strand.
CATGTCGTTTTGCATCAGGCCTTAAAAGGGGAAGATTTTGATTGGAGGTTGGACTATTGCCATGGGATGTTAGGTATGATACCCCAAGATAGAGAATTTTTATTTCAAATTCTTTGGACCGATGAATCCACCTTTAGTAGTGACGGGAGAGTCAATCGACATAATATGCACTATAGTCAGCTATACTCTAAGTGTGTTCCGCGGAACCCTAGGGTTCCGCGATACCTCTGTAGGGGTTTCTCAAGAATTTAGAAAAAAAATCAAAACACCTCTCTCTGGTCGAACGTTTTGACTCCGCGGCCGCGCGTAGGTATATTTATTTATTTATTTGTATTTGTATAAACATGTGTTACAATAGCTGGTACAATATCTTATAAGTTTGGTATCAACATGTATACTTGTATACTTGTGAGCGCGCAGTCCCTTTGATAAAAGCCGCCTCTGAATTGTTTACAACGCAATTTTTATATTTCTCTTTTTATTTTTGCTTTTTGTTTATCAAAGGCGCCGACTCGAGTATTTTCGAGAATATTCGAGATCGAGTCTAGGACTAAGTATAAAAGCGGCGATCGCGCGTCGCGCCTCGTCAGTCAGTTGACGATTAGCATTCGAAGCGATAAGTTCCTACCTACCTACTTACAAGCTCGCTAGCGAGAAACTAGTGTTCATTGTTCTACTGCCTGCTGTATTCTGTTGTCTCAGTTTTATACATTTCTTCATTGTACTAAACTTAGTCTCTTATACGCAGTAACGATTGTGCATTATTTAGAACCCACCATCCTGACGTGTAACATTATAAATAAAGAAGAATGGAACGTTGGCTTAAAGGTGTTAAACGTGTTGCAACAACATCTTCTAATGACGCTGAATGTTCAAAAGCAGTACGCGCGGAGAATATAGCAATCACCGATCCAGACGATGATGCCACGACGTCAAGCTTGACGGTTTCAAAGACGAAAAAAAGGAAGTATGATGAATCATATATCAGTTTCGGATTTGTTGATTCCAACGGCTCACCTCTCTGCATGCTATGTAGTAAACTGCTTCCTAATAGTTTCATGGCACCTGCCAAATTGCGCCGACATTTACAAACTGTACACCCCGAGTCTAAAGACAAGAATAAAGAATTTTTTGTTCGTAAAAAAGATCAGTTATTGGAAAGTCAAAAAAATATGATGCATGTAACAAAAACTATCAACGAAAAGGCAACGGAGGCATCATATTTAGTTAGCTATCGCATTGCACAAGCAGGTGAAGCGCACACTATCGCTGAGAATTTAATAAAGCCATGTGTATTAGACATAACAAAATGTATGCTCGATGAAAAATCTGCAAAGCATCTTTCTACTGTGCCGCTATCAAACGATACTGTTTCACGGCGAATCCATGATCTGGCAAACTACGTCAAACAAGAACTAGTTACACGTCTACAAAAAACACGATTCGCCTTGCAAATGGACGAGTCAACTGATGTCGCTGGTTTGGCTATCTTGCTGGTTATCGTGAGATATCCATATGAAAGTTCTTTTGAAGAAGACATGCTTATGTGTTCACCGCTGCTCACAAACACTACCGGGGAAGAAATTTTTAATAAAATAAATATATTTTTTGAAGAAAATAATCTCAGTTGGAACAATTGCATTGACATTTGTACAGATGGGGCCAAGGCGATGACAGGTAAAACAGCAGGAGCAGTGTCACGAATAAAAAATAAAGCGCCTAATTGTAGTTCCAGCCATTGTATTCTGCATAGACAAGCACTTGCGATGAAGCAAATGCCGTCAAATCTAAAATTAGTTATGGATGAAGCGGTAATAATAATTAATTTTATCAAATCACGACCACTACAATCCCGATTGTTCTCATTATTGTGTGAAGATTATGGCAGCAAACATAAAACACTGCTGCTCCATACAGAAGTGCGATGGCTGTCTCGGGGTAAAACTTTAACAAGGCTATTTGAACTTAGAGCCGAGTTACAAATGTTTCTTTCAGCAGATACTTCTTTTAATTTGAAGGACCGTTTGTATGATAAAACTTGGTTGTTCCGATTGTCTTTTATGGCGGATATTTTTCAAAAACTAAACGAATTGAATTTATCATTGCAAGGTAAACAGACAACAGTGTTTCAGGCCTATAACAAAATAACCGCCTTCAAAAGAAAATTAGATTTTTGGATTATTTGCGTTGGTAAGAAAGAAATAGAAAGCTTTACGTCACTCAGTGAGTTTGTTAGCGATAACGACTCAGAAATGTTTCAAGATGATGTGTTTGAAGAATTGGTCCAATATCTCAGTTCGATGCGCGCATCTTTTAAAAAGTATTTTCCCGAAGAACAGAATACAAAAATAAAACTGAATTCATGGATTCATAATCCTTTTTTACCCAACTTGGAAAAGGCCGAAAGTATGTCAAACGAGATATATGAATCTCTTTTAGAAATGTCATCAGACACAAGTATGGAGTCACTGTTCAAAACGACGCCTCTCAACGATTTTTTGGTGCAGAATCCGTGATGAATATCCAATGCTTGGCAAAATGGCTCTGAATATTTTTCTCCCGTTCCCAACAACATATTTGTGCGAAACAGGATTCTCAACCTATGCAGCCACGAAAACAAAATATCGCAATAGACTGGACGCCGAACCTGATATGAGACTTCAACTGTCTTCTATCAAACCTGATATCAACCAATTGATGAAAAATAAAAAACAGTTTCATACCTCCCATTAGTTAGATTTTTTCTTTTTTATTATCTTCTATTATTGTACTTGCCATGTGGTAAAGTAAGTAATAATTAGTAACTGTTACATTGTACTTTTATTATGCTTATTAATAAATAATACACTTTTAAAAACTATTGTTTTATTGTAGGGTTCCATCAAGTATTTTGCTTCCCAAAAGGGTTCCGTCACCAAAAAAGTTTGAGAACCGCTGCACTATAGGTCTGCAGAAAATCCTCATTGGTTGCGTGAAGTTCAGCACCAAGGACGTTGGAGTTTAAATGTGTGGTATGGCATACTGGAAAGCAGAATTATTGGGCAATATTTTTTAGCAATCCCTAAATGGCAATGTAGCAGTATTTCAGCAGCGGTGGATTGAACGAGGAAGTCTGTTTCCATGGCCTCCGCGATCTCCAGATCTAACTTGCCTGGATCTTTATTTATGGGGGCGGTTAAAGGACATCGTGTTTCAGACTCAACCTACGACCAGAGAAGATTTGAAAAACCGGATTCGTAATGCAATGCGTAACATACCGAGAGCCGAAATTAAAAGTGCAGTTTTGTCTACTCATGAGAGGCTTCAGCAATGCATAGAACGTGATGGTCAGCATTTCGAGCATTTACGTGGGCAAAAAAATATTCCTTTTATAAATCGGTTCTTTTTATGGCCACAACTTACATAATAGAAACAATTCCAGAAAAATATAGTTTCAATAAAATGAAAATTTAAGGAATTATCGTATAAAATTTTCTATTGCCAATATTTTGGGTTAGGAACAAGATATAGAGATGCGGTTTTTGCGAGCTAGCTTAGGCATCATTTAGCTACTTTTTCATACAAAAAAAAATCATACCAATGCATTTTATTTTGTTGAGAAAATTAACAATTTCTGTTGGAATGTTGAAAAAAGTCCTCTAGCGGCGATATGTGAAACTTACAAAACTTCAAATATAATGATGTTTGTTAGCTTCTTTTAACGAGACTAAGTTTGTGCAAATCGGCTTAGCCGTTTCGAAGATATAGGATGTTAGTTACGGAAACGTTTGAATAAACTATAAATCTTCTTTATTTGATACATTTATTAAAAACAGAAGTAGAGAGTGGATTTTTCCTTTCATTTCGTCAGCCCTTTTCCCAGACGCGTTTCCCGATTTCATGACTCATCAGTGGGGCTAGGATCCGAAAAAACGAAGAAAACACAAAATTTAAACTTGAACAATTTACGACGAGGACCATTAATAAGATGCAGCGCTAAGCGGCATTGAAAAGTTGAAAGATTTTTTTTTTAAGTGAAATGACTTTGGAAATTTGATAATGGCGACAATGGTAATTTTTCGGCTTGTTTACTAAACCTGCTGCAGCGTGATATGAAAGAAATTTTATGCACAAATATTTACCCTATATAGCCACATATTTACTATAGGAGTATAACTTGCATACATCTGGTAAATGTAAAAAGGTACCCGATACCCTGAAATATCATTATGTAAAATAAACCCAATTTTTGGCCTCCGCTGCCACCGCATTACATCGAAACCGCACATACCATTTACTTCAATTTAAAAATTTTAAAAAACATTTATCCTTTAACTATTTTTTTCATTTAACAGATAATCCGAAATTTCATTCGTTTTCAAAATATACTTTATGTTAGTATAAATAGGCCACCTTATTTTCTCCCAAAGAGGGGCCTATACTTAAAATATATTACAAGACAAACATCTACTGAACCTTTAGCTGTCATACCAAACTTCTTCTTATCTATTAAAATATTAGGGGTGCTAGTTGTTGACAGCTGAACGCCTGGGACTATATTTGAAATATTTATTTTGGCGATCGTCAATAGCATAGAAGTAAATTGTACAAAAAATACTTTACTATTTCTTAATAAACAAATATATCTTGCAAAAGTCAGTTGTCAGTTAATTATTATAATGTATAGTTATTAAAAAATTCACGTCCCTCATCACTCTGATCAATATAATAGTAGTCAAAAGTTAACCACTTAATAGCTATATAACAAAAAATATACCGACAGTTCCTAAAAGTCTAACCAACGGATGCATTTTTTATTGTTTCTTGTTCTGTTCTAATTGATTGAATTTTTTTCTGCTTTGTTTTAAACAATTGATAAAAAAAACATCGTAACATAATTTCACTTTCCTCCATCTCCCGTGTCTTGGCTTGATGGGTCACATTATATTAAAGGTATTATTAAAATTGCTTTGAATTTGCCACTGCGCAACAATCGGTTTTAATATTATTATTAAAATCATACCTTATTTTGTTAGGAATCAATTGAAACTATTGAGTAATAAATTAAAAGAAAGCTAATAGAAGAATTTATTTTAAATAATAGTAAATTATGCCACTACAATAATACAAGCTGATGATAACGACCGATTATCATTAAATGTTAACAAGTCACGCAACTTAATTAACAGTTAAATAGACTCACGAGAATAATGTATCCAGTCTGGCCAATTAGACTTGTTTGTAAACAGAAATTAGATTAATATGTTTTGTTTAATAATGGTTATATTCCTGAAAATATGTTTCTATATGGGTAAATTAATAGTAATAACTATTATTTGAGGTTGGTTAATCGCAGGAAAATGTACCACAAGTAATATAATTATTTTTTTCTAATTTTGACATATAAAGTGACACTTTTTAAAACTGATTGACATTATGAAACGTCTTACTTTTTGTAACTAGTTGCATAAAGTAAAATTTTATGCAATTGGTGACGAAAAATGTATTTCAAAATTAGTGACAAAAAGAATTATTCTATTTATTAAACTGTTATAATACAAGTTAAAAACATAAATTACAAATTAATTAATTATTATAAATATTGATAACACAAATCTCGCTAAAAACCTTCCGTCTAGACTTTTTACAAAATGTCAAACTGACAACCGACATGAAGTAACAGCAACAATAGCTATTTATGCCATCAGTTATATGTCAAAATTAGAAAAACTAAATTTATGTTTTCCAAATTTTTATCAGTTATATTAAATTTTATTTTTTTATTACTGTCTTCAAAATTAGAAAAAATCTTGTATGCAATACGTTACGAAATGAAATTTTGTGTAACTTGTGAGTTTTTGCGAAACTCACTTCGTTCGTTCCGCAAAAATCTCACGCGTTACACAAAATTAGGCATTTCGTAACTGATGGCATAAATAGCTATTAAAGGATTGGATTAATTACACTGTAGGGACGTACAAGAAAATAAAATAAGCCATTGGTAATTTTTTTCAAATTTAGCGTTTCATTATCTATTTTCAAGGATTGTGACTTATTTTCGCTATAGGGACGCTTAGTTGTACCAATATAACGGTATTTCGGGCGCCACCCCTTGAATTAATGTGGTAAGGGACCGACGTGCACCCAGAGCTTGTTACAGTGGAGAAAATTAGACCAGAGGTTAATTACGTAATAAGCGACTACCTGTTGCTTCTTTTGAGCGTCCTGAAAAAGACAGTTTCGAGATAGAATAAAAATAAAGCAATCGGTTTTAAAACATTTTGTATTGCCAATAGATAAACGGCAAATTGTAAGCTGTAACAGTTGGCAGTTTTATAGTCAGATAATGCACCTGAATAAGATAAATATATTTTTATATGGTATTAAAGAGAAAGAAGGGAACTATGCGTATAATATTCTCGATCTTTAACGAAATGCAATGATTCCAGCTATCCTAACCCTATCGGTCTTAATAGTAGTGCGCGTTAAAATTAATTCATGCTCCAAAAGTAGGTATCGTTCAAGAGTCAAGTGCCCCTATTTCAAAGATAAAAATAACGTTAGTAAGAAAAGTTGTTAAGATTTTAAATATATATAAAATATTTGTAACGTTTCGGACGGAAATATTATTTTTTCAACGGTATCGCGGGCGCCTCCCATTGAATTAATTAATTAATTAAATCGGCAGGTCTCAGAGTTGGTCTTTTGGCTTCAGTGCGGTCTAGCTGACTGATCGGCTCACTGCTGTATTTTGGCTGGACTGTCGACTGGTTGGAGTGGTTGGTCTTGAAGAACTCGAAGTTCTGAAGAAAATATGGAGCGCGAAAGCTTAAATAGACCGGCGAGGTAAAGTGGCACCGTGCGCGTCTCGGTATCGCGTCGCGACATCTGGAAGGTACGCGCTTGTACATGGATTGATGCTTATCATGTATTAACGGGTTTACGGGAAAACTATGAAAAGTATTTTCCCAATGTTTGCGACGGAAAACTTTATAAAGTCAAACAATATAAATCATGCGGATTATTTACGGACAAGAATGAATGTTGTAGCATGAAAAATTAGAAAGGTAAAAACGGACATGCATACTAACCTTTTAAACATATAGAACATTCGGCAAATATATTAAATACCCCGGAAAAATATAGTACCTTCGTTACAATAGAAACATTAGTTTTAGCCACATTTTATTCGGCATCTTTTGAGCTTAAATAGTGTCACATAGTTTTAAAGGTTGTTGGGGAAGAAAAGTCCTTTCTACCTTCTTACATATCGACTGTTTACTACCAATACCTCATATCTACACTTTTGGTCAAAAATGAGTTAGGTACACTAATAGATAGATCTTTGTTAAGTATTTGGAATAGAAATACCTACTAGTTACTAAGATTCATATTTTCGTGCCAGTTTTCAAATAGAAATATAGCCAAACTACACAAGTCTCATACAGTGAAAGCAATACCTCCTATAAGAAAACGGCACGAATAGTCTCGTTTTAAAACAGATAACAGCAGAAATTTGTCATCAATCAGCTGATATTGGGACATAATAATATCCCTAGATTTATAGCGGACCGTAATGAGCCCAAACACCGAATTGCGTTATTTGTTACATTTAATTACATTTTCAAAATATTTTCTGGTTATGGTGCCGTTTATTTTTACTTTCATTGAATTTGAATTACTTTTGTGTGGCCGGTAAGTACCTACAATTATTATTCATTTGACCAAAAATTTACAGGTTAAAATGTTTTAATTCTTTTTCGTTAGGGATCATTATTATTAATGTAAGCCTTGCTCGTTAGTTGATTTTATCGATAAGGACCTAATAGTAATGATAAGTTTAATTTTATCTGAACGCCGTTTTTGTCGAAAAGTTAGTTTGTTAAATTTTTGTTCTTAAAATGTTTGTTCGTTAAGGTTGGGTTTCTAATGTATAATTTTTGCATTTTGCTTTATCTAGGTATCCTTTTTTGTTTCAAGAAAAATAAGTAGAAATTAGGTAAGTATTTCTTTGACTTTGGTAGGTAGGGGAGAGTTGGACAAAACCGGGTAGGTTGATAAAACCGGGTATCGCCTAGTTCTGCCAAATGCCAAAACAGCTTTTCATATTATTAACCTTTAAAAATCAGCTATTTGATTTCAAAGGAATTATTTTTATTATTGTTATTATTAGATATTATTATTGTTTGGCAATAGTAAAGTTAAAATAAACTATTTATCATTAGGTATGTCAATATAGTAGTTTAAATAGCTAACCATATTAGTATGTATAGGATAGCAAACAAATATATAATTCTATTTTCTGGGTCTACGTACCTTACATAAGTGAAATTATTATTGGATATTACTATTATTATTGTTTGTATGACAATAAAATAAAGTTTTTAACATCAAGTTAGCTTACATACAAGTTAAGCAATGTAACTGTATCAATAAATTGCATTTTAACAAACAAATTCCATAAAAACCACTTTTGGGTCTACGTACCTTACGTAAGTCTGGTCTTATATTTATATTAAATACCGGATAAATATTAAATATTTACATCGGACCAATATTTATTTTCATTATAGTATAAATATGAAAAATATATATTGTACCAATAAAACCAAATCTCGCCTTTTCTTTGTTGGACCAATATGTATACGGATAAATTCAATACAAATTAAATGGGGACGTGTTTAAAGAAACGCTCGAACCCGTCGATTTTGTTTTTAAATTGCGCATGTTTTGACATAAAATGTAGGTATATCAAAAAAGTGTGGCAGAAAAATTTTTTTTTTCTTAAATGGAAACCCCTGTATGTTATTACATTTTCAGATTGTCCGTAAAAATCTAGCCATGTTTAATGCATAATATCCTAAACATATTTTCAACTGTTCACGAAATATTGAAGTGTAAATATTAAAATAACACTTTATTAAATTGATTTCTAAATTACATTCTTAAAAATCTCAAAAATTACTTTAGCAAATGTTGGAAGTGTCCACCATTAACAGCTCTGCAGTACCCCAGCCGATCAATAAATTCCTGCTGTACATTTTCTACGGTTTCTGGAGAAATATATTATAAATATATTAAATATATTTCGTGAACAGTTGAAGATATGTTTAGGACATTATGCATCAAACATGGCTAGATTTTTACGGACAATCTGAAATGCAATAACATACAGGGGTTTCCATTTAAGAAAAAATAATTTTTTCTGCCACACTTTTATGGTACACCCTGTATACCTACATTTTATGTCAAAACATGTGCAATTTAAAAACAAAATCGACGGGTTCGAGCGTTTCTCCAAACACGTCCCCATTTAATTTGTATTGAATTTATAATAAATATACCTATATAACAAAATAGTCATTCGTCGTGACCAATATGTAGGATTAGAAAAACGGGAATTGTTAATAAAACGATTATAACACAATCCAAAACCGCCTTGTTTTTAAAAGGGGTTAATGACTACCTGAAGATGGCTTTTTTGAAAGTTTCGAATAATTTTCAAGAAGAAGTAATATTTAACACCTCGTACTGTTTACTATTTTTTGCGTAGAGTAACTCTCTCCACAAAATGTTTAATTTTTGAACATAAAAATGGGGACATCCTGTATTTTTATACATTTATCAGCAAGTTTAAGCTAAAAATGATTTATTTCGTTAAAAATAGATGATAACATTGATTATTATTCCTGGCATTACTAGAAATTTTTGATTTACTACGAATTCTGCTTCTAAACTAGTAAGGGCGAAAACAAGAAAAATATATATTTAGCCAATATTGGCCCAACTTTGGAAACGTTTCATATTTTTTTTATGAAAAATTAGTTACATAGTTCATTTAACAAAATAATTTTTTTTAAACAAGCTTATTCTAGTTAGCAGTGGCTGCGGGTTAGTTATCTATATTGTCACGAGGGCACCGAGTCCTTGATTAAAAAGGCAGCCATTATGATTACTAATAACTATTTATTAAACAACAATTAGTGATTATGCATTTATACAACAGTCTTACCTTAATATTAATTATGTTTCTCTTCTATAGTTGGGGAAAGTGTCGTCTCACGAAGTCTGCTCGCCATTCGGGCGCTGGGGCGACGTGCTCACTTGGCAGCGAGATAGGTGATGCCGGTCAACCGCGATGCCGCTCCACAGCGGACCGACGTACTGGGTTCCCCACTCTCGCCTAGCCATTGGCGTCATAGTGCGGGGAGGACCCAGGCGTCGTCCGCTGGGAAACGCAAAAAACTACCCCCCGTGACAATATTTCTTTATTTTATTTAGGTAACTCCATAAATGTATTTTAGGTTAGGACGCCTATAAAAGGTTCTTAATAGCAATTTCAAATTTACCTTATTCAGAGCTACTGGAATACCTATTCTATCTTTCACTAAAACTAAAATTCTCTTAACTTTTCCACTTAAATATAGGTATTTAATTGTTATTTTAGCACAATACTAGTCACCACACAAATTTCACGCATATGCGACACGTTTCGGCCGTAACAAGACTGTTTGCAAAATGGCGGCTTTGGTGATTGGCACATGAGTTAAGCCGAGCATTTCATTATTGTCATAAGCATTGACCTTTTATTTTGTTTCGCTCAAACTTCTCGCGGTACGGAAAAATCGTGTAATAATAATTTTAAAATAAGAATAATATTATGATTAACTTTTGACAGTGTCTGGCACGAGGAACTGTTATACAAACTACACTAACTGGAGGTGCCTAAATATTTAATATGCATCATAAGAGAATTTCTCAATTTGCGCACATTAACGGTCAGAATTAACGGTATAGTGTCCGAAGAATTTACCCCTGAACAAGGTGTGCCACAGGGTTCTCCACTCTCGCCAACTTTATACAATATATATTGCTACGACATGGGTATGGACATGAAAGACAATGCCAACTGCTACTTGCTACAATTTGCAGACGACACAGGTATTATAGCACACATGAATTCTACTTGGAAAGCCACAGAAGAACTACAGGAGGCAATTGTAAGCATCGAAGAATGGTTTAAAAAATTTAGAGTCATACCAAACCCAAAAAAATTTCAACTTCTTTTTAACCACCACATTACAGGCCACTCGCCGCAGATAACACTGGGAAACCAACAAGTGAAGCCAAATAATACTGCAAAGTACCTGGGCATACAATTAGACTGCAAATTGAACTTTAATATACACACTCGTACCATTTAATACAAAGTTAAAAATCGAGCCAAGTACTTCAGGACACAAAAATTCAAGAACGAAGGCATTAACATCAAAACCGCAACAAAAATCTACAAATCTATTTGCAGGCCATTATTAGACTATGGGCACATATTGTTGAGCAATGCCAGACCAACGGCCATAAAAAACATTAAAGTGGCAGAAACATCAGCCCTAAGAATTATAACCAAAATTCGACACCCACAAAACTCACTTAACAACCCCAGCAACCAAGTACTTTACGAAAAAACAAATATACAACCCATCGAACAAAGACTAATACAACTGACTGGAAAATTCAAGGCCAAACCAAAAAATCTTGAACTCATTGAAGAGCTGTGTCTCACCAGAAACTATTAAGAAGCTAGATATCGGTATCCAGAACAAACCATATTGGAGATCCTAAGAGACAATACAGTCAGATAGAAATCTACAAAGAAAAAATTCTTCAAATACTTAATTTTTTTTTGTTCTGTTTCTTTTAAAACTACATGTAAACATTATACTTTATCTAATGCTATAAATTGTTAATGATAATATACATATTATGTAATACACTGTGGCTGAAGGACTTCGGTCATTGGCCTTTTGGGAAACCAATAAAGATCATACTACTAATACTACTATTATGATTAACTTTTAAAATAAAAAGTTAACCCTGTGAATATTAGTCAATAAATCACAATAAATGCCCCATATTGGTCCAATATTAGAAAACATATTATTTTATGCTTAGTACAAACGAAGAAAGTTGTAAACAAGATGTCTAAATTTATATATTATAAATACCAACCTATCTCAACTTTTTTTAATTTAAAATAATTTATATTTTTTATATTTATTATAAATATTGGCACAATATTTGGTAAATATAGAATTATTATACAGGACCACACCTTTAAGGATACGCTGTATATTCTGTGCAATCAGCTTTCCTTTAATATCAAGATTTTCTTTTGTTATTTAATACTTAATTAAATAATGTTATAGAGTGTTTGGCTATAAGTTTCAAACCTTTAAATTTCTAAGGCTTAGAAGTCCCTTAAACCATTTTAAAAATTCCAGGTCCGTATTTAAAATAATTGCAATAACAATATTTTTTTATTGAACGGCGGTATTTAAAGAACGAAACGTCGAATTTGGTAACTAATACCGCCATCTTGTAAAACATTAAAAATGGTTACGAAAAAGTGATTTTGTTTCTCCCAAGTTAAATATAAGGCGTGAAAAATTTAACTAAAAATTTCTGTTTTTTTTTCAGATGTCTACGAAGGAATTGGGAATATATGCAATTTTCTTTCAGCAAATTATAAAGCCCCAAATACACAACTTTGCTTTAATTTAATCTTCTTTGTATGCCGTTTCCGAGAACTCCGTGTACACACACGAATTTGTAGCACCCTAGCGCATCGTGATGTAATCTATCCATTTCAATATTAATTAAATCATGTTGTTTTTACTTTCTTTCTATTTTCTTTATTGTTAATCATCCCCCAGAGCCTATTCCTGGCTGCGCCACCGGTTCCCCTGTATACCCGGCTTAGCCCGATTTGATTAAGAACATTAAGACGACAAATCCTTGTATTTATATTAAGCTAATCATAGTGGTCGATAAAATCTAATTTTAACTTACCATTCATCATCTGGTAATCGTAGTCCAAATCCGAACTATTAGACACATTATAATAGAAATCATTTCTGTTCCACGTAACAAAATTGTCCAAATAGGTGTAGTTCGACTTGGTTACATTAATTTTTGGGATTGTTCTATTCAGTTCGTGCTCGACGTGCATGTTGGTCTTGGACTTAATCTTTAGTTTTAACGTAGAAAAATTCGTTTTTAAAGGAACTAAATGTGTAGAATAAGTCCTTGCTTGGATCACAGATATTTCCATAATTACTGTAACAAAAAAATTTTAATTACTAATGCTACTGTAAATATAAAAAGGATGTAAAGGATAATATTATGTAGTTCATTTAAGTATATGTTTTACATTATTGGATATACTTATCATATTTAAAATTATACTTATATAATATTTATGTACAGTGTCACCGGTAAAGTCCGCATCATATGGGATTTTTTTTTATTAATAGCTTTATTCGAAATTTGACTTTGGCATCAAGTTCTGCTTGATCGAGATGAAAATTAAGCAAAAAAATAGTCGAATTAATTCTGTGGTCCGGCACTTGTACCGGTTTTGAGAGCGCACTTGCAAAATTTTCTGTTTTTACAGAATAACCCCTTACGACTGACCTTTTCTAAGGTACCGTACTGGGACGCAAGATGTCGCACCGGGTTCTATAATTCCCGTCGATAATCGATCCTGACAAGTGATTTGTCTTCGAGCCCTGTTTCCTTCTGCCAAACTGAGCCTCACTGATGAGCCGTAAACGGCGAAACGCGTCTGGGGATGAGTTTGGCGGAAGGAAACAGACAAAACCTTTTTCGAATTAAAAAAATAGTAGTCACGTGATTCGCATTATCCGTCAAATTTTAATTTTTTCCAAAAAACAATTCAAAAGTGTTTTTGTAAATTGAACCATTTTTGCAAAATAAGGGTACGTTACATTAGCCCCCCCCCCCCGGTACCAATATCTGCGTAAAATTTTAGCACCATATAGACCGTACCTAGCGCTACCTAGCACCCAATTTATAGAGCTAGCACCATAGACGTTACGGAGTTATTAAGCACTTTTACCGGGGGGGGGCTAATGTAACGCTAGCCCCCCGGTGCCCATAACTGCGTAAAATTTTAGCACCATATAGACCACACGTAAGTTGTAATAAAATAAAAACTAGAATATAATTACATCTTTATTAGTTAGAATTCTTATAAGTATATAATAGTTTTACATTGGCGGATGCACAATGCCAAGCTTGCACCGATTTATAAAAATAACACTATGGCATTCCTTTGTATTTACTTAATTTTGGTTCATTAGTAACTGGAATACTGATAAAGTTTTCACAGTCTAATTCAAAATTTTGCCTTTTCCACTCCTTTTACATATATTTTTGGATTATTGAACGAAAAATAAACCTTTTTTAAAATTATATCAATTTCATTGAAGTCTATATGTCCTAACTCCCAATCCAGACCATGATATTCTTCAGACCATGTAACAATTTTATCATCTACAGCAGACAACATGCTTCGTTTAAATGGAGGTTTTAATAAAAAATTTGAAAGACGAATAAAATCATAAATTGCAACCTCTTTAGGAATGTAAGAAAAAGAACAATTATAACCTTGTATATCAAGAAAAATATCCGAAGTGCAACACTCTGCCATGGTTTACGATCAAATAATATGTTTAATTAAAAAAAAATCAGTTTTAAAGTCGATAATTATGATTTTAGACTTGCGCATTAAAGGTATGTTGGTTATAAATATGAAAAAAAAAAATAAGATATAAAACATTTTAATTAAACAAAAATTTACAATATAAAACTAAACTAAAAATTATATCTATAATTACAAACCATTTTACATTTTCTCATTGGCTGGTGTCTGATGAATTTATCTCACATACCAACATTGTTCATTATTATTACCTCATAACCACAATTGTCTATATACAAAAAGTCACAGTCCGCTGCCGCTGAATTGTTGGCGTCATCGCTGTTCGTGAACGTCATTGGTGAGTTGGGATATTCAATTGTAGCCGTCACCCAAGTAGGGTAGCCCGCACCACAAATCCATCAGTAACTTCTCCGTGTGAGACAATACTTTGGTACAGAAATCACTAAACTCAGAAAATAATATCTACGAAACTTGCTCCCTCCCGTAACACCTAGGTAATCATTTATTGAAACTTTCATTTTGACACGATGGCACTAATAAACTATGATATGCGATATGGTATGGTACTAAGTAGACTAAGCGTCTTCTTATACCCAATACTCCAATTGATTGGATGTACTATCCAAACTCCCCCCACCCCTCCCCCACTTCTGCTAACAAATAAAACAGAAAAAAAAAAAAAAAATAAAAGAGAAAAAAAAAATTGAAAAATAGAAATATAAAAAAAAAATCTGAAAAATAAAAATATAAAAAAAAACTAAAAAAAATATAAAAATCGAAAAAAAAAAATTGAAAAATAAAAATATAAAAAAAAAATCTGAAAAATAAAAATACCGTGTCACCAATAAAGTCCGCAACATATGGGATTTTTTTTATTAATAGCTTTATTCGAAATTTGACTTTGGCATTAAGCTCTGCTTCAATCGAGATGAAAATTAGGCAAAAAAATAGTAGTCACGTGATTCGCATTATCTGTCAAATTTTAATTTTTTTCAAAAAAATAATTTAAAAGTGGGGTTATTTTTAAAAATATCGAAAAAAGTTATAAGAAAAAGTTTTTTTAAATGCAGTTTCTAGCCCACATGCAAAATTTCAGCCGCATAAGATAATTTTAATTTTTTACCTATATTGTGTAAATTGCACCACTTTTGCAAAATAAGACTCAACGCAACTTACATAAAACTTCTTAGTTTTGACAATGCTTTATTTCAGATACATTTTCTTTAAAGAAGCGCCACAATAAATGTGTGTTTTTCTAAAAAATCAAAATTGGGCTATTAAAATTTGGTCGTATGTGATGCAAAGTTTATTTGTTTTGGACCCTGTATAAGGTAACTTCATAAAATAAGTATTTTTGAAAACGTAGTTTGTGGTTGAAAGTAATACACGTTAACGTTATTATGACATAACTTTATAATAAATTATAATATAGGGGTTTTGAATTAAATCGTTGAAAATAGATAAACTTTACGTTGTTAAACTAAAATTTATTTTCCACTTAAAAAACACTTTACTGAAGACACTGTGTTCTTTTTTGTCTTATTATTAAGGTGTATTACTTTCAGATACAAACTACCTTTTCAAAAATACTTATTTTATGGAGTTACCTTATACAGGGTCAAAAACAAATAAACTTTGCATCACATACGACCAAATTTTGATTTTGTAGAAAAACACAAATTTAATATGGCGCTACTTTAAACAAAATGTATCTGAAATAAGGCATTGTCAAAACTAAGAAGTTTTATGTAAGTTGCGTTGAGTCTTATTTTGCAAAAGTGGTGCAATTTACAAAATATAGGTAAAAAATTAAAATAATCTTGTGCGGCTGAAATTTTGCATGTGTGCGAGAAACTGCATTTGGAAAACCTTTTTCCAATAACTTTTTTCGATATTTTTAGAAAAAACCCCACTTTTAAATTATTTTTTTGAAAAAATTAAAATTTGACATATAATGCCAATTACGTGACTAATATTTTTTTGCTTAATATTCATCTCGATCAAAGCAGAGCTTAATGCCAAAGTCAAATTTTGAATAAAGCTATTAATAAAAAAAAAATCCCATATGATGCGGACTTTACTGGTGACACTGTATAAAAAACGGAAAAAAAAAAAAAAAAAAAAAAAAAAAACACCGGTCACAGACCGTTTGTCCCAGACAGGTACCGCCCATACAGCATTTTGTACTTCCCCCGACTGGCTTCGTCTGCTTTTCGGTTCTCAGTTGCATATAAGTCTTTATTCGTCGTTGTAGCGTAGCAGTGTTGTGCATTTATTTCTTTGTTCATGTTGTGTGTGTTATTGTGCTTGTATAAGACTAATAATAATAGCATATATGGGAAAACAATGAAAAATGTGAATAAAAGGGTGGACGTGAAACTGGTATCTCATTGGGGTCGAGTTGGTCATAAAATTAATTGTGCCCAAACCTTTATAGCAAAACCTTACTATAGAGATAATAAAATATATTCAGAAAACTTAGTGGCTTTACAAATGAATAAAACGAATATTGAATATAACAAACCTATCTATGCGGGTTTTTCAATTTTAGATATTTCAAAAACAGTAATGTATAATTTTTTTTATGGCTATCTTAAACAAATGTACTGTGAAAATGTATCCCTTTTGTATACTGACACTGATTCTCTTATACTTGAAGTCTCAACTGAAAATTTTTATAATGATATAACATGTAATCTAGATAAGTTCGACACTTCTAATTATAATAAAGATAATATTTATAACATTCCTTAAAATATTTCTGCAGTTGGCAAATTTAAAGATGAACATGCTGGTGAACCAATTAAAAGTTTTTATGGTACAGGAGCAAAAGCATACTGTGTTGAAACACAACATAATGTTCTTAAAAAGGCAAAGGGTGTTTGTCGCTCTTCTATTCAAAAACAATTACCCATTACAGATTACATAAATGTAATTGAGAAAAATTCTTAAGTATATTGTACCATGTACGCATTTAGATCACATTCACATACAATTTATACCGAATTAATTCAAAAATTAGCATTGACAGCTGATGACGATAAACGGTATTTAATTCCTGGAACTGGTAAAACTTTAGCTTGGGGTCATAGTGATATTCAATTACATGAATTGTGTAAAACTATGGATGAACTTATTGAATAAATAGTTTAAAAATATTTTATATATAATAAGAAACTTTTTTAGTCTCAGATTAGTAGTTAGACACTCTTTAAGCAAAATGATTGCCAATAATGTGTTAGTTTTATCTGCTGTAATAGGAAATATTATATATGTAAATTATATTCCAAAAACACACTTGGCTGAGAGATGTCTTAGTACAAATAAATCAAATGTTGGTTTAGAATATTGTGACATTATGAAAATATCCAATGTAAATGGAAGTACCATGTGGTATCACCAACTCGATAATAAGTATATAAATTCGCCAAGTTATTTTAAAATTAATTACTTATATCCGAATATTACTATAATTAATTCAGAATGGGGCCTTCTATCATCACAAAAAAATCAGTTTTGTTGTGAATATTTATCTAATTTATATGTTACACTTTTATGTTTTGCTTTGATATATGTCATGTATTTATCTATTTTATATTTCCTATGGAAAATATATAAACTTTTACAGTAACTTAATTTTTTATTTAACCTTCTCCCACTATATACACTAAAGGATGGAGTGGGGGGTATATACTATAAAGGATTGAATATGTTCAGAACAGAATTAGTTAAGAGGTTGAAGTTACGAGTATAAAATGAGTGCATCCAATACAGTTCGTCCTAACGAAATAAATTCATATTATAGTGGAATATCCCCTTCAAGTTCAAATAACAGTTTAAATAAAAGTGCTAGTGATATAAAAAAACACAAGTATTATTCAACAATGGTTTCACCCTTTAAATAAATCAATCAATAAGTATATCTGCGTTGGTTTAAACGTGGAAGATTTTAGTGCATGCATCAAGCTGTCAGGAAGTAAAGGAATTTCCATAATTTTCAATGAAGATGAGTGGAGGGAAATAATGGTGTATCAAGGTGTAATAACTAATAACTTGTTTTCGTCAGAATCACGTTGGGAGCCGTTGGAACTTAGTAATATTGTATTATCTTTTGAAAAAATTCGTGATGAAAATCTAATGAAAATTAAGAAAAATGGATTTTATATCTATTTAGGAAGAGAAACGGTTTGCAATTGGTGGCAGTTAATACCGTTAATTGAAAAAAAATTAACTTTTCTTAAAAATCAACAATTTATAGCATATTTTTCCATTTTTAAAAACAGTTACGCTCATGATAGAAGTGATATTATCAATAAAATATTGGACGTATTATCAGCGCAAGAAAATCATAGTGAAAATGTGTGCACAATAATGGAATTAGTCATTTCATATCCAACCATCCTGGAATGTAAAATTAGACAATAAAACATGAAGAAAGTGCGGTTTGTCGAGAAGACAAATAAATTTTATACAATTGTGGCCTGGAAATACGCTTACAAGCAAGCTAGAGACAATATGTATGAACGATTGGCCTGGGATCGTGCTCATTTTAAAAGAAGAATTCAACGAGTTTCTATTATACTTAATAGAGTTTTAACTATAGCACATAGAAATAAAATTTATTGTGAACGCTTTGTATGTAATAATTAAGTTAAAATAAAACAATATAATGATGATAATGTTTTTTTTATTTAATTTATACAATTTAAAGTATACTAATTTACAATTTTAGTTTTTAAAATCCAAGAGTTGTGTGACTTATCCATCCCTAACCATTTAACGTAAACTTTGTTTCCTTTTCTTCTTAATATTTTTTCGACTAAATATACATCTGGATGTTTAACTTTTTGCAACTCCTTCATAAAATCCACCTTGAATATAATTTTTTTTTCATCTTTAATTAAATAAACTCTCGGTTTCGTTCATTTTAACTCTCTAATTTGAAAATTTTAATTTGACCAATTTGGAGTATACCCTTTTTCAAATGCTCCTCGATGCTTATTCGAACAAAGTCCCCTCTTCTAAATTTAAACTTTTTAGGATCAACTGTTTTGGGAAAAGTGTATGCATATTTTAAAATTTTATTCTCATTATTTTTATTTACTTCGATAGGTTTTAAAAGGATTTTTGTATGCTTTGTATTATTATACTTTAACACAATATCGTCTAAAATTCCCAACCATTTATAATTTCCTTGCAAACTAAATTTTTTTCATATATTATTTTTTAAAGTTCTATTTACCCGTTCTACAATGCTGGCCTTTAAGTTTGAATACGCGCTATAGTGGTTAATTTTATATTCATCGATTAGATTTTTTAAATATACATTATAAAATTATTTTCCCATATCAGTTTGAATATTTTTTGGATGCGTTTTAGCAAGTTTTAAAATATTTTTTATCGCTAAGGTTACTTCCTTGGCCGTTTTTCTTTTAACAGGTTGAACCCATTCATATTTAGAAAATGCGTTTATTACCACTAAAATATAGCGATAACCTTTATTAAATTTGGCATAAGCTTGCCATAAGTCGTTTAAACTTTTAATTATAACATGACGTCGTCGTCTAAAGTTTTTTCTGACTGGTTTATGAAGCTCATTTCCTACAGCTTTCTTAATATTTTCACTCATGATATTCGTTAACAACTAAGAGTCTTTAAGTAAGTATCAATCTTAAATACATTGCTGTTAATTATTTTGGGAATTTGTTTGGGTTTTATTCATAAGAGCATTTTGTATCTGCAATAAAAATTAATTTTCCAATTTTTCAGAATGCAATTTAGCTATATTTAGTTTATTGCTAATTTCTTTCATTTCTATTGAAACATCGGTAAATTTTTCATCTAAAGCATCAAACTCAGTTTTATGAACTAATAATTGTAACAAAGATGACTCAATTTCAAGTGTTTTTTTTTATCCATGCGAATGTGATCTTCTTGAAATGTTTTTATTGCTGAACTAAGCTTCTTATTAATACTCTAAATTTTTATTGCTAACTCTTTTTCTAAATCTTTATGAGATGATTCATGTTGCTTAGTTATCGTATTTTTCAACACATCATGTAGAAATATCCCTTGCTTCAATGGTTGAATATCGTTTATTATTTGGTGAACAATGGTTGTTTGCTTTTTAATAGCATCCTCTAAATTCATTATTTTATTAACATTTTCGTCTGCATATAAGTTTACCTTTTTCACAACACTTTTTAAAGTTTCTCTCACTCTCCATCTTTGATTCAAGAGTTTTATAAAAATTTTGAATAATTTTGTTTTCTATGTATTTCACATCTTTAGTAAAGTTATCAGTAATTGTTTTCTCCGCAGTTTCAATCACCTTTTTTTCCCAATACAGCAGCAGAATAATTAGGCAAGTATCGTTTTGAACTATGACTTCCAAATTTGTCGATCGACATTGTTGAAATGATGTAAAATTATAATATGTTGTTCTTTTATAAAATAATACAAGCTTCCCTCAATTCTTCCAAAATTGATATTATTTCATTTTGATGTCCTGTATGTCCAGCCATTTGTGATGCTGTCAACAACCTTAATCTATCAATTATCTCATTTAAATTATCATAATAAACAAATCCATCTTATTTTTTGATAAATTTAACATTGCACCCTTTCCTGTCACGCTAAACCTAATCTAAACTCGTAAAATGTGCTCTTTGTTGTGGTTTTGGTAACCCTCTTGATGTACTTGGTAGCGTCAAACGATAATCTAATTCCGATGATCCACTTCTCGTTTTTAATATACCCTTTTTAAATAAATATGGTTTAATTATTGTCACGTATTTAATGTCGGTTGTTCCTTGGATTTGATTATTAGACTTAAAATTTCGTCTGAATGCATTTGTTCTTTTTAAAATATCCATATAATTGTCCATATCTTTTGTGGAATAGCCAACAGGTTGTTTTTTAAATATCAGTTCATATAAACCAGGTGTTCCCTCATATCTAACACCCTCAACTTTAATATATTTTCCTATAAAGTATACTTCAGACTTCGCGATTTTATATTTTTCGGATTTAATATTATGATTAAGACCATATTTGTTATCAAATTCACCCTTTGAATCCTTTATTAATTTATCGACAAAGGATCTTACCAACGGATCATAAGAATTCAAATATTCCTGATAACGCGGTGTTTTTGTTAGTTCCAAGACACCTTGTTGTATCTCTTCTAAAGTAGGTTCGATTGTTGAATTATGACTTGATTTATACTGGGTTGTTCTAAATTGTCCCAAAATACCTCATCATCTCCTAGAAATGAAGGTGTGGTTGTTGGAAGATATTTATCATAGACATTTAATTTTCTTGCAATGCGTTCTGGAGGAGTAGGAAATTGAAATTGTTGTATAGGAGTTGAGAACATTTGTGGCGAATTTTTAATAAACGGTTCCGATTTAATGGTTCTTATTAACTCTTGCAACGGTTGAGAAATAGGTTTAAACTATTTTTCTGTACGTATTTCTTTATCTGACAAATCTGATTTTAAAGCATTGTATTTTTGCCTAACAGCTTTCCTTGTTTTTATTAATTCGTTAGCTATTCTTTCATCCATCTTTACAAAGGAATGTTTGTTTATATAATAAAATAATATTATTCAGGTAGCTAGTTATATAGTTTAAGTAAAAATAAAATTATCAAACCCTTTTCCATAACGACCATCATTTAATGAAAAATCTTTGTCTTTCACTACAAAATCATATCTATGTCGCCAACACGCTGCGCATAAATCTTGAAATTCTTGAAAGGACATGTCACTATTTACATGATCATCGTATATATGTTTTAAATTTGTAGCATCCTGTTGAAATATTACTAAAAGGTTAGCATTGTCTCGTATAAGTTGTTTAGGTATGGATGAATATGTTTGGCATAAATAAAAGCAGTCGGTATTTTTATGACGACCAAAACAAGAACAGTCTCTCATAAGACTTTGATTGCTACAAACAATATCGTCAAAAATAATTATTGAAGTGGGTTTTATTTCATTTGGTAAAACAATATCTTCAGCGTTTGAGGAATCAAAATAACCAATATATTTTAATGGTGCAAAAAGCTTTTTTAAATATTCATATTTTGATTGAAACAGCGATTTCGAATATATATATATTTTCAAATCTTAAGCCATTAACATGGGTTATAAGTGAAAGTATATTATTTGTTTTTCCGCAACCTGATGGCCCTACCACTAAACATCGTTTGCAATTTCCGCCAAATATTAGCCCGTGTTTTCGGTAATTATCTTGATTTAAATCAAAATTTTTAATTTGCAGTGAAAATTCTTGTTTTATTATCTTCATTGCTCGAATATTAGTATTTAAGTGAGAACATTTGTATGTTGACTCATTTATATATGTAAATTGAATTGAAAAAGACACAAAGTCACGGTCTCACATAAACCTTTATTTTAGTACCCAAGTTAGGTTAAGGTGACATGTTTCGCCTTATCGGCATCATCAGACCTAAATACTAGAAGTGCCCAATTACAAAAAGCACAAATATATAAAATAACAGTATTGGTTACCTTATGAACAATTAAAAAGTCAATAAAACATTTAAATTAAAATATAAACAACCACATCACAGCCAACGAACAATATAGACTCCCACCACAATAAAATACGAGACGAAAACACGGTTGGTTGCCTATTCAAATCAAATTTACATGAACCCAAGGTCCATCCCAAAGGCCAAGTCCATAGAAAACCACTAATCACTTCGGATATTATTAAAAATCAGATGGGGCTCGAAATTAAAAACATCATTAACACAAGTAAGTACCGGGCTTTTCTTTGCCCTAGTAATTTCCATTTTTTCAAGTAAATCAAGTTTCTTACCTTTGGAACATTGGTGTAAAAGAGTTACGTTCTCAGGTGCAGAAAAGCTGTGTCCCGATGTTAGCAAGTGAGTGGCAAAGGCTGACTTAGTCTCTGTTATGTCTGAATCTTTATACTTATTAAAGAGGCTTAGATGTTCACGCACTCTGGTGGATATCTTTCTTCCTGATTGGCCGACGTACATCGCCGGACAATCATCACAACACAACGCATATACTCCTGAATTTGATAATCGATCCGTCCTGTCCTTCGTCCGCACCAAGTGTTTCTTAAGCTTGTTAACAGTTTTGAACGCGATTGAGAAATTTAATTTTTTTTAAAAAACCTGGCAAGCTGTAGAGAAATATTACCAAAAAAAGTGATAGATCTAAATTGTTTGGTTTCGCTTGTAGGAGTAGCATGAACTATATTAAAAGACAATTTGAACTTATTTACAAATTTAAAATAGATCTTATTAATTGTATTTATTGGAAATCCATTATTGATGGCCATCTGTCTAATTATATTAAGCTCCTTGTTAAAGGCATCTCTAGACAGAGGAAGTTTTAACAGTCTGTAAAAGAATGAGTTAAACGCTGCAAATTTGTGACAAAATGGCGAATTAGACGAAAATTGGATTCACAGGGCAACAAAAAAAAAAATATTTTTTTTGGTGCCTGGGATTTTAGAGCTGATTTTAACTATATTTGGGACGCTAAATCTGTACATGCAATCCGTTTTTCTCTATCAGCTCTACTTTTTTAGATACATCAACTTATCTACCAATGTGGGTTTCATTCAGTATATTCATTTATGAGAGTTCTAAAATTATTATATATTCATTAATGTAGGTACAATGGTTTTATTGTCAGTCTGTAATTGAGTAAATTCCAGGTAAATCTATAAATAGTGGAACTATTGCCTATCAGGTACCTGAACTGACCCTTTTAATCTCCTAACTCGGGTATGTCTCGTCAGTTTGTGCGTTCTTACTAATGAGAGTAGATCGAATTCGGCTTGTTATTTTATGTTAAAAAAAGAGTGTTTTTGTGTTATTGAACAGAATTAAAATGAGTTCAGGTTCCAGTTCAAGAAAAAGTTGTGTAAATCAACCTGATGTGTTTTGCTATATATGCGGAGAATACATGTTTCAAAAAAACAGATATTACTGACTTTATAAAGCGAGCGTATATTGGATACTTTGGAGTTAAGCTTGGTGATCAGGACAAAACGTCTCGTATGTAACACTTGTACAGAGCATTTACGGCAGTGGACTACCGGGAAAAGAAAATGTTTAAAATTCGGCGTACCAATGGTTTGGAGAGAACCAAAAAACCACTTCAATGATTGTTATTTCTGTTTAGTAAATACTAATGGAATCAATCGAAATAACCGCAGTAAGTGGACTTATCCCAATGTAGACTCGGCAATACGCCCTATCCCGCACTCAGATGAAATACCGATTCCAACATTTCATCAGCTACCAGATATCTCTGATGACGAATATTTCCCCTCTGTGTGTTGTGATGCTAATAAAAGTTCTGATGCTAATGAAACTGACAGTGACTATGAGGGGACGTCATCAGTTCCTCAACGCTTCAATCAAAATGAATTAAATGATCTCACCAGGGATCTCAATTTATCGAAAAAAGCTTCTGAAGTACTGGCTTCTAGGTTGAGCGACAAAAATTTATTGGAACAAGGAACCAAAATTACCTTTTACCGTACAAGAGAAAAAGATCTGCTACCATTCTTTTCTCAAGGAGACAATCTTGTATTTTGTCACGAAATTAGGGGACTCATGAAAGAAATGGGACTTCTGAATATATTCCAGATGATTGGCGCCTATTTATTGACAGTTCAAAGCGAAGTTTAAAATGTGTCCTTCTACATAATGGGAATAAATATGGTTCAATACCACTAGCTCACTCAACGAAACTGAAAGAAGAATATAATACCATAGCTTTGGTCTTGCAGAAGATAAAGTATCACGGACATCAATGGATGATTTGTGTAGACTTAAAAATGGTAAACTTTCTTCTTGGGCAGCAAAGTGGTTACACGAAATATCCGTGTTTCTTGTGCCTCTGGGATAGTAGGGACAAAACACACCACTGGGTTAGAAAAGATTGGCCTCAGAGAGAAAACATGGACGTTGGGGAAAAGAATGTCATTAGCGACGTTTTGGTTGAAAGAGAAAAAATCATACTTCCTCCGTTACATATAAAGTTGGGCTTAATGAAGCAATTTGTAAAGGCTCTTGATAAGAATGGGTCATGTTTTGCATATCTAGGGGTAAAAATGCATCAGTTGAGCACAGAAAAACTCAAAGCAGGGATATTTGACGGCCCACAAATAAGACAATTAATTAAGGATCCTGCCTTCATAAATTCAATGAATCAAGTTGAACGAGAAGCTTGGACATCATTTGTTGCAGTTGTAGAAAATTTTCTAGGCAAACATAAAGCTCCAAACTATGTTGAAATGGTTAACAATATGCTTAATAGTTTCAAATCCTTAGGGTGCAATATGAGTATTAAAATACACTATTTACACAGCCACTTAGACCGTTTTCCAGAAAATTTAGGAGACATGAGTGAGGAACAAGGTGAAAGATTTCACCAAGATATTAAAGTTATGGACGACCGCTACCAAGGAAGATGGGACATGCACATGATGGCAGATTACTGCTGGAGTTTAAAAAGGGACTGTTTAAAAAAACATTCAAGAATGTCGCGGAAAAGAAGCTTTCGAAGTGTTGAGTGACTATTTGATTTCTTCAATGTTTTTTTTGTTTGTAAGTACGACATGATATTGTATTTTGTATAACTAAAATAAAAATTTCGTATCTACTTTTGTTTACTAGACTTACGGATTTGAGTTAAAATAATGTAACTTATATTTCTCTAAAATTGTATGTCTTAAAAATTTGAGCTCCTAGGTAAAAATGAATACGTTATTTGAATTCAGGACATCAAATTGATATAGAATCAGCTCAAAAAACCTCGACGCCAAAACAGCTGTTCCCCTGTGAATTATCTATGGCTGAAGGTTTTCGGAAAATTTCAAAGCTTATGGAATTCTTATTTTAATTAATAAAAGATCAAGAAAGGGAAGTTTACCATCGTTCCCTTTCTCCAAAGTAAAAGTGATCTTATTGTGCAATGAATTTACAAAATTCAAAAAGTCCATCAAATCATGCTCACTGCCGTTCCATACAATACAAATATCATCCACGTATCTTTTATAGGCTGTCAAAAAACCTGCGAAGCGACTCTCCATAATCTTCTGCTCCAAGTTGTTCATAAAAACTTCACTAAGAAACGGCGAAAGACAGGACCCCATAGCTAAACCTGCTTTTTGTCTGAAAAACTTGCCATTAAATTTAAAAAAATATTGATCAAGGACAGTCTTTAGAAGTAACTTTAAATCCGATATCAACAATCTAGATAGACCTTTCTTCGCCAGTAAACCCTCCACTATGTTAATACAATCAATGGGTGGCACGCTGGGGAAGAGATTTTTCACGTCCAGAGAAATCAGAATGGCATCTTTAGAAATGTGAACGTTTTTAAGATAGTTAGCGAAATCTAAGGAGTTCTTCGTTGCGTATGTGCTCTTGAATTTAGTTACATTTCTGAGAACATTATTTAACCACGAGGAGAGATTATAACATGGCGAATTAATAAACGATACCACCGGTCTTACGGGAATACCTTCTTTGTGGACTTTGGGTAAACCATAAAGTAAGGGCGTTCTAGGGTTCATGGGATATAGTTTGTCTTTGGAAGAGTTAAAATATTCCAAGGTCACCAATGTACTATCCAGAACACCCTTTACCTTGGTAAAAAATGAACTAGTGGGGTCCCTGTTAATAACCTCAAATTCCTCGGAGTCTAAAAATCCATAACCTTATTGATATAATCTAACCTCCTTATGATTACTAGACAAGAACCCTTATCAGCTTTTGTTATATTAAGATCATTGATCTTTATCTTATCTTTTAGAGAGTTAAGCTGGCGTTTGTTATAATTAACGGTATTATTTTGAGTTATACCGTTATTTAAAAAATTGATAATTTGTGCTCTTAAGATGTTCTTATTTGTGATGTCTGTGGTCTGTATGATGTTCTCTGCCTCAATTGCCAACACTTCTTTTATGTTTACATCGATGTTATGTGAAAAATTAAACTTAAAATTAGCATTTCACAGCTTTACCTCACCTGCAGAGAAATGAACGTCAGTTAGGTTAAGAAAACGTTTATGAAAGCTGAAAGAAGATTGACCCATCCTTCGTCCGTATTCTTGAAAATCATTGGACCTCAACGATCAATCTTGGGCCATTTTAAGATTATATAACTTTTTATTTAACCTATGAAAAGTCTCAAACGCAAACGACTCGACCTCGTCCCTGAATTTAGAGTCTAAAAATAAAAATTCCAGAAAACACAACACTGAGGTTAGGGTAAAATATAAATATTTTAACCTAGAGTTAACGGCATTAAGGTTCCTGTAATGTGTTTTAATTTCCTCCTTCATCCATACTGTTCTTGCTGTCTCCAATGCTGTACGTGATGCTTTGGTTCTTGAAGAAATTCTAATTGAAATGAATCTGGGTGTTAAATGAAAAAGTAAACATTGTTGAATGAACCAAATTTTCAGCAGAAGGTTTCTCCGTGCAATTAGGTTCTTCCGGTAGAGTTGGACTAGTTTAGCCTGACTGGCATTTTGAAATTCGAAGAAATCGTCCATTTTTCTCAAAGAGACCTGATTTTGAATGTAAATTAAATTGAAAAAGACACAAAGTCACGGTCTCACATCAACCTTTATTTTAGTACCCAAGTTAGGTTAAGGTGACATGTTTCGCCTTATCGGCATCATCAGACCTAAATAATAGAAGTACCCAATTACAAAAAGCACAAATATATAAAAAAACAGTATTGGTTACCTTATGAACAATTAAAAAGTCAATAAAACATTTAAATTAAAATATAAACAACCACATCACAGCCAACGAACAATATAGACTCCCACCACAATAAAATACGAGACGAAAACACGGTTGGTTGCCTATTCAAATCAAATTTACATGAACCCAAGGTCCATCCCAAAGGCCAAGTCTAATTATATTAAGCTCCTTGTTAAAGGCATCTCTAGACAGAGGAAGTTTTAACAGTCTGTAAAAGAATGAGTTAAACGCTGCAAATTTGTGACAAATGGCGAATTAGACGAAAATTGGATTATATTATCTGTGGCCGAAGGTTTTCGGAAAATTTCAAAGCTTATGGAATTCCTATTTTTTATTAATAAAAGATCAAGAAAGGGAAGTTTACCATCGTTCCCTTTCTCCAAAGTAAAAGTGATCTTATTGTGCAATGAATTTACAAAATTCAAAAAGTCCATCAAATCATGCTCACTGCCGTTCCATACAATACAAATATCATCCACGTATCTTTTATAGGCTGTCAAAAAACCTGCGAAGCGACTCTCCATAATCTTCTGCTCCAAGTTGTTCATAAAAACTTCACTAAGAAACGGCGAAAGACAGGACCACATAGCTAAACCTGCTTTTTGTCTGAAAAACTTGCCATTAAATTGAAAATAATTTTGATCAAGGACAGTCTTTAGAAGTAACTTTAAATATGATATCAACAATCCAGATAGACCTTTCTTCGCCAGTAAACCCTCCACTATGTTAATACAATCAATGGGTGGCACGCTGGGGAAGAGATTTTTCACGTCCAGAGAAATCAGAATGGCATCTTTAGGAATGTGCTTAACCTAACTGACGTTTATTTCTCTGCAGGTGAGGTAAGGCTGTTAAATGCTAATTTTAAGTTTAATTTTTCACATAACATCGATGTAAACATAAAAGAAGTGTTGGCAATTGAGGCAGAGAACATCATACAGACCACAGACATCACAAATAAGAACATCTTAATAGCACAAATTATCAATTTTTAAATAACGGTATAACTCAAAATAATACCGTTAATTATAACAAACGCCACCTTAACTCTCTAAAAGATAAGATAAAGATCAATAATCTTATTATAACAAAAGCTGATAAGGGTTCTTGTCTAGTAATCATAAGTTATATTAATAAGGTTATGGCTTTTTTAGACTCCGAGGAATTTGAGGTTATTAACAGGGACCCCACTAGTTCATTTTTTACCAAGGTAAAGGGTGTTCTGGATAGTACATTGGTGACCTTAGAATATTTTAACTCTTCCAAAGACAAACTATATCCCATGAACCCTAGAACGCCCTTACTTTATGGTTTACCCAAAGTCCACAAAGAAGGTATTCCCGTAAGACCGGTGGTATCGTTTATTAATTCGCCATGTTATAATCTCTCCTCGTGGTTAAATAATGTTCTCAGAAATGTAACTAAATTCAAGAGCACATACGCAACGAAGAACTCCTTAAATTTCGCTAACTATCTTAAAAACGTTCACATTCCTAAAGATGCCATTCTGATTTCTCTGGACATGAAAAATCTCTTCCCCAGCGTGCCACCCATTGATTGTATTAACATAGTGGAGGGTTTACTGGCGAAGAAAGGTCTATCTAGATTGTTGATATCGGATTTAAAGTTACTTCTAAAGACTGTCCTTAATCAATTTTTTTTTCAATTTAATGGCAAGTTTTTCAGACAAAAAGCAGGTTTAGCTTTGGGGTCCTGTCTTTCGCCGTTTCTTAGTGAAGTGTTTATGAACAACTTGGAGCAAAAGATTATGGAGAGTCGCTTCGCAGGTTTTTTGACAGCCTATAAAAGATACGTGGATGATATTTGTATTGTATGGAACGGCAGTGAGCATGATTTGATGGACTTTTTGAATTTTGTAAATTCATTGCACAATAAGATCACTTTTACTTTGGAGAAAGGGAACGATGGTAAACTTCCCTTTCTTGATCTTTTATTAATAAAAAATAAGAATTCCATAAGCTTTGAAATTTTCCGAAAACCTTCGGCCACAGATAATATAATCCAATTTTCGTCTAATTCGCCATTTTGTCACAAATTTGCAGCGTTTAACTCATTATTTTACAGACTGTTAAAACTTCCTCTGTCTAGAGATGCCTTTAACAAGGAGCTTAATATAATTAGACAGATGGCCATCAATAATGGATTTCCAATAAATACAATTAATAAGATCTATTTTAAATTTGTAAATAAGTTCAAATTGTCTTTTAATATAGTTCATGCTACTCCTAGAACCGAAACCAAACAATTTAGATCTATCACTTTTTTTGGTAATATTTCTCTACAGCTTGCCAGGTTTTTTAAAAAATTAAATGGCTCAATCGCGTTCAAAACTGTTAACACGCTTAAGAAACACTTGGTGCGGACGAAGGACAGGACGGATCGATTATCAAATTCAGGAGTATATTCGTTGTGTTGTGATGATTGTCCGGCGGTGTACGTCGGCCAATCAGGAAGAAAGATATCCACCAGAGTGCGTGAACATCTAAGCCTCTTTAATAAGTATAAATATTCAGACGTAACAGAGACTAAGTCAGCCTTTGCCACTCACTTGCTAACATCGGGACACAGCTTCTCTGCACCTGAGAACGTAACTCTTTTACATCAATGTTCCAAAGGTAAGAAACTTGATTTACTTGAAAAAATGGAAATTACTAGGGCAAAGAAAAGCCCGGTACTTACTTGTGTTAATGATGTTTTTAATTTCGAGCCCCATCTGATTTTTAATATTATCCGAAGTGATTAGTGGTTTTCTATGGACTTGGCCTTTGGAATGGACCTTGGGTTCATGTAAATTTGATTTGAATAGGCAACCAACCGTGTTTTCGTCTCGTATTTTATTGTGGTGGGAGTCTATATTGTTCGTTGGCTGTGATGTGGTTGTTTATATTTTAATTTAAATGTTTTATTGACTTTTTAATTGTTCATAAGGTAACCAATACTGTTTTTTTATATATTTGTGCTTTTTGTAATTGGGTACTTCTATTATTTAGGTCTGATGATGCCGATAAGGCGAAACATGTCACCTTAACCTAACTTGGGTACTAAAATAAAGGTTGATGTGAGACCGTGACTTTGTGTCTTTTTCAATTCAATTTACATTCAAAATCAGGTCTCTTTGAGAAAAATGGACGAATTTCATTTATATGTATATATATATAATGATTAAGCATGACATTAATAACATTCGCTATCAGGAAGGTATGCGAAATGGTAGTGGTTTATTAAATACACTAATTAATAACTTACCCATAGAGCTTCACATTCCTTCATATAAATTTTGCGGGTCTGGCAACAAAGTAAATAGGAGACTTGTTCGGGGAGATAGGGGGATAAATTTATTAGACGAGGCTTGCAAAGAACACGACATAGCATATTCAAAATATTCTGATTTGGGAAAAAGACACGAGGCTGATAAGGTTTTAGCTAAAAAGGCATTTAATAGATTCAAAGCCTTAGACGCCGGATTTGGTGAAAAACTATCTTCCTTGGCTGTGAGTGGAATAATGAAGGTTAAGAGAAAACTAGGGATGGGTATGAGAAAACAAAGAAAAAATGGACGCAAACAAGGAGGTCAAATTTCCTTTAACAGTGCAGTAAGAAAGGGCGTAAGAAGCTTGTTGGAAAAAAATTTAGTAATGTTAAAAATGCTGTTAGTACTGCATTATCATCATTAAAAAAACAAAAATTTAAGAAACTTAAAGAATTATTCCAATTCCAAAAACTGGTGGATTTTTACCACTAGTACCAATTTTTGCTGGATTATCTGCCCTGGGAGGTTTAGGTGGTGGCGCTGATGATATTGCGCAGGCGGTAAACGCAACTAAAAATGCTAAAAAAAAATTAGAAGAAGAAAAAAAAGAAATAGACATAACAAAGTAATGGAGAAAATATCAGTCGGAAAAGGACTTTATCTTCACCCATATAAAAAAGGGTCTGGGCTTTATTTTAAGCCATATTCAAAAAACTGTTAAAATTGCTACCTCGTATACCTTTAACAAATATTGATTTATTGAAGTATGCAAAATTATTAAATTTACCAAATTTTAGAGGTGTTTTTATGAGAAATAAGTACAGTACGCACAGTGGTGACACCGTCCTACAGGCTTAACCCTAAGGTGTTATGCGAACCGTACTGAGGGGGTGGATGATGTTGAGCCTGAACCAATCGACATCTTTTACGGAGCCTTCGAGATACCAGGCGATCTCTCGAAGTAACTTGCCTTGCACCTGTACAAGAGGCACTGCAGGTGTTGACCTTTATTTCCTCCATACTCGTGGGAACTTTATGGATAAAGCACCAATAAAAGACGGCCAAATGGTAAGCAGGGAACTTGAAGACGCCCTACTTAACAGTCCTGCATCAGCTGACGTGGATGACAACAACACGACGTTGATTGCAGATACGCAGGGAGATTCAGTCAAGGCCAACGAACCTGACCTGAATATCGACCTGAAAAAACTCAGCCTGAAGCGAATGTCTGGATCACAGCGACGGAAATTGGCAATTTAGGCTGCGAAAGAAAGAGGCGAGCCGATTCGTTATAAAAACAAAAGACCGGCTCGTAAACAACCGGACTCCTCCCGCAGAGAGGGCTCTTACGCCCACTCCGAATCGAAAGACTCCGCTAGTACCTCACGTGAAAGGGGCCCACATGCTCCTTCCAAAGGTACTTCAAATAAAAGAACACGTTATGACGGCAGCACCCCCGATGCTCAACAGGCCGCAAAGAAAAGAAGGGATGACAAAAGCACGATAGCTTTTAGAGACGCCCTAACAGCCATAAAGCTAGCCGTTGTTCCTCAGGACTTCCCTGAGACACGCCTGACAGAGGAACAAGCGGATCAAGTGCAAATGGCACTATTGGATGTGATCAAACCCGGACCGGAAGGATCTGGGCCCGCATTCAATAGCTGCTACTTTGACAAAGGAGCAGTCATCCTATCATGCATAGGCGAAGGGACTAAAACCTGGGTGCAAACCGAGGCCCCCAAGCTAAAGCTATGGGAGGGCGCAAACTTAGAGGTAGGGATGGCTAAAGACCTACTACATACGTCTAAAGTCATCATGACGGCCCCAATAAACCTACGGATGAAAACGCCGAAGGAGATCCTGGTGAACTGGTGAAAACCCAAAATGCAGGACTTAAAACCGATGACTGGTATGTCTTGAACCATACCAAGGACGAAAACGGGGTCACGTTGGTTATGAACATCGACGAACCATCTCTGGAGAGCCTAACAAAGTCCAACATGAAGGCATGTCTCGGACTTTGGAAGGCTTCGTTCAGAGTACTAACTGCAGCAAAGGGGAAGAAAGATGGCTCAAACACCGTCTGTCAACCTGAATCTGCTGCAGGTAAATCTACAACACAGTAGAGCTGGGTCTGCGGCCTTATGCCGCAGACTCATAAACGAGTCCACAGCGGTGGCACTGATCCAGGAGCCCTGGATCGTTGGAGGTCATGTTAGAGGACTCGGTCAAGCAGGTGGTAAGCTAATATACAATTTGTCATCTGGTAATGTGAGAGCTTGCATCTACGTCAGGAATGATGTAGACTGTGTGCCTCTGTTAAATTTCTGTTTTAGGGACCTAGCAACCGCAAAACTGAGGTACAAGGAAGATGGAAACGTGAAGGAGCTGATAATCTCCTCTGCCTACTTTCCTTACGACTCGGTCGAACCACCACCACCAGCAGAGTTCAAAACACTCGTGGAACACTGTGAGGCCAACCGCCTTCAGCTAATGGTAGGCTGCGATGCAAACTCGCACAACATTGCATGGGGGAGCACCAATGACAACCCACGCGGCAACAGCCTACTAGAATTCCTGGTAAGTAACAATTGATCTTTACTAAATCAGGGAAACGAACCGACTTTCGTAACCGCGAGGCGGAGAGAAGTAATCGACATAACCTTGGTCACAACGCGTTTATTAGACGCGGTTAAAGGCTGGCGAGTATCGAATGAACCGTCTGCGTCCGATCACAGACAAATTGAGTTTGCACTTCAGAATTGCAGCGGGGAAATAACGCCCTACCGTAATCCGCGTAATACCGAATGGGAATCATACAGGGGTCAACTGAAACAGGGTCTGACTTCTGTTAAAAGCAATCTGCAAAGTACCATAGATATAGACTTATCTGTGGATCAACTTCAGGACGCCATTAAAACAGCGTATGAAGAAAACTGCCCTCTAAAAGCACGGGGGAGAAAAAGGGAAGTACCATGGTGGAATCAACACCTGCAAGACCTGAGAAAGAAACCAGGAAACTTTTCAACAAAGCTAAAATCACAGGCGACTGGGACAAATACGCCCGGTCTCTCACTGAGTACAAGAAAGCTCTAAGAAAAGCCAAATGAGATTCATGGAGGAAATTCTGCGGGGAGGTGGAAACAACCTTCCAAACGGCCCGCATCCATCGAATTCTCGCTAAAGACACGTCAAACTCAGTTGGCACAATAATGAAACCAACAGGCGAATATACCACGAGCGGTAAAGACACCCTTGAAACTCTTCTCCAAGTGCACTTTCCGGGGTCGAAGGTTATACAACCGGAAACTCAACATCATGAAACGAACCTTGTGCACAGAGCCAAGAAAGCAGACTGGAAAACTGCAGTTACAACAGTCAGCTATAAAAGAATCAAATGGGCCATAGAGACATTCGAACCCTATAAGTCTCCAGGGCCGAATGGAATCTATCCCATTCTCCTGCAAGAAGGCCTCGAATACTTACTACCACACCTAAGCAGAATCTACCGAGCTTGCATAGCCATGGGCTATGTTCCAGAGGCATGGAGAACAGCAAATGTTACCTTCATCCCTAAGCCCGGACGAGCAACATACACCGAAGCCAAGGCATATCGACCCATAAGTCTCTCCTCATTTTTACTAAAAGCGCTAGAGAAACTTATAGACAGGCATATTAGAGACGGGGCGCTCATGAAGGAACCCCTTCACGAACATCAACATGCTTATCAACCAGGCAAATCCTGTGAAACTGCCTTACACAACCTAATAACAAGGGTCGAAACAGCGCTATATCACAAAGAAATTGCCCTAGGCGTTTTCATTGACATACAGGGGGCTTTCGACAACGCCTCCTGTTTCGCAATGATGTCTGCCGCAAAAAAACATGGAGTCGACGATACCACACGAAGATGGATCCACAACATGCTTCAATACCGGCAAATCAAAACTAGCCTACATGGGGATACTATAAAGGCCGATGTAACGCAAGGTTGTCCGCAGGGAGGGGTATTGTCACCTCTTCTATGGAACTTGGTGGTAGATGAGCTACTAGCATGTCTTAACGCAGAGGGCTTCTACGCCCAAGGCTATGCAGACGATGTGGTAATACTCATCATCGGTACACATGCCACTCTATTAGCAGAGATTATGCAAAGAGCACTAAACATCGTGCAACGTAGGTGTGAGAAGGTGAACCTCAAAGTCAACGCTGCTAAGACTGCAACATTGCCATTCACCAAACGAAGACAGGCAGGGAACTATAACAACCTAAAAATCTTTGGTGAACAGATAAAAACAGTCAGCGAAGTCAAATATCTAGGACTAACCCTGGATGCGAAACTGACATAGAACCGACATATCAACAATAACCTAAACAAGGCAAAAATGTGTCTAATGAGATGCAGAAGACTGTTTGGGAAAACCTGGGGACTCAAACCGCAGATGGTGCTGTGGTTATACGTCACAGTCATCAGACCCCTGATGACATATGGGTCTGTAGTTTGGTGGACAAAAACACAGCACAAAACTCAACAGTGTACAGAGGCTGGCCTGCTTGTGTATCACCGGTGTAATGAGAAGCACCCCCACCGCAGCAATGGAAGTTATACTAGGACTAACACCACTAGATATACACATCAAAATGGAGGCCAACTGCAGCGCTTCTAGGATGAAAGCAAATGGGGAATGGAAACAACGCCCCGAGAAAATAGGGCACACAAGAGCCACGGACCTTATCAACGACGAGCTCTTGGAGATGCAAACCGATCGCATGAAAGCGAGATATAACTTTACAAAACCATTTAATGTCAGGTGCGACCCTGATATGTGGTCCAAAGGAAGATCTCCGTCACTAGACAATGGCCTAGTTTGGTACACTGATGGATCGAAAACGGCCAACGGAGTAGGCGCAGGTGTATTTGGGGAAAGACCCAGAATGGAAATCAGCATCCCTCTGGGAAACTACGCCACAGTATACCAAGCTGAAGTTCATGCGATACAAGCATGCGTACAAAAGAATCTCGAAAAGGGCTACCACGACCAAAAGATACATATCCTGTCGGACAGCCAAGCTGCCATAAAGGCTCTGAACTCCTTCCGATTTACATCAAAAATCACAATGGAGTGCCTTAACGACCTAAAAGACCTGGCAGCCAGAAACAACAGGGTTGAACTCCTATGGGTTCCTGGCCATTCAGGGATAAAAGGCAACGAAAAAGCAGATGAACTATCAAGAACCGAATTTGCTCAAAATTTCAGGGGCCCAGAACCCGCCCTTGGAATATCAAAAAAGGCAACCAAAACAACATTAGACAGATGGGCACAAAAACAACATCTATCTCGATGGTATGGTACACCTGGCCAGGTACACGCACGGGCCGTCATCGATAGGCCCTCGAAGAAGCTATCAGCTGGAATGTTGCTCTTGACGCGTACCCAGCTAAAGCAAGTGACCGGCCTACTAACAGGCCATTGTCACTTAAGAAAGCACCTTCAACGAATGGGGGTCTATAATGGACCCATTGAATGTAGACTTTGCGGCGAAGGGGATGAAACCGCCTCCCATATCATATACAGCTGCGAAGCGCTAAACCGTAAAAGATTTAAAATCTTCGGAAACATTCGACGTGACGATAACCTCCCGCACGACAAACTTGGAAGAAAACTACTGGGCCTCATAGAAGGAACAAATCTTTTCTAACAAGACTGGGGCGCACAATAAGCCAGAAGGCTGCAGTGTAAGAAGCTTGGGCCACACGTCGAACCCGACCCCCGCCTTTAACCAACCAACCAACCAACCAACCAACCAACCAACCAACCAACCATGAGAAATAGGTTACCTACAAAAATTAATAAAAAAGAAACACGTATTATTAACTTGGATAATAATTCTGGGGACGGTACCCATTGGACTGCATATGTCAAAGATGAGAAACAAATAAATTACTTTGATAGTTTTGGTAATTTAAGGCCTCCAACAGAAGTTATGAATTATTTTTTTGGCGATGGTAGCAAAAATTATGTTAAATACAACTATGAAAAAATATCAATCCTTTAAAGAGTCTAATTGCGGACAATTATCATTAAAATTTATATATAATAATGTGTAAGTTGATTTAAATTTTATTCTTATTACGACCATCATGTCGTTTACTATAGCTCTTTCTGGCAATTCTGCTATTCTTCAAGCAAACTTTCATCCACCTATTAACTTGAATCCTGATAAATCCTATGTTATTGGTCTTACAAATTTTGAAACATTTAATGCAATACCAAATATTGGTAAAAATAATAATAAGGTATATTTTTAGAAAAATAATGATTTACTAACAATTCCAACAGGTAGTTATGAAATGGATAATGTAAACAAATACTTACAAAACGAGTTTGAAAAACAAGGTATTTCCTTTCATTTATACGCTAATAACAACACGTTAAAATCGACAATTAAGACTACAACAGATATTATTTTTAAAGAGGGAACCATAGGAAAAATTTTGGGTTTTAATCATGGAATTGTAAAGGGTGATGGATCTCCAAATATTTCGCAAAATCCTGCTGAGATTATAAAAGTTATTTCTTTATGTGTAGACTGCAGTATCGCTGAAGGTTCCTATCTGAACGGAATTCCTGTCCATATTATTCATTAGTTTTTTCCTAATGTTAGTCCAGGATTTAAAATAATTGAAAGTCCGCAAAATATTATTTATTTTCCGGTCACAGTAAAGGTAGTCGATAAAATACAGTTAAAATAATTGATCAGGAATTAAATATTGTTGATTTTAGAAAAGAAACTGTAACTATTCGGTTACATATAAAAGAAGTATAGTAATGATTATCTTTAATAATAAAAATAATTTTCATTCACCAAAGAACTATTCAAAAAACTATAAGAAGAATAAACATCGTAAACCAAAGATTAGTAGAAAAGTACACATTCAACGAATAACATCTAAAAATAAATTTTTCTTGAAATCTCTGGGTTTAAAGGTTTTGGTATAATGGAAATCCTTAATGTAACTCAAGGTCTTCTTACGGATAATTCTATTGTACAGTGCGAATTTCATGGTTATGAGCCATATCTACCTACGAAATTGGGAAATAATGATGAAATTATAATCCCAGTCAATGAAGTAGACAAATATACTCTTCCTTGCTAAAGTTATCTTTACATTGAGGGTAAATTAACAAAAGATGATGGTAGCATTTTAAGAACATTAAAATTAACTAATAATGGAAATTCATTTATTTTCAAAGAAATTCGATACCAATTAAATGGTGTCACTATTGATTCCGTTAGAGATGTTGGATTAACTTCAACAATAAAAGGATTTCTATCCTATAATAAAAATGAATGTAATAAACTTAAAAACGCTGGTTGGTTTCCCATGGAAAACTCACAAGTTGTTAACGCTGAAACAGGTTTTTTTTTAATGTTTGCATTCCACTTAAATTTTTAATGGGTTTTTTTGAAGACTATAAAAAAATAATTTTAAATGGTAAACAAGAACTTATTTTAGTTCGAGATAATTCAGACAAAAATGCTACCGTCAATACCGTAGATGAGAATCCAAAAATTGAGATTATCAAACTAACTTGGAATATACCACACATATCAGTAGCTATTCCACAAGAATTGGCTTTAACTAAAATAATTGATAAAAATGTGGATATATTAATTGCGTTTAGAAGTTGGGAATTAATGGAATATCCTGAGTTATTAAAATCAAATCGTCATAATTGGCCTATCAAGACCTCTACAAAGATCAATACCCCAAGACATATAGGGATTTGCTTTCAGACAAATCATAGAGATAAGGCAATATCTGATATGTCAAACTTTTCCAATAATAAATTGCGAAACATCAAAGTATTTTTAAATTCTAAAAGATATCCCTACAATGATATCTATTTAGACTTTGAAAATATTAAATTTGCGACATTATATGAAATGTTTGCAAGTTTCCAAAAATCCTATTATGGGTTAACACCTGAACCAATTTTTTCTTCCAAAGAATTTGTTGATAATGCGCCTATTATATATATTGATTGTTCACATCAAAAAGAAACAATTGAATCTGGACCAATTGTCATGAGAGTTGAATTTGAATTACATGAGGACCTTACAGAAAAAATCTTGGCTCTTATAATGCATGATAAAATTTTCAGTTACAATCCCTTAACCAAAAATGTTCGACAGCTCTAAAACGCATGCGCATATATTTCTATATAATCCATTAATTTTTTATTTTATTTTAGTGTTGTATAGATAGCTATGAAAAATGTATATTTACGACGTTTACTTAAACACATTAAACATTTAAATAATCTAAGAAAAAAAATTGATAATTACTGCCTACGAAAAGTTTTTAAAAAATTTGAATACTTGAAGATTTAAGCATGGATATTGATATTCAAGGGTTTAAAATAGAAAAAAATAATTAATTGCAAAGGAGTTCGATGGGTATCATATTAGCAACTATATTTTTACACAACCATTTCCTATGAATCTACTACCGCCGGATTTACAAGAAAGTAATATATGGTTGACGAGGAATCATCACTGCATTCCATGGAATGAAGGTTTTACACCTCTTCACAAATTTTCCGGTATTATTAAATCTTTAACAACCAACAGCGGTTCAGTTTATGTAAAAGGTGCAGAAAAGGCTGAAATAATTCGCAAATATAGCTACAAGCCAGTGATTGAATTAGATATTTATCCACCTCTACAACCTGAACGAGTACACTGTTTTTTTCATAATAAAGAAAATTGTATTTGCGCACTAACAAATGTTTTTAATTTATATAATCATTTCCTAATGGATGATAAATAAAACAAAATAGATACTATAAAATGTGTTTTATTAACCTTTTTAAGTTAAATCATTCGATTATAAAATATTATATACATATTTATGTTGAAATTCATTTTTAAATTCAGCGGAAAAACGTTGAAATATAAAAATAAGTTTCCAATATACTTTATTTTCAAATATTCTAATAAACTCTTCGGATAGTTTTTGACTAATATAAATCCATTTCCAGTCAACTCTTTCTTGAAATACTCTTATAAAATCTTCAGATAAATTTTGATGACGAGAAATATGTTTCCAATTTACTCTATCTTGAAATTCCCAGATAAAATTCTCGCTGAGTCTTTGACAAGCAGAAATTTTTTCCAGTTCACCTTATTTTTGAATTTTCTTATAATGGTCTCACATAGTTCTTGGCGATAAGATATCCATCCCCAATGAAGGTAAGCTTCAAATTCTTCAATAAATTCTCCACTAAGTCCTTTATATTGAGATACACGTTTCCAATCAATAAGTCTTCTATGAAGATATTCACTCACTATTTTATTCGTTGCGGAATATTTGTAAATATTATATAGATCTTTTATTTCTAAGCGTTCCAAGATATCATCGTAGTTTATTTTATATATTATATTTGTTATAAGTCTTATGCGGTATAAAGGTGCGTGTAAATTGAATGAACAAATATAACCACTTCAGAGTTACAAACACCACACACGTCCATAATATTAAACGGATAACGTAGTACTAAAATAATTTAAAATTAAACTGATGCTCCGTTCCCTTACCAGAAGTGGGGATAGTGGTGGGGGGTGATAACTAATCAGAGACGATACTTAGGTTTGAGAATAATAAATTGGAAGCTTGTGGGCGGGGTCATAGGAGGGGGAATGATCAATCAGGAGTCTTTATGATATAGGAGGGATATTTAAATGGAGGGGGGTCGACCAATCAAAAGGTGGCCGGTGCTCAATGCACCTCCCACCACAAGTAGGCGTGTCTGGTTGAAGTCTCCCAACGGTGGGGGGTGCAGCGAGCACCGGCCTTCTTACTCTACTGCAAAATTACCCCATTTTTTAAATCGGGAGACAAAAAAAGCATGAATAATTACAGACCAATTTCGGTGGTGATAATAAAAAAAAATAATGTTCATTAATGAACACCAATTAACGGATAAGTTTCAGTACGGTTTTGTAAAAAATAGTAGCACGCTTGGTGCTGCGGCTGATTTCATGGACTATATCGCAAGAGCTCTAGATAAAAAACAAGTTGTGATAGCGGTATTCATTGACTTAAAAAAAGCTTTTGATGT
The DNA here is from genome assembly GCA_963969555.1 of Polydrusus pterygomalis. Lineage (NCBI taxonomy): Eukaryota > Metazoa > Arthropoda > Insecta > Coleoptera > Curculionidae > Polydrusus > Polydrusus pterygomalis. Next base: position 128,742,458 of record OZ018376.1, read on the forward strand.
GGTGAGGTGTATTGGATAAATTATTTAGGGGTGTTATGTATAATTTAATAAAAACATATTTACTCGGTAGAAAACAATACGTTAAGTTAAAAGACACAAGTAGTGAATGGCTTTCCAGTGCTTACGGTGTGTCACAGGGTTCAGTCCTGGGCCCTCTGTTATACTCGCCTTATGTACTTAATCTTAAGTGCGCCAATCTGGTAGCAAGATATTTCACTTTTGCAGATGACACTGTTCTGTTATATAATGGAACAGGGGAAGCTGCCCTTATTAATCAAATTAATAATGACCTTAATACTTATCTCAAATGGCTGTTAGTAGTGTAGAAATGGGAATTGACCTTCTCCCCCCACTCCTTCCATTTGACCTTAATCGCATACGTGGGCGAGTGTATTCTTTTGATCCTGAAGGATGCACAGGTGTTCATTGATGATTTGACCTTGACCACACACGTGGGCGAGCTTATTTTTATGGGGTGCAGATATTGTGCATTGGTCTCGAAGGATGCAGCTGTCCTATTGTTCGAATGGTCTTTTATGTGACGTCATATGACCTCGACCACACACTTGAGCTGATGTTTATTTATTTCCTTGGTGTGTTGCAGATGTTTGTTTTTTACATTGTTATGTCTGGAAGTATTTTTATTTCTTTATTGTCATCATTTTGCTCTAAAATATCGAATGGGGTATATGTATATTATAACGTTCTCTAATACGGTCATTAAAATAGGGTCTATACTCTTTGTTATGGGATTACCTAGCCTTGAAAAGAGTGCAGGCATCCTTTTGTATGGGTAACTTTGACTGCTTACAAACACGCCTAATCTTTCTTTCTTTGTTCGCTATTTCTTAGGGTATAATGTGGCCTACCTGTTGTTAAATCCCTTTTTTCTGACCAGAAGGTAAATATTGAAAATATCTAAACTTGTCTATATTCGTTTGGCATTTAAACCCATACCTGATTTAAGAGTCCCTATACTTTACTAGAGAAAATTTCTAAGAAATTATCCGCTAAGTATTTTTATTTCTTTATTGACGTTATTTTGTTCGAAAATGTCGAATGGGATGCAGTTTTGTTTTATGACATCATCATACCTTAGCCGTGATTTTTTTTCCACCAAATCTATAGTGTTAAACGTTGGCATCAAAAGTTTGATTTACATTTGGGTTTTGGTACTCTTAAATATTTTCGGACAACCTTGAAATATTTTTAAAACCTTTACGTGTTTAGTGTCGAAGCAGATTTTCTTTGTTCCATTCTTTGTATTGAAATGCATACAATATCTCGTATATAATGCACAGTACAAGACCAATAAGTGTCTATTTATTTAACTTTCAAGGTAAAGGTAGTGTAGAAGATATTCGGTACCTGCCCTTTTTTCTGACCGGAAGATAAATATTGAAAATATCTAAACTTGACTATATTCGTTTGGCATTTAAATACACGCCTGATTTAAGAGTCCCTATACTTTATTAAAGAAAACTTCCAAGAAATTACCCGCTAAGTATTTTTATTTCTTTATTGTCATCATTTTATTCGAAAATATCGAATGGGGTGTTGAATGTGTGTTGTTTTATGACATCATCTTATCTTATTACCTATGATTTTTTTCCACCCATCCATGGTGTTAAACGTTACCGTAAAAAGTTCGATTCTAATATAGGTATTCTGTGTTTTGTTATACCTTCGACATGTCCTTAAAGGATACCCACAGGGGTATATAGCTTTCACTAATATTTTCGTAAAATTAGAGTCTGTGGGTCATTGTTATGGGATTATCTAATCTAACCCTACAGACGTACTTTTGTTATGTACGATTTTGAAGACGTCATGCACGTGTTCTTTTGTTATGGATTACTATGACCGCTTGCAAATAGGTGTATTATTTTGCCTCTTTGTTTGTTTGTACCCTTTTTGAGCAGTAGGTAATATTGAAAAATTAACTAAACTTGTAAGGTAATGCAGTTGAATTTTGGTTCCATTATCTAGACGACTCGACTATATCTGTTCAGTGTTGCCAGATTTGTGGGATAAACAAATGGTATAAACCAATAAATTTCATGGCATTTTTTAAGAAATAATGGTACTTTTGTCTTTTTATTTTTTGCAAAAGAAAATAACATAATGAAAATATCAAACACAGTTTACCTACACTTTATACCATGAAAAATACTTTAAAGGGATTTCTAATTGATGTATGAAGGAGGGACCAAATACATTTTATTTAATTAATAAAACTTCCAAATAATGGTATTTTTATCACTTTTGGAGGTATAGAGGTACATAACGAGGAAATAAAAGTATAAATACCATTAAAATGGTACGCATGGCAACGCTGTAATCTGTTTGACTTTTAAACACACACATACACACACACACCCTCCCTCTCTCCCTCTCACACATACACATTTTATTCAATTTTAAAAAGTTCCAAATAATGGTATTTTTCTCAGTTTTAAAGGTATAGGTACATAATGAGGAAATAATGGTATAAATACCATTAAAATGGTACGTCTGACAACACTGTATTTGTTTGGCTTTTAAACGCACACCTGTTTTAAGAGCCCCTATAGTTCACTAAGGAAACTTCTAGGAAATTATTCGTATCCGTAATAAATTTTGGTTCCATTATCTAGACGACTCGGCTATATCTGTTCGGTGTTGCCAGATTTGTGGGACAAACAAATGGTATAAACCAATAAATTTCATGGCATTTTTCAATAAATAATGGTACTTTTGTCTTTTTATTTTTTACGAAAGAGAATTACATAATAATAATAGTATCAAACACAGTTTACACATTATACCATGAAAAATAGCATTGTTTGAGCTGTCAAACCCAATGCGCATAAGGGTGGATTTATAAACTTGACGCTCCGTTTGCGTTCGTAGTTTGCGTTCACCGTTTGCGTCGACGTCCGTAGACATGAAATTCGACTGTTTATAAACTTGACGTTGGCTGACGTTCACATAAAAAAAAGAATAACATAACCTGCTTTTCTTTTGACTTTTCGTGTGATTAATATTGTGTTTTTGTTATACTCAAAATGAACAAGGAATATGTTGAACGGAAGAGAACGGCAAGACCGACGCAAACGGTGACGTCAACATCAAATGTAAATGATCTTATGGAACTCTATGCTTTTAAGTTGAAACGGCGAGCGCAAACGAAGCGTCAAGTTTATAAATCCACCTTTACTGACGAAACCTTCCCAAAATACTTTAAAGGGATTTCTAATTGATGTATGAAGGAGGGACTAAATACATTTTATTCAATCAATAAACTCCCAAATGTTGGTATTTTTGCCACTTTTAAAGGTATAGGTACATAACGGGAAAATAATGGTATAAATACCAATAAAATGGTGCATCTGGCAACACTGCATCTGTTTGGCTTTTAAACACACACACACACAATTAATAAACTGCCAAATAATGGTATTTTTGTTACTTTTAAAGGCACAGGTACATAATCTAGACGACTCGACTATATCTGTTTAGTGTTGCCAGATTTGTGGGACAAACAAATGGTATAAACCAATAAATTTCATGGCATTTTTCAATAAATAATGGTACTTTTGTCTTTTTGTTTTTTACAAAAGAAAATTACATAATAATAGTATCAAACACAGTTTACACTTTATACCATGAAAAATTAGATTTGAAGCTTGTGTATTTCTGATTATTGATTGCTGCATAGATGGATATATAGAATTAGTCATTATGTTTTTAAACCCTCGTTTGGGTTTCATTATCTAGACTTAGCTATACCTGTTCAGCATTTAAACACCCACCTGTTTTAAGAGCCCCTATACTTTACTAAAGGAAGCTTCTCATTCGAAAATAAAACTTAAAAGTCTGAAAATGCGTTATGTAAGAAGACAGTTGTCTTGTATTATCCTTACAGTGAACTAAATCGACTATCTAAATTTTAAAACATAACCATTCAATGTATAATGTATTCAATGGTTATATTTTACATTTGAGATGTGGTGTGTGGGCGCTCTTAAATATTTTCGAACGCTCAATTCTTTGTTCATCTAGTCTACCTGTTGTTAAATCCCTTTTTCTGGTCAAAAGGTAATATTGAAAACTTGGCTATATTCGCTTAACATTTAAACACACACCGATACACAATGGATTTAAGAGTCCCTATACTTTACTAAAGAAAATTTCTAAGAAATGATCCGCTAAGTATTTTTATTTCTTTATTGTCGTCATTTTGTTCGAAAATATCGAATGGGATGCAGTTATGTTTTATGATGTCATCATACCTTAGCCGTGATTTTTTTTTCCACCTCATCCATGACGTTAAACGTTGACGTCAAAAGTTTGATTTACATTTTGCGATGCTAGGTTGGGGTACTCTTAAATATTTTCGGACAACCTTGAAATATTTCAAAAATCTTTACGTGTTTAGCGCTCGGGGTAGATAAAAGAAAACATTTTCTTTGTTCCGTTCTTTGTATTGAAATGCATACAATATCTCGTATATAATTCACAGCATAAGACCAATAAGATTTGTCTATTTATTTAACTTTCAAGGTAAAAGTATAGTATGGAAGATCTTTCAGAACCACTAGAAATTATAAGTTTGTCCCTTTTTCTCACACCTAAACTGTATACGTCTGCCATATTTATCATACGGACTTTATTTAGGACGTATGATTGGCCGCAATGAAAGATAAACAAACTTGAACGTTTGTTGTAAAACCAAAACTTTGAAGAACGTTTTGACTATATACCTACTGGGGACAACCATTAATTAAATTAAATGCTTTTTGGCAAACAGGGATGGATGTATGGTTAATAGCAGATTATTCAAAAAATGTCATATAAGTCTCAATAAACTATCACAAAAATAATAAAATATGTATGTTTATTTTTTCGAATGTCGGCCCCTTTTAATATTTCTAACGAACCAATGGGAGCCCTCTTACAGCAACTATAGAAACTGATAATTCTGTATAATTAATAGATGGTCTTTCGTGATTATTTTCATTTAGCGTTGTAAGGATACATCAACAGCACAACAGGTCAATCGTCAAAGGCGAAATTTTTTTTGTGTGTGTCATACCCATAAAATCATTTTTTGATCTATTAGCATTTTATTTTTAATGTATTTACACTAATTTCTCCCTTCACGGAAAAAAAGTTAACACTATAATTTCACCTGATAAAGAAAAAAAAATCAATAAAATTAAGCGTGGACTGTCCTATACATACATTTTAAACAGATTTGAACTTAACTTTCAAAATACCTTTATTCCAAACTAACTTTTGGAGTTCATTACATGCAAAGTGACAACATAATATAACAAATAATAATAACTTAAGGTTGAATTCTCAACGTTGTTCAATTTATTGCCAACCTATAACCTATTTCGCTTTGTTTTTTCAAGTTTATTATTTTTAAACTAACATTTAAATAAAATCAGTATCGTCGGCACATTATTTACGTAATATCTGATATATTACAAAAATATCAATTTATTTCATCGCTAATTTTGGGATAATTGTATAATGAAAGAACATGTCATTTCAATGACATAATAATGTTAAAAAAACCTTACTCGATATTTTTCGTTATACAATTCTCCTAAAATAAGTTATGGAATTCCTTGATATTTATTAAATATGTCAACTATTACCTATAGAATATCAAGTCGATACTGATTTTCTTTAAATTTTGTATAAAAGCTTGCAAGCATGTTGATACTCCCACCTTAATGTGGATTATTTTCTTTTTAGTTCCTACAAAGTGATCCCATTCATTTATTAAAATTTGGAATACTTACAAAATATTTTTCGTCTGTTAACATCGCTAATGCAGATAATTGTTCCTGGCTCATATTCCAACATTTTGTAACACAAGGAACACAATAAACTATTTAACACAACACTCATTAAATAATAACAAACTAACAAATTATCAAACCCGTCTGGCGCGTATAAGTAAATTAAAAATCCAATAAATGGCAAACTGACATTAAATATTTGAATATACATTATTCATATCTCCGTACTGCCGCAATCGGTTAAAGCCCATCGTCAAATTTTCCTAGAAAAATTAAGCTAAGAACTTCTCCACAACGTAAGTCTCCTTTCCACACGTTTTTGCAAAATTGCAACGTTTGTCGGAACCTCATCGAAACTTGATGGGGCTTATAACCTTTATAGAACTATTTTTCTTTCTTTCCTTTCAGTGGTAGCATGCGTTTATTTCTCTCTTGCACACACTAACACATTAAAATTTCTTTAGGAAAGCACACAGAGCGGTGCTCAAGAGTTAGGTACCTGGACCTAATATACGAGGAACGTACGATAAGTATGGTTATAGTGTGTGGCTGTGATCATGAACTCTGGTAAATACGAGGGATATAGAGGTAATAGTAAAAGTATACGAAACAAATGAGGTTTGGCTGATTCGATGGCATTTAATCCTTATTTAAAATTCATAAATATTAAGTTATGTTAGAAAGGTGTATGTCGTATCTAATAAAAAATGCTTTTAAATGTCGCTATCTTCTTCTGCCACTGTACATTTTCAACTATCAGATTTGCGATTACTATATATACAGAGTTCGCAGAAACAGGAGTTTTTGTTTTATCAATTGTAATTCAATTTAAATTTCAAACTCTATCTATAGATATACGTTTGCATATGATAAGAAAATGATAATATGTCGATTTAAAAAAATATATTTATTACCAAATAAAAAATTTAGAAGTGGAACGTGTATTACATATTTTTTTTAAATGCTCTACCTACTTATAAATTAGGTACCTACTAAATCAGTGCTTTTCGAATTTTGCATCATAACAAATCTATTACGATACGCATTTGCGTTGTGATTTACGAGAAAACCCATTTTTCGCAGAGGAAAAATACCTTGATAACCTACTTTTTTATTCTGTGTGGATAACAGTCATGTATGTTGGTTGCATAAATCTATAAATCAATCTTTTGTAGATGCTTCAAGCTATCATTTTCTGCCAAATCCTATCCAAAATTCAATCTACTACCCTTTCAATGTCGATTTTAACTTCAACTTTATTTGAATTTTCCATCTTCCCTATAAGTACTAAATTGCAATGCCGTGACGTAAAATCACGTCTTTTGAAATTCGAAAAAAGTAGCAAAATCGCCCGAATTTCCGAACGCTCTGTATATGTACCGAATGTACAAGGATCACACAACGTATTCCATCCAATTTCAAATCTGATATCGCTAAAATAACTTTAGAATCTCGTGGTGAAAATGGGTCAATAAATCAAAAATGACAGTTTGCAAAATAATTTGTGTTGTCCAGAGGCTACTATGATAAAAAATAGTATTACCAACATAAAATTTAGACATAAAAATTTACAAAATTTGAAGGATTTCGCAAAATACCACCATTTTTTTTTATTGGTTAAATTTTCCATTTTTCACTCAAACTTTTTGGCAATACTCGTTGAACTTTGGGTTTGTTTATTCAAAAATTAAATCCCTTGAGCTTCGCTCTCGGGATCTAATCAGGATAAACATGTCCAAAAAAAGTTTTCGTGACAGCTGAAAAATCTAACCGATAAAAAAACGAGGTCTTGTGATATTACTGTTGACTATTGACCAAATTTCTTAAAATTTGGGTGTGGTCCGCCGGCCCGCATCAACACGAGCCACCACTGCAAGACACAATAACAGGTCCACCCTAGGCCACCCCCAGATCAGAGGACTAGATACGCCACTGAATTTAGATCTCTTGTAAGAAAAATAAGAGTTGTTATTGCAAATATCCCAATACAAAAAGTTAGGAACTGGTATCGGGAATTCAGATGTCGAGATGAACTATGCGCTAACTAGGTTGTATCATGTTTGAATAAAAGTTTTATAATTTATGAAAAAAGTAGGCAAATAAAAATGGTTTTCTTACAACAAAATCGTTATTCGACCAGATTTAAAATCATATTCGAAGTAAGAAAGCAACAATGGTTGTTTGTTTTTACTTAAATTTATTTTAAACGAAATCCAAAAACTAAAAATGGTGCTTTCGACAAACCCTGTATTGTAATCACAAATTTGATATTTGAAATTGTAGTTTCAGCACAAGCAGATGTCTTTTTTTATATAGAATGCCTTTGTATTCTTCTACCTAGACCTACTAATAAATAAAGTTTTTCCTCTTCCAAACTCTATCTGTGGATACACTTGCATAATATGATAAGAAAATGATTAAAAAAATATATTTATTACCAAATAAAAAATTTAGAAGTGGAACGCGTATGCAAACATTACATATTTTTTTTTAAATGCACTAATTATAAATTAGGTACTAAATCAGTGCTTTAAAAAATAGTTAATTATCGAGTTTTTTTCTTCTGTACCATACATAGATGATGTACTAAAATTATTTTTATTATTATGACTGATAATTAAAAAAAACAGAGAGAATATAGCTATAATACCTATATTCTATAAAAAGTAATTAAAAATCCACTATAAGATAAATAAAAAAGAAAAATTCAATTTCATTAGAATTAGCAATAAATATTAATGTGGTAGATATACATTTTTTTTTGTCCACCCTAAAGCATTGTTATCGATTGTTTCACAATTTCATTGTTTTGTTGATTATTCCTTATCGGTTAAAAACCCAGCATGTAGGTAATAATTATTGATAATACCACCATAATATTTTCTAATTTGATAAGTACTTAACTACAGCAAAAAATGTATAAATTAAGAAATATTTACTAAAATTTTATATAAAAAGTAATAGATTCATCATCAATGGAGGCCTCTTATGGTAGCTATTGGAACTAACGCTGTGGTACTCTATCCCTCTAAGGTACGTTATCGATCGATCGATGGAAACCAAAGTGCCAGACTCTATTTCTTCTCTTTTGATGTGCTAATAATTGATCGTTTAGAAGTACCAGTTAGCTTATTGGCTAATAAGAGATGACGTTAAGGGATATATACAATCAAGGGATGTTGATAAAATAAATATAAGTATTTTGGAGGAAAGGAAATTATGTATCTTTCAAAGATGGCTTCAAGTGATTCAGATTACTTTTCTGAAGACGAGCCTAGAGTGGAGCTAAATTACCGCCTTAGGGAGGTAAATAGAAGCCGATATGGGATGAGGCTGAGGCCAAGATTCTGCCTGCTTCGATCAGGTGTTCACATACATGATCGTTACTGGTTATGTTTCCACTGCTATACAAGCAGGTATGGAATCTTGATGTATGGAATCCGTTTCAGCATTATGCATGTCACGGTAGGATGTGCTCCACGAGAACATCTAAATTGTTCTCTGTGTCAGGTAGGACTGTATGCAGTCTTACACCAAGACACTTGCGTTATTTGTAATAGAATGTAAATTCTATTACAAATAAAGCAAACAAACCCCGGCCCTTTTAAGGGCCATATAAGATTTCAATGTAGATTAGTTGCTTAATATACCCTATAATTCACACTTAATTATTTGTTACTTTTATAAACCAAATTTATATATGATTACTGTATTAAACTTGATATATACGTCATCTATAATAATAATCCCTATACCAATACATACAATTCATGTACAGATTTTTTCTTGATCGGTGCGCTTTATAAGAATAATTAAAGCCTCTATTTTAATATAAAATAAGACTTTTTTTTATGAAACACAGTCTGTAACAAGCTTAGATGGTTGGTTTTAGCATTAAAGCTAATTTGTATGAATAGATTCAATAATTAATGAGACAAATGTACCATTTAATGTTGACTTAATTTTTTAATGTATATTTCAATTCAATGGTATAAAACGTGCCGCACCCAGGTGAAATTGGTGGAATTTCACATATTTTTCCCATATATTTTACCAATATTTGTTAAATTTGTGATTTACTGCTTTTTCTCCATAAATTTATCGATAGTCTTCTACTTACATTTTTCAGCAGAAATACGTTCTAAATCTAGTTTAATTTTCGAAGTCTACGTAAACCTGTCAAGAAACATCCAATGGGTGCCATATTTTCGAAAGGAAATGGTCTCACCTTATACCACAACGTATAGAAGTTTTTTTTGGTATGTTGTTTTAAAAGTCACTTGCCCCGGGCGGCAGTTTCATGGGGGTGTCAAATCCTTGAGACAAGAATTCGAAATATCGAACAAATGAAGCATCTTTTCCTACAATCTCATAGGTTTTCATCAAGTAATCGAATTTTAATAAAATATGTTTGAAAAACAAACTTTTCTATTTCCATACGCCCATTTGGTTTGGCCTATGCCCCGGGCGGCTAGTTTAGAGGGCGGCTAAATTCACACTGTACAGACGAATGGACAACTCATCATTACTTGACTCTGACCACGGAATAAATAATAGTACAAGTACAGAAATTTCATGGCCATATCAACTTTAACAACAATAACATTATTATTTTGGGGTAGTAAAGGCTTATTTTAATAAAAATTAACAGTTTTAATGTCAAAACGACTATGAATGTCGAATATTTGAGAAACAATTTTAGCTCAAAAAGTATTGAGCAAAAAATTGAAATTAAAATTGAGGGAAGACCTAAACCCGAAATTAACTTGACACAGACCACAAAGTGTAGATCTAGGGACTTTATTGTTATTGATAAGTTTTCTTCAAATAAAAACAGAAGATTGGACTTTACTTTTAAACAATGTACCCACTAATAAAAAATCAATTGAAATTTTTTATTTTTTTATCAGGTTTACGTAAACTTCGAAAATTAAACTAGATTTAGAACGTATTTCTGCTGAAAAATGTAAGTAGAAGACTATCGATAAATTTATGGAGAAAAAGCAGTAAATCACAAATTTAACAAATATTGGTAAAATATATGGGAAAAATATGTGAAATTCCACCAATTTCACCTGGGTGCGGCACGTTTTATACCATTGAATTGAAATATACATTAAAAAATTAAGTCAACATTAAATGGTACATTTGTCTCATTAATTATTGAATCTATTCATACAAATTAGCTTTAATGCTAAAACCAACCATCTAAGCTTGTTACAGACTGTGTTTCATAAAAAAAAGTCTTATTTTATATTAAAATAGAGGCTTCAATTATTCTTATAAAGCGCACCGATCAAGAAAAAATCTGTACATGAATTGTATGTATTGGTATAGGGATTATTATTATAGATGACGTATATATCAAGTTTAATACAGTAATCATATATAAATTTGGTTTATAAAAGTAACAAATAATTAAGTGTAAATTATAGGGTATATTAAGCAACTAATCTACATTGAAATCTTATATGGCCCTTAAAAGGGCCGGGGTTTGTTTGCTTTATTTGTAATAGAATTTACATTCTATTACAAATAACGCAAGTGTCTTGGTGTAAGACTGCATACAGTCCTACCTGACACAGAGAACAATTTAGATGTTCTCGTGGAGCACATCCTACCGTGACATGCATAATGCTGAAACGGATTCCATACATCAAGATTCCATACCTGCTTGTATAGCAGTGGAAACATAACCAGTAACGATCATGTATGTGAACACCTGATCGAAGCAGGCAGAATCTTGGCCTCAGCCTCATCCCATATCGGCTTCTATTTACCTCCCTAAGGCGGTAATTTAGCTCCACTCTAGGCTCGTCTTCAGAAAAGTAATCTGAATCACTTGAAGCCATCTTTGAAAGATACATAATTTCCTTTCCTCCAAAATACTTATATTTATTTTATCAACATCCCTTGATTGTATATATCCCTTAACGTCATATCTTATTAGCCAATAAGCTAACTGGTACTTCTAAACGATCAATTATTAGCACATCAAAAGAGAAGAAATAGAGTCTGGCACTTTGGTTTCCATCGATCGATCGATAACGTACCTTAGAGGGATAGAGTACCACAGCGTTAGTTCCAATAGCTACCATAAGAGGCCTCCATTGATGATGAATCTATTACTTTTTATATAAAATTTTAGTAAATATTTCTTAATTTATACATTTTTTGCTGTAGTTAAGTACTTATCAAATTAGAAAATATTATGGTGGTATTATCAATAATTATTACCTACATGCTGGGTTTTTAACCGATAAGGAATAATCAACAAAACAATGAAATTGTGAAACAATCGATAACAATGCTTTAGGGTGGACAAAAAAAAATGTATATCTACCACATTAATATTTATTGCTAATTCTAATGAAATTGAATTTTTCTTTTTTATTTATCTTATAGTGGATTTTTAATTACTTTTTATAGAATATAGGTATTATAGCTATATTCTCTCTGTTTTTTTTAATTATCAGTCATAATAATAAAAATAATTTTAGTACATCATCTATGTATGGTACAGAAGAAAAAAACTCGATAATTAACTATTTTTTAAAGCACTGATTTAGTACCTAATTTATAATTAGTGCATTTAAAAAAAAAAATGTAATGTTTGCATACGCGTTCCACTTCTAAATTTTTTATTTGGTAATAAATATATTTTTTTAATCATTTTCTTATCATATTATGCAAGTGTATCCACAGATAGAGTTTGGAAGAGGAAAAACTTTATTTATTAGTAGGTCTAGGTAGAAGAATACAAAGGCATTCTATATAAAAAAAGACATCTGCTTGTGCTGAAACTACAATTTCAAATATCAAATTTGTGATTACAATACAGGGTTTGTCGAAAGCACCATTTTTAGTTTTTGGATTTCGTTTAAAATAAATTTAAGTAAAAACAAACAACCATTGTTGCTTTCTTACTTCGAATATGATTTTAAATCTGGTCGAATAACGATTTTGTTGTAAGAAAACCATTTTTATTTGCCTACTTTTTTCATAAATTATAAAACTTTTATTCAAACATGATACAACCTAGTTAGCGCATAGTTCATCTCGACATCTGAATTCCCGATACCAGTTCCTAACTTTTTGTATTGGGATATTTGCAATAACAACTCTTATTTTTCTTACAAGAGATCTAAATTCAGTGGCGTATCTAGTCCTCTGATCTGGGGGTGGCCTAGGGTGGACCTGTTATTGTGTCTTGCAGTGGTGGCTCGTGTTGATGCGGGCCGGCGGACCACACCCAAATTTTAAGAAATTTGGTCAATAGTCAACAGTAATATCACAAGACCTCGTTTTTTTATCGGTTAGATTTTTCAGCTGTCACGAAAACTTTTTTTGGACATGTTTATCCTGATTAGATCCCGAGAGCGAAGCTCAAGGGATTTAATTTTTGAATAAACAAGCCCAAAGTTCAACGAGTATTGCCAAAAAGTTTGAGTGAAAAATGGAAAATTTAACCAATAAAAAAAAATGGTGGTATTTTGCGAAATCCTTCAAATTTTGTAAATTTTTATGTCTAAATTTTATGTTGGTAATACTATTTTTTATCATAGTAGCCTCTGGACAACACAAATTATTTTGCAAACTGTCATTTTTGATTTATTGACCCATTTTCACCACGAGATTCTAAAGTTATTTTAGCGATATCAGATTTGAAATTGGATGGAATACGTTGTGTGATCCTTGTACATTCGGTACATATACAGAGCGTTCGGAAATTCGGGCGATTTTGCTACTTTTTTCGAATTTCAAAAGACGTGATTTTACGTCACGGCATTGCAATTTAGTACTTATAGGGAAGATGGAAAATTCAAATAAAGTTGAAGTTAAAATCGACATTGAAAGGGTAGTAGATTGAATTTTGGATAGGATTTGGCAGAAAATGATAGCTTGAAGCATCTACAAAAGATTGATTTATAGATTTATGCAACCAACATACATGACTGTTATCCACACAGAATAAAAAAGTAGGTTATCAAGGTATTTTTCCTCTGCGAAAAATGGGTTTTCTCGTAAATCACAACGCAAATGCGTATCGTAATAGATTTGTTATGATGCAAAATTCGAAAAGCACTGATTTAGTAGGTACCTAATTTATAAGTAGGTAGAGCATTTAAAAAAAATATGTAATACACGTTCCACTTCTAAATTTTTTATTTGGTAATAAATATATTTTTTTAAATCGACATATTATCATTTTCTTATCATATGCAAACGTATATCTATAGATAGAGTTTGAAATTTAAATTGAATTACAATTGATAAAACAAAAACTCCTGTTTCTGCGAACTCTGTATATATAGTAATCGCAAATCTGATAGTTGAAAATGTACAGTGGCAGAAGAAGATAGCGACATTTAAAAGCATTTTTTATTAGATACGACATACACCTTTCTAACATAACTTAATATTTATGAATTTTAAATAAGGATTAAATGCCATCGAATCAGCCAAACCTCATTTGTTTCGTATACTTTTACTATTACCTCTATATCCCTCGTATTTACCAGAGTTCATGATCACAGCCACACACTATAACCATACTTATCGTACGTTCCTCGTATATTAGGTCCAGGTACCTAACTCTTGAGCACCGCTCTGTGTGCTTTCCTAAAGAAATTTTAATGTGTTAGTGTGTGCAAGAGAGAAATAAACGCATGCTACCACTGAAAGGAAAGAAAGAAAAATAGTTCTATAAAGGTTATAAGCCCCATCAAGTTTCGATGAGGTTCCGACAAACGTTGCAATTTTGCAAAAACGTGTGGAAAGGAGACTTACGTTGTGGAGAAGTTCTTAGCTTAATTTTTCTAGGAAAATTTGACGATGGGCTTTAACCGATTGCGGCAGTACGGAGATATGAATAATGTATATTCAAATATTTAATGTCAGTTTGCCATTTATTGGATTTTTAATTTACTTATACGCGCCAGACGGGTTTGATAATTTGTTAGTTTGTTATTATTTAATGAGTGTTGTGTTAAATAGTTTATTGTGTTCCTTGTGTTACAAAATGTTGGAATATGAGCCAGGAACAATTATCTGCATTAGCGATGTTAACAGACGAAAAATATTTTGTAAGTATTCCAAATTTTAATAAATGAATGGGATCACTTTGTAGGAACTAAAAAGAAAATAATCCACATTAAGGTGGGAGTATCAACATGCTTGCAAGCTTTTATACAAAATTTAAAGAAAATCAGTATCGACTTGATATTCTATAGGTAATAGTTGACATATTTAATAAATATCAAGGAATTCCATAACTTATTTTAGGAGAATTGTATAACGAAAAATATCGAGTAAGGTTTTTTTAACATTATTATGTCATTGAAATGACATGTTCTTTCATTATACAATTATCCCAAAATTAGCGATGAAATAAATTGATATTTTTGTAATATATCAGATATTACGTAAATAATGTGCCGACGATACTGATTTTATTTAAATGTTAGTTTAAAAATAATAAACTTGAAAAAACAAAGCGAAATAGGTTATAGGTTGGCAATAAATTGAACAACGTTGAGAATTCAACCTTAAGTTATTATTATTTGTTATATTATGTTGTCACTTTGCATGTAATGAACTCCAAAAGTTAGTTTGGAATAAAGGTATTTTGAAAGTTAAGTTCAAATCTGTTTAAAATGTATGTATAGGACAGTCCACGCTTAATTTTATTGATTTTTTTTCTTTATCAGGTGAAATTATAGTGTTAACTTTTTTTCCGTGAAGGGAGAAATTAGTGTAAATACATTAAAAATAAAATGCTAATAGATCAAAAAATGATTTTATGGGTATGACACACACAAAAAAAATTTCGCCTTTGACGATTGACCTGTTGTGCTGTTGATGTATCCTTACAACGCTAAATGAAAATAATCACGAAAGACCATCTATTAATTATACAGAATTATCAGTTTCTATAGTTGCTGTAAGAGGGCTCCCATTGGTTCGTTAGAAATATTAAAAGGGGCCGACATTCGAAAAAATAAACATACATATTTTATTATTTTTGTGATAGTTTATTGAGACTTATATGACATTTTTTGAATAATCTGCTATTAACCATACATCCATCCCTGTTTGCCAAAAAGCATTTAATTTAATTAATGGTTGTCCCCAGTAGGTATATAGTCAAAACGTTCTTCAAAGTTTTGGTTTTACAACAAACGTTCAAGTTTGTTTATCTTTCATTGCGGCCAATCATACGTCCTAAATAAAGTCCGTATGATAAATATGGCAGACGTATACAGTTTAGGTGTGAGAAAAAGGGACAAACTTATAATTTCTAGTGGTTCTGAAAGATCTTCCATACTATACTTTTACCTTGAAAGTTAAATAAATAGACAAATCTTATTGGTCTTATGCTGTGAATTATATACGAGATATTGTATGCATTTCAATACAAAGAACGGAACAAAGAAAATGTTTTCTTTTATCTACCCCGAGCGCTAAACACGTAAAGATTTTTGAAATATTTCAAGGTTGTCCGAAAATATTTAAGAGTACCCCAACCTAGCATCGCAAAATGTAAATCAAACTTTTGACGTCAACGTTTAACGTCATGGATGAGGTGGAAAAAAAAATCACGGCTAAGGTATGATGACATCATAAAACATAACTGCATCCCATTCGATATTTTCGAACAAAATGACGACAATAAAGAAATAAAAATACTTAGCGGATCATTTCTTAGAAATTTTCTTTAGTAAAGTATAGGGACTCTTAAATCCATTGTGTATCGGTGTGTGTTTAAATGTTAAGCGAATATAGCCAAGTTTTCAATATTACCTTTTGACCAGAAAAAGGGATTTAACAACAGGTAGACTAGATGAACAAAGAATTGAGCGTTCGAAAATATTTAAGAGCGCCCACACACCACATCTCAAATGTAAAATATAACCATTGAATACATTATACATTGAATGGTTATGTTTTAAAATTTAGATAGTCGATTTAGTTCACTGTAAGGATAATACAAGACAACTGTCTTCTTACATAACGCATTTTCAGACTTTTAAGTTTTATTTTCGAATGAGAAGCTTCCTTTAGTAAAGTATAGGGGCTCTTAAAACAGGTGGGTGTTTAAATGCTGAACAGGTATAGCTAAGTCTAGATAATGAAACCCAAACGAGGGTTTAAAAACATAATGACTAATTCTATATATCCATCTATGCAGCAATCAATAATCAGAAATACACAAGCTTCAAATCTAATTTTTCATGGTATAAAGTGTAAACTGTGTTTGATACTATTATTATGTAATTTTCTTTTGTAAAAAACAAAAAGACAAAAGTACCATTATTTATTGAAAAATGCCATGAAATTTATTGGTTTATACCATTTGTTTGTCCTACAAATCTGGCAACACTAAACAGATATAGTCGAGTCGTCTAGATTATGTACCTGTGCCTTTAAAAGTAACAAAAATACCATTATTTGGCAGTTTATTAATTGTGTGTGTGTGTGTGTTTAAAAGCCAAACAGATGCAGTGTTGCCAGATGCACCATTTTATTGGTATTTATACCATTATTTTCCCGTTATGTACCTATACCTTTAAAAGTGGCAAAAATACCAACATTTGGGAGTTTATTGATTGAATAAAATGTATTTAGTCCCTCCTTCATACATCAATTAGAAATCCCTTTAAAGTATTTTGGGAAGGTTTCGTCAGTAAAGGTGGATTTATAAACTTGACGCTTCGTTTGCGCTCGCCGTTTCAACTTAAAAGCATAGAGTTCCATAAGATCATTTACATTTGATGTTGACGTCACCGTTTGCGTCGGTCTTGCCGTTCTCTTCCGTTCAACATATTCCTTGTTCATTTTGAGTATAACAAAAACACAATATTAATCACACGAAAAGTCAAAAGAAAAGCAGGTTATGTTATTCTTTTTTTTTATGTGAACGTCAGCCAACGTCAAGTTTATAAACAGTCGAATTTCATGTCTACGGACGTCGACGCAAACGGTGAACGCAAACTACGAACGCAAACGGAGCGTCAAGTTTATAAATCCACCCTTATGCGCATTGGGTTTGACAGCTCAAACAATGCTATTTTTCATGGTATAATGTGTAAACTGTGTTTGATACTATTATTATTATGTAATTCTCTTTCGTAAAAAATAAAAAGACAAAAGTACCATTATTTATTGAAAAATGCCATGAAATTTATTGGTTTATACCATTTGTTTGTCCCACAAATCTGGCAACACCGAACAGATATAGCCGAGTCGTCTAGATAATGGAACCAAAATTTATTACGGATACGAATAATTTCCTAGAAGTTTCCTTAGTGAACTATAGGGGCTCTTAAAACAGGTGTGCGTTTAAAAGCCAAACAAATACAGTGTTGTCAGACGTACCATTTTAATGGTATTTATACCATTATTTCCTCATTATGTACCTATACCTTTAAAACTGAGAAAAATACCATTATTTGGAACTTTTTAAAATTGAATAAAATGTGTATGTGTGAGAGGGAGAGAGGGAGGGTGTGTGTGTGTATGTGTGTGTTTAAAAGTCAAACAGATTACAGCGTTGCCATGCGTACCATTTTAATGGTATTTATACTTTTATTTCCTCGTTATGTACCTCTATACCTCCAAAAGTGATAAAAATACCATTATTTGGAAGTTTTATTAATTAAATAAAATGTATTTGGTCCCTCCTTCATACATCAATTAGAAATCCCTTTAAAGTATTTTTCATGGTATAAAGTGTAGGTAAACTGTGTTTGATATTTTCATTATGTAATTTTCTTTTGCAAAAAATAAAAAGACAAAAGTACCATTATTTCTTAAAAAATGCCATGAAATTTATTGGTTTATACCATTTGTTTATCCCACAAATCTGGCAACACTGAACAGATATAGTCGAGTCGTCTAGATAATGGAACCAAAATTCAACTGCATTACCTTACAAGTTTAGTTAATTTTTCAATATTACCTACTGCTCAAAAAGGGTACAAACAAACAAAGAGGCAAAATAATACACCTATTTGCAAGCGGTCATAGTAATCCATAACAAAAGAACACGTGCATGACGTCTTCAAAATCGTACATAACAAAAGTACGTCTGTAGGGTTAGATTAGATAATCCCATAACAATGACCCACAGACTCTAATTTTACGAAAATATTAGTGAAAGCTATATACCCCTGTGGGTATCCTTTAAGGACATGTCGAAGGTATAACAAAACACAGAATACCTATATTAGAATCGAACTTTTTACGGTAACGTTTAACACCATGGATGGGTGGAAAAAAATCATAGGTAATAAGATAAGATGATGTCATAAAACAACACACATTCAACACCCCATTCGATATTTTCGAATAAAATGATGACAATAAAGAAATAAAAATACTTAGCGGGTAATTTCTTGGAAGTTTTCTTTAATAAAGTATAGGGACTCTTAAATCAGGCGTGTATTTAAATGCCAAACGAATATAGTCAAGTTTAGATATTTTCAATATTTATCTTCCGGTCAGAAAAAAGGGCAGGTACCGAATATCTTCTACACTACCTTTACCTTGAAAGTTAAATAAATAGACACTTATTGGTCTTGTACTGTGCATTATATACGAGATATTGTATGCATTTCAATACAAAGAATGGAACAAAGAAAATCTGCTTCGACACTAAACACGTAAAGGTTTTAAAAATATTTCAAGGTTGTCCGAAAATATTTAAGAGTACCAAAACCCAAATGTAAATCAAACTTTTGATGCCAACGTTTAACACTATAGATTTGGTGGAAAAAAAATCACGGCTAAGGTATGATGATGTCATAAAACAAAACTGCATCCCATTCGACATTTTCGAACAAAATAACGTCAATAAAGAAATAAAAATACTTAGCGGATAATTTCTTAGAAATTTTCTCTAGTAAAGTATAGGGACTCTTAAATCAGGTATGGGTTTAAATGCCAAACGAATATAGACAAGTTTAGATATTTTCAATATTTACCTTCTGGTCAGAAAAAAGGGATTTAACAACAGGTAGGCCACATTATACCCTAAGAAATAGCGAACAAAGAAAGAAAGATTAGGCGTGTTTGTAAGCAGTCAAAGTTACCCATACAAAAGGATGCCTGCACTCTTTTCAAGGCTAGGTAATCCCATAACAAAGAGTATAGACCCTATTTTAATGACCGTATTAGAGAACGTTATAATATACATATACCCCATTCGATATTTTAGAGCAAAATGATGACAATAAAGAAATAAAAATACTTCCAGACATAACAATGTAAAAAACAAACATCTGCAACACACCAAGGAAATAAATAAACATCTGCTCAAGTGTGTGGTCGAGGTCATATGACGTCACATAAAAGACCATTCGAACAATAGGACAGCTGCATCCTTCGAGACCAATGCACAATATCTGCACCCCATAAAAATAAGCTCGCCCACGTGTGTGGTCAAGGTCAAATCATCAATGAACACCTGTGCATCCTTCAGGATCAAAAGAATACACTCGCCCACGTATGCGATTAAGGTCAAATGGAAGGAGTGGGGGGAGAAGGTCAATTCCCATTTCTACACTACTGCTGTTTTCGAATAAATTAAAAATTAACATTGATAAAACCAAATTATTGTATTTAAGCAAAAAAATAAAACAATAAGCGAACTTCGTATTGACATTAATGGTATATTTTTGGATAAAATTAATTCTATAAAATATTTGGGATTGATTGTAGATGAGAATTTGAACTGGGCACCGCACATGGTCAAACTATTTCAATGCTATCTGAGTTATATAGGAGCAGAAATTATTTATCGAAAAAAAGTAAGTTCAACATTTACAATGCATTCTTCTTAACGCATTTTAGATATATCTTCTGCCAGTTTGAAATATGTGTGGGGAGTCTAGTTTTAATAAGGCACAAATACTACAAAACAAAATACTAAAAATATTGTTTAACTATGATTGGCGCACTCGCACTAACATAATTTATTTAGAATTAAATTTAAATAAATTACAAATAATTTTAGAAACTGAACAGTGTAAAATGGTTTATAAAGTTCTTCATGGTCAACAAAAATGTAACATTGATATTAGATTTAACCATGATGTGCACAATTACCAAACAAGATCTTATAATAATATTTATCAGATTAATACTAGGACAAATATAGGTTTAAGAAATCCAATCACCGATGCAATTAAAGCTTTTCACAACTTACCTACCTATGTAAGAGATGTAAATAATTATAATAGTTTCGTTAAAAGATTGAAAACCTTTATGGCTGTGTATTGACTTTGCAACTACTTAATTAATTTTAGATTTTGTTATTCTCGGGGCCAGTGTTTTAAAGCACTGATTTGAGAATGGTTACGAAATTTCAAAAAAAAAAAGGTAATTTAACCTTAGATATTTTCTCATACGAAAATAAGCATAAATGTCCTATTTTCAAGTCTACTATCCTCTCTTACTGTATGGCCCGTTAGTTATAAGACCCACTGTATATATTATACATGCAATATTAATGTACGTAATTAATGATAGATATTAAAATATGTTCTTTCGTAGTTTAGATTTGGATCGTTCTTCCTCGCGATTTTTATAAAATACGCCTTTGGCAATCAAATATTGCTGAATACCCAATTCATTTGTTTCACAGACTTATCGGTAAAATTGGTGCATCCGTTACAAATAAACATGTTTGTAATGCCGAACAAACTGAAATACATTTAAAACCCTTTACAGGTCTCGGGGCCCGAAAGTGTTTTTAAAGGCATCAGAAACTTCGTAAAATCATCTGTTAATAGCAACAAGCATTTAACACCACAGACTGATACTGGAAACGGACACGCACAGTCAGCGCCCCTGAAAAGGGATTGGTTTTTTGTCGATGAAGTGTAATTTTCCCTGTTTAGGTCCAGTATGATCTTTGCCACTTTAATAAACAATGGTCACAATATTTTTACAAGCTTAGCCATTTTCGGAAAGCAGAAATAATGGTTTAATTTATAAAACGTTCTGACTAGACCCACGTGACACTTTTCGTCGTGAAATAACCTTAATAACCCTAAACGACTGTCTTAAGGTATAAAATTCCTATAAATCGGTGCGTTCTGACCTGGATTTATTTTTCTGAAGAAAAAAAAATATTGCGTTGTTAAATAACCCTCTTGGAGCTTTTGTCTTATTTTATATTATCGGAGTTCTATACTCAAATAATCAGCATGTTGTTTATATTTATCCTCTCGGTAGTGAATGTCAAAACCAAACGACTGCAAATAACGACACCAGCTGGCAAAGCTGAGAATTAGCTTCTTTTTATGCTGTGATAGTTTTCAAGAATTGCAGTACGTAACCACCTTAAATTGCACGCCCAGCAGGGACACGAAAATGCTTCAAAAAACGGCGAGAGTTTCCTACTCGTACGAGTGGTATTTAGACCATTCCGCCAATGTGCGCTTTAAAATAATAGTATAAAATAGTATAAATATCTCATTATTTTTTGTTAGTTTTGTATTACAAGTCGTCCTTGCCAATAATTCCGGTACCTATAAATTTACGAAAATAGTTGTCAAGGCCCATCAATCGTCGCAGGTGCGACGCAAGCAAGTGCTTGACATTTTGCAGGTCGGATGATTTTAATAAAGCCTCAACTCTGCCCTTACTGGGCCGGACTTGCTGGTCAGAGATTTATTAACCTACATCCTAAATTCAAAAAAAATTACATTTAAAAAAATTTCATGAAAATCCGACTATCATTAATTCACTTTATACACGCTTCAGTTCTTTCAAAATACATGGTATTAAAAGGTGAACCAAGCAAATTAGCGCGTTTTTATCTTTTAAGTCGCCTAATGCCTTACGTTGATTTTCAGTATTTTTGATATACTTAGCAGATGGCAGATTAGCTAACCGGACTGCCGATAAGATTGTTTGATTCTTTTATACCACGTCATAGAAATTAATATGTGATAGCACAAGTGTATTGCACAACATTGACTTAATGTTCCTCTTCTGTATGTGACGATGTTGATATTTTGATTCAACAACAAATAAAGTTTTTAATGTATATATATTTAATGTGTACATTTATCTCTGATCCATAAGAGAACCCAGATTCTTCACTGTCGTTTTAAATTGTAGTGCATGGTTAATTATTTATTTTTATTGGGTCACGGAAATTATTTAAAAAGTTTTGTTTATCGTTATTTCTACCAAATAGTTTAACCACAGATTTTTCTGAATTAAACACAATATTATTTTTTAGTTTTTGCAATTTTTTTTGCTTTCCCCATTCGTTTTAACAATTTAACGATTAGAATCCATTGGGTTGCGTAAAGATTTTAAACAATAACTGACTAGCACTTTGACTATGACATAAATGACATGGGCAGAAATGATTTTCTTACAATCAAAGTGGCCCGATTAGCTTAATTCCTAATTAACTAATTAGACAACTTTGATTGTAAGTAAATATGGTTTGTCAATGCCATTTATGTCACAGTCAAAGTTGCTGGTTACGGTTAGTTAATTATTGTTTGAAACCTTTCTGCAACCCAACATTGATATAATATTAGACCTGTTTATTAATAAGTAGTAGCATAACCGGGTAGGTAATTGAGCTGGAAGAACCGCCATAAAATCTACTCCATTTTCTATGCGATTACAGTTTATTAGTCTCCAATAGAACAAGATCGGTAGCTTAAAACCTTTAGAGAACGGAATGCAAGGAAGGGCATGACACAGTTTCTTTTATTCTACTATTGTATACGTTTCTGTTTCTCCTCGTCGGAAAACTAAAATCAAAATAGCCTAATGATTAATCTCTGAGATCGAATAGTGTAATTTTCTAACAAAAGTAATACAATTTTAACTTTATTTTCACTCACCCGCTCATAGTGGTATATTAGGGTTTTCAAAGTTCATGGAAAATAAGTGTTATAGCCAATTGAAACCACGTGACTTTTAATGGCGGTTATGGGAACAAAGCATTGCGGCACCCGTTAGTTAAATACCACCATGCAGCAACGTATTTTTATGGTCCCATATACTAATTATTGTAAAGCAAAATTTGCCGCGATTGACATTGATGACACATCATTGGATTGCCTAATTCGTAATTAAGTACAAAATACAACCAGAAACGGTAATTTTAAGTAAGGTTAAGTTGAAACTCCTACAAATTACTTTTACTTTTTAACACCCTTTTACAGAAATTTCGGACACTACAACGGATGCATCGGCTCAGCAAAATATTTTCGTGTTAAAACCTAATTGTTTTCGAATACAAGGCATCGGAAATCGTATGCATGGAAAACCGGCTTTTATTCAAAAATACATAGAACCATGTTATGACAAAAAAATTGAGAAACTTTATCACGTCAAAAAATAGATCCATTGGTTAAATTGGTTACATCAAGATAAATCCCGAAACGTTACAATAAAAGATCCTAAATCTTTTAGTTCAGGCCATGCATCATATAATAAGATACTCAATAATAAACAGTATAATATGCTCATGTAAAAGCAGTAGTTTCCAAATAAATTATTTTAAACATATTTACAATTTATTTTTTTATGGCATATTTATCAACTACAACATTCGATTTATTTTAACTTTTAAAAGTACAGTTCTGTTCATTAAAAATCCGTACACCTAATTTGTCATACTGTAAATAGTTCTTTTTTATTTTTGGCATTTAATTTTAAAAGTGCATGGTGGCAATTGTTGATAGACGTCTAAAACTCAAACATTTTAAAATGCCTCGCCCTTTAACATTAGTTGAAAAGGCCAAAATAGTGGCAAAAATTGAAGAAGGGTGGACAATTCGTGCCCTAGCACAATTTTATGGCAGAAATAAGAGCACAATCCTAGATATTAAAAAGCGGTGGGACCAAGAAGGGTCCTTGAAAAGAAAGGAGGGTTCCGGTCATCCTAGAATTTCCAGTCCCGAAGAGGATGCTATGCTTCTGGAGCACTTAAGAGATCATCCCTTTGAAATCGCGAGGGAAGCTATAAATATCACAGGATTTCCTGGCTCCCGACCTACCGCCAGTAGAAGAATTAATGGATCAGAATTAAAAAATCGCGTTGCGGCGAAAAAAATTAAATTAATAGAATAACGAAGGCAGTCGCGGTTACTTTTTGCATTAAATTACATAATATATCGCGAACCTGAATATTCAAACAGGATAGTTTTCACGGATGAAAAACTTTCCAATCTACTTATAACGGACAAATTCGGGTGTATTGACCAGACGGAACAAGATTTAAAGAGCGTTATACAAGCAACCTTGCGATCTGGGCGTATTTGGGTCAATTAATGGGATTGGATAATTGCCCATGAGCTTGGTGTATACTGGCGATTAGAGAAAAGATTTAATTCTAAAAAATATCTTAATGTTCTGGAGCATATTATTATGCTTCCATCTGTTAGGTCTATTTACCCCCATAATTCTTTAATTTATCAACACGATAATAATTGTCCCGTGCACACTGCAAATGCTGTAAAAGGCTGGTTTGAAAATAGTAATGTAGAAGTATTACCATGACCTTCATTCCGTCCGGATATTAATCAAATAGAAAATGTGTGGGCTATAATTGTAAAAAAAATGTATAACCGTAATTTTTTGCCTCAAAATTCTACTGAATCGTGGAAAATAATTCATGAATGCTAGGAAGAGCTTGACCCAATTATTATAACAAATTTGATTAACTCAATGCCTAATAGATTGGCTCAAGTGATCGAGAAACAAGGCTCAATGACAAAATATAAATTTGTATACCTATTATTTTATTATTGATCTTGTTTAATATGAAATTCAATTTGTTCGCATTGTTATATTGTATGTTATTATAAATATAAAATATTACTTAAAAAAAATATTACGTTACCATTTTACTTACTTTTTTTATTACTTCATCTACGCCAATGATTTGCATTTATTGCATATAACCTTAAACATACGTCTCTGATAACCTCAAAGAAATAATCACAAAAGCCTGTTTCGAACTGCTTAAATAATACAAAAACTAATCATAATACTTGTACGGGTTTTTTATGAATAAAACTGTACTTCTAACTTTTAGTTATACTAAAACTACTCTCATGATAGTAGTAGAGGAGGGAGAGAACTATAGTTTCACATAAGTTTCGAACCACAATTTTACCCACATATGTTATTTTAACTCTTGTCTACCTTATACCTTAACGAGGAAGGGGGGCTATTTAGGTACCCGTAACACACTCGCAATAATATTTGCTTCTAGAATTTGCCAAATACCAATGTAATGCAGACGTGGGATTTGTGCATTTACATTTGAATAAGAAAAATAAATAGTTTCTGCTACCAGATATAATGTATAAATTATACATATGCCGAGTATCAAATCAGAGAAGTCATTTTTTAGTAGCCGGCCTGAATAAACCATGTTTGATCCGCTATCAGTAACAAACATTAACTCTGACTTAATAGAAATTTTCAATCTTTATAAAGTTTGATTCCTTCGCCAGTATACTTACGGTAAAATCGTTTGCGACGTTTATTCGTTAGGCAATTTTCAATGCGAAATATATTTTTTCTAAAAGTGGCGAAATCTGAACTATATTAATTGGTATATTACATGAACTCAGCAAAAAATGGCACAAGATCATTGTTTGTAGTTAGGAAATAAAAAATATACTGTTTATGTGCACATGTGCCTTATCGATAAGTTTTTTAATGCATCGCACTTAGAAATACATATTACATATATCTTGGTCCACTGAAGAAAAAAATAATTACCAAGAAAACTTAATTTAAAATGTTTTTAAGTTTCCAAAATGACCGCTAGAGTGAGCAATTAGTTTAAAATGACTAAAAATTCAAATTTTGCTAATAATCGCGACTAGAACGATACAAAAAAAGTCTTAGACAAAAACCCGAACAAACAATCGCAAAAATTAATGATCTTTTTATTTCCTTTATTAAATGAAAACTTCTCGCCAAAATTTGAACTCATTCTGTTTTTCTCCCAAAGACCTAAGGTTTATGGCTTTCATAATATCGTACCTCGCAGATCTTAGCAGTATATTGGAAATATGTTATTTCCATTAATAAGAATATTCCTTAAAGTTTTTTTATTGTTTTAGATTTTTACCCCACATCTGACACTAAATATATTATTATATTGAAGAACAGTTTTTTATTCCTCAAAATTAACTATTCTTCCATTAACATTACACGCAAACTAAAATGAAATTATTATAAGAAACAGATACCTATAGGCAAAATTCCACTTTGTAAAGTCTAAGATCGTATTAAGCTAAACTATATTTAACATTAATTTGAGTACATTTTAAACAAAGTTTATTTTCAGGATATGGAATTATTTGTAATATCTGGTAAATCGAAAAAAGTTATGGTTCTTTTACTCTTAGATAATAAATATGAAAATAAAAAGTAGAAGAAGTATATGAACCTGTTTTTAAAATTAACTATTTATAAGAAACGAACTTTAACAATCAATGGAGTAATTGATATTAAATAGAGCATTAATAAAATATTGAGTATTTCACTTGTTGTGTCGTCGTAACACAGTAGAATTTTTCAAAATGATTATAGTCGTTATATAAAACGAATAGACCTAAAGCAAGTAACAAAAAACTAGGAAATATTTTTAAATTGTCAAAGTAAAAGCATTATAAATTGGAAAATACAGTAAATTGAAAGTTATTGAAAAGTATAAGCTATACACCGTTAGCCACATTGATATTACGTTTTATTTGATTATTGCTCTGCAAAGAAAAAAATTAAATTATTTGAATTTTGTTATAATAACGTTTTATCACCCATTCAAACTATGCTGTGCTGTACTTCTCAAAACAAATAATATTTTATTCAATGACAATCGCTGTGTTATTAATTGTTCAAATGCTAGTTTTATTTTTTTTATTTTATTATATTTTACTACTTTACCATTTTATAACAATTGTGGCAATTAATATTCAAATGTGAATGTAGTTATTTTAATTAGTTGTTAGTCTTTATTTAGAAACATTATAGGTGTATTTATAGTTCTTCAATAAAATTACTCATAAAATGCAATTTATTTGGTCGGTGTGATTAATAGAAATTATACATAAATGACAAATTCCTATATTTTTTCCACCTACCTGATTTTAAATATAAATATGAAAAAAAAAATTATAACATTATCTAGCTAGCTAACTCGAGGTTTATTTAAAAAAGATAAACAAGCTGCATACCTATATCCCCTATAATTTAAGAACATTAATTATTTTCATTTAAAAAAATCTATAAAAATGTATACACGAACGTGTTTGAGGTAAGTCTTATATCTTTACTTTCCATCTAAAAATGACACGCAACGTTAGAAAGAAGAAGACAACAATTATTTTGAATGCAAAAATTTTGCATTATCGATTAGAAACTACGGCTCTTTCTAAAAATAAACCACAATAACGTTTGCATAAGTGCGTGTTTTAACAACTAGCAATTATTGAATTTAATTATTTATTACACTTTGTTCAATATTTCTCTAATAATTTTTTTTATTAAGAAAGTTGGTTAGATTAGACTATTTTTTTAAAACACCTTTTTATTTTAAATTTATTATCCAATATATCTAATATATTAACTATAACACGTGTTATTAATTATTGCAAACGAAATAGTTTCAAAGATAAACCTTTAACAATTAAACATGGTATGTTTCTTTTCTGGTCATTTTTCCAAAATAAATGTTATGAAAATGAAAACGACAACTATTTTATGATAATCTTAAAAATATGTTTAAAACTTATTTATTGATAGCATTTGGTTTAACGTTATTATTTTGTATAGTTTCTAATTAACAATTCCCAATTTATGTCAACATGACATGGGTGCACTGAATTTAAAAACGTTTTTAAAGAATTCTAATAAAAAAATGCCTTTACTTTGGAAATCGAAAAAACGGTTTCTGCTGTTTTCTGTTTGTAGCATTAATTATTTAGAGATTTATTTACTTTTCGAACTTCTTGATCCAGAATAACAAATTTTTATACCTACGTAACCAAATTATTCATTAGTTTTTATTTTATCATTTTAGTAAAAAAAGGTAATAAAAACAATAAAACCTTCCTCTTATTTCTGACCATAAATTTTAGGCATAATGTAAATAAAAATAAAATTTCTAACCAACCGCATAAGGGAAGTAATGAATAAAAAACTTACACTTAAAACATAACACGTTTCTATTAAGTCTTGTAGCCAGTCAACATTTCTGGATAAGATTTGTCCATATTTTTCATAATAAATCGCGTCTGGAACTGTTTTAAAACCTATCAAGATAAAATAAATTTCGTGTGTCGGCTTGACTGTCTCTACGACACACCCCGGACTACTGCCTCCCAGAATGTTTTCCGACGGATTGCCATCGATTTTCCAGGTTGTTTTAGTTGGCCAACTACCCCATTGTGTGTACATTTGTAATCAATATTTGAGAAAAAGTTTTAACGACGTTTCTGTCTCCGTTCTTTTTCTGAATCGTAGTTACTATTTTCGACCTTTGGGGTTAGAGAGCGTATGTACAAATTAAAATCTATTATTTAGATTTAAACTAATTATTGAACTGAATTATTGAATTCCGCAAGTAAAAGAAATATATATCCATTTAGTACTAGCTTTTAAACAAATACCTGCCATCAAAAATCAGGATGTGTGATGTGGCTAATCTGTTAGATATAGGTAGGTACTTAAGAATTACTACAGTTATATTAGGCCGGAAAAAGCAGCATCATCTAAAAAAAATCAAATTAAGTCCAAATTTTACTTATACCTTTATTTTAACTTTAGAAGTCATGTCTAAAAAGTTCCCATTAATATCGCGCTTGGGTTTTTAGTTATTTAAGATTGATTAAACTTGTATTTTCTCAAATATCTCGCGTTTCGTGAGTCGCATGACTTTTTGCGTTATTACAAATATTGAACAGAAAATTCCCTACAAAAAAGATTATATAAGTCTTTTCCGTACGACCAACGATTCATTCAAAATAACATAACACACAACAAAGTTATGCTGCAAGGCACGCGACGCATTTATGTCTCGACAAAAAAAGTATGTGGTATCTCTGTTTACTGCAAATACATATTTCGAATTTGGAAAATCCATTACGTATCTTTCTGGCAATCTATGGAGCTCCTAAATCAAAATTGTGTATTAAAAACTATCGATACATGATATTTGCAAAGTCAACAAGACTTAACAGCCAAGTTAAATTGTCATCTCTTCCTACTACTGGCGCAGCCGCAGCCGCACGCTAAAATCTAAGTCGAGTGTATTATCAAGTACAGAATTGGCTTGGTAATGATTTAAATTCTGAACAACTGACGATAAATAATAATGTTTTACAGCCCATTAAGACTTTATTGCCACCCGCACCACTGTACTTTGAAATACAATTTTTTGCAACGGCTCTAAAGGGTGTAACACAAATTGCGGGTGCAGAAAAGTTGGACTGTTCTGTTCAATAATTTGTGGCCACTGTCATGGTCAGTCTCATCGCAAGAAGTGTCGATAGCGTTACCGAACAAAATATTCAGGATGAAAAACATAACGTATTTGATCCTCTTAACGAAGAAAATGTTAGGGAAGAAAGTAACCACGAGACACAAATAAAGGAACAAACATTTGAGGGGACAGGCGACTAAACCCTGGAGGGGGGTGGGGGGGAATAAGAGAACTTGGTAGGGGACAAAGACGTTGAAGAGGGGACAGAGTACGAAAATGAGGATGAGCTGTAAAATTCCCTAAAACAAGCACAATCATGGATTAGGTTTACTGGGGAAACCATGTAAAAAATGCACCTTGCATCCTACCCCTAAGGTGGTCTGGAAATGGATGCGCCGCTACCCGATGCTTTCCTGGAGTATAATGTAGAAACGGTAGGTTTTATCAAAATACTTATAAAACATTTTTTAAAGAGCATTTTTATTTTTAATCCTTATTTTCTACAATAACCAAAAGGTTATAATATGTGTATGCAAAATGTCAGCTCACTTGGATTCTTTTCGTAGATAAATGCTTGTGTAACTGGAGTAAATGGCTTTTAAAGAGCACCCAATTTTCTCATATTAACCTATTAAACGAGCTAAAACTGTGACCGGGAGATTGGTTTAATTTTACGAATGGATTACGAAACATATTGTACTCTTTTAAATGAATAACCACTCTTTCCATCAACCAATCTGACAAGTTCCTAATCATAGTCCACACAAATGTGATACAAAGAAATACCGTAAAAAAATCGCAAATTTTTAAAAAATACATTAATTTTTAAGTCATCATCGGATGCCGATTAGTATGCCACCTAGTTTAAATCTGCAGTCTGTGGGCAACTGCTACATGTACTATAAAACAATGTACGGCCTTTTTCTTCGAACAGACTGTTCATTGAGCAATTTATCGAGCAAAGCAGTCAGAAAAGCCGCAGTCTATGGGCTACTTTAAGTCGCTACTATATATATATCGCTATCTATATTTTTATTTTTTGAATCAATGAATTTACTCTTCATTTACCGTTGTTCTGCTCCTACCTGCTATAGTAGGTTATACTTACAAAAAAAAATCAATAAGAATAGTAAATTATAAAATTATAAAATACCTATTTTTAAAGGTAACTTTAGTCGTTTTGTAACAAATTTTTGAATAGGTTTTATTTGTGAAGCCAAGCACTTAAAAGTTTGCATTTAATAAATAAACTAAACAGCTTGCTACTGCTAAAGCTTTGTTGTATCATGCTGCTAGGGACACAACCACCAACATCACCACCATAACCTAACTAAACTTAAACCTACAGGTTAACAACTCTAGGATAAGAAAATAGTAAGTTGAAAAGAGATTACGTACATCAGGCACATTTCTATAATTATTATACCCGTTTGAGTGAAGTATTTGTGAACATTTATTTTATGCGGTAATCGATAGTTTTTTTAATATAGAATGAAAATCCAAAAGTCCTAAAAAATCACAGGTGAGCTAAAGTCGCCATTTTGAAAAACATGGCCGCAAACGTGTTTTCTTAAACGGTGAAATTTTAGTCCGTTTGATTTTAATTTTTTTTTTGTATAGCGGGTACAATAAAAATATGTATTTCCTAGGTCTACAACCAAAACAAAAAATAACAAAAAAAAAAATTTTGAAATTTTTTATAATTTTTTAAAATAAATTGTAGTTACCGACCGCAATAAAAAACAAACAAAAAATTTTTTTTGAACGTTATAGAATAGAAACTTTGCTTGAGGACGCTTTGTAGTTCAAATAGAATACTTATCGTGGATGGGGGTGCACATCAAGCAGGACACAAACATAATATAGAGACCGGGGCAGGTTGTAACACGGGGTAAGTTGTAACTAGTGATGCCGCGAGACGAGACGAGACGAGAATTGGCCCATTCTCGTCTCGTCTCGTGAGGCGAGAATTTTTTTTTATCTCGTCTCGGCGAGAAACGCGTTTTTCTCGCTCGAGAGTGCCATTGTCTCGTCTCGTCTCGTCTCGTCTCGTCTCGTCTCGTCTCGTCTCGTCTCGTCTCGTCTCGTCTCGTCTCGTCTCGTCTCGTCTCGTCTCGTCTCGTCTCGTCTCGTCTCGTCTCGTCTCGTCTCGTCTCGTCTCGTCTCGTCTCGTCTCGTCTCGTCTCGTCTCGTCTCGTTTTTTCTCGTGAGTAGGGAATCATAAAAAATATTTTTTTATACGAATCTTAAAGGGGGTAAACATTTAAAAGTATCTGGTCGTCTCGCAGAATGGTTTAATATAAGTCGGTTTGTTAGTCATGTGACTTAGAAACTATTTTTCTTAGATCAACAAAATATTGCAAGCGGCCATAAGACATAATTCACGTAATGTAATAGGCTTGGCACCGAGGTATTTTCAGTCCAAAATATACGGGGTGGTAAAAGATACAGAATAGAGAACGATTTATAATAATAATAATAGATTCATAATGGAACTACCCTTCTTTTATTATTTATTTTTCTGGCATAATTCGGGGCATAATTAACTGCAATAGTTTGGAAAATATTCGACTAAATAAAGGGATCAGCCCAAAATGTCATCCGGGGAAAAACCTTAATTTTTTTATTACATTAATAGAAAGTGCAAGAGAAAGAACTTAGAGAAGTATTTCCGAAAATGCTCTATTTGACATATCAAAATTTAAAAATTCACTTTATTTTTTGCTCTTTTTACCCAAAAAATACAAAAATTTATTACGAACAAGCTTAATTTTACGCAATTAGGAAAAATATTGTAAGTAACATGTGCGAAAAGTTCCGTTTCCACACTCACTTAGTGGCATGCCCGGACTTGCTTCGAGCCGTTCGTGCAACTGCCACCTCGTGCGGAAAAGTATCATTTACCGCACTTAATAATTATTTTCAATAGCCAAATTTATGTCTGAGACCTGTGTAATAAAATGAGGCAAAATAAGGCATACACTTGAATCATTCGTACTGAATGTCACTTTACCTATTATATTAGACCTTTTATTTTTAATTTATTTACTAATGTCATAATTGAGACTATTAACTTAATGCTATTGTTTCAATAACACTAGTTTCATGGCCCTCCGTTGTCTTTATCTGTGATTTGCTAATAAAGTTTCGGTTCATATACAGGGTGTTATGAAAGTATTGTCAAATATTAAAACTGGTAAGAGAGATATGAAATGAAATTCACACTTTTATTAATGATTTTTGTGTGAGAAGTTTTTGGCGAATTTCGAATTTTTGATACAAAATTGTTAAATTTAGTCAAAATCTATCGCCTTTCGCCTTGTGAATGAAATTTGACTGGGGTCCTTTTCGATATTGTGTTTTCAATCGAAAATGCTTTCTTTCAGATTTGGTTAATTATTTAAAAATGTCAACTACTAACCGTAGACAGAAGAAAGA
Organism: Polydrusus pterygomalis; assembly: GCA_963969555.1. NCBI lineage: Eukaryota > Metazoa > Arthropoda > Insecta > Coleoptera > Curculionidae > Polydrusus > Polydrusus pterygomalis. The sequence goes on from OZ018376.1 coordinate 128,776,175, forward strand.
GGCTAGACAATTTGATTCTGTTCTCTTGAATATCTGTTTTAAGCAGCGGCGCACCCAGGATTTTATGTAAGGGGGGGCCCGCCAACCAATGCCAGAAGCAAATTTTTTCATAAACTTTTGAGTTAGGTACGCATTTTTCTAGAACTTTGGAGCTTTTTTAACAGGTACTATTGAAAGATCGCAATAGCCTAGTTCAATCGAGGTAAATATCTAAACAAATTGACTTTTTAAAATATCCACTTTAATAATTATTCCGGACAAAACACCACTCTTTTTACCAAATAAAATATAGGTAATAGTAATGACGACATATCCATAACACAAATATATTTATTTAAAAATATAAATTAGTACAAAGCCCAACAATAAACAAAATTTTATAAATAATAGAAACCAAAACTTTATCATAACACCTTTCCTTTGCATTTGTTAAATATGTAAGTCTAATTTTCTTCGACCCTTAGAAAGTTCACAAGAAACAGGAACATTCTTATGAATAAATAAATTTGCCAAACCATTACCTACGTCTTACTTGCCCGGCGGAATTTCTTAAGTACCATTTTAAGTACTTTAATGTGGAAAATGAAATTTCAGAGGTACTGGTGGTGGGAAGGGTAACAAAAATTTGCAAAAGATTTTTTATATTGGGAAATATCATACCATTTCATTAAATATATAGCTTAAACATATCGGAGGGTATTTCTTTGCTATCTGTAAACTTGTCGTTCCATAATTTAAATTCGCATATTAGAATGCTTTCATTATAAAAATTTTCAAAAAATTAATAATTTGCATAAAAAGAACGAAGGCTGAGAAAGCTTTGCAAATTTTCTACTTGTTTAGTGGGACGGGGCAATAAACAGTTAAAAGAAAAATAATTGGAAATTAAAGTTTTTTTTTAGTGGGTTAGTGGAAGTCAATTTCATTGGGGGTTTTGGGGGGGGCAAGGCCCCCTTGCCCCCCCCCCCCCTGGGCGCGCCACTGGTTTTAAGGTAAATGCCTTTTTTTGATTTAAAATATTCATTTTTTAACCTTATTTTGACTTATTATCGAAATCAATGTGACATGGAATCTTACGTTTTTCAAGTAATTAAAGTATAAATTTTAATAAATAGCTCAAAATTGTACATATTGATCTAAAAAAAATTTCGGATTCGAGTTTTTTTCGTTTCTTTGCATTTTTTGAGAACATTTACCATAGTAATGCATATTTTTTTTAACACCATCAGAAAGTAGAGATTTCAACGAACAAAAAGCCTACCGAGTTTTTTAAAAAAGCAGATATTTTGACGTGAGAATTTTCGATTGAAAATTAGAGTGTTTTTTCGATATTAAGTTAAAATAAGGTTAAAAAATAAATATTTTAAATCAAAAAAATTACAGTGTGTTTAGGACATAAAAAGGTAAGTTTTCAACAAATTTCGTGGATAAAAAAAATTTTTTGTAAAAGATAAAAATAAAAAACAAAAAACTTGGGTATTTGAATTTTTCACATACATTTTAAGGTTATAATATGAAAAAAGTGTAAAAACAAAAGTTGTAGATCTTTTTATTACCTACAACTTGGCAATTTAACGTTTTTTCATAGGACTGCTGTGCTGAAGCACTGGTCTAATACCTAAAATTCAGTGTTCTAACAAACGAGAAAATTCGAGAAAATTCGAGAAGAAACGAGAAATTTCTCGACGAGAAACGGTCTTCTCTCGTCTCGTAACTTGTCTCGAGAAAAAATTTCACTCTCGTCTCGTCGAGACGAGACGAGACGAGACGAGACGAGACGAGACGAGACGAGACGAGACGAGACGAGACGAGACGAGACGAGACGAGACGAGACGAGACGAGACGAGACGAGACGAGACGAGACGAGACGAGACGAGACGAGACGAGACGAGACGAGACGAGACGAGACGAGACGAGACGAGACGAGACGAGACGAGACGAGACGAGACACGAGAATTTCTCGTCTCGGCGGCATCACTAGTTGTAACACACCAAATATTTTCCTAATTTAAAAGCTGGCAACCCCGTACCCTATGTAGGCTTCTGAAGAACACTGTGAAGCTCAGTTATGTCTAGACAGTCGAGCAACAGACATTGTGGTTAAGGTTATTTTCGATATTGTTTATATTGTTACACGTAAAGTAAAAATCAATATCATAATTTTGTTTCAAAATAAATGTTACAATAAGCCGCCTGCTGAGTTTTTTTTTGTCATAAATGAATCATTGCAGTCTAGGTCATTATATTGGCAAAGCTATGCATGATTATATATTTACTTTTTTTTTCTGCAAAGACAAAACGAAAATATTCGATCCGGGGGTAAATTGTAACAATCTAATTGGGGCAAAATGTAACATGTTACAATTTACCCCAATGTGATAAATTATGCATTAACAACAGTACTTTCTGAAATAGCTGAACTCGAACCCGTTGCTTCAACATAAGGATTAAGTTGACGTTACTTAACAAATGGAAAGCAATATTACATTCTCTCCAGAGTTTGTTCGTCCACTTCCTAAAGCTGATCAGCGAAAGGCAACCCTTAAGGGTCGAAAAAAAGAAGATCAGCGGTACTAACTGACACACCAGAGAAGGATGCACTGGAAGAAAACAAAATGGTCGAAAGGCCAAAAAGTCCAAAATTATTAAGTCGAAAGCCAAAAGAAAAGTTTACATAGAATCAGACGATTCTTCAGAAGAAAAGTACTTTTGTTTATTTGCACTGAATCATATGGGCGTAGCAAACCTAACGAAAAATGGATTAGTTGCCACAAGTGTAAAAAGTGGTCACATGAAACTTGCACCGACTTAAAGTTCCCATCAATAGATACCCAAAAATAGCTACATCACATTAAATAATGTTTATTTATGTTTGTTTAAAATGTTTTTTTATGTTCACGCTCATGTTTTTTATGTTCAGGTTTATATTTAAGTAAATATACCAATAAAAAAATATGCGTTACGACTTACCCCGCTTAGTGTTACATTTTACCCCGAGACGGGGCAATTTGTAACAAAGGTTCGGATCTATTTAAAAAAAACCTGACAGTTTAATTTTTGAAAATATTGTCATATATATTTAATCAATTTGTTCACAACATATGTAAGTAGACATTCATGACAAAAAAAAATTGATTAGTGAAAACAGCTCCAAGAAAAAAAATTTCAAATATTTTTTGTTACAACCTGCCCCGGTCTCCCCTACAGGGACGTTACGTTACGCTATTGATTCCCCAATACATGAGGCACATAGAATAATAATGGTTCAACTACAATACAGTTAATCTAGCGATACTGAAGAGTTTGCGAAATGTATTATAGAAAATTAAGAAAACTTTTTGGTTGTTTATAAATGATTTATTATTGAAAACTAAATATTGAATTATAAAAAGAATACGAAAAACATAAACTTAATAAACAAATTATTGGTTAAACATAGCTTTAAACATTTTTTTCTGGACTTGGTCTATTATTACAGTGAAAATTTCATAGTTTTAGCACAGTGAAATACTAATCATAGTTCATCTCGTCATTGAATGATCGATCTTCTGTATTAATATTTGGTAATGATGAGCCAGTGGGCTACTTCAACTGGTAAGTTGCGGTAATATTGATGACATATTGGCGGAATATATGGTAAAAGATCGACCATATCTTTTTTTTAGCACCTGTAACCACCCTTCTTGGTGGGTACAGTGGATCCTGGCAAATATTCATCAGATTATTTAAAAATCTTCGTGGTGCAGTTCAATAACGTTGAAATGTGGCAGCTTTATTTTGAATTTTTGATAATTTCCATTCACTGACCTGGGCTGCAAATTTGGGCATGTTTTCTTGCTGCACTTTCGATGCCACCGAATTCGCCATCATTGGGGATTACATTAATGGAGACATCTGGATCCTGCACAAGTTTAAGAAGAGAAAGGCTTGTTTTTATATTGCGATTCTGCCCAATGCACGAATCTGAGTACGCTATAACATGAGAATGAGACGCAGCCTTTTCTTTTAAATGTTTAATTAAACAAGTTGCTATATCCGGCGAGCCACGCCCACCTTCAGTCTCATCTCATATCTGTACATGTATTCTGTTTTGTCATTTTCACAGTGTCATATAAGTATGAATTTCTGTAAGCAACAGAAACTAAGCTTTGGGTATGGGAGAGGTTTTTGTAAATCAAACATCATTACATAAGCTTCGTTCACTTTTTCTAACTAGGTTCTACTAGTTTAATCATTGTCGGAGTCTGACAGGTATTCCGAACCAGAATCACTAAAATCACTCCAGTCGCTTATATTATTAGCTTGTTCGGAATTCATCACAAAAAACTAGGTTATACGTTATAATATTATTATACAATACGCACGCAGCTAACAAGTTTCAGACTAAAAGTGATTTTTATACTGAAAATTATTTGTTTTGACATCCGCATTCAGAATAAATACCGCCATCTCCTGGTAAAAATATCAACAACTAGGAGATAGACCACTTTAATACTGAAAAATAAGAATCAGACAATGCATTTTTGATGGAAAGGGAATAATGAAAAAGAATGGAGTTGGACCACTATTATTCTATGTGCCTCACATGTTTGTTGTTCGGCTCTTTGCGTTCTGACATGTTGAAATAATTTTAGACAATTTCTACTTAACATTGATAATGTCCTTCCTCAAAGCTTTGGATACAATATCACGAAATGGTAGGTAACTATAATAAAACTTTTTTTTAAAGCCGAACGCTGTGGGGAATGAAAAATATATCTAACCACTGTAAAAATGATGTACAGGTCATTTACATTATGCCAAGTTAGCTCACCTATATGTTCAGAATATAACAAAATTTAAAAAAACAATAACCCCAAGTGACTACAAAAATTTTTGTAATATTGGGTGTTTTAAGACACGTCGTGACGTCGTACTAATAAATTATGGTCTGGTACGTGGACTGATATACATATGTATTAGAGACGTTTTGTGGTGTTCAGTCTGGCCAGTCAGAACAACATATTGAACTTGGGGACTCTCGATTTACCCGAGATAACAAAAATTTAAAAATAATTCTATAATGGCTAAAAAAATCACAAATTGTTTAGTAATAGTTTTTTCAAACTTTCGTGCATATCAAATGGAGTTTAAGTTATGGAAACTGTGAATTGCCACATAGCAAATTAAGCAGGATTTAATTAAATTAATTCATAAAACATTTTTTTTCGGAAATACGCTATAAAACTGAGACCATTAGCATTCGTAACTAGAAGTATGAAATTACGGGACGACACCATGCTTTTAGACTCGTACCAGTTGTATAATAGGATTATTTGTTTAAAAACCTAAGTATGATCTTAAAAATTATTTTTGTTATAAATTAGCATCTTCACGTAGTATAGGTTGTTTGTGGTACTTTATATACATACGTATATTATTTGTATGTTAAAGCTAACTGCACTGAACAATAATTTAACAGAAAATTAAATTAAGAAGCCATTAATATTGAATTAAAAAAATTATTTATAACTAGACTGGGTACATATCGCTAATCGTCAGCCGAGAGTGCATCTAATATTAGTACTAAAAGGATTTACAAAAATTTACAATAAAAAAATACTTTTCTTTTCTTTTTTTCTATTTACTATTGCTTTTTTTGCCTCACCTTCCTGCGGAACGCGAAGGGAAAACATTTCGCCAAATTGTCATTATAACAACTGACCAAAACTACACAATGGTGCAAAATTTCCGTTTTCTCGTATAGATAGGTAGTTTTCTGAGACGGCGCCGTATAGGTGCTCTTTAAACTCGCACACCTTTTTGCAATGTGGGATATACTTTCCATATTTGCTCTATAAAAATATGTAAGTATTCAATCGATTAAAACATAAGCAAAAAATTATTCTTACATGGAAGCTATCAATTATCAGTTAATAAATTTGTAGAAATATTATTCTATTCTTCTGTTCTAGTTCGTTTGTTTAATTATACGAGAGCTGTCACTTTGACAGGTAAGAGTCATTTTTTTTAGCTTTTTCGTAGCGAGGGTTATCGCTGTAAAAATCCTAAATTAAAAAATTTTTCAGTTCCTAAATAACAAAGTTCTATACGACAGCTGTCAGACTTTGACAGGTAAGTTTTAATTTTTTTTTATTTTTTCGTAGCGAGAGTTACAGCTATAAGAATCCTAAATTGAAAAATATTTCAGTTCCTAAATAACAAAGTTCTATACGACAGCTGTCATTTTGACAGGTGAATGTCAATTTTTTTTAAGCTTTTCTTGTATCTAGGATTAAAGCTGTAAGAATCCAAAATTTTTAAAAAATTCAGTAGTTAAATAACAAAGTTCTATACGACAGCTGTCAAATTTTGACAGGTAAGTGTCAATTTTTTTTTAGCTTTTTCGTAGCGACGGTTATAACTGTAAGAATCCCAAATTTAAAAAAAATTCAGTACCTTGATAACAAAGTTTTATACGATACCTGTCAGATTTTGACAGGTAAGTGTCAATTTTTTAGCTTTTTTCGTATAGATTATTATAGCTGTAAATCTCCAAAATTTAAAAAAATTTCAGTAGGTACCTAAATAACGAAATTTAAAAAAAATAAAAAATAAAAGTTTATATACACATGCGGATTTGAACCAGAGACCTTCGTTCCAAAACCCCAACTCTCTACCATTGCGCCACCGAAGCTTACAGATTGATTTGTGGTAAATAGGATATTAATGCCATAATGGATATTATACACAACTTTAAGTACATATTAAAAATACTTACTAATACACTTTTTTCAATTATATTTGGTCAACCGCAAAGAAAAAGGTCCAAGACAGGTGTTTCATACATTAAATACTCTCCAAATATTATAAAAACTATAAAAATTGAAGTTAATATGCCTCCTGCAAGCCATTTTTATTATTACAAGTACGGGTATAAATGCGATATTTTCCCCCTTATTTTTGGTCAAACGAAAAATATTAAGGGTTCAAGGTAGGTATTTCACACAAAAGATGTGGTCTAAATGGTCTTATTCCTCTAAAAAGTCAATTTGGAAATCGCATTTTTCACCTATTTTTGACAGATGGTATAAAAGTTGTTCACGCCCACCGACCCACGTGTCGATTGCAAAGCCATCTTTCCAAAAGTTATATTAGAATTTGTAAAGGTTGCCTGTTTCCGTACCCAAAAACTTGATTTTTCTTAAACTTACGAATATATTTTAATAATTTTGGATATGTAGAGGTGTTGAGAAGTAATCAGCGCATTTTTTGAGAAAAAAATAAAACGGTTTTGTTAAAAATTAAATAAGCTACAGTCGATATAGTAAAACTTCAGCTTCTTGATGTCTTGATAATTCCTAAATTAATTTTATTGAGCTACAAAATATGTTTTCCCAGAGCGCGTTTATTATGCAAACTAAAGCTTGTTTATCGGTCGATATGGTGGACCAAGAAAAAATTTAAAAAGTTATATATAGACACTTGCAGAAGTATTTAAGCAAACCAGTGCGACGCTAACCGAAATTACGGGACTTCAAATTAATAAGCTGCCGTTTTTTCCGTATTAAAGATAAAGAAACGAAAAAATATCTCCAAAATACAATTTGAAGAGCTCTATCCGCTAAAGTATACAACGTTTCGATCAAATGTCGTTTTCCGTACGAAAAAAAATCACGTCTTACACTGTGGTTTCCAGTTTCTTACCATTTTCGGCAATTTCCATTCCAGTAAGGTATAGAACGATATACTGGAAAAAGGTAGATTTTGAGATGGCCTAACCGATTATCCAAACCGAATGTCGATTGGATGCACCCAATTCGACTTATTATCGATCCAAGAGGTACCATTTTCGACCAAATTTTGACTTTGAAAAAATCAAAAAAATTACTTCCAAACTTTCGATCGCGCTCACAAACAATAGGGTTCTGTAGCCCACGGTCGCCTACGCGTCGAAAAAGTTTAAATCGAAAAAACTAATTTTTGTGGCCTGTATCGAATTTCAACGAGATCCCGATATTTCTCGACTTTAAAAATTAATAACTTTTTTCCGGCACACCCTGTATATTCGAAATTTTCACACAACGTAACCCCACTACTCCTCTCTAAACCCAAAAAGTTTCAATCGTCCCACTCTAACCGTTTCCGTAAAAAAAAATCGCAATTGTGAAAATGTCGAAAACCACGTAGACGCCGACAACATACATAGGGTAAAGTTGGTAGAGATGCCCCAGTGGTAGAGATGGCCTACCTTTATAACTCGAAAACATTTACATATACGATCGTTTGGTTTGTCCAAACCCAATCAGTTGTTTATGCTAAAGCCCGAAAAGTGGTGTAGCTGCTCACAATTATCTGGTTTTGACAAAGTTTTGTGATAGTTTTTTTGAGGTAGGTGCAAATTTTTATACATGATTACGCTATAGGTTGTAAAATCATTAATATGTTTTTATTTAATTTGCAATTTTTTCAAACAATTGTGTAATGCATGTGCTACAATATTCTAACCTCAAAACACATGTACCTGTATATTTATACAAACTACATTGTGGGGCATCTTATACCATCTTTTGGTATAGATGCCCCAGTCAAAGAGGGTAGAGATGGCCTTTTAATATTGCGGGATGTGGAGAGAAATATTCCTAAATCACCAGAAAAGATGACTGGGTAAAATGTATACACTGCGAGCAATGGTTTGACGATGGATGCAGCAAATTTGTTATTTTTTGCGATCCCTGTGGAAGAGTAACTACTAAAAAGAAGATCTAACTTATTTTGTATCCAAGTACATAGGCCATCACTACCACCCTGCGTGGGGCATCTTACCCAACCCCTAAGGGAGAGATGGCCAATTACAAAAATTTTTCTTTATGCATTTTTGTGAAATAATACTTGTTTTTTCTGCATCTTATTATAAATATTGTAACTGAATAAAGTTTCAATTACTGAAAAACATGCTCATTTTTTTTATTACTTATTTTTATAAAATTTAGGCCAGGTTAAGAAAAAGTGGGGCATCTCTACCAACTTTACCCTACATTATTCTCACGAAGGCGCCTATATACTGCAAAATTTTCAGAGGCAATCGGGGTTGCCGTGATTCCGCGTGAAGGAGACGAATAACATATCGCGTGTTCGCGCGATATGTAATGATAGCAAATAAAGCTTTATTTCTCTGTCGAGCAGTTTTGTGCAACTGGGTATTTGGCAAAATAAAAAATCGTGATTCTATTTTAAGGGATATTCAGGAGTAAAACTAAAATAAAAGTATGTTGGAAAAGATAGATATAAAATACAGGCTCTATCCACATACCGAAGAGCGAAAAATTTTAAAGAGTCTTGAGCTAATTTTATGCATATTATCTTTATATAGGATAATGCTTAGTTTTTAGGAGTTGACGCCCCAATGAATCAAACTTTGTGAAGCATTAAAATAAAACTGAGTAGAAGAAGAACTCGAAAAGCCAAATAAAGTTTTTTTTAACCTTTCATCTAAGCGTTCACCACAACCGACAACATTACAAATATTAGTTCTACAAAAGTTTTAACAATTCTTTATTAAAGTTGGCTTTTTCTTCTCTGTTCCTAACAAAATTCTCTACCAGAATTTCGCTTATTTTTCGTTCATATAGGCAAAATATTAGAAGGGATAGTTTTATTCAGTGTTCGAACTCGACCCCTTTTAGGTGAATATCCAAGTAACTCGTGTTGTAAATTTTAGCACATTCGTGCGAAAGCTACATTGAAGTTATGTTTACGTTTATTGCATACACATAATATATACAAAATCGTATAACCATTTTAATTTTGTTTTTTTTATCTCTCGGAAAAACCTTTTAAAAACCGCCTCGAGGCCACCAGTCGAAACCACCGAAACTTTGCTCCCGATAAGGCTAAGACACGCCTTATTTGCGCGATATTTACCTTCCGTTTATTGTACCATAGGTCTTTAGTACAGCCAAAGTATCTGCAAACGTTGGTGCTGCTTTAACTTTTTACCACTTAAATCAATTATATTTTCTTTAAAACAGTTATCGTACCAATTTTCAATAAAATTTATTTAAATCCTTAACGTGCTTTAAAAGTAGGTATATAAATATATTTTTTTTTAATTTCTTAAAAATACAAATACTGAATAATATAATAATATTTTAAAATGAGCATGTGGAATGGAAGAGATAATGGCACACACATATACAATTATGATATGGATTTCTGGGAATTCCTCTGTTGTTTTGGCCTCGGTGAGTAAAATAGTTTTGTGTACGAGTAAGAAATATTTTTTGGTGTTCCATTAAAACGTAAAACTTATGAAGTTGTTTGTTTGAAGGTGGTAGACAATGAAGTAATATCTAGAGATACTAACTAACCGAAACGTTGTGTTAAGTAACAAAATAAAGACAATGGAAGTCCGACAAGGTAATATTATTTATACTTATGAAATTGGCGTAACACGAGGAATAAAGTGTGTTGCTAACAATGAATAAGTTTGATGTGTAAGAATTTTTCATTGTTTTATTTTCCAACTTTTGGCCTTCAAAATAGGTACCAATATTCTCTTTACATTGGTTGTACTTAGCCTGTAAAATGACATTCCCAATTTTTTTTTTGAAATTTGTGGAAAAAATGGTAGTATTATTTAGCAGCGGCTCGTACAGTCGGGACACAGTACCATGGCTCTACCTACCTACTTGTACACAAAACTATTTATTAATACTCATAATTATTACTTTGTCTCCCGCCGCCTAAATATTTTTGTTAATCATTTAAAAGGTAAGACATTGATGCCTAACGGCTATCAGTGCAAAAACTTCCTGCCGTTTCGTCCTACCGGAAAAATTCCATTTGGATATACCGGCCAGGCTATTAATCGCATAAGATAGAAAGAGAGATCCATATAATAATAAGACATAATAAATATATCTTCTTCTTTTACTGACTCATAAGGAATTTTGTTCCTTGGCCAGATCCCAAATCAGGTCAGGATTGGCGGATTCTCACGTGCTTTATTTTGTCTAGCCAGCGAGTACCAGTCTAGTTAGTCCTTTGTCATTGCTACTGCTACCAGTTTACCAGGTGTTTTTAATACGATTTTCCGTATCGAAATATTAACTTAAATATAAATTTATCATAATTTAATTATTGTTGTAGGTTAGGTCGGTGGGTTATCCGGGGTTAGGTTGATCAGTTTGTTTTATTCCTTTATCGCATTTCAAAATGAATAAAATCAGTTTTTTAAAACATTCGCAACTGTTCACGCTTTCCTTGGAAAAAAAATATAGTCAATCGTTTCTCAAAATCAAAACAGATTACATTTTTCATTATAATTGTTCACAAAAAAGTTACATGATAATATTATGTACTGTCTCAATGTGATCGTCCATTGAAATATTTTTTAAATTATTATACAGTACGTCTCCGTAAGTTTGCATTATATGAAAAACTTTTTTATTATTCATTTTACGAAAAAAAGTTATTCTTCATAAAAAGCTCTGCATGGTCTAAAACCTAAAATGCAACTATCAAATATCGAAATTTTCCAGTCATATACGAGGTTTGTCAAAAAATGTGAATTTTTTCCAAGAATGTGAATTTTTCCCAAGAGTAAAGTACCTTTATTTTTGACATTATCAAAAATTGTTATTAAAAAAAGTTGATAAGAAGTAAAAACCACGTCTAAATATGCAATAACACGCATTTAATTAATTAAATAATGAAAAAATTAAAAATAAATTAATAAAATAATTTTTCTACATAAATAAGTATAATTGCATATTTAGACGTGGTTTTTAGTTCTGATCAACGTTTTTTAATAACAATTTTTGATAATATCAAAAATAAAGGTACTTTACTCTTAGGAAAAATTCACATTCTTGGAAAAAATTCACATTTTTTGACAAACCTCGTATATGACTGGAAAATTTCGATATTTGATAGTTGCATTTTAGGTTTTAGACCATGCAGAGCTTTTTATGAAGAATTAATTTTTTTTCGTAAAATGAATAATAAAAAAGTTTTCCATATGATGCAAACTTACGGAGACATACTGTATAATATAATATTAAATATTAAGGCGTCAAGGCGTAAGTTATAGCTGCTCTCTGGAAGTGTCATTGTTAAGATATAAAAGGGTTGGTTGGCAAAGGAAAGTCCTTTCTACCTTCTTTTATTTATAAAATACTAAAATTGCCTACGCGTCTCGGCTTATATAAGCCATCTTCAGGGCGGAGCTGTAAGTAAAGGAAAGGAAAAGTTATGTAATAAAATTTACAAACCCCTTTTTTTAAAAGGACGAACTTAAGTAATTGTATGTCCTTAAACTTACAGATTATACAGAAAATACGTATACAGGGTCACATAGCGAGACGCACCCAGTCAACACACAAATAAATAACTAACATTAACTTAAAAAATTAAAAATTACGGCACAATCATGATTTAAAAAATAAATAAACACGTGTAATAAACGAAAAGATACTGAAAACCAAACAGTTTAGTCACCAGGTGATACCGCTGACAGCATTCAGTACCTTTTCGTTTGTTACACGTGTTTATTTATTTTTTAAATCATGATTGTGCCGTAATTTTTAATTTTTTAATTTATTGTTAGTTATTTATTTGTGTGTTGACTGGGTGCGTCTCACTATGTGACACTGTATGTGTATTTTCATAATCTGTAAGTTTTAGGATACACAATGACTTAAGTTCGTCCTTTTTAAAAAAAGATTTTTTAAAATTTTATTACATAACTTTTCCTGAAACACGCATATTATAAAAAACATTGCTTTATTTTATACGACAATTTTTAAAACTTGAGAGCTCGAATTCGAAAAGTACCAAATGGTATTTATTTTAATTTATTGACCTAAAATAATGCCGTTCTTGCATGAGGAATTATCATTTAATAGATCCCCATTTATTCAATCCACTCCACCAAAAATTCTTCAGTTGGTAGAAAACTGTGTTATTTTTCATCACTTGCAGTTGATAGTTACATGTTTTATTTAGCAAAAAGCTACAATTAAATATTTTTAGTATTGAAAATACTATTGGGATCGTTTTTAGGCAAACTTTGCATTGGTGTCGCGACCTGACACCGCAATATCTCGAGCGGTCTTGTTTGTAACATAATACTCTGATAGTACTTGTATTGGTAAATATAAATATGAATAACAGCGTAAAGTCGGCAAGTAAATAAAATAATGTTTAAGTGTGTGTTTTCATAAGGCCAGGGGTGTAATGGCACTTTTGGTGGATTGGGAGCTACCGAATTACAAATTGAACATTCCTTGCACATACTTTCGATTTCCAAATCTATTTTTGGCCACCAAAAATATGAACGAGCAATTGTTTTGCATTTACTAATGCCCATGTGGCTTAAATGAATTTCGTTAAGCAAAAATGATTTTAATTTTTCGGGTACCACCACCCTGTAACCCCATAAAATGCAACCATGTTCTAAGTGCAACTGGTCTCGTTTAAGATAAAAAGTTTTATATTTATCTAAACTTTTATTTTTTCTGGCCACCCCTGCTGTTCGATTCCCGGCCGGAGAGCCAGTATCGACTTCCATCCAAATAGGAATATTTTCTACATTTAAATTAACTTTAAGGGGTTTTTCGTCAGTAGACGTTATAAAAAGTGTGATAATTTAGAATTATTTAGAAAGAAACTTGAATTTTCTAAATGGTAAAATTTGTGTATTTAAATTATTATTTATCTGCATACAGTCAGGAAATAAAACTACTTATTTTACTGATAAACAACGAATAATTCTTTATTTCGACGACCCAAATATTTATAGCCATGGTACAAAAAACATAACAAAATAAGTGGAATTTCTACAAGGTGTATAAACGTGTGTTATATAAGGTGAATATATTACAGTTTGTGTTTTAAAGAATGCCGTAATAGTTTTGTTAAAAAGTGTTTTATTGAGATAAGGTATATAATTATGTATATTTGTGTTGTGAAGACTGCCATAATAATTTTGTTAAATAAGGTAAGTTCACGTTATTAACATCGGAATATTATATCGAAAAAAAAGAGTGGGAGGCAAAAAGTGGAAGCACAATAATTGCATATACAGGGTCCGCCCAAATTTGGTTAACAAATGGGATAATTTTTTTATTATTGATTTCTCAGAAAATGTTATTGTACATAAAAGTTTTGCATCTTGAGTAAATCATTTTGACGTATTCAAATCTTCTGTGGCATATACAGGGTGAATATAAAATAGACAAATATGACTCGGCAAGTAAATAATGTTAAGTTTTAGTTTGTGTTTTAAAGAATGCCATAATAATTTTGTTAAAAAGTGTTTTATTGAGATAAGTTATATAATTATGTATATATTTGGGTTTTGAAGACTGCCATAATAATTTTGTTAAATAAGGTAAGTTCACGTTATTTAAATCGGAATATTATATCGTAAAAAAAGAGTGGGAGGCAAAAAGTGGGAGCACAATAATTGCATATACAGGGTCCGCCCAAATTTGGTTAACAAATGGGATAATTTTTTTATTATTGATTTCTCAGAAAATGTAATTGTACATAATGGTTTTGCATCCTGAGTAAATCATTTTGACGTATTCAAATCTTCTGTGGCATATACAGGGTGAATATAAAATAGACAAATATGACTCGGCAAGTAAATAATGTTAAGTTTTATTAAAGAATGCCATAATAATTTTGTTAAAAAGTGTTTTATTGAGATAAGTTATATAATTATGTATATATTTGTGTTTTGAAGACTGCCATAATAATTTTGTTAAATAAGGTAAGTTCACGTTATTTAAATCGGAATATTATATCGAAAAAAAAAGAGTGGGAGGCAAAAAGTGGGAGCACAATAATTGCATATACAGGGTCCGCCCAAATTTGGTTAACAAATGGGATAATTTTTTTATTATTGATTTCTCAGAAAATGTAATTGTACAGGGTCATCCAACCAGGACTGAACAGGGGCCTATTTTTTTAGTTTCCCTGTATTTTTATTTAAACCAATATAGCCATTTAGTTTATGCTTTGCCGTAGAATCTAAAATTACCATTTAAAAAGCGATCTGACTTAAAACAAAGGAACTGTGGCGTAAAGTTGTTGTTTTTTCAATGGAACACCCTGTATATTATTTATTTTTATGAAACGCCCTTCTTTCCTGATTCCATAAATATATAGTTTGTCCATATTAGCTCAAACCGTTTTTAAGATATGAGCAATCAAACATTTAAAAAGCTGTATTTTAATGCATCGCCATTACGGGGATTTTCTTGTCCAAGGCATTCTAGACGTATTAAGCTCAAATGAATACAGCTTTTTAAATGTTTGATTGCTCATATCTTAAAAACGGTTTGAGCTAATATGGACATATGGAATCAGGAAAGAAAGGCGTTTCACAAAAATAAATAATATACAGGGTGTTCCATTGAAAAAACAACAACTTTACGCCACAGTTCCTCTGTTTTAAGTCAGATCGCTTTTTAAATGGAAATTTTAGATTCTACGGCAAAGCATAAACTAAATGGCTATATTGGTTTAAATAAAAATACAGGGAAACTAAAAAAATAGGCCCCTGTTCAGTCCTGGTTGGATGACCCTGTACATAAAGGTTTTGCATCTTGAGTAAATCATTTTGACGTATTCAAATCTTCTGTGGCATATACAGGGTGAATATAAAATAGAAAAATATGACGTCAGTTACTCAAAAATTTAAATAAAGTTTTTTTCTAGTGCTAATAGTTTTCAAGAAAAGTCAAGGTAAAAATCAAATTTTTGCTCTTATTGAATTTTTACACTTTTCATATTAACTGTTAATATGGCTGTTTCACTTTTTAAATTTTTAAAATTTTTGAGTCACTGACGTAATATTTTTCTATTTTATATTCACCCTGTATATGCCACAGAAGATTTGAATACGTCAAAATGATTTACTCAAGATGCACAACTTTTATGTAGAATAAAATTTTCTGAGAAATCAATAAAAAATTATCCCATTTGTAAATCAAATTTGGGCGGACCCTGTAGAATTAAAGAACATTTTTTAAACTTTTACAAAATACAAATTCAAATTAGAATGTGGGCTTTAATTATTTTCTCTATTTAAAATAAGCCTCTCTTATGGGTGGTGTGCAGGGAAGTTCTAAGAAAATTGTATAGGTGGTAAATGTGGTCTGAAAAAAAGAAAACACAATTTTTAGTACTTGATAAAACTAAACAAATTATTTATCTCAATTACAGTGGCGGTGCAAGACCTACCAAAAAAGAAATAGGTGTTTCTGAAAAATAATGAAAACAACAGAAAATAATCTCATGAAACTATAATTATATTTATTATAATGCCTAATATTATAATGCCAATATTATTATAATGCCAAAGTCAAACAGCATGGAGAAAAGAGAGTGGGATAATTTTTTTATTATTGATTTCTCAGAAAATGTTATTGTATATAAAAGTTAAGCAGTTGCATGAGTAAATCATTTGGACGTATTCAAACCTTCTGTGGCATATACAGGGTAAATATAAAATAGAAAAATATGACGTTAGTGACTCAAAAATTTTTAAAAATTTAAAAACTGAAACAGCCATATTAAAGAACTAATAAATCCAAGATAAATAGTTACATAAAGTTTTTTTCTAGTGCTAATAGTTTTCAGAAAAGTAAAGTTAAAAATAAAATTTTTGCCCTTATTGAGTTTTTACACTTTTCATATTAACTTTACATATTAACTGTTAATATGGCTGTTTCAGTTTTTAAATTTTGAGTCACTGACGTCATATTTTTCTATTTTATATTCACCCTGTATATGCCACAGAAGATTTGAATACGTCAAAATGATTTACTCAAGATGCAAAACTTTTATGTAGAATAAAATTTTCTGAGAAATCAATAATAAAAAATTATTGCATTTGTTAACCAAATTTGGGCGGACCCTGTAGAATTAAAGAACATTTTTTAAACTTTTACAAAATACAAATTAGAATGTGGGCTTTAATTACATCACATAGGACATTAAAATTTTAAAGCTGTGTCAGGTATTTTCAATACATAGGATGCTTGCGTAAGGTGCAAGATCTGTGAATTTTTTATACAATATGTGTTTTTTTTTAAATTATTTTTTTATAGATTTATTTTCAAATTCTAAAACGCCTTACAACCTTCTTTAAATAAAAACGTACAGAAAAGTTGAACAAAATTTGCAAACTGTATAAAATATTACGTTTTATTTTGTTTTTTTATTTTTAAAGTTTTTATGATAGGTATTTGATTTCTATCAAGCCTTTTTTATACTGTTTTGCTGTTTTCCGGCGCTACATGGGAGAATGTATTCACCGAAGCCGAAAAGGATCTACAACGTGTGAAGGGGTGGTTGAATTCGTTTCAACTTACTCTTAATGTGGACAAGTCCCACTTCATGTGCTTTGCTTTGTCAAAGGCATCTAGTACCAATAGAAACTCACTTACGATTCATGAGGACTCTTGCACTGACTTCAATTTGTGCCATTGCAAGGAAGTAATAACTTGTAGTAATAAAATTAAATACTTAGGTCTATATTTCGACCCACTTTTGAAGTGGGACTGCCACATAGAATATACAACATCTAAACTAAGAAAATTATTCTATAAATTTTATACTCTGCGGCTAATATTATCTAGGCGTTGTATCGTAGGAGTTTACAGTGCTTTGGTCGAGTCAATTCTAAACTATGGTATAGTCGCATGGGGTGCTGCATATGTCACTACTCTGACCCCTCTCATAATTGCGCAAAAACGTATTCTAAAAATAATGTATTTCAGGAATCAGACTTACCCCACTGATCTGCTTTTTAGTGAGGCTGGTGTTTTATGTATAAGGAAATTGTACCTGAGATCAGTTATAAGGCTAATATTGCTCAAAAAAATATTACTGATAAAAACAAGCCACGATATAGTCACAAGAAGTGTTTCTAGCAGAAATGCAGTTGTACCTGAGGCTGTGACCTCTGCGACTCAAAGATGTTTATTTTTTACCGGTCCAAGGATCTATAATAAATTACCATTACACTTAAGAAACAATCCCTTTAGTAAAATTAAAAAAGAAATACCAGCTTGGCTATTAAAAACAAATATACAAGTTTTCGACATATTTTAATTGGAAGAAATGTTACTACTGTGATGCGTAACTAGTTGCCACTATCTGTGATTTGTATTATAAAATATTAATGTACTTAGATATTGAATTAGACTGATAGAAATATAGTAGTGTACACACAAGCCACTATGGCATATTGTGCACTGCAAATAATTATTACTGACTCTTAAATAAGAAATGTATATTGAAATATTGTAAATCTGTTAATTTAAATAAATAAATTGAAATTGAAAAATAAATTGAAATATGAAGACATAATATACTAAATAAAAAAATTACATTTCTGACATTCAACCGATCTATAAATTTATTTTTGTACATCTCACAAATTAAAATTACACACATTGCCTTATTTTGCTGTACCTGCGTTAGGAGCGTTTCTTTTTTATGAATATTAAAAACATTTAAAATTTCGTTACCTTGAAATTATTATAATCCTACCACGACAACAAATGCTGGAAATTTAAGGATATTTACGACCGCTCGTAGCACTAAGTTTATTGCAGGCATTAAATCAGTACATGTATCGTGAAAAGGACTATAATATGATGTGTCTCAAGAAATGTTGCCGGAACTGATTCTAGAACAATATTTAAAAAACCTGTATAGCCAATCACACTCGCAATCACATATAACTCCTTCTCATTTCACCATTTTGTCAAGAATAATTAAAATAAAATGATTTATTGATTCGTGTGGCAACCAAATTACTAAATCATGACAAAATATGTATAAATTTACATGAAATATCTGTGCCGTATAGGACTTGTATAGAATTATACAGGACCTTAGCATACATACATATAAGAAAAATTAACCACATTAATAGAAGTAGGTACCTAGTGCTTTACTTGATATCTCCTTGAGAGCAAAGTATAAATGATCTAACATATGGATGAACATTTTTGGATTTCTATAGGATATCTTTTAAGGTCAATTAGTGAATTATTTTATATCAGTAAACATTTTTTATTAAATATATCTATACAGATTATTAAAATTAGATAATCTTTTTTTTATACTTTTTATTGGCTGAGTAATTTGGTTTCGAGTTGGTATTAAGGTAAATAAAAGCTCCCTAAAAGAATAATATTATATTGATTATCCTTACAAGTTACAATTTGCTTTAAACGTCTAAAGTGATGACGCCAGAAGAGACGTGGCTTTTTTACTCACTGTATAAAAATCCCATTTTAAAATGATATTTCCATTTCCAAATTATAGTTGTATCTAGTATCCTAATTTAAACATAAAATTATAGCGCCTGTCATATTATGTCGCCTGTAAATAATTTATCACTTTACCCTTGTATAATTCAGGTAATTTTAAAAAACATACTTTCATAATAATATTTTTAACCTTTGATACATTTAGAATTAAAAAAAAAAATTTTTAAGAATTGTTTTGTTTCTTCAAGGCATGATTAAGCAGAAATGCAAAGAAGTGTCGTCCCTGAAATTACATGTCCGTCGGTCACGACAGAAAGTACTTATAAATATCACCATTAGGGGTCACCCAAGCAGTTCTTTAAATATGGCGACATATGTTTGTATTTATGAAAAGTGTGCTCTTGTTTCGGAAATGTTCTTATTATGTATATTTAGAAATAAACTATATATATATATATATATTATAAATACAATATTATAATACACTGTGTCCAAAAAAGTATGCAACATGATATGGGAAAGATTTTTATTAGGCACCAATTTCTCAGAAAATTTTATTCTTGATAAAAGTTGGTGCATGCCTTAAAATTAAAAACGAATATTTTATATTTCAGCATTTTTTCTAAATTGCTTTAAGACTGGACTTGACCGTACTAGGTGAAAATGACAAATAAATTATTAGTTATTTCCACTCGTATAAATAGAGTTGGGTTCTGTTATAATTTTTATTAGAACCCAAGCTGGCTAACATGTGTTTAAATGTGCGTGCAACACGCTAACATCTAAACCCACCCGTATCATTGAAAAGTTTTAAAAGGTTTGCAAATACTTAATACATTTTTATAATAAACACATGATTAAGATATTTCAATAATATATTAAAATCGCGTAAATAAAAAATCGACCAGAGGCGTGTTATTTTTTAGGGGAAAATAGATATTAAGAAAAAAAAATTAAAATTGAGACACAACTCAAATTTCGTATTTGGACTAAGTTTTTTATTTGCAAAAACATTTCCATATAAAATTTTGTTGTATTTGTACTAATTAAGGTACTTTACTCTTAAGGCCATTTCGAGAAAATGGCATTTGCTCCCTTACTATTAGCCGCAGGTGAAATATAAAATATAGTCGGCTTCCACTTAACTAGGCGCGTTATGAACTTATCATAGAGAAACTTATATAGTGTTGTCTTGCTCAAACCAAGGTTAAAACGGCATTATAAAGATATCCGTAATATAAACGCGATAAACCTATCGGGTATTTATGAATCTGAGAGAGAGGCACATCTAAATTTCAGTAATTATCAAAATGTTTCGAAGAACACTACCGTATTATATAATGTCGTGAATAAGCTCCCTAGTTTTGACAAATGTGTCATTATTAAAAATAATGTGACATAAAATGTCGAGTACAAATCGGTTTGCAGGTTTTTTGCATTCCCAGGCAAAAGAAATGGTTCTCAATTTAATAGATTATTTTAAAAATGAAGAAGAAAAGGCTACTGGAACCGGCGAGTTATTACATCCCAAGTCTATTAAAGAGAAAGTATCGGAAGCATTAAGATCAATACAGAGGATTGTTCATGAAAGTAGTAGAAATATACCAATGAAGAAAACGCAACGACGATCAAGGAAAACGAAGATTGAAACTTTACAGGAAGGTAAAAAAATGGATGGAAGGAATGTTATATACGACTTATATGCATCACAAGTCGATATAACGCTTTCAGCTCTAAAAGATGCTTTGAAGGAACGAGGTGGTTTGGAAATAGGTCTCAGGTCATTGTCAGCGCTCATTCAAAGTTTAGGATTTCGTTATAGAAAAGACTGCAACAGAAGATATTTGTGCGAACTACCAAGAATTGCAAGCGAACGAGTAAAGTTTCTGAAAAAATATGTTGAAAATTATGAATCAAAGTTTAGAAAAGCAGTTTTTTTAGATGAAACTTGGGTATTTTCGAATGGAAGTGGGTCTAAATTATCTTGTAAATTGTCTATAAAAGTCTAAACATAGATATTGTATGTATTGGCACCAATAAGTTATTTGTACCTATTCGCAATAATATATATACATCAGTTTAGTTAAAATAAATGTACACAAAAATATTCAAAATTATGTACAATGTAAAATGCAGACAAATGCTGATGTTCTAATTTTTATTTATAAAACAATCACCACTATTTACGAACCAACATTTTGATTCCCAAGGGTGGTCGCTATAGTCAGAGGTTTTACTGTAGGTATATTGTTTATCTAATTTTCCATCAATTTAGTTATTAAATGTTTGAAATATAAAACTATTTTGTCAACCGTGTGCAGCAACACGAACGCACCCCTGGGAAATTAATTTTGAAACGAGACTCGTCACTGTTATTATGTCATTTTTATTATGACTGATAGTTTCAAATTAATTGTTAACCTATTAACATTAAATTTTATGGAAAATCAGCTGTCCATATGCAGCCATATTGGTTTTTATATTTTGAAAAATTTTTGAACCTCTGATTCAACTGATTTGATTCAGGAGGTCACGCGCGCCTAGTTAAGTGGAAACCGACTATATGCATTTATAGTTTTAAGGCACACAACTTTTATCAAGAATAAAATTTTCTGAGGAATCGGTAACAAAGAAGTTTCCAATATGTTGCATACTTTTTTGGACACACTGTATATATGTAATATATATATAATATAATATTCCATATTGTAAAAAGGAAAAAAGTAAATACTTGGTTGAAGTTTCATAAACCTTTATTCAGTTGCCTAACACATGTTTCAGCTCTCTCTGGTCATTTTAAAAGGCGTAAAAATGCTCTACGAATATGAAAGGTGGAAAAATGTAGGACTTATATGAACGAGCGGGAAAAACGTAAATATCGAAAGGGAAAGGGTTAGAAAAGTAGAGAACGAAAAAAACAATCAAATATCCAGGACGTTATATAAAGTAATACACCCCTGACACCCAGGGCCGGATTTAAGCTTGGTGGGGCCGGGGGCTAACTGTACTTGTGGGGCCCTCATTTTTTTTTTTAGAAATAATTTTAAAATAGTAATTTATTTATTTTATATTATTTTACAATTTATTGATATTCGTTTAAGATACCGTACTGTGACAAAATACAATAAATACATATTATTGTTTTTCAAAGTACTGTATTTTTAGTAGAGTTTACATAATAATACCACAGGGGCCAAAAAAAAACATTTTTTTTTAAATAGAATTTTCTAGAATAATTTTTAAATTAAAAAGCTATGGAAAGAGTATGGAATTTGTAACTTCATTTATCGTTATACTGAAATCTATACAAAAAATACTCGTTTTTTTTAGAGTGTTAAGTGCCTCGGTAACCTTCTAGTTATCACCGCCCTGGCCGGGGCCAACTTTCTAGTTATCACCGGCCGTGGCCCCTAGATCCAGGCCAGCTGACTCCCCATCTACAAGTGTCGAAAAAATTAATGTTATTCCTTCTAGACAATTAGATGGGACAAAAGGATCGCTTGGAAGAGAATAGAAAAATTTAAATAGAACTAGAACTCTAAAAAATGAAAAAATATTATAAGTTGCTTTACAGCAAGCAGAAAAATACGAAACATGGATTTCAAAAACTAAACAATAAAAGAACACCATCTCCAAATAGTTAAATAAACCAGCTGGCTGAAGGTAGACCTGTGCCAGAAGCAATTCGGAGAAGGTTATAAGTATTATAAAAAAACTGGATAATGATCCAAAAAGCTTAAGTATGCTTAATACTATGGTTGCATCCAATGTATAAAAAAAATATTAAAGCAGCAGCGTCCCTAATGCCACCAAAAACATATTATTATAAAAACAGTAATAAAGGATTATCTGAAAAATGGCAATACCAAAGCAAGAATGACAATTTGTAATTAAATTTTACAAAGAAGACATATAAAACTTTAACCTGGAAAAGAGGATTGTGTGACAAGAAAGAAAACAAAGAAACAGAAGAGTCTTCTTTTCCATTCAATAAAACGTCTACACAGCAAATACAACTTAACACATAAATTCAAAGTTTCATAGGTACACCACTTTTTAAAAAATTAAAACCATTTTGGGAGGTACATCCAAAAATATCTGATAGGAATACATGTGCGTGTTTGAAGTGTTCAAACATGGAACTTTTGGTTAACAAGGTATTTTATTTGGGTCTGGTTAAGGAAAACATTAAAGAAATAATTAAAAAAGTTGTTTGTGATCCGAATAAAAGAGAATGTATAGAAAGAAAATATTTTCAGTGTAAAAATAAATCAATAGTGTCAGACCTCAACGAGATAAGCAAAAATGATAAAGTTAGTTATCAACAATAGCAGTTTGTTAAAATTTTAAAAAGTTCACAAGATGATACAGCAGTTAAACACAACACAAAAGAATAACGCCGAGTTTACCAAAGAAGAAATCATCAAAAACCTAGAAAATCAATTACCCCCGACTATAATATGATACACAAATTGAAAATAAATCATCAATATCGACAACTTAAAAACCTTAAAGATAGCTTAAACGGCAACGAAGTATATATTCATATAGACTTCTGAAAATATAACCAAATATCATGAAGAAATACAAAGCATGCATTTTTGCGGTTCGAAACGTCATTTATCACTACATACTGTCCTTTGAAGAAGATAAAAAATAAAATCGTATTTTAAAGTATCAAATAACACCGACCGTGGAGCACATGCCATCCTTTACCCATGTTTTCCGAGCTTTCAGAAAAATATGTTTTTTCCTAATTAAACGTTATTATCAAAAACAGGGCATTTCACTAATTTCTCCACGAATCTGTTGTAAAGCTTTAATATTTAATTAATTTAATTATTAATAATGTAAAAGACTCTAATGTAACAGATTTAGCAACCGAAATCCCAAATCTGTTAACGAACAAAAAAAATAAAGACTTAAAATAAAATATGCAATAATTTTGTTTGTGAGTGCATATTCAGATATGTTCAGAAAGAAAAACTGAGTAAGAGCTTAAAATCCTGTGCCTATGCTTTTATATTATATTATTGTTTCTATACAATCCCCCATGAAAATTTCTTATAATTATCTAAATGTCAAATAGACGGATGAAAATTGGTGTTAAAATGCTGCATATTTACATAATTTATTATTTTAAACAACTTCAACAGGTATGGTGTAATGAAAATATCAAACTTTAATTGATAGATTAGATTTTTAAACTTTCAATTTTTTTTTAAATTCAAAACTTTATTCGAGTATTTGGTAAAAATTATATCATTTCTTACGTCAACAGGTACCTTGTATAAGGACTAAAAGATTTATAATAAAATAAAAAATAGAAAAATCTACAAAGACAAACTTTACTTATTACCCGAGACTAAAATACACATTAAAATATCACAGGACCATCCATAAACTCGTCCATGCTATAGAAGGCTTTACTTAAGACGAAGGTCTTAACCTTATTCTTAAATCGATTTTCTCCCAGCAACTTGATACTATTAGGCAGCCTGTTGTAGAAAGCTGGAGCATAATAATTTTCTGAGATACGGCTCCTATGTAGTCTTAGAAATTCCAAACGAATGCTGTGCCCATTTCGAGTGTCATACTGACGGTAAAAATTATTCTGACTATATTAGAGTGGGCATAAAGTAGGCACTCCAAAATCTATCTACTTGGTATAGTCAGAATCCTTAAATCGACAAAAGATCCTTGAACATCTTCCCTATACCCCAATCCAGCAATTACACGTACAGAATCGCATACACACCCACTGACTGAAAGAAACTGCGAAATGCCTGCAACAACACTGCTGGTGGTAGAATCTTGAAGAGATTTTTTAGCAAAAATATATTTCTCGATAGTTTTCCCGCTAACATATCAATATGCCTCTCAAAAGTCAGGAGTAGGTCAAGATGTACTCCCAGAAATCTCACTGTTTTAGCATTACCTTCGGGAAGCTCTCTCAAACTAAAAGTCATGCAGACTGTTTTATCTTCATTCATTGTCAGCTCATTTACACTGAACCATTCTTACAATTCCTGCACTTCCCCCTTCACCTCGTTTACCAACTCATTCAGACTCTCACCACGGCCAGCTAATGTAGTATCATCAGCAAACAGCCAAAGTCCAGAGTCCGGTGATGCACTTTGGATACTATTTATATAGATAAGAAACAGAAGGGGCCCCAGTATGGATTCCTGGGGCACCCCATGCCTCATCACCAGTCTCCGTGAACTTTCACCCTTAAAAGATGTCTGCTGTTTCCTGTCGCGCAGATAACTCGTCATTAGTCCTATACTCTTTTACCCCATTCCATATGATGCAAGCTTGGATATAAGTACAGAGTGGGAGACACAGTCGAAAGCCTTCGAGAGGTCGCAGAAAGCTGCATGGGCATACTGACTCCTCTCGAAGGCATCCGCTATATACTTCAATAGGTTTGTTATTATTATAGCCAGTGTAGTAGAGTATTTCGTTCTAAAGCCAAACTGGACAGCTGCAAAAAGATTTTTTTCGTCAAAATACTTGTAAAGTTGCTGTTTTAATATAAATTCAAAGATCTTGGACATAATTCTTCTTGGTTTACTCGGTTTTTCTTTCTAAACATCTTTTCCTAATAACATTTTTTCGTATCTCGTAGAGAAAAAGCCTCGGAGAAAGCACTTTAATAAGACTTTTGTAAATTTACAAGACAGATCCTCGATTTTTCAAAAGTAAAATATGACACAAATGAGTTTCTATCGAAGAAGGGCTGAACCCCAAAAGATGAAGGTTCAATTACTCAAAAAAATTCAGCCTTTTTTACCTATTCGTGTGGTGATTCTGGGACACACTGAATAAGTAGGTATATGACGTGTTGACTTATCCTGTATACTAACTTTTTCTTTATTTTAATAGACTTTTAAAACCCCTAAAAATTGTGTCCTTTAACATATTTCGCAAACTATCTTACTTCAAGCAATAATCGACAATTTTTATACATATCTAAGACTCTATCTATAGGTATATATATTTATATTTCGTACCATTTATATAAAATACTACTGATGATTTGAGACAAGCTGCATAAAGATTTATAAAGAAAATTGTTACAGAGATAATCTGCTGCTGCCTCGAGAAAGAATATTGCTGCAATGATAAGAAAGAAAATAGAGAAAATGTCAGCCGACCCAACAACAGTTTAGATTACTACCAGGCCCATTGTAGAGTATGTAGAGCAGACAGGAAACCCATCATGGAACTACCGCAATTTGAGCCAAATAGCAGTCCAATCAAACACCATGGCTTCCATGATATTGAAAAACGTGAAAGTGGTCATCTTGGTATTAGTAATCATGTAAATACCGCTAGTCATGGAACCTGCAGTGACGCTAAGAACATTAGCTATCATCCAAGCGCCCCTCCCTCCTATGAGGTTGCAACATTCGATCACTGCAATTCACATGGTGACTCCTACAATAGCGGCGGGGATCACTGTGGTAATAATTGCGGTGGAGACGATGATTGAATTAATTTATTTATTCTTCCGCACAGTTCAAGGTCAGGCGTATTCCATAAGTCAACCGATTGTTATTTATTGTTTGTTGGGCATCATTATATGCTGTGATTCGCATAGACATTTTGAGATGTGGTGTATGGAGGACTTGAGGTAGGAGGCCGATCGCAATGCATTGGATTCGGTCCCAAATTAGCATCGGTAATTCAGCTTTACGAGTAGTGATGCCGCGAGACGAGACGAGACGAGAATTGGCCCATTCTCGTCTCGTCTCGTGAGGCGAGAATTTTTTTTTATCTCGTCTCGACGAGAAACGCGTTTTTCTCGCTCGAGAGTGCCATTGTCTCGTCTCGTCTCGTCTCGTCTCGTCTCGTCTCGTCTCGTCTCGTCTCGTCTCGTCTCGTCTCGTCTCGTCTCGTCTCGTCTCGTCTCGTCTCGTCTCGTCTCGTCTCGTCTCGTCTCGTCTCGTCTCGTCTCGTCTCGTCTCGTCTCGTCTCGTCTCGTCTCGTCTCGTCTCGTCTCGTCTCGTCTCGTCTCGTCTCGTCTCGTCTCGTCTCGTCTCGTCTCGTCTCGTCTCGTCTCGGCTCGGCTCGGCTCGGCTCGTCTCGTCTCGTCTCGTCTCGTCTCGTCTCGTCTCGTCTCGTCTCGTCTCGTTTTTTCTCGTGAGTAGGGAATCATAAAAAATATTTTTTTATACGAATCTTAAAGGGGGTAAACATTTAAAAGTATCTGGTCGTCTCGCAGAAGGGTTTAATATAAGTCGATTTGTTGGTCATGTGACCTAGAAACTATTTTTCTTAGATCAACAAAATATTGCAAGTGGCCATAAGACATAATTCACGTAATGTAATAGGCTTGGCACCGAGGTATTTTCAGTCCAAAATATACGGGGTGGTAAAAGATACAGAATAGAGAACGATTAATAATAATAATAATTGATTCATAATGGAACTACCCTTCTTTTATTATTTATTTTTTGGCATAATTCGGGGCATAATTAACTGCAATAGTTTGGAAAATATTCGACTAAATAAAGGGATCAGCCCAGGCCCAGAATGTCATCCGGGGAAAAACCTTAATTTTTTTATTACATTAATAGAAAGTGCAAGAGAAAGAACTTAAAGAAGTATTTCCGAAAATGCTCTATTTGACATATCAATCTCTCATAGTTTATGAAATATTCAGACTAAATCGCGGTAACATTAGATAATTAATTATTGTGTCCTTCTTTTACATATTAGTTATACAATGTAAACTGTAATTAGTTTAAGATCACCGCCGCTACAATAGAAAGTTTTACAATACCTATAAGAATCTCATATATTTTTGTTTAGTCTCATATACTTTTGTTGTATCTTCTTCTTCTGTTCCTAAAAAATATATATCTGACAACCTTTGGTATGAAAACCAACAAGCATTGCCATTGCGTTTTTTTCTACTGCAGTAGGTAAATGCCTTCACAATACGATAGAGTGAGAACGTTAAACACATTATTTTTCTGTCTATACAGGGTTCATCTTAATAATATGCAAATATTTAAGGAGCTTATTAAAGGGCCCATTTTAAGAAAAAAACTTCATATGAACATATGTTCTAAAATTCTTAACTGTTGAACTACAGGGTGCTAAACTTTTAAGAAAAAAATATTTTTTTTATGATAACTTTGGTATGACCCTGTATATTTTTGTGAAACGTGGTACGCATCTTCTATGAATCAAAAGGCGTTAACTGCTCTACAACATAATTTTTTATTCTTGCCAGTGGCGTTCGTGCGGGATTTGAACTGCATCATTTTAAAGAGAAAAGTGTTACGCCACTGCTTTTTCTTTACATAAAAATTATTTTTTAAATCCTTAATCCTTACTGAGTAAATCTGGTCTCTTCATTTTGATTCATTTGACGTATGGTTCTCGCATAAAAAAATAAAATACATTGATTTGAACATTGTTATGAAATTGGGTATTATCAAGGATTAATAACGTAAAATATCTAGTAGGTAAGAATCAGATTTTGTTTTGTACACATTTACAGTTTTGACAGCAGTTGTCTACCTAGTCTAATTGATACGTACTTGGTCCATTTTACGAATTCTGAGTTTGCAGATATACATTACATGTATGGGCTTGCCGATGGTAACGCATTGGAAGCCAGGCGGTTGTACGAAAACCCCTTTCCAAATAGAAATATTCCGAATGCGCGAACATTTTCTAATATTCATAGAAAGTTGTGCGAAAAGGGAAGTTTTAAAGTAGATAATAATCTAAAAGGAGTACAGCGTACTGTAAGAACACCAGAAATTGAGGTAGCAGTTTTGAATTCAGTCGAGGAAGATCCCGGATTAAGTATCCTAAAAATTGGTAACAATTTAAATATCTCACATATTCTTGTTTGGAGAATTCTAAATGACTTTTTATTATACCCCTACCATATCCAACGGGTTCAGGCCCTACTCCCACGCGATTTTCCATTAAGGATGTACTTTTGCCAATGGTTTCTTGAAAAAGTAAAAGAGACGCCATCCTAAACTTTCACAATAATCATTGTTGGGCTGAAGAAAAGCCACATGCAATCGTGGAATCCCGTCACCAGGACCAGTTTTCCGTCAACGTGTGGGCTGGAATATGAAGTGATTATTTAATTGGACCCTATTTTCTTCCTGAGAGGTTGAATGGGCATAATTATCGGCAGTTCCTCGAGGAAGAATTACTAACCTTGATGAAAGATGTTCCCATTTTAGTAAGAAATCGACTCTGGTCTCTGCATCGCATTATTGTTTCTTGCGAAACAATTAGGAACAGTTCTGGCATTTTCCAAAGAGTACGTGAGTCCATAAGAAAAAGAGCAGATGCATGCGTATTTGCAGGAGGTGGACATTTGATTTGATTGTGGACTGATTTAATTTATTTCTTTGTGCGTTCAGGGTAATTTTACGTTCCAAAATGTATTTAAGTTCTTATAATTTCATAATTTTACCGATTAAAAACCATTCTGTTAAATAAATTGTTGTTTAAAGTTACATAAATTGTTTTTTCTGGTAAGTGGTCTTCAAGAGGCCTATGGTCTTGCGAGATGCAAATCAATGTATTTTAATTTTTTATGCGAAAACCATACGTCAAATGAATTAAAATGAAGAGACCAGATTTGCTCAGGTAGGAATAAGGACTTAAAAAATAATTTTTATGTAAAGAAAAAGCAGTGGCGTAACACTTTTCTCTTTAAAATGATGCAGTTCAAATCCCGCACGAACGCCACTGGCAAGAATAAAAAATTATGTTGTACAGCAGTAAACGCCTTTTCATTCATAGAAGATGCGTACCACGTTTCACAAAAATATACAGGGTCATACCAAAGTTATCATAAAAAAAATATTTTTTTCTTAAAACTTTAGCACCCTGTAGTTCAACAGTTAAGAATTTTAGAACATATGTTTATATGAAGTTTTTTTCTTAAAATGGGCCCTATAATAAGCTCCTTAAATATTTGCATCTTATTAAGAAACACCCTGTATATTAGGAGATACTTAAAATTCAGTGTTCTAACAAACGAGAAAATTCGAGAAAATTCGAGAAAAAACGAGAAATTTCTCGACGAGAAACGGTCTTCTCTCGTCTCGTCTCGTGACTTCTCTCGAGAAAAAAATCTCACTCTCGTCTCGTCGAGACGAGACGAGACGAGACGAGACGAGACGAGACGAGACGAGACGAGACGAGACGAGACGAGACGAGACGAGACGAGACGAGACGAGACGAGACGAGACGAGACGAGACGAGACGAGACGAGACGAGACGAGACGAGACGAGACGAGACGAGACGAGACGAGACGAGACGAGACGAGACGAGACGAGACGAGACGAGACGAGACGAGACGAGACGAGACGAGACGAGACGAGACGAGACGAGACGAGACGAGACGAGACGAGACGAGACGAGACGAGACGAGACGAGACGAGACGAGACGAGACGAGACGAGACGAGACGAGACGAGACGAGACGACACGAGACATGAGAATTTCTCGTCTCGGCGGCATCACTATTTACGAGTCGCCGTAAGATGGCGCTCGTGTTCGAAGTGGGCCTATAAATGGTTTCTTATGGACGCGATAACTATTTTTATTTAAATTAGTTCTTTAAGGAACAAATAAGGACTTTTATATGAATTTACACTTACTTTGCTAATTAGTAAACTCGGCCTGTATATACAGTTCCATGTTCCAACTATGCTTGGTTTTTAAAATACAGGGTATTAAACATCCTAGCTATACCTTTGGAGCTAGAAAGAGACTTATTTGGCTGCGTTTCCTCTCTGAAGAAGATCCTGTCTTACACCCCGACACAAAGCAAACTCTACTTTTATAAATTGTACCATTATTCATTATAAATATGGAAATCAATTACAATACAACGTTATTTGTCTCGTCTTGTCTTCAAACGTCATTTGAGCATTTGTTCTTTCGAAAATAAAATGTCAATTTGTCAAAAGTAAATGTAAAAAATGAAGAAGAAGAAGACGACACCAGCCCACATGCGACGCGAGAGCATCTATCGGCCAATAGCGAACTAACCAAAAAACCGGGACAAAATTTGAAAATGCTGCCATTGTCGATCGGCCTCCTACCCTCTAGTTCTCCATAATGTGGTGATCGCCGATGTGGTAACTCGGGCAGGGTATATGTATATTTAAAAATTTTAAAATGGAAAACCGTATTCCTAAACTAATTTTAGGAAAAAAGTACCTACCTACTATACTAAACATTAGGTATAATATGGGTTTCGTTTTCATTATACATGATATAGGAATTGATAGTTTTAATTTTTTTAATCCGGCAAACTGCGATAAACCACTGAAACTAGAACATAGGTGTCATCGTCTCCTTAGAATTATTATGCCTTGATTTACCAAAAACGTGCGTACATCCCATCAGAAATTATACTCGTATGCTAGTGTTTTTTGTTTTATTTTTCCTAAACCAAAACTACGTCTCGAGTGTTTCCAGCACGCTTTTTCAAATAAATTATAATAATTGTATAAAATTTGTTATAATTATTATTACCAGCATGTCATTCTAAAAAATTCCAATACTTATAATAAAATGTATTCCATACAAATCTGATTTGCTTACATGATACCAACATGAAGCTTCTCTTTTTTTCATCGTCCCAATTATTGGAAAATAACATTTTTGAACCACAGTTTTAAAGAATATTTTTATAAATTTAGCTTAAGAATACTTTGAATTACCCGTTATATCAACTTATTTAACACCACTAGTATTTATTAATTATGTTTAATATTTTTACGATATAGCCCAAGAAAATCCGCTTGGGTTATATTATACTTAAATAACTATACAGGGTGGAATTTTAGCTGGAATAATTTCAATATTAGAAAGGCTCTTAATTTGCTATACAAATATAGAACTACGGCTGCATTTATTTTTAGTTGGGCATACTTTCTTTGGGTCGTTAGAATCTTTACCCCTGTTTTGGGGGTAGAAACTGCTCTCAATTTTTTTTTTCAAATGTAAAGGTACATATTGTCACGACCCACTCTTTACTTTTGCATTTCGATAATGTAGACGCAATTTGTTTTATTGTAAAAATTGTTGGAAAGGTTGCCATTTTTTTCTTAACAAACCCCTAATCGAAATTAAAATTCATTCTTGACATTATCTACCATATCCGGGGTTATTTGGCGAATTTCGTGTATGAGTCGTTGCCTAAGTTTCTCTGCAGCAGTAGTTCTGTATTTTTTCAGCAAATAAAGAGGCTTCCTAACACTGAATTTATTCCATTTAAAAATTCCACCCTGTATATTTAATTAACATTATACTATTGTCGTTTAATTTATAAATGTTTATTTTTATAAATAGTTATTTATATTAAGTTTAAGTTATTTTTCGCATTAAATTATTAATCTTCAAGATATTTATTTTTCGCAGCCGAACCCTATACAATATATTACCTACAGGGTATCAATTTGAAAATGTCCCACCTTTAATATTTCGCTCCCAGTTAATTAAAAATCGAAAAGATACGTCAATTTTATTTTTTTTAATATTTAAAGCCTTAGTGTTGTAACTCTCTGAGAAGGGTACACGTTAGCATTAAAATGTTAAATGGAAAGGGGGTCAAGTAACACATTGTCATTTTAAAGAACGTTTAGTTCTCTCTCCAATAATATCATAATTTATTATTATTTTTACCACTTAAAGAGGGGGTTATTAACTTCAACAGGTATGGTGTAATAAAAGTAATGCAAAATATCAAACTTTAATTGATAGATTAGATTTTTAAACTTTCAATTTTTTTTTTCAAATTCAAAACTTTATTCGAGTATTTGATAAAAATTATATAATTTCTTACGTCAACAGGTACCTTGTATAAGGACTAAAAGATTTATAATAAAATAAAAAATAGAAAAATCTACAAAGACAAACTTTACTTATTACCCGAGACTAAAATACACATTAAAATATCACAGGACCATCCATAAACTCGTCCATGCTATAGAAGGCTTTACTTAAGACGAAGGTCTTAACCTTATTCTTAAATAGATTTTCTCCCAGCAACTTGATACTATTAGGCAGCCTGTTGTAGAAAGCTGGAGCATAATAATTTTCTGAGATACGGCTCCTATGTAGTCTTAGAAATTCCAAACGAATGCTGTGCCCATTTCGAGTGTCATACTGACGGTAAAAATTATTCTGACTATATTAGAGTGGGCATAAAGTAGGCACTCCAAAATCTATCTACTTGGTATAGTCAGAATCCTTAAATCGACAAAAGATCCTTGAACATCTTCCCTATACCCCAATCCAGCAATTACACGTACAGAATCGCATACACACCCACTGACTGAAAGAAACTGCGAAATGCCTGCAACAACACTGCTGGTGGTAGAATCTTGAAGAGATTTTTTAGCAAAAATATATTTCTCGATAGTTTTCCCGCTAACATATCAATATGCCTCTCAAAAGTCAGGAGTGGGTCAAGATGTACTCCCAGAAATCTCACTGTTTTAGCATTACCTTCGGGAAGCTCTCTCAAACTAAAAGTCATGCAGACTGTTTTATCTTCATTCATTGTCAGCTCATTTACACTGAACCATTCTTACAATTCCTGCACTTCCCCCTTCACCTCGTTTACCAACTCATTCAGACTCTCACCACGGCCAGCTAATGTAGTATCATCAGCAAACAGCCAAAGTCCAGAGTCCGGTGATGCACTTTGGATACTATTTATATATAGATAAGAAACAGAAGGGGCCCCAGTATGGATTCCTGGGGCACCCCATGCCTCATCACCAGTCTCCGTGAACTTTCACCCTTAAAAGATGTCTGCTGTTTCCTGTCGCGCAGATAACTCGTCATTAGTCCTATACTCTTTTACCCCATTCCATATGATGCAAGCTTGGATATAAGTACAGAGTGGGAGACACAGTCGAAAGCCTTCGAGAGGTCGCAGAAAGCTGCATGGGCATACTGACTCCTCTCGAAGGCATCCGCTATATACTTCAATAGGTTTGTTATTATTATAGCCAGTGTAGTAGAGTATTTCGTTCTAAAGCCAAACTGGACAGCTGCAAAAAGATTTTTTTCGTCAAAATACTTGTAAAGTTGCTGTTTTAATATAAATTCAAAGATCTTGGACATAATTCTTCTTGGTTTACTCGGTTTTTCTTTCTAAACATCTTTTCCTAATAACATTTTTTCGTATCTCCTAGAGAAAAAGCCTCGGAGAAAGCACTTTAATAAGACTTTTGTAAATTTACAAGACAGATCCTCGATTTTTCAAAAGTAAAATTATGACACAAATGAGTTTCTATCGAAGAAGGGCTGAACCCCAAAAGATGAAGGTTCAATTACTCAAAAAAATTCAGCCTTTTTTACCTATTCGTGTGGTGATTGTGGGACACACTGAATAAGTAGGTATATGACGTGTTGACTTATCCTGTATACTAACTTTTTCTTTATTTTAATAGACTTTTAAAACCCCTAAAAATTGTGTCCTTTAACATATTTCGCAAACTATCTTACTTCAAGAAATAATCGACAATTTTTATACATATCTACGACTCTATCTATAGGTATATATATTTATATTTCGTACCATTTATATAAAATACTACTGATGATTTGAGACAAGCTGCATAAAGATTTATAAAGAAAATTGTTACAGAGATAATCTGCTGCTGCCTCGAGAAAGAATATTGCTGCAATGATAAGAAAGAAAATAGAGAAAATGTCAGCCGACCCAACAACAGTTTAGATTACTACCAGGCCCATTGTAGAGTATGTAGAGGAGACAGGAAACCCATCATGGAACTACCGCAATTTGAGCCAAATAGCAGTCCAATCAAACACCATGGCTTCCATGATATTGAAAAACGTGAAAGTGGTCATCTTGGTATTAGTAATCATGTAAATACCGCTAGTCATGGAACCTGCAGTGACGCTAAGAACATTAGCTATCATCCAAGCGCCCCTCCCTCCTATGAGGTTGCAACATCTGATCACTGCAATTCACATGGTGACTCCTACAATAGCGGCGGGGATCACTGTGGTAATAATTGCGGTGGAGACGATGATTGAATTAATTTATTTATTCTTCCGCACAGTTCAAGGTCAGGCGTATTCCATAAGTCAACCGATTGTTATTTATTGTTTGTTGGGCATCATTATATGCTGTGATTCGCATAGACATTTTGAGATGTGGTGTATGGAGGACTTGAGGTAGGAGGCCGATCGCAATGCATTGGATTCGGTCCCAAATTAGCATCGGTAATTCAGCTTTACGAGTCGCCGTAAGATGGCGCTCGTGTTCGAAGTGGGCAACGTTATTTGTCTCGTCTTGTCTTCAAACGTCATTTGAGCATTTGTTCTTTCGAAAATAAAATGTCAATTTGTCAAAAGTAAAAGTAAAAAATGAAGAAGAAGAAGACGACACCAGCCCACATGCGACGCGAGAGCATCTATCGGCCAATAGCGAACTAACCAAAAAACCGGGACAAAATTTGAAAATGCTGCCATTGTCGATCGGCCTCCTACCCTCTAGTTCTCCATAATGTGGTGATCGCCGATGTGGTAACTCGGGCAGGGTATGTTTATATATGTATATTTAAAAATTTTAAAATGGAAAACCGTATTCCTAAACTAATTTTAGGAAAAAAGTACCTACCTACTATACTAAACATTAGGTATAATATGGGTTTCGTTTTCATTATACATGATATAGGAATTGATAGTTTTAATTTTTTTAATCCGGCAAACTGCGATAAACCACTGAAACTAGAACATAGGTGTCATCGTCTCCTTAGAATTATTATGCCTTGATTTACCAAAAACGTGCGTACATCCCATCAGAAATTATACTCGTATGCTAGTGTTTTTTGTTTTATTTTTCCTAAACCAAAACTACGTCTCGAGTGTTTCCAGCACGCTTTTTCAAATAAATTATAATAATTGTATAAAATTTGTTATAATTATTATTACCAGCATGTCATTCTAAAAAATTCCAATACTTATAATAAAATGTATTCCATACAAATCTGATTTGCTTACATGATACCAACATGAAGCTTCTCTTTTTTTCATCGTCCCAATTATTGGAAAATAACATTTTTGAACCACAGTTTTAAAGAATATTTTTATAAATTTAGCTTAAGAATACTTTGAATTACCCGTTATATCAACTTATTTAACACCACTAGTATTTATTAATTATGTTTAATATTTTTACGATATAGCCCAAGAAAATCCGCTTGGGTTATATTATACTTAAATAACTATACAGGGTGGAATTTTAGCTGGAATAATTTCAATATTAGAAAGGCTCTTTATTTGCTATACAAATATAGAACTACGGCTGCATTTATTTTTAGTTGGGCAAACTTTCTTTGGGTCGTTAGAATCTTTACCCCTGTTTTGGGGGTAGAAACTGCTCTCAATTTTTTTTTCAAATGTAAAGGTACATATTGTCACGACCCACTCTTTACTTTTGCATTTCGATAATGTAGACGCAATTTGTTTTATTGTAAAAATTGTTGGAAAGGT
Organism: Polydrusus pterygomalis; assembly: GCA_963969555.1. Lineage (NCBI taxonomy): Eukaryota > Metazoa > Arthropoda > Insecta > Coleoptera > Curculionidae > Polydrusus > Polydrusus pterygomalis. The sequence continues at coordinate 128,812,990 of OZ018376.1, forward strand.
TGCCATTTTTTTCTTAACAAACCCCTAATCGAAATTAAAATTCATTCTTGACATTATCTACCATATCCGGGGTTATTTGGCGAATTTCGTGTATGAGTCGTTGCCTAAGTTCCTCTGCAGCAGTAGTTCTGTATTTTTTCAGCAAATAAAGAGGCTTCCTAACACTGAATTTATTCCATTTAAAAATTCCACCCTGTATATTTAATTAACATTATACTATTGTCGTTTAATTTATAAATGTTTATTTTTATAAATAGTTATTTATATTAAGTTTAAGTTATTTATCGCATTAAATTATTAATCTTCAAGATATTTGTTTTTCTCAGCCGAACCCTATACAATATATTACCTACAGGGTATCAATTTGAAAATGTCCCACCTTTAATATTTCGCTCCCAGTTAATTAAAAATCGAAAAGATACGTCAATTTTATTTTTTTTAATATTTAAAGCCTTAGTGTTGTAACTCTCTGAGAAGGGTACACGTTAGCATTAAAATGTTAAATGGAAAGGGGGTCAAGTAACACATTGTCATTTTAAAGAACGTTTAGTTCTCTCTCCAATAATATCATAATTTATTATTATTTTTACCACTTAAAGAGGGGGTCCTTACAGTTTCAGATTGTAAGGGTATAACAGATATCCCTCCCCGGAGGTTAAACCACGAAGGCTATAAACATTCTTTATTATTCTTCATAACAGATATGTGGAAAATTAAATTCTTTATATCCAGAATTATCTTTTCACAAATGACGTTATAATATGTAGTATTCAAATTTTTAACTGGGAGATAACATCTAGTGATGCCGCCGAGACGAGAGATTCTCGTGTCTCGTCTCGTCTCGTCTCGACGAGACGAGAGTGAAATTTCTTTCTCGAGAGAAGTCACGAGACGAGACGAGAGAAGACCGTTTCTCGTCGAGAAATTTCTCGCTTTTTCTCGTTTTTTAGAACACTGAATTTTAGGTATCTCCTAATATATAGACAGAAAAATAATGTGTTTAACGTTCTCACTCTATCGTATTGTGAAGGCATTTACCTTAAAACAGATATTCAAGAGAACAGAATCAAATTGTCTAGCCTCTTTCTTCTGTCTACGGTTAGTAGTTGACATTTTTAAATAATTAACCAAATCTGAAAGAAAGCATTTTCGATTGAAAACACAATATCGAAAAGGACCCCAGTCAAATTTCATTCACAAGGCGAAAGGCGATAGATTTTGACTAAATTTAACAATTTTGTATCAAAAATTCGAAACTCGCCAAAAACTTCTCACATAAAAATCATTAATAAAAGTGTGAATTTCATTTCATATCTCTCTTACCAGTTTTAATATTTGACATTACTTTCATAACACCCTGTAGATCAACCGAAACTTTATTAGGAAATCACAGATAAAGACAACGGAGGGCCATGAAACTAGTGTTATTGAAACAATAGCATTAAGTTAATAGTCTCAATTATGACATTAGTAAATAAATTAAAAATAAAAAGTCTAATATAATAGGTAAAGTGACATTCAGTACGAATGATTCAAGTGTATGCCTTATTTTGCCTCATTTTATTACACAGGTCTCAGACATAAATTTGGCTATTGAAAATAATTATTAAGTGCGGTAAATGATACTTTTCCGCACGAGGTGGCAGTTGCACGAACGGCTCGAAGCAAGTCCGGGCATGCAACTAAGTGAGTGTGGAAACGGAACTTTTCGCACATGTTACTTACAATATTTTTCCTAATTGCGTAAAATTAAGCTTGTTCGTAATAAATTTTTGTATTTTTTGGGTAAAAGGAGCAAAAAACTAGACTGGGTACATATCGCTAATCGTCAGCCGAGAGTGCATCTAATATTAGTACTAAAAAAAAATTTACAATAAAAAAATACTTTTCTTTTCTTTCTCTCTATTTACTATTGCTTTTTTTGCCTCACCTTCCTGCGGAACGTGAAGGAGAAACATATCGCCAAATTGTCATTATAACAACTGACCAAAACCAGAAAATGGTGCAAAATTTCCATTTTTTCGTATAGATAGGTAGTTTTTGGAGACGGCATCGTATAGTGGCCGACGTCCTATTTCCAATGCCGTCTCGCTCGATTCGCTACGACCTTTCGTTGCGGAAATATATGATATTTAATATTATGATATTGACATTTATAGGTGCTTTTTAAACTCACACACCTTTGTGCAATGTGGGATATACGTTCCATATTTCATTATCATAATCACATTATCAGCTAATAAATTTGTGGAAATATTATTGTGCCGAGCCCTTCGGGCACGGCACTGTTTAAGTTCGTTCGTTTTATTTTATTCTTTTCACAAAACCATTTGTTAGCAATCCCTAATTGTAAAGAATTTCGATTCGCGATAAAAAAAATTTGTGGTTTCTTCACAACCCAGGTGGCAATAAAAACATATGTGTAATTTTTCACTACCCAAGTTCGTTTTTTTCGTACTGAGGATTGACGCTGTAAGAATCTGAAATTCAAAAATTTTCAGTACGTAAATAACAAAGTTCTATACGACAGCTGTTATTTTGACAGGTAAATGTCAAGTTTATTTTAAGCGTTTCATGTATCTAGGATTATAGCTGTAAGATCCCAAAATTTAAAAAATTTTCAGTACCTAAATAACAAAGTTGAATACAACAGCTGTCAAATTTTGACAGGTAAGTGTCAATTTTTTTAACCCTTTTCTTGTATCTAGGATTACAGCTGTAAGAATCCTAAATAAAAAAATTTTGAATTCCTAAATAACAAAGTTTTATAGGACAGCTGTCATTTTGACAGGTAAATGTAATTTTTTTTAAAGCTTTTCTTGTATCCAGCATTATAGATGTAAAAATCTTAAATTAAAAAAAAATTCAGTACCTAAATAACAAAGTTTTATACGACAGCTGTCAAATTTTGAAAGGTAATTGTCAATTATTTTTTAGCTTTTTCGTAGCGAGGGTTATAGCTGTAATAATCCTAAATTTAAAAAAATTTCAGTACCAAAATAACAAAGTTCTATACGACAGCTGTCAAATTATGACAGGCGGGTGTAAATTTTTTTAATCTTTTTTCATATAGAGGATTATAGCTGTACAAATCCAAAATTTAAAAATTTTTCAGTGATTAAATAACAAAGTTCCATACGACAGCTGTCAAATTTTGACAGGTAAGTGTCAATTTTTTTAAAGTTTTTTCGTAACGAGGATTATAGCTGTAAGAATCCCAAATTGAAAAAATTTTCAGTACCTAAATAACAAAGTTCTATACGATAGCTGTCAAATTTTGACAGTAAAGTGTCAATTTTGTTTTAGCTTTTTCGTAGCGAGAGTTATAACTGTAAGAGTCCGAGATTATAAAATTATCAGGTCCCTAAATAACAAAGTTCTATACGATAGCTGTCAAATTTTGACAGGTAAGTGTCAATTTTTTTTTTTGATTTTTTGTAACGAGGGTTATAGCTGTAAGAGACCTAAATTTAAAAATTTGTCAGTACCTAAATAACACAGTTTTATACGATAGCTGTCAAATTTTGACAGGTAAGTGTCAATTTTTTTTTAGATTTTTTGTAACGAGGGTTATAGCTGTAAGAATCCTAAATTAAAAAAATTCTCAGTTCCTAAATAACAAAGTTCTATACGACAGCTGTCATTTTGACAGGTAAATATCAAGTTTTTTTTAAGCTTTTCTTGTATCTAGGATTATAGCTGTAAGAATCCGAAATTAAAAAAAATTTCAGTACCTAAATAACAAAGTTCTATACTACAGCTGTCAGATTTTGACAGGTAAGTGTAATTTTTTTTTAGCTTTTTCGTATAGATTATTATAGCTGTAAGAATCCAAAATTTAAAAAAATTTCAGTACCTAAAATAACGACATTAAAAAAAAATTAAAAAAAAAGAAAAAAAAACACTGGGGCTTGAACCCTCGACCTTCGTCTCCAAAATCAACAATCTTTAGTACTACGCCACCGAAGCTTGCAGATTGATTTGTGGTAAATAGGATATTAATGACGTATTCGATATTACATAGAACGTTGAGTATTGAAGATACACACAAATAATACACTTTTTTTAATTATTTTTGGTCAACCGCAAAGAAAAAGGTCCAAGACAGGTATTTCATACATTAAATACTCTCCGAATATTATAAAAAGTATAAAAATTGAAGTTAATATGCCTCCTGCAAGCTATTTTTATTATTACAAGTACGCGTATAAATGCGATATTTTCCCCCTTATTTTTGGTCAAACGAAAAAGATAAAGGTTCAAGGTAGGTATTTCCCACAAAAGACATAGTCTAAATGTTCTTATTCCTCTAAAAAATCAATTTGGAAATCGCATTTTTCACCTATTTTTGACAGATGGTATAAAAGTTAAAGTTCAGGAAAACGCACGTGGTAAAACCATGGCCAACTTTTTCTAAATCGAATGGTGTTAGAATTTGAAAATTGTGCCTGTTTCCGCACCCAAAAAAGTGACTTTTCTCAATTTTGCGAATATATTTTAATGATTTTGAATATGTAGAGGTGTTGCGAAGTAATCAGCGCATTTTTTGAGAAAAAAATAAAACGGTTTTGTTAAAAATTGAATAAGCTACAGTCGATATAGTAAAAAAAAAAGCTGCCGTTTTTTCCGTATTAAAGATAAAGAAACGAAAAGATATCTCTTAAATACAATTTGACGAGCTATATCCGCTAAAATTCACAACGTTTCGATCAAAAGTCGTTTTCAGTACGAAAAAAAATAAAAACCGTGAAAAAATCAGGCCTAACTTTATGATTTCCACTTTCTTACAATTTTCGGCAATTTCCATTCCAGTTAGGTATAGAAAGATATATTGGAAAAAGGTAGATTTTGAGATGACCTAACCGATTATCCAAACCGCATGTCGATTGGATGCACCCAATTCGACTTATTAGCGATCCAAGAGGTACCATTTTCGACCAAATTTTGACTTTGAAAAAATCAAAAAAATTACTTTCAATCTCTCGATCGTGCTCACAAACAATAGGCTTCTGTAACTCGCGGTCCTCTACACGTCCAAAAAGTTTCAATCGATCAAGTTCATTCCTGGGACCACGGTGTGGGCCGCGTGAAACCCGACTTTTTTCGACTTTGACGTTTAATAACTTTTTTCCGGTACACCCTGTATATTCGAAATTTTTACACAACGTACCCCCACTATTCCTCTGTAAACCCAAAAAGTTTCAATCGTCCCACTCTAACCGTTTCCGAGAAAAAAAATCGCAAATGTGAAAATAGCAAAAGCCACGACTACGACGCCGACAACATACGCACATTATTTTCACCGAAGCGCCTATATAGGCGGAGTATCAAGAGCAGTCAGGATTGTCGTGATTTCGCGCCGAAGCGCCGTATAACATATCGCGTGTTTGCGCGATATGTAACTAGACTGGGTACATATCGCTAATCGTCAGCCGAGAGTGCATCTATTATTAGTACTAAAAATTTTTATTTAAAAAGCATTTTTTTTAGTTTCTTTTTTCTATGTTTTCTATTGCTTTTTTTGCCTTACCTTCCTGCGGAACGTGAAGGGGAAACATATCGCCAAATTGTCATTATAACAACTGACAAAAACTAAAAAATAAAAATTACGGGTGCAAAATTTCCGTTTTCTTGTATAGATAGGTAGTTTTTGGAGACGGCATCGTATACTGCTCGATGTCCCGTTTCCAATGCCGTCTCACTCGATTCGCTACGACTTTTCGTTACGGAAATATATGATATTTAATATTATGATATTGATATTGATATTAACATTGAACCCATCAGCACCGGCTTTTTTTTAAATAGCACAGCAAACGTATCAATGTGGAATATACTTTCCAAGTGTGTCCTATAAAAATATGTATTCAATCAATTTAAACATAAGTAAAGAAGCTATTCTTACATTGATAGCTGATAAATTAGTTCAAAAGCTTATTTTGCCGAGCCCTTCCGGCACGGCACTGTTCCAATTCGTTTATTTTATTTCATACTTTTTACAAAACCATTTGTTAGCAATCTTTAATAATTGCCTAAAGAATTATCCAAACCGAATGTCGATCGGATGGACCCAATTCGACTTATTAACGATTCAATAGGTACCTGTTTAGTCCCATATTTAACTTTGAAAAAATTTAAAAACTTATTTCCAAACTTTCGATCGCGCTCACAAACAATAGGGGTCTGTAGCCTACGGTCGTCTACGCGTCGAAAAAGTTTAAATCGAAAAAACTAATTTTTGTGGCCTGTATCGAATGCCAACTAGATCCCGATATTTCTCGACTTTAAAAATTAATAACTTTTTTCCCGTACACCCTGTATACTCAAAATTTTTACACATTTTACCCCCACTATTCTTCTCTAAACTGAAAAAGTTTCAATCGTCCCACTCTTACCGTTTCCGAGGAAAGAAATCGCAAATTTGAAAATGTCGAAACTGACGACGAACAACTTATTTTAAATGTAGCCGCCGTATATAATACTAGACTGGGTACATATCGCTAATCGTCAGCCGAGAGTGCATCTAATATTAGTACTAAATAGATTTACAAAAATTTACAATAAAAAAATACTTTTTTTTTTCTATTTACTATTGCTTTTTTTGCCTCACCTTCCTGCGGAACGTGAAGGGAAAACATATCGCCAAATTGTCATTATAACAACTGACCAAAACTACACAATGGTGCAAAATTTCCGTTTTCTCGTATAGATAGGTAGTTTTCTGAGACGGCGCCGTATAGGTGCTCTTTAAACTCGCACACCTTTGTGCAATGTGGGATATACTTTCCATATTTGCTCTATAAAAATATGTAAGTATTCAATCGATTAAAACATAAGCAAAAAATTATTCTTATATGGAAGCTATCAATTATCAGCTAATAAATTTGTAGAAATATTATTGTGCCGAGCCCTTCGGGCACGGCACTGTTCTAGTTCGTTCGTTTAATTATACGAGAGGTCACTTTGACAGGTAAGTGTAATTTTTTTAGCTTTTTCGTAGCGAGGGTTATAGATGTAAGAATTCGAAATTAAAAAATTTTCAGGTACCTAAATAAGAATGTTTTATACGATAGCTGTCAAATTTTAACAGGTAGGAGTCAGTTTTTTTTATCCTTTTCGTAGCGAGGGTTATCGCTGTAAAAATCCTAAAGTGAAAAATTTTCAGTTCCTAAATAACAAAGTTCTATACGACAGCTGTCAGACTTTGACAGGTAAGTTTCAATTTTTTTTTGTTTTTTCGTAGCGAGAGTTACAGCTATAAGAATCCTAAATTGAAAAATATTTCAGTTCCTAAATAACACAGCTGTCATTTTGACAGGTAAATGTCAATTTTTTTAAGCTTTTCTTGTATCTAGGATTAAAGCTGTAAAAATTCAAAATTTAAAAAAAATTCAGTAGTTAAATAACAAAGTTCTATACGACAGCTGTCAGATTTTGACAGGTAAGTGTCAATTTTTTTTTAGATTTTTCGTAGCGAGATTAATAGCTGTAAGAATCCCAAATGAAACATTTTTCAGTTCCTAAATAACAAAGTTATATACGACAGCTGTCATTTTGACAGGTAAATTGCAATTTTTTTTTAAGCTTTTCTTGTATCTAGGATTATAGCTGTAAGAATCCGAAATTAAAAAAAAATTCAGTAGCTAAATAACAAAGTTCTATACGACAACTGTCAGATTTTGACAGGTAAGTGTAATTTTTTTTTTAGCTTTTTCGTAGCGACGGTTATAGCTGTAAGAATCCCAAATTTAAAAAAAATTCAGTACCTAGATAACAAAGTTTTATACGAAACCTGTCAGATTTTGACAGGTAAGTGTCAATTTATTTTAACTTTTTTCGTAGCGAGGGTTAAAGCTGTAATAAAACTAAATTAAAAAAATTTTCAGTACCAAAATAACAAAGTTCTATACGACAGCTGTCAAATTATATATACTTAAATAGTAATTCTTATTTTTTATAATTTGCTACCATTTCTATGCTGTTTAGGTATAGAACAATATATTTGAAAAAAGTAGTATTTGAGATGATCTAAACGAATATCCAAACCAAAATTATATCGGACGCACCCAATTCGATTTATTAACGATCCAATATGACCCTACATTGATTTTAAAAAAATCAAAAAAATTACTTCCCAACTTTCGATCGCGTTCGCAAACAACAGTGTTTTGTAGCCCAACGTCGTCTACATGTCGAAAAAGTTTAAATCGATTAAAATGATTTTTGCCACCTGTATCGCCCTATAACGAAAAAAAACATATTTTTTAACTTTGACTTTAATAACTTTTTTCCGGTACACCCTGTATATTTGAAATTGTTCCCAGAACGTGCCCCGACTATTCCTCTCTACGTCCAGAAAGTTTGAATCGTTTTGCTCTAACCGTTTCCGAAAAAAAAATTCGCGAATATCGAAATGTCGTATAACCTTCTAACACGTGGCGACGGATTATCAATGTCGAAACGCCATCTTTAAAATCGAGATTACAACCATTTCTGAAACATTTTGAGCAAATATTTTGGTCAGTAAAATTAGCAGAAGGTTCAAGGTAGATATTTCACCCGATTTAAAATCTGGAAATGTTCTTATTATTCTAGCAAAACACGCTGAAAACACCCATTTTTCGCCATTTTTGACAGCCGGATTTTTAGAATTAATAATTAATTTAGATAAATCAATATCAAGGCACTCTTAGTCAAAAGTGAATGGTGTTAGAATTTGTAAAGATTGCCTGTTTCCGCACCCAAAAAAGCGACTTTTCTCAATTTTGCGAATATATTTTAATGATTTTGAATATGTAGAGGTGTTGCGAAGTAATCAGCGCATTTTTTGAGAAAAAAATAAAACGGTTTTGTTAAAAATTGAATAAGCTACAGTCGATATAGTAAAAAAAAAGCTGCCGTTTTTTCCGTATTAAAGATAAAGAAACGAAAAGATATCTCTTAAATACAATTTGACGAGCTCTATCCGCTAAAGTTCACAACGTTTCGATCAAAAGTCGTTTTCAGTACGAAAAAAAATAAAAACCGTGAAAAAATCAGGCCTAACTTTATGATTTCCACTTTCTTACAATTTTCGGCAATTTCCATTCCAGTTAGGTATAGAACGATATATTGGAAAAAGGTAGATTTTGAGATGGCCTAACCGATTATCCAAACCGAATGTCGATTGAATGCACCCAATTCGACTTATTAGCGATCCAAGAGGTACCATTTTCGACCAAATTTTGACTTTGAAAAAATCAAAAAAATTACTTCCAAACTTTCGATCGCGCTCACAAACAATAGGGTTCTGTAGCCCACGGTCGTCTACGCGTCGAAAAAGTTTAAATCGAAAAAACTAATTTTTGTAGCCTGTATCGAATGCCAACGAGATCCCGATATTTCTCGACTTTAAAAATTAATAACTTTTTTCCGGCACACCCTGTATATTCGAAATTTTCACACAACGTACCCCCACTATTCCTTTGTAAACCCAAAAAGTTTCAATTGTCCCACATTAACCGTTTCCGAGAAAAAAAATCGCAAATGTGAAAATGTCGAAACTGACGACGACGACGCCGACGCCGCCGACACGGACAACATACGCACATATTTCAAATGAAGCAGACGATATAGTGCAAAATTTTCGGGAAGCAGTCGGGGTTGCCGTGATTCCGCGTGAAGGCGACGAATAACATATCGCGGAAAGCGATATGTTAACTAGACTGGGTACATATCGCTAATCGTCAGCCGAGAGTGCATCTAATATTAGTACTAAAAAGATTTACAAAAATTTACAATAAAAAAATACTTTTCTTTTCTTTTTTTCTATTTACTATTGCTTTTTTTGCCTCACCTTCCTGCGGAACGTGAAGGGAAAACATATCGCCAAATTGTCATTATAACAACTGACCAAAACTACACACTGGTGCAAAATTTCCGTTTTCTCGTATAGATAGGTAGTTTTCTGAGACGGCGCCGTATAGGTGCTCTTTAAACTCGCACACCTTTGTGCAATGTGGGATATACTTTCCATATTTGCTCTATAAAAATATGTAAGTATTCAATCGATTAAAACATAAGCAAAAAATTATTCTTACATGGAAGCTATCAATTATCAGCTAATAAATTTGTAGAAATATTATTGTGCCGAGCCAATACGTCCCTTATTATCGCTTTTAGAATAGAAAGCAATATAACCTTTTATCTGGACCATAGAAAAAGGCAACTTTTTTATTTGAAGAGGTTCTATCTAAGCTTTATCAGTTTCGAGATATTGGCTAATATATGAAAACCACTTTTAATTCCATATCTCAAAAACTATAAGACCTACAAAAAAATTCTAAGAACTTAAAGTAAAGATCTCTTAAGGATGCTACTTATTAGTTATATACATTGTTGCCGTATCTCTTTCAATTTCCGAGGAAAATGGTCTTTTATGGATTTCATAGCATTTTCCTGAACATGGAAAAAATGCCAAAATTTAAAATTTGCAAATAAGTCAATTTTTCGGTACATTTCCATGAAAAATAACGTAAAACCCGAAAATAGCGAAGAAAATATGATAAATAACAATTCTATGAATTTAAAAAAAAAAATCCAGAAAACTCGGATTTTTTTGTCGGTTTTCACAATTTCCTCAATACGTCCCTTATTACGGCCTTTGGAACAAAAGTTATTATAACGTTTTATCTGGACAATAGAAAAATGCAACTTTTTTATTTAAATAGTTTCTATCTAAGTTCTATCAGTTTCGAGATATTGGCAAATACATGAAAACCACTTTTAATTCCATATCTCAAAAACTATAAGACCTACAAAAAATTTCTAAGAACTTAAAGTAAAGATCTCATAAAGATGCTACTTATTAGTTATATACATTGTTGCTTTTTTTGCCTCACCTTCCTGCGGAACGTGAAGGGGAAACATATCGCCAAATTGTCATTATAACAACTGACAAAAACTAAAAAATAAAAATAACGGGTGCAAAATTTCCGTTTTCTTGTATAGATAGGTAGTTTTTGAAGACGGCATCGTATAGTACTCGATGTCCCGTTTCCAATTCCGTCTCGCTCGATTCGCTACGACTTTTCGTTACGAAAATATATGATATTTAATATTATGATATTGATATTAACATTGAACCCATCAGCACCGGCTTTTTTTAAAATTGCACAGCAAACGTATCAATGTGGAATATACTTTCCAAGTTTGTTCTATAAAAATATGTATTCAATCGATTTAAACATAAGTAAAGAAACTATTCTTACATTGATAGCTGATAAATTAGTTTAAAAGATTATTTTGCCGAGCCCTTCCGGCACGGCACTGTTCCAATTCGTTTATTTTATTTCATACTTTTTACAAAACCATTTGTTAGCAACCTTTAATAATTGCCTAAAGGATTATCCAAACCGAATGTCGATCGGATGGACCCAATTCGACTTATTAACGATTCAATAGGTACCTGTTTAGTCCCATATTTAACTTTAAAAAAATTTAAAAAAATATTTCCAAACTTTCGATCGCGCTTACAAACAATAGGGATCTGTAGCCTACGGTCGTCTACGCGTCGAAAAAGTTTAAATCGAAAAAACTAATTTTTGTGGCCTGTACCGAATGACAACGAGACTCCGATAATTATCAACTTTAAAAATTAATTACTTTTTTCCCGTAATTCCGTATATTCAAAATTTTTACATATTGTACCCCCACTATTCCTCTCTAAACTGAAAAAGTTTCAATCGTCCCACTCTTACCGTTTCCGAGAAAAGAAATCGCAAATGTGAAAATGTCGAAACTGACGACGACAACTTATTTTAAATGTAGCCGCCGTATATAATACTAGACTGGGTACATATCGCTAATCGTCAGCCGAGAGTGCATCTAATATTAGTACTAAAAAAATAATTTTCTTTTTCTTTTCTCTATTTACTATTGCTTTTTATACCTCACCTTCCTGCGGAACGTGAAGGAGAAACATATCGCCAAATTGTCATTAAAATAACTGACAAAAACTAAAAAATAAAAAAACGGGTGCAAAATTTCCGGTTTCTCGTATAGATAGGTAGTTTTTTGAGACGGAATCGTATAGTGGTCGACGTCCTATTTCCAATGCCGTCTCGCTCGATTCGCTACGACTTTTCGTTACTGAAATATATGATATTAACTATTCTTACATAGATAGCTGATAAATTGGTGAAAATTTTATTGTGCCGAGCCCTTTGGGCACGGCACTGTTGGAGTTCGTTCGTTTCATTTTATACTTTTGACAAAACCATTTGTTAGCAACCTCTAATTTTGAAACATTTCAATTCGTGATAAAAAATAAATTTAGTTTCTTCACAAACCTTGTTGATTTTTTTCGTACTGAGGATTGTCGCTGTAAGAATCCAAAATTTAAAAGACTTTCAGTACTTACCTACCTAAATAACGAAATATTAAAAAAATAAAAAGACGCGCCTAGAATTGAACCCGGGATCATCGTGACCAAAAGTCGTAATCTAATATATACCACTAGGCCACCGACCACTTTAAAAACAATATAGAATATTATTGCCTTATTAAAGATAAAGAAACAAAAAAAATACTTTTTATTGTAGTTTTTTTATGATCCAAAGTAGTATTTGAGATGACCCAAACGAATCTCCAAATCAAAAATATGTGGGACGCACCCAATTCGATTTATTAACGATCCAAAATGTCCCTACATTGATTTTAAAAAAATCAAAAAATTGACTTCCCAACATCCGATTACGTTGGTAAACAATAGGCTTCTGTAGCCGACGGTCGTCTACGCGTCGAAAAAATTTAAATCGAGAAAACTTATTTTTACGACCTGTATCGAATTTCAACGAGAAACCGATATTTTTTGACTTTGGGGTTTAACAACTTTTTTTCGGCACACCCTGTATATTCGAAATTTTCACACAACGTACCCCCACTATTCCTCTCTAAACCCAAAAAGTTTCAATCGTCCCACTCTAACCGTTTCCGAGAAAAAAAATCGCAAATGTGAAAATCTCTTACATAGACGAAATTGTTCAAGACCCGATCGGGGTTTTCGAGATTCCGCGCGGAAGAGACGTATATAATACTAGACTGGGTACATATCGCTAATCGTCAGCCGAGAGTGCATCTAATATTAGTACTAAAAAAATAATTTTCTTTTCCTTTTCTCTATTTACTATTGCTTTTTATACCTCACCTTCCTGCGGAACGTGAAGGAGAAACATATCGCCAAATTGTCATTATAACAACTGACAAAAACTAAAAAATAAAAAACGGGAGCAAAATTTCCGGTTTCTCGTATAGATAGGTCGTTTTTGGAGACGGCATCGTATAGTGGTCGACGTCCTATTTTCAATGCCGTCTCGCTCGATTCGCTACGACTTTTCGTTACTGAAATATATGATATTAACTATTCTTACATAGATAGCTGATAAATTGGTGAACATTTTATTGTGCCGAGCCCTTTGGGCACGGCACTGTTGGAGTTCGTTCGTTTTCTTTTATACTTTTGACAAAACCATTTGTTAGCAACCTCTAATTTTGAAACATTTCAATTCGTGATAAAAAATAAATTTAGTTTCTTCACAACCCAAGTTGGTTTTTTTCGTACCGAGGATTGTCGCTGTAAGAATCCGAAATTTAAAAAACTTTCTGTACCTACCTACCTAAATAACGAAATATTAAAAAAATAAAAAGACGCGCCTGGAATTGAACCCGGGATCATCGTGACCAAAAGTCGTAATCTAATATATACCACTAGGCCACCGACCACTTTAAAAACAATATAGAATATTATTGCCTTTTTAAAGATAAAGAAACAAAAAAAATACTTTTTATTGTAGTTTTTTTTTATGATCCAAAGTAGTATTTGAGAAGACCTAAACGAATCTCCAAATCAAAAATATGTGGGACGCACCCAATTCGATTTATTAACGATCCAACATGTCCCTACATTGATTTAAAAAAAATCAAAAAATTGACTTTCCAACATCCGATTACGTTGGTAAACAATAGGCTTCTGTAGCCGACGGTCGTCTACGCGTCAAAAAAATTTAAATCGAGAAAACTTATTTTTACGACCTGTATTGAATTTCAATGAGAAACCGATATTTTTTGACTTTGGGGTTTAACAACTTTTTTTCGGCACACCCTGTATATTCGAAAATTTCACACGACGTACCCCCACTATTCCTCTCTAAACCCAAAAGGTTTCAGTCGTCCCACTCTAACCGTTTCCGAGAAAAAAAATCGCAAATGTGAAAATGTCTTACATAGACGAAATTGTTCAAGAGCCGATCGGGGTTTTCGAGATTCCGCGCGGAAGAGACGTATATAATACTAGACTGGGTACATATCGCTAATCGTCAGCCGAGAGTGCATCTAATATTAGTACTAAAAAAATTATTTTCTTTTCCTTTTCTCTATTTACCATTGCTTTTTTTACCTCACCTTCCTGCGGAACGTGAAGGGGAAACATATCGCCAAATTGTCATTATAACAACAACAAAAACTAAAAAATAAAAAAACGGATGCAAAATTTCCGGTTTCTCGTATAGATAGGTAGTTTTTGAAGACGGCATCGTATATTGCTCGACGTCCTATTTCCATTGCCGTCTCGCTCGATTCGCTACGACTTTTCATTATAAAAAATATACTTATACCTTAATCAAAACAATTTCCGTTGCACGTCATCAATCAGTTGATAATTAAAAATCGGTCAGGAAATATAAGAAAATTAAATGTGGGTAAAAAATATATAAATTTCATGCGATATTGAATGTAAAAGAAACTTAATGTATTCTTCTTTAATACTAAGCAGCCCAAAGGAAATGTTTTTTAAAATTTACTGATACTCGAAGGTATGACGTGCAACGGAAATTGTTTTAACTTTACTTTATATGTTATTTAATATTATGACATTTATATGTGCTTTTAAACTCGCACACCTTTGTGCAATGTGGAATATACTTTTCATATTTCATTATCATTATCACATTATCAGCTAATAAATTTGTGGAAATATTATTGTGCCGAGCCCTTCGGGCACGGCACTGCTCGAGTTCGTTCATTTAATTTTATACTTTTGACAAAACCATTTGTTAGCAAGCCCTAACTGTTAGGCACTTCGATTCGTGTTCAATAAAATATGTGTAGTTTCTTCACAACCCAGGTCGCAATAAAAATATAATTATGTGTAATTTTTTACTGCTCAAGTTAGTTTTTTTCGTACTGATGATTGACGCTGTAAGAATCTGAAATTCAATCATTTTTATGATTATTTTGGTAAATAAGAAAGTTTTATACGACAGCTACCATTTTGACAGGTAAATGTCAAGTTTTTTAAAGCTTTTCTTGTATCTGAGAGAATAGCTAACGGTATAATTCTACAAATACTATACAGGGTGTCCCAGATAAGAATGCACTCTACAGGGATCTCGTTAACCATACAAGATACAGACATGGTTAAATTAGAGAAAAGTTGCGCATTACTGAATCCTGTAACGTCATGTTTTCAAATTTAAAAAATTCCGAATGCTCCCGAAGATATTTGGATAAAACCGAATTTTCGCGATTACGTTTTAATTGATTTATGATTTTATTTGAGGAGACTTGTCAAAATTATATAATAAATTTAACATTCTTATTGCCACTTTTTCTCTCCTACAAGATGGTTTAATTACATTTTTGATCCGACGTTTCGTTTAGTCACAACCATCATCAACTTTGTTATTTTAAATAGTAGGAAAATTTTATTTTATGCTAAATAAATTCTACGCCTTATTCTTAATCTAACTGTGTATCACTCTTATTATTTATTAGACGTTTCGATATTTAAAAACACATCATCAATGAAAATAGACACATTATCGAAAATATTTTTGTTTTTATTGTTGTATTTAAACACTAGTTGGATTTTAAAACATTTTTTTAAAAGAAACTTAGAACCTAACATGTCTCTGTAACTAAGTGGCAGATCTAAAGAAACTATTTAAACAATTGCGAACGTCAATGTCGTCAATAAATTTTATAGCCACCCATATGATGCCGAATTTAAATGGTACGTTATGTAACATAACTTATGTTTGAATAATATCATGCATTTTTTAAAAATAAAAAATATGTAATTGTATTTAATAATTAAAATTAATTATTACTTGTTGCATTTTCAGATAAGTTTTATTAGATATTACGTTTTGTTATAAGTTTCTTTTAAAAAAAAGTTTTAAAATCTAACTAGTGTTTAAATACAAAAATAAAAACAAAAATATTTTCGATAATGTGCCTATTTTCGTTGATGATGTGTTTTTAAATATTGAAACGTCTAATAAATAATAAGTGTGATACACCGTTAGACTAAGAATAAAGCGTAGAATTTATTAACCATAAAATAAAATTTTCCTACCATTTAAAATAACAAAGTTGATGATGGTTGTGACCAAACGAAACGTCGGATCAAAAATGTAATTAAACAATCTTGTAGGGGAGAAAAAGTGGCAATATGAATGTGAAATTTATTTTGACATGTCCCCTCAAATAAAATCATAAATCAATTGAAATGAAATCGCGAAAATTCGGTTTTATCCAAATATCTTCAGAAGCATTCGGAATTTTTTAAATTTGAAAACATAATGTTACAGGATTCAGTAATGCACAACTTTTCTTTAATTTAACCATCTCTGTATCTTCTCTGGTTTATGAGATCCTTGTAGAGTGCATTCTTATCTGGGACACCCTGTATATAACATTTCGTTCAAAAGTTGTTTTTCGTACGAAAAAAAATAAAAACCGAAGAATCGTATGCGTAATAGGTACATGGCGCGCAAGAATCGTGTCTTAAATAAAAATTCTTACTTTTTATAATTTGCACCCTTTATATTACCGGTAGGTATAGAACAATATATTTGAAAAAAGTAGTATTTGAGATGACCTAAACGAATCTCCAAACCAAAAAGGTGTCAGACGCATCCAATTCGATTTATTAACGATCCAACATGACCCTACATTGATTTTTAAAAAATCAAAAAATTGACTGCCCAACTTTCAATCGCGTTCGCAAACAATAGTGTTTTGTAGCCGAACGTCGTCTACATGCCAAAAAAGTTTAAATCGATTAAAATGATTTTTGTCACCTGTATCGCGCTATAACGACAAAAAACATATTTTTCAACTTCGACCTTAATAACTTTTTTCCGGTTCAACCTGTATTTCCAGAACGTGCCCCTACTATTCCTCTCTACGTCCAGAAATTTTTTATCGTTTTGCTCTAACCGTTTCCGAGAAAAAAATTCGCGAATATCGAAATATCGAACAGACTCCCACCACGTGGCGACGCATTTTCAATGTCGGAACGTCATTTTTAAAATCGAGATTACAACTATTTCTGAAACATTTTGGGCAAATATTTTGGTCAATAAAATTAGAAGAAGGTTCAAGGTAGATATTCCATCCGATTTAAAATCTGGAAATATTCTTATTACTTTAGCAAGTCAAGCTCAAAACACCAATTTTTCGCCATTTTTGACAGCTGGTTTTTTAGAATTAATTTACTTACATTAACCAAAGCAGTCAAAGCACTCTAGTCAAAATTGAATGGTATTAGAATTTGCAAATGTTGCTTGTTTCCGCACTCAAAAACTTGATTTTTCTTAAACTGACGAACATATTTTAATAATTTTGGATATGTAGAGGTGTTGAGAAGAAATCAGCGCATGTTTAGGCAGAAAAATAAAACGGTTTTGTTAAAAGTTAAATAAGCTACAGTCGATATAGTAAAACATCAGGTAAAAGTATCTCTTGATAAATTATAAATTAATTTTTTTGAGCCACAAATGATGTTTTCATAGAGCGCGCTTACAATACAAATTGAAGCTTGTTTATCCGTTGATATAGTGTACAAAAAAAAAACTCGAAAAGTTATATATAGCTACTTGCAAACGTGTTTAAGCGAACCAGTGCGATGCACCACCCCAATTTCAATGTGAATTTTCAGAAGCTTGCCGTTTTTCCGTATTAAAGATAAAGAAACGAAAAATATCTCTAAAATACAATTTAAAGAGCTCTATCCGCTAAAGTATACAACGTTTCGATCAAAAGTCGTTTTCCGTACGAAAAAAAAAATAAAAACTGCGAAAATAATAAAAACTGCGAAAAAATCACGCCTTATTCTGTGGTTTCCAGTTTCTTACAATTTTTGATCATTTCCATTCCAGTTAGGTATAGAACGATATATTAAAAAAAGGTAGTTTTTGAGATGGCCTAAACGATTATCAAAACCGAATGTTGATCGGATGCACCCAAATCGACTTATTAGCGATCCAAAAGGTACCATTTTTGACCAATTTTCAACTTTAAAAAAATCAAAAAAATTACTTCCAAACTTTCGCTCGCGCTCACAAACAATAGGGTTCTGTAGCCCACGGTCGTCTACGCGTCAAAAAAGTTTAAATCAAAAAAACTCATTTTTACGAACTGTATCGAATCCCAACGAGAATCCGATAATTATCGACTTTAAAAATTAATAACTCTTTTTCGGCACACCCTGTATATTTGAAATTTTTACACAACGTACCCCCACTATTCCTCTCTAAGCGCAAAAAGTTTCAATCGTCCCACTCTAACCGTTTCCGAGAAAAAAAATCGCAAATGTGAAAATGTCTTATATAGACGAAAATTTTGAAGAGGCGAGCGGGGTTGTCGAGATTCCACGCGGAAGAGACGTATATAATACTAGACTGGGTACATATCGCTAATCGTCAGCCGAGAGTGCATCTAATATTAGTACTAAAAAAAAAATTTACAATAAAAAAATACTTTTCTTTTCTTTTTTTCTATTTACTATTGCTTTTTTTGCCTCACCTTCCTGCGGAACGTGAAGGGGAAACATATCGCCAAATTGTCATTATAACAACTGACCAAAACTAGACAATGGTGCAAAATTTCCATTTTCTCGTATAGATAGGTAGTTTTCGGAGGCGGTGCCGTATAGTGCTCAACGTCCCGTTTCCAATGCCGCCTCGCTCGTCTGTCGGCCATATTGCAATCTCTTTGTCCACCTATATGTATAGTTTTATTTGTGGGGTCATACCGCCTAACGGCGGTATAAAGTACATTTTCATGTTACGTTATATGTTTTACGACGTACTTAGTTATTTCACACAATATTATCATTATTACTACAGAGATTATGCATAGTTTTTTAACAATCAAAGATTATGCATAGTTTTTTCACAACCAAAGATCGGTGAAGATTATGGCATAGTCTTATGACAAACAAAGATTATGGCATATTTTTTATGACAAACAAATTTTAAGGCATAGTCTTATGACAAACAAAGATTACGGCATAGTCTTATGACAAACAAATATTATGGCATAGTCTTATGACAAACAAAGATTATGGCATAGTCTTATGACAAACAAAGTTTAAGGCATAGTCTTATGACAAACAAAGATTTTGGTATAGTCTTATGACAAACAAACATTAGAGCATAGTCTTATGACAAACAAATATTATGGCATAGTTTTATAACAACCAAAGATTATGTATATTTTTATGACAAACAAATTTTAAGGCATATTCTTATGACAAACAAAGATTACGGCATAGTCTTATGACAAACAAAGTTTAAGGCATAGTCTTCTGACAAACAAAGATTATGGCATAGTCTTATGACATTCAAAGATTTTGGCATAGTCTTATGACAAACAAATATTATGGCATAGTTTTATAACAACCAAAGATTATGTATATTTTTATGACAAACAAATTTTAAGGCATAGTCTTATGACAAACAAAGTTTAAGGCATAGTCTTATGACAAACAAAGATTTTGGCATAGTCTTATGACAAACAAACATTAGTGCATAGTCTTATGACAAACAAATATTATGGCATAGTTTTATAACAACCAAAGATTATGTATATTTTTATGACAAACAAATTCTAAGGCATGGTCTTATGACAAACAAAGATTATGGCATGGTCTTATGACAAAAAAAAGTTTAAGGCATAGTCTTATGACAAACAAAGATTATGGCATAGTCTTATGACATTCAAAGGTTTTGGCATAGTCTTATGACAAACAAACATTAGTGCATAGTCTTATGACAAACAAATATTATGGCATAGTTTTTATAACAACCAAAGATTATGTATATTTTTATGACAAACAAATTTTAAGGCATAGTCTTATGACAAACAAAGATTACGGCATAGTCTTATGACAAACAAAGTTTAAGGCATAGTCTTCTGACAAACAAAGATTATGGCATAGTCTTATGACAAACAAAGATTTTGGCATAGTCTTATGACAAACAAATATTATGGCATAGTTTTTTCACAACCAAAGATTGGGCATAGTTTTTTCACAACCAAAGTTTAGGCATCGTTTTTTCACAACCAAAGATTAGGCATAGTTTTATAACAAACAAAGATTAGGCATAGTTTTTTCACAACCAAAGTTTAGGCACAGTTTTTTCACAACCAAAGATTAGGCATAGTTTTTTCACAACCAAGGATGGTCTTATCAATTACGTATAATTTTTGATTTTCTTTAAAAAATTCATAAAAACGTTATTTTGTATATTTTCTTTGCTATTTGTGAGTTTTACGTTATTTTCGATGAAGATTTATAGAAAAGTTGTCATATTTTCGAATTTTAAATTTTTGAAATTTTTTCATGTATGTATAGTCATGAAAATTTGATGAAATCAATAAGGTAACATTTTCCTCGGAAAGTATAAGAGATATGGCAACAATGTATATAACTATTAAGTAGCATCCGTACAAGATCTTTACTTTAAGTTCTTAGTAATTTTTTGTAGGTCTTATAGTTTTTGAGATATGGAATTAAAAGTGGTTTTCATATATTTGGCAATATCTCGGAACTGATAAAACTTAGATAAAAACTTTTTAAATAAAAAAGTAGCCTTTTTCTATTCTCCATATAAAAAGTTATATTAATTTCTATTCTAAAAGCGATAGTAAGGGACGTATTGAGGAAAATGTAAAAACTGGCAGAAATATTAGATTTTTGGTATTTTTTTAAAAATTCATAAAATCGTACTGGGTACATATCGCTAATCGTCAGCCGAGAGTGCATCTATTATTAGTACTAAAAATTTGTATTTAAAAAGTATTTTTCTTAGTTTCTTTTTTCTATGTTTTCTATTGCTTTTTTTGCCTCACCTTCCTGCGGAACGTGAAGGGGAAACATATCGCCAAATTGTCATTATAACAACTGACCAAAACTACACAATGATGCAAAATTTCCGTTTTCTCGTATAGATAGGTAGTTTTCTGAGACGGCGCCATATAGGTGCTCTTTAAAAGTTTTATACGACAGCTGTCATTTTGACAGGTAACTGTAATTTTTTTTTAAAGCTTTTCTTGTATCTTGCATTATAGATGTAAGAATCCGAAATTTAAAAAAATTTCAGTATCTAAATAACAAAGTTTTATACGACAGCTGTCAGATTTTGACAGGTAAGTTTTAATTTTTTTTTAGCTTTTTCGTAGCGAGAGTTACTACTGTAAGAATCCTAAATTGAAAATTTTTTCAGTTCCTAAATAACAAAGTTTTATACCATAGCTGTCAAATTTTGACAGGTAAGTGTCAATTAGAACAATATATTTGAAAAAAGTAGTATTTGAGATGACCTAAGCGAATCTCCAAACCAAAAATATGTGGGACGCACGCAATTCGATTTATTATCAATCCAACATGCCCCTACATTGATTTAAAAAAAAATCAGAAAATTGACTTCCCAACTTCCGAGCGCCTTGGCAAACAATAGGCTTCTGTAGCCGACGGTCGTCTATGCGCCGAAAAAGTTTAAATCAAAAAAACTCATTTTTACGACCTGTGTCGAATGCCAACGAGATCCCGATATTTCTCCACTTTAAAAATTAATAACTTTTTTTCGGCACACCCTGTATATTCGAAATTTTTACACAATGTACCCCCACTATTCCTATCTAAACCCTAAAAGTTTCAATCGTCCCACTCTAACCGTTTCCGAGAAAAAAAAATCGCAACTGTGAAAATGTCTTACATAGACGAAATTGTTCAAGAGCTGATCGGGGTTTTCGAGATTCCGCGCGGAAGAGACGTATATAATACTAGACTGGGTACATATCGCTAATCGTTAGCCGAGAGTGCATCTATTATTAGTACTAAAAATTTGTATTTAAAAAAAATTTTTCTTAGCTTCTTTTTTCTATGTTTTCTATTGCTTTTTTTGCCTCACCTTCCTGCGGAACGTGAAGGGGAAACATATCGCCAAATTGACATTATAACAACTGACAAAATTATTTATATAATACTATTGCTTTTTATACCTTACCTTCCTGCGGAACGTGAAGGAGAAACATATCGCCAAATTGTCATTATAACAACTGACAAAAACTAAAAAATAAAAAACGGGAGCAAAATTTCCGGTTTCTCGTATAGATAGGTCGTTTTTGGAGACGGCATCGTATAGTGGTCGACGTCCTATTTCCAATGCCGTCTCGCTCGATTCGCTACGACTTTTCGTTACTAAAATATATGATATTAACTATTCTTACATAGATAGCTGATAAATTGGTGAAAATTTTATTGTGCCGAGCCCTTTGGGCACGGCACTGTTGGAGTTCGTTCGTTTCATTTTATACTTTTGACAAAACCATTTGTTAGCAACCTCTAATTTTGAAACATTTCAATTCATGATAAAAAATAAATTTAGTTTCTTCACAAACCTAGTTGATTTTTTTCGTACCAAGGATTGTCGCTGTAAGATTCCAAGATTGAAAAATTTTTCAGTTCCTAAATAACAAAGTTCTATACGACAGCTGTCATTTTGACAGTTAATTTTCAATTTAGGATTAAAAGATAGTAATTCTTACTTTTTTATAATTTGCACCCTTTATATTACCAGTAGGTATAGAACAATATAATTGAAAAAAGTAGTATTTGAGATGACCTAAACTAATCTCTAAACCAAAAGTGTGTTAGACGCACCCAATTTGATTTATTAACAATCCAATATGACCCTACATTGATTTTAAAAAAATCAAAAAATTGACTTCCCAACTTTCGATCGCGTTCGCAAATAACAGTGTTTTGAAGCCCAACGTCGTCTACATGCCAAAAAAGTTTAAATCGATTAAAATTATTTTTGCCACCTGTATCGCGCTACAACGAAAAAAAAACATATTTTTCAACTTTGACTTAAATAACTTTTTTCTGGTACACCCTGTATATTGGAAATTGTTCCCAGAACGTGTCCCTACTATTCCTCTCTACGTCCAGAAATTTTTTATCGTTTTGCTCTAACCGTTTCCGAGAAAAAAATTCGCGAATATCGTAATATCGAACAGCCTCCCACCACGTGGCGATGCATTTTCAATGTCGGAACGTCATCTTTAAAATCGAGATTACAACTATTTCTGAAACATTTTGGGCAAATATTTTGGTCAATAAAATTAGAAGAAGGTTCAAGGTAGATATTCCATCCGATTTAAAATCTGGAAATCTTCTTATTAGTCTAGCAAGTCAAGCTCAAAACACCAATTTTTCGCCATTTTTGACAGCCGGTTTTTAGAATTAATTTACTTACATTAACCAAAGCAGTCAAAGCACTCTAGTCAAAATTGAATATTAGAATTTGCAAATTTTGCTTGTTTCCGCACTCAAAAACTCGATTTTTCTTAAACTTACGAATATATTTTTATAAGTTTGAATATGTAGAGGTGTTGAGACTAAATCAGCGCGTCTTTTGGGAAAAAATAAAACGGTTTTGTTAAAAATTGAATAAGCTAGTCGATATAGTAAAACGTCGGATAAAAATATCTCTTGATAAATCATAAATTAATTTTTTTGAGCCACAAATGATGTTTTTTCAGAGCGCGTTTACTATGCAAACTTAAGCTTGTTTATCGGTTGATATGGTGGATCAAGAAAAAATTTAAAAAGTTATATTTATAGACACTGCAGAAGTATTTAACAAACCAGTGCGACGCCAACAGAAATTACTGGAAAAAATTCATAGGCTGTCGTTTTTTCCGTAATAAAGATAAAGAAACGAAAAATATCTCTAAAATACAATTTGAAGAGCTCTATCCGCTAAAGTATACAACGTTTCGATCAAAAGTCGTTTTCCGTACGAAAAAAAATAAAAACTGCGAAAAATCACGCCTTCCAGTTTCTTACAATTTTTGATCATTTCCATTCCAGTTAGGTATAGAACGATATATTGGAAAAAGGTAGTTTTTGAGATGGCCTAAACGATTATCAAAACCGAATGTTGATCGGATGCACCCAATTCGACTTATTAGCGATCCAAGAGGTACCATTTTTGATCAATTTTCAACTTTAAAAAAATCAAAAAAATTACTTTCAAACTTTCGATCGCGCTCACAAACAATAGGGTTCTGTAGCCCACGGTCGTCTACGCGTCGAAAAAGTTTAAATCAAAAAAACTCATTTTTACGAACTGTATCGAATCCCAACGAGAATCCGATAATTATCGACTTTAAAAATTAATAACTTTTTTCCCGTACACCCTGTATATTCAAAATTATTACACATTGTACCCCCACTATTCCTCTTTAAACTGAAAAAGTTTCAATCGTCCCACTCTTACCGTTTTCGAGAAAAGAAATCGCAAATGTGAAAATGTCGAAACTGACGACGACAACTTATTTTAAATGTAGCCGCCGTATATAATACTAGACTGGGTACATATCGCTAATCGTCAGCCGAGAGTGCATCTAATATTAGTACTAAAAAGATTTACAAAAATTTACAATAAAAAAATACTTTTCTTTTCTTTTTTTCTATTTACTATTGCTTTTTTTGCCTCACCTTCCTGCGGAACGTGAAGGGAAAACATATCGCCAAATTGTCATTATAACAACTGACCAAAACTACACAATGGTGCAAAATTTCCGTTTTCTCGTATAGATAGGTAGTTTTCTGAGACGGCGCCGTTTAGGTGCTCTTTAAACTCGCACACCTTTGTGCAATGTGGGATATACTTTCCATATTTGCTCTATAAAAATATGTAAGTATTCAATCGATTAAAACATAAGCAAAAAATTATTCTTACATGGAAGCTATCAATTATCAGCTAATAAATTTGTAGAAATATTATTGTGCCGAGCCAATACGTCCCTTATTATCGCTTTTAGAATAGAAATCAATATAACCTTTTATCTGGACCATAGAAAAAGGCAACTTTTTTATTTGAAGAGGTTCTATCTAAGCTTTATCAGTTTCGAGATATTGGCTAATATATGAAAACCGAACTTAAAGTAAAGATCTCTTAAGGATGCTACTTATTAGTTATATACATTGTTGCCGTATCTCTTTCAGTTTCCGAGGAAAATGGTCTTTTATGGATTTCATAGCATTTTCCTGAGCATATACATGGAAAAAATGCCAAAATTTAAAATTCGCAAATAAGTCAATTTTTCGGTACATTTCCATCAAAAATAACGTAAAACCCGAAAATAGCGAAGAAAATATGATAATTAACAATTCTATGAATTTTTACAAAAATATCCAGAAAACTCGGATTTTTTTGTCGGTTTTCAAAGTTTCCTCAATACGTCCCTTATTACGGCCTTTGGAACAAAAGTTAATATAACGTTTTATCTGGACAATAGAAAAAGGCAAATTTTTTATTTAAAGAGTTTCTATCTAAGTTCTATCAGTTTCGAGATATTGGCAAATACATGAAAACCACTTTTAAATCCATATCTCAAAAACTATAAGACGTACAAAAAATTTCTAAGAACTTATAGTAAAGATCTCTTAAGGATGCTACTTATTAGTTATATACATTGTTGCCGTATCTCTTTTAGTTTCCGAGGAAAATGGTCTTTTATGGATTCCATAGCATTTTCCTGAGCATACATGGAAAAAATGCCAAAATTTAAAATTCGCAAATAAGTCAATTTTTTGGTACATTTCCATCAAAAATAACGTAAAACCCGAAAGTAGCGAAGAAAATATGATAAATAACAATTCTATGAATTTAAAAAAAAAATCCAGAAAACTCGGATTTTTTGGTCGGTTTTCACAGTTTCCTCAATACGTCCCTTATTACGGCCTTTGGAACAAAAGTTAATATAACGTTTTATCTGGACAATAGAAAAAGGCAAATTTTTTATTTAAAGAGTTTCTATCTAAGTTCTATCAGTTTCGAGATATTGGCAAATACATGAAAACCACTTTTAAATCCATATCTCAAAAACTATAAGACGTACAAAAAATTTCTAAGAACTTATAGTAAAGATCTCTTAAGGATGCTACTTATTAGTTATATACATTGTTGCCGTATCTCTTTTAGTTTCCGAGGAAAATGGTCTTTTATGGATTCCATAGCATTTTCCTGAGCATACATGGAAAAAATGCCAAAATTTAAAATTCGCAAATAAGTCAATTTTTCGGTACATTTCCATCAGAAATAACGTAAAACCCGAAAGTAGCGAAGAAAATATGATAAATAACAATTCTATGAATTTAAAAAAAAAATCCAGAAAACTCGGATTTTTTGGTCGGTTTTCACAGTTTCCTCAATACGTCCCTTATTACGGCCTTTGGAACAAAAGTTAATATAACGTTTTATCTGGACAATAGAAAAAGGCAAATTTTTTATTTAAAGAGTTTCTATCTAAGTTCTATCAGTTTCGAGATATTGGCAAATACATGAAAACCACTTCTAATTCCATATCTCAAAAACTATAAGACCTACAAAAAATTTCTAAAAACTTAAAGTGAAGATCTCATAAAGATGCTACTTATTAGTTATATACATTGTTGCTTTTTTTGCCTCACCTTCCTGCGCCAATTTGTCAATATAACAACTGACCAAAACTAGACAATGATGCAAAATTTCCGTTTTCTCGTATAGATAGGTAGTTTTCGGAGACGGCGCCGTATAGTGCTCAAAGTTCCATTTCCAATGCCGCCTCGCTCGATTCGCTACGACTTTTCGTTACGGAGATATATGATATTTAATATTATGATATTGATATTTATAGGTGCTCTTTAAACTCGCAATGTGGGATATATAGAAATATTATTGTGCCGAGCCCTTCGGGCACGGCACTGTTCTAGTTCGTTCGTTTAATAATACGACAGCTGTTACTTTGACAGGTAAGTGTCATTTTTTTTTAGCTTTTTCGTAGCGACGATTATAGCTGTAAAAATCCTAAATTAAAAACTTTTTCAGTACCTAAATAACAAAGTTTTATACGACAGCTGTCAAATTTTGAAAGGTAATTGTCAATTATTTTTTAGCTTTTTTGTAGCGAGGGTTATAGCTGTAATAATCCTAAATTTAAAAAAATTTTCAGTACCCAAATAACAAAGTTCTATACGACAGCTGTCAAATTATGACAGGCGGGTGTAAATTTTTTTAATCTTTTTTCATATAGAGGATTATAGCTGTACAAATCCGAAATTTCAAAATTTTTCAGTGATTAAATAACAAAGTTCCATACGACAGCTGTCAAATTTTGACAGGTAAGTGTCAATTTTTTTTTAGCTTTTTCGTAGGGAGAGTTATAGCTGTAAGAGTCCGAAATTATAAAATTATCAGGTCCCTAAATAACAAAGTTCTATACGATAGCTGTCAAATTTTGACAGGTAAGTGTCAATTTTTTTTTTAGATTTTTTGTAACGAGGGTTATAGCTGTAAGAATCCTAAATTTAAAAATTTGTCAGTACCTAAATGACACAGTTTTATACGATAGCTGTCAAATTTTGACAGGTAAGTGTCAATTTTTTTTTAGATTTTTTGTAACGAGGGTTATAGCTGTAAGAATCCTAAATTAAAAAATTTCTCAGTTCCTAAATAACAAAGTTCTATACGACAGCTGTCATTTTGACAGGTAAATATCAATTTTTTTTTAAGCTTTTCTTGTATCTAGGATTATAGCTGTAAGAATCCGAAATTTAAAAAAAATTCAGTACCTAAATAACAAAGTTCTATACTACAGCTGTCAGATTTTGACAGGTAAGTGTAATTTTTTTTTAGCTTTTTCGTATAGATTATTATAGCTGTAAGAATCCAAAATTTAAAAAATTTTCAGTACCTAAATAACGACATTAAAAAAAAAAACTTTAAAAAAAAGAAAAAAAACAGTGGGGTTTGAACCCTCGACCTTCGTCTCCAAAATCAACAGCCTCTACTACTACGCTACCGAAGCTTAGAGAGTGATTTGTGGTAAATAGGATATTAATGACGTATTCGATATTACATAGAACGTTGAGTATTGAAGACACACACAAATAATACACTTTTTTCAATTATTTTTGGTCAACCGCAAAGAAAAAGGTCCAAGACAGGTGTTTCATACATTAAATACTGTCCAAATATTATAAAAACTATAAAAACTGAAGTTAATATGCCTCCTGCAAGCCATTTTTATTATTACAAGTACGGGATAAATGCGATATTTTCCCCCTTATTTTTGGTCAAACGAAAAAGATAAAGGTTCAAGGTAGGTATTTCCCACAAAAGACGTAGTCTAAATGGTCTTATTCCTCTAAAAAATCAATTTGGAAATCGCATTTTTCACCTATTTTTGACAGATGGTATAAAAGTTAAAGTTCAGGAAGACGCACGTGGTAAAACCATGGCCAACTTTTTCTAAATCGAATGGTGTTAGAATTTGAAAATTGTGCCTGTTTCCGCACCCAAAAAAGCAACTTTGCTCAAATTTGCGAATATATTTTGATAAGTTTGGACATGCAGGAATATTGAGAAGTAATCAGCGCATATTTTGAGAAAAAAATAAAACGGTTTTGTTAAAAATTGAATAAGCTACAGTCGATATAGTAAAACCTCTGGTGAAGGAACCTATAAAAAAATCATAAATTAATTTTTTTGAGCCACAAAATATGTTTTCCCAAAGATCGCTTATAATACAAATTAAAGCTTCTTTATCCGTTGATATAGTGTACCAAGAAAAAATTCAAAATGTTATATATTATAGACACTTGCAGAATTATTTAAGCAAACCAGTGCAACGCCAACAGAAATTACGGGAAAAAGTTCATAAGCTGCCGTTTTTTCCGTATTAAAGATAAAAAAACCAAAAAATATCTCTTAAATACAATTTGACGGCTCTATCCGCTAAAGTATACAACGTTTCAATCAAAAATCGTTTTCCGTACGAAAAAAAATAAACGGAATAAAAACGGAGAAAAAAAATCACGCCTTACACTGTGGTTTCCAGTTTCTTACCATTTTCGGCAATTTCCATTCCAGTTAGGTATAGAACGATATATTGGAAAAAGGTAGTTTTTGAGATGGCCTAACCGATTATCCAAACCGAATGTACATCGGATGCACCCAATTCGACTTATTAGCGATCCAAGAGGTACCATTTTCGACCAAATTTTGACTTTGAAAAATTCAAAAAAATTACTTCCAAACTTTCGATCGCGCTCACAAACAATAGGGTTCTGTAGCCCACGGTCGTCTACGCGTCTAAAAAGTTTAAATCGAAAAAACTAATTTTTGTGGCCTGTATTGAATGCCAACGAGATCCCGATATTTCTCGACTTTAAAAATTAATAACTTTTTTCCGGCACACCCTGTATATTCGAAATTTTTACACAACATACCCCCACTATTCCTCTCTAAACCCAAAAAGTTTCAATCGTCCCACTCTAACCGTTTCCGAGAAAAAAAATCGCAAATGTGAAAATGTCGAAACTGACGGCGACGACGACGACGACGACGCCGACAACATACGCACATTATTTTCACCGAAGCGCCGTATAACATATCGCGTTGTAGCGCGATATGTAATAAAGTGAATTTTTAAATTTTGATATGTCAAATAGAGCATTTTCGGAAATACTTCTTTAAGTTCTTTCTCTTGCACTTTCTATTAATGTAATAAAAAAATTAAGGTTTTTCCCCGGATGACATTCTGGGCTGATCCCTTTATTTAGTCGAATATTTTCCAAACTATTG
The DNA here is from genome assembly GCA_963969555.1 of Polydrusus pterygomalis. NCBI lineage: Eukaryota > Metazoa > Arthropoda > Insecta > Coleoptera > Curculionidae > Polydrusus > Polydrusus pterygomalis. The sequence goes on from OZ018376.1 coordinate 128,842,956, forward strand.
CAGTTAATTATGCCCCGAATTATCCCAAAAAATAAATAATAAAAGAAGGGTAGTTCCATTATGAATCAATTATTATTATTATAAATCGTTCTCTATTCTGTATCTTTTACCACCCCGTATATTTTGGACTGAAAATACCTCGGTGCCAAGCCTATTACATTACGTGAATTATGTCTTATGGCCGCTTGCAATATTTTGTTGATCTAAGAAAAATAGTTTCTAAGTCACATGACTAACAAACCGACTTATATTAAACCCTTCTGCGAGACGACCAGATACTTTTAAATGTTTACCCCCTTTAAGATTCGTATAAAAAAATATTTTTTATGATTCCCTACTCACGAGAAAAAACGAGACGAGACGAGACAATGGCACTCTCGAGCGAGAAAAACGCGTTTCTCGTCGAGACGAGATAAAAAAAAAATTCTCGCCTCACCAGACGAGACGAGAATGGGCCAATTCTCGTCTCGTCTCGTCTCGCGGCATCACTAATAACATCTAACGATTCCATTGTTTAAACAATTATTGTTGTCGTAGTAGTTAAATATAGTTATGTGGGTTTAAGCAGACTACTACATTAAAACTACAGAAACTAGTAGATTACAAATGGTAGATGCTGGCCCACCCGGCATCGCCCGGTGAGATACCATTGCATCGGCTTAGGCGGCGTGAAGTTGCTCTTGAGTTATTCTCTGAGTCAACGTTTCGTCGCTGTGCCGATGTTCCCGGTTTCCAGGGTGGGAAGAAAAAGCATGATGGAAGCTCCAGGACCAAAATACTCCGGAGGTAAACTCGCCCCCCGATCGGATCTCCGGGTGGGGGCTGATCCTGTGGCCTCATCAAGCGATATTAACCGAACATCCACTGTCTCCGACAATATATTGGGATCCCCTAACAACACTCAACGGAGAAATAGTGTGGCACCTACAGTTGCTGACACACCCAAAAACAGCAGCTTCAAAATTGATTTCTGCAATATCAGAGGGCTTAATACCAACATCAATTCAGTCCACCAGCACTTACAAACATCCAAGCCCCATGTGCTCGCACTGACCGAGACAAAGGTCAGATCGTCAACGAACACCGTCAGCTATTTATATCCTGGATACGATTTTCATTTCCGATTTAGACGCAACTTTGGGGTCTGTCTCTTTATCCGAGATGATCTTTGCTGCCAACGAGAGGACACACTTGAACCAGCAGAGTTTGATGTAATGTGGTTTAAAATATCAACGCAGAAAATCACCAAGTTTATCTGCTGCCTTTACCGTCCTCCAAGTGACACCCATTACAGAGCACTCTTCTCGTCACTAGCAAACACAATTGACTTCTTGGAAACCAACCATCCTAATGCCGAAGTCGCTATCTTTGGTGACTTTAACGTCCACAATATCAACTGGCTCAAATACTCAAATACCAACGATGAACAGGGTCGTGAGGCGGAATCTTTTGCGATCAGTTCTGGTCTAACTCAACTCGTGGAAGAACCAACGCGAATTCCAGACCGAGATGCAGATTTTGCTAGTCTTTTAGATCTCTTTTTGACATCCAACCCTGACCTATACACAGTCACCGTTCATCCTCCATTAGGATCTTCCGATCACAAACTTATTTCAACTCTAAGCGAGCTGCCAATTTGTTCTGAACAACCTCCTAAACCTCGTAAAATTTGGCACTACACATCAGCTAGTTGGGAAGACCTAAGGGACCATTTTCGCACTTTTCCTTGGCTGTAAGTATGCTTCTCTTCAGATGAGCCATCCGCTTGTGCTCAAGAGGTCTCCGATGTCATTCTTACTGGCATGGAAGCCTTTATTCCTTTCTCCAAGAAGCGCCCTTCAAATGGCAAGCCCTGGTTTAGCAAGAACTGCGAGCGTGCTGTCAGAGCTAAAAATCTAGCTTACCGACAATGGCGTAAAAATCCTACCGATGTGAATCGCACCATCTTTGTTACCGCTCGAAACCAGTGCAAGCAAACGATAGATCAAAACAAAGAGGCTCACAACATGAGGATCAAAAATAAACTTCTCGCCAGTCCTAACGGATCTAGGTCCTTTTGGTCAGTCGCTAAGGCCGTCAGTCAAAATTTTACCAAATCAAATATTCCACCGCTAACACGTTCTGACGGCACAATAGCAACCACGGCTGAAGATAAAGCGAACTTACTCGCAGAACTCTTTGCTTCACACTCCACGGTAGACTTTCAGGGAAAAACACCCCCGAACATTCTAGCAGTTCGATCGGAAATGACTGATATCGTATTCCGTCAGCGTCCTGTCAAACGAATTCTGAAGGGGCTCGATGCCAAAAAAGCTTCTGGTCCAGATGAAATTCCTATTATAGTGCTCAAGAAATGCGCCGATGAACTCACACCAGTATTTTGTAGACTTTTTAACTTATCCTACAAAAAAGGAATATTTCCATCTTGCTGGAAAAAGGCGCGAGTCCAGCCTATACCAAAGAAAGGCAAGAAAACCCTGCCAAACAACTATCGACCAGTCGCATTGCTTTCAGTTATATCAAAGGTGATGGAGAAAGCTATTAACCAACAACTTATAAAATACCTGGAAGGCCTTAAAATTATCAGCGACCATCAGTATGGTTTTCGTAAGTCCAGATCAACAGGAGACCTGCTAGCCTATGTCACTCATCTTTGGAGCAACGCAATCGAACATCATGGGGAGTCCCGGGCTATTGCACTGGACATCTCTAAAGCCTTTGACCGTGTCTGGCACGAGGGGCTCCTAAGCAAACTGCGTTCTTATGGTATGCCCGGTCGATTTTGTTCATGGTTGTCTAGCTTCCTCAAGGACCGCTCTCTGCAAGTGGCGATTGACGGGTTTCTCTCAGACACCTTCACCATCAATGCTGGTGTTCCTCAAGGGTCCATATTATCTCCCACTCTCTTCTTACTGTACATTAACGACCTTCTAGCGAAAACAGAAAATCCATTATATTGCTTTGCTGACGACAGCACACTTATCTCATCTTTTACTTTGAAACCTCAAACATCGGCTACTGACGCACATCTTCGCAGACAACATGAGGTATCACGCCTCAATAAAGACCTGGAAGAAATTTTGTCTTGGGGTGACAGTAACCAAGTCGAATTTAACGCTCAAAAAACCCAGGCTGCAGTTTTCTCTAAGAAGGTCAACATTGCAGAACCCGATATCGTTATGGCAGGACACGCAATTCCACTGACTTCGTCTATTAATTTGCTGGGTGTCAACTTGGGAGGAAATATGTCTTGGCATAATCACGTAGTGGCAATCGCCAGGACAGCTTCTCAGAAGCTCGGTATACTTTTCCGTACCAAAAAGTTGTATACACCTCAACAACTTTTGACACTTTATAAAGCCCAGATTCGACCATCACTGGAATACTGCTCTCATATCTGGAGTTCTGCACCGAAGCATACCCTTCGGTTGTTGGATTCCATCCAAAGGAGAGCCGTTCGTCTAATCGGCGACCACGAGCTGACTAAGAACCTCGACAGCTTAGAACATCGAAGACAGGTTGGTGATTTGACTCTCTTCTACAGATATTTTCATGGCAAGTGTTCGACAGATATTGCCCGCTCGATTCCACCTACAGTAATGCATAGCAGAAACACACGACGAACCACTGCCGCCCATCCCTATGTGGTTCAACTTAGTACACCCCGAACATCATTGTTTCAAAACTCTTTCATTTGGAGGACGTCATCTTTGTGGAACGGCCTTTCTGAGACCGTGTTTCCAACCGAATATAACCTCCAACGATTCAAGAAAAACGTGAATCGCTTTCTTCGCACACGCACCGCTCCCAGAGCGCCTTAAAGGATTTTCCTATAGTGCTTGTGCTCGATCATAAAAAAAAAAAAAAAAAAAAAAAAAAAAAAAAAAAAAAAAAGATATATTTTACTCATTTTCTATGGCATTTAAAACATTTAAGTGTAAAATAACATACCTAGGACTCCCTCACAAAAGCATGAAGCAAAAAAAAAACGATACCTCCATTTTTATCCTGGCATATCAACAAAAATATTTTTCTACCAACAATCAAAGTACTTTAAGCTATTACTGCAATGCAGCATACCGGAGTAGGTACAAATATCATATACGTTGGTATACATGATTAAATATAAAAAATTAAATATTCCTTATTGTCTCTCGACTAAAATTTCATTAATTTCATTCATTAATAATAATACTATACATTCACAGCCTAGGCTTTTATCAAAGATTTTTTTAAATCTTCACTCAAGTAAAAATTGATTAATACTTATTAATAAAAACTTTTTTAATTATTACTTATTTATTGTATTAAAAATCCTTGCCACACCCTACGCCGCTGGTGTTCACTAATCGCTCCGAATCCTTTAACTATAACAATTCCACGAGTCGGAAATTTAACGCGCTGTCTCTCTTCTATCTTTGTTTCACACGTACAAATGTTTGATGCAAACAAACAGGGCTATTCATTAATGGCTTAATCTATTCCATGAGAAGTATTTTTATTCACTTTTGCATAATTTAACGAAAACAAAGTTTGTTGAATTAATTCATACATTTTAGCTATTTTTGTTTAAAATTAAGTTTAAGGTGAACACAATCATGTCCTTGTTTATAGTAGCAGGTGCAGGCATGGATCCAGAACTTCGTTTGGGGTGTGGGCCATATTAACAAAAAAGTAATATATTTTTTCTACAAGCGTGTGAAAAGTTAGACTTTTTACACCCATTTCAGTGTGAAAAGTTTTACTATGCACTAGTGTGAAAAGTCTAACTTTTCACGCGCTCGTAGAAAAAATCTTGTATGATATACTTAAGAAAATATCTCGTTTAAGGCACTCATATGAATTGCAAAACTCGCTTCGCTTGTTTTCATTTTTCATATGCGTGCCTTAAACAAGTTATTTTCACACTTATATCATAAATAGCTATTATCTACTTGCCTTGCATGCGATAAAGACTTAGGATGTCTGTGTATATGGGGGGGTGACAAGTTCTGTACGACATGGGCATTAGGCCTGCAGGGGTAACATTACAACTCACACTTTCGACCGTTGTATTACTACGCCATTGACTTTGCATACGAGTTTTGCATAACATTTTGTCGACAAACTATAGTTTCTGTCTACTTTTTATCTTTTTAAAAATTCCTTTTTGTAGTGTGCGCAATAAACGTTTCGGATTCGTAGATATTTCTAACAATACAATGTGTGTATAGAGTCTGGAAACGGCTTAATAACATCACAATTTACTGGCCGATTTAAACCAAATTTGGTACAGTTGTGTAAGAGGATCTAACGCACCGAATGACGATATTGACGTTGTTGCCAGCTTTTTAGTTTGTCTGGAATTCGAACGAATATTATATTTTTAAATATAACACCCAGTATATTTTTACATTTTCAAATTCCACATAAAAGTATAATTATTTTTTATTAAATGCATTATTAGTCTATACTTCATAGTTTCCGAGATATTGACTCTCGAAAAGTGACATTTTTGAACTTTGACAGCTTATAACTTTCTAACAGTACGTCTTAGAGGAAAACGGCTTACATGTCCCTATCTTCAATTTTTATTATCTTCCCAAAAAAATCAACTTCCAGTTAAACCGGAACAACTATATTTCCTGCTTTCGAGTTACATCCGGTTTAACCGGAAGTTGATTTTCTTGAGAATATTATAAAAATTAAAGATAGGGACATGTAAGCCGTTTTGCTCTAAGACGTACTGTTAGAAAGTTATAAGCTGTCAAAGTTCAAAAATGTCACTTTTCGAGAGTCAATATCTCGGAAACTATGAAGTATAGACTAATAATGCATTTAATAAAAAATAATTATAATTTTATGTGGAATTTAAAAATGTAAAAATATACTGGGTGTTATATTTAAAAATATAAAATTCGTTCGAATTCCAGACAAACTAAAAAGCTGGCAACAACGCCAATATCGTCATTCGGTGCGTTAGATCCTCTTACACAACTGTACCAAATTTGGTTTAAATCGGCCAGTAAATTGAGATGTTATTAAGCCGTTTCCAGACATTATACACACACTGTATATATTTTGATAATATTATTGAAAATCATGTGTTACAATAACAGCTAGAAAGCAAGTAAGGTGGGCATAACTTAAAAATAATTTTTGCAGAGGTTCGCGAGTGTTTGTTCTCAGGGGCGGATCCAGAACTTTGCTTTGGGGGGGGGGGGGGGGGGGGCTCCATCATCATAAACGAAGTTAAAAAGCGCCCCAGGCGAAAAAATTTTGCGACCACGCCCAAAGTTTGACAGAGAATGCGCTATAGGCGAGAAAATTTCCAGTGATAAACTTTACATTAAAAAGGATAGGTAATATACCGGGTGTCCACGGAAGGTGGTTCGCCCCTCTAACTTTTTGTTTTTCAAGATAATGGAATAAAATTTGGGGGATTTGTATACGACATAAAACTGCATTTTTTGACAGGTGACTCAACATTATGGAACTTCCGGTTTAACCGGAAGTGACATAAACTTTCGATTTTTAAATGGGACACCTAGAATATTTTCCTTTTTTTACTCTATATGACATTCTAAATACAACGATGTGTCACTTGTCAATTTTTGTCACCAAGAAAATATTTTTTTTCCAAATTTATTGTTTTATCTAGAGGGCTATGAATACCAAAAAATCACTTATTTCAGTTATTTAATCTTGCGAAAAATACAATTTTACTATTTTTGGTCCAATGCTATGTGCTATGTAAAATTTAATCTTTAAAGTTCTATAAATAATTTTTTTTAAATGGCAACATGGTGGCTCGTCGGGTTAAGAAAAAAGATGATTTTAGAAAAGCTGCCATTAAAAAACTTTAAAAAGTTAACTTGGAACTTTCCTAAAATGAAGCATCTTTTGGGAATAGACCAGCAAAACTGATAAAACAAAATCATGCCTTTAAGAAAATTGACATGCCAACAGCCAACATATCAACTTTTTCACTCCTTGTAAAACTATTATTTTCCATGTTTTTTAAACAACAAACTAATTTACTTTTGCAACTTTAAAGATTAAATTTTACATAGCACATAGCATTGGACTAAAAATAGTAAAATTGTATTTTTCCCAAGATTAAATAACTGAAATAAGTGATTTTTTAGTATTCATAGCCCTCTAGATAAAACAATAAATTTGGAAAAAAAATATTTTCTTAGTGACAAAAAGTGACAAGTGACACATCGTTGTATTTAGAATGTCATATGGAGTAAAACAAATTAAAATTATACCAGGTGTCCCATTTAAAAATCGAAAGTTTATGTCACTTCCGGTTAAACCGAAAGTTCCATAATGTTAAGTCACCTGTCAAAACATGCAGTTTTATGTCGTAAACAAAGCCCCTAAATTTTATTCCATTATCTTGAAAAACAAAAAAGTTATAGGGGCGAACCACTTTCCGCGGACACCCGGTATGCATGTGAATTAATGTTAAAGTGAATTCAAAGAAAGAAAAATATACAGCTAAAATTAGTATCTTTTTTCTTTCCTATAATATGTTTTATCCCAATATTTTGAAAAATTGCCACGTTCGTTATCGACAATACAAAATATAATATACATATATAAATAGTCGTGTGTTTACTTTTAAAACCAAGTAAAAATTTTGGTTAACCCTTAACTGCTACCGACGGGGTCAAAATGACCCAGAGGAACACAAATCCTGCCGCCGCGCCTTTAGTTGAATAGTGGGAGGGCTGCGCTGCTAGTTATTCTCTAGTTGGTAAGGGTTGAGTTGAGAGTGGTAAAGAGTGGTTCGTTTGTTATTTTGATAATCGAGATATTTACGTTCGCGGGTCAAATTGACCCGTCTGTAGCAGTTACGTTAGTGATTTTAATTTTATGCATACAGGTATTTATATAATATGTTTGATTTTTTTTAACCATTTTTTAGTTTAGGTTTGTGCCACTCAGTCGCGAAACGACGGGAGGGGGCTGCCGATCCGTTAAACAATAGTAAAATTTAATTGAAATATTTGGGATATATGGATGCTAGTTGGGAAAGAGATTTTTTGGAATTGTGCCCCCAATAGAATGATGTACTTCGGTGCGTCCAAGGGCGGATTTACAGGGGTGAAAGGGGTAAGTACCCCCCCCCCATGAATTTTAGGGGTTCCGTACTTTTCTCGACGTTCTGCGATCCCCGACCCCAACCATACGGTCGAAATGGGTACAGCAATTCAACGTAGAATTTATAATACAAAGGTTCCCCGCAAACTGCGTTTGCTAGCATCAGACATTACTGGAATTGTTTTAGAGGATAGGCCTATTCAAGGACAAGGGCGTCCATAGAGCGTTTTTCAGGGGGGGGGGGGCAAAAACTTAAACAATATTTTTTTATATATGACTAATTATTTAACATATAGGTACCTTATGCCTAACGAAACCTACAGAATTCGTAAAAAATAAACACAAAATTACAATTTATAAGTTTTCATCATAAAATAAAAATGTTAAATTCCTAGACGTCTTGCCAAACTCGTTGATTACTTTTTTTATTAAATTTTCTTTATTTTTTTGTAAATAATCATAATCAGTTTAGTTATTTGTTGGTCTCTACTAACTAAGCACTGTACTATTCAATATTTACAGGCGCGGATCTAGAACTTTGCTTTGGGGGGGGGGGGGGGGGGGGTCATCATGATATAAATGAAGTTAACAATTTTTGCGACCACGCCCAAAATTTGACAGAGAATGCGCTATAGGCGAGAAAATTTTCAATGATAATTTTTACATTAAAAAGGATAATATATGCATGTAAATTAATGTTAAAGTGAATTCAAAAAAAGAAAAAATATAACTAATTTATGGTATAGTAATGTTGTCATGAATCTTGTGAAAAAGCTGCAGAGGTAGTCAAAACAGTAAATTCATTTATTTATTTTCTGTTTTGGGGGGTCATGACGCCCATGACCCCCCCCCCTGGATCCGCGCTTGAATATTTATACCGAGGGGTAATTCACTGGCGAAAATGGTGTACAACTTCTAGAAAATACAAAAGGAAATGCAGAAAATAAGAGGAAAATGCAGAAAATACAGAAAATACGAAGAAAATACAGAAAATACGAAGAAAATACAGAAAATACGAAGACAATACAAAGAAAATACGAGAAAAATACAGGCAACATAAGGAAAATATGGAAAATACGCGCGCCAATCAATTTGGCAATGACGTAAAGTCATTAACGCTGCCGGGTTTTCGACGGTTTTAATGATGGGAATAACCAACTTAAGATTCTGCAACAACGCTGCTTTGACTTCTAAAAAAAAATTTAGTAAAGCCAATATTTTTTTGGCGAAAATGGTGTACAAGTTCTAGAAAATACGAGAAAATACAAGGAAAATACAGAAAATACGAGAAAAATTAAGAAAATACATGGAAAATACAGAAAATACGAGAAAAATTAAGAAAATACAAGGAAAATACAGAAAATACGAGAAAAATTAAGAAAATACGAAGAAAATTCGGCAATATGGAAAATGGTGTACAAATTTTTCTCAGTGAATTACCCCTCGATTTATACTGAATTATGAAATAAAATAGTAATGTGGACGCCTAGGGGGGGGGCAAGTGCCCGTTTTGCCCCCCCCCCCCCTATGGACGCCCCTGTTCAAGGACAAGTCCAGGAAACATCAATGAGAAAGCGTTGTGCAATTTGTCCTGCAAGAAAAGACCGCAAAACAAACTCTTGCTGTGCGATATGCAATTTACCAGTTTGCCGCCAGTGTGCCCTTACAGTGTGGCCGAACTGTAAATAGTTATGTTTTTATGTTTTTTTGTTATATATTATTACCAATACTCTTATTTATAAATAAATAAAAAAATAGTTTACTACAATTGTTTCGTTATTTCCTAATTTTCTATTGGGTCACTTTGATCCGTCGGTAGCAGTTGCGTTAAAATTATTCGTCAGTAGCAGTTAAGGGTTAAACCCCATTTATTCCCCAATATTAAGAACAAAAAAATTCTACACTTAATAAAATAAAATAAAATATATACCTACATAACATGGCATTAATTCTTAAATCACGAATTCTAATTTTCTTTGTTTGTTATTTTCAAATCTGGTTATGACTTCATCAACGTCGATGATTATATTTTTATGAATGTTCAACAAAGCCAAGCCAGTGAGGCGTTCCTCTACCATGCTTGCTCTAAACCACGTTTTAACGCGACGTGGAGTCGAGAAGGACCTTTCCGCTGTGGCTGTACTTACAGGTAGTGTAGCAAGTATTTGAAGGAGAATCTTAATATTGGGGAATAAATCAGAATCACAATTATCAATTATATGGGGAAGTAATTCAGGTATTTTACATTTTACATTTACATTTTAAATTCAATCAACAGAAAAAATATAACTTATTTATGTATGGTAATGTTGTCATGAATCTTGTGAATATTAAATATTAACCGTGATCATTAAATAATACCCGGGTTCGTTAAATAAAGTTGTTTATTTTATGAACGCACAAAATAATAATGAAACTATGAAATTACAATAAATGCATAGAAAAACACCGGTCGTAGCAAACTGACAGCTTGACAAAACTGTCGCCATCGCTTAGCAAACAAAACGCTAATTGTTGTCGGTAGATTGTATAAAGGTAGGTATTAGACGGAATTTTCAACATCCTCCCACGGCGGAAATTTCTCAATCTCAAGGGGGTAACTGGATAGGTCGCCGCAAGCAAGTTCCATTGCTGGTTTTAACCTCGCATGCTCTGGTTCTTCCTTTAAACGTTTACGCTTAACACAGCTGCTGACAACTGACTTAATTTGTTGTCGCCCTTTAATAATCCACATTTTTTTTCTTATCTCAGCTAATGTTGCGTTAACACCAGTGGCGCAACCAGGAGGAGGGGCTGCCGGGCTGCAGCCCCCCCCCCCCCCGAGCTTGGAAACTTAGCCTATTCGTTTAATTGCAAACCAACTTTGAAGCAAGAATGGACCGACCGAAATACTCCCACTGAGGCATCTGGATTACTGGCCAGCATTATAAGTCCCAAATTTGTGATCGCACTAATGTGTACAGAAAGAATATATGCCTACACACTGCCTTTAAGCAAGTTTTTACAAACAGTCGATTTAAACCTTTATTAAGCATTACAGTTAGCTAATGACGTAACAGATCAAGTTAAAGAAATAAGAGGCCTGGCAGATGATAATTTTCAAAATATTTTTAAGGAAGCTCAAGATCTACTTTCGGAATACGATATTGAAATCAGAGTATCTAGAATACCGCCAAGACAAACACAAAGATTGGTTATAAAAACCGATTCCGCTGCTGAGTATTTTAAAATAACAATTTTTATTCCGTTTTTGATGGCCTCATAGCAAATCTCGAGGATCGGTTTTTAAAACATCGAGAAACCCTTCAAAATTTTGAATGCCTCTTTCCATAAGATAATCAAGATTTTGATAGTCAATTTAAATGTTTTTTGAAACTTCACAGCTTCTACAAGAATGAGTTCCTTGAAGAGTTTTCCATTAAAACGATGTTAAACGCTAAACTTGAGCTGTGGTATAAAAAATGCAAAAACAGAAACTGAAGGAAGATTTGGACAAAGCGTATTCCGAATTCCGAATGTGATGTCAATAAAAAGGCTTTTACAATTTTTTTTAACTTTGCCTATTACAACCGCCACATCTGAAAGGTCCTTTTCAAATTTAAAATATTTAAAGACATATCAGCGTAGCACCACGGAAGAGGACAGATTAAATGGTTTGGCAGTTCTTTATGCGAACCACGATATTGATATTACCGTGGCAGAAATTCTGGACGCAAAGGCAAAAACAAAACGAAGAATTTTACTTTAATATTAGTATTATTAGTGATTACTTACAACTTATTGTATAAGGTTTTTGTTTTGTTTTAGTATAAGTATGATTAATATATGCGTTACTTATTTTAAATACATTTTTACTAATTAAAATGAAATCTCTAATTTTTTTTCATAAATATTTTGTTAGGGCCAGCGGCGTATTATTGCAGAAGTTTTAGGGGGCTGTCGCTCTCGTCAATCATACGTATTTTACCCAAAAAAGGGCGTGGCACCCAAAAAAAATTTCGCAAAGCCCCCCCACACTAAATTTCTGGTTGCGCCACTGGTTAACACTACTGTGAAACGTTGCGTCGTGGGCTTTCCAAATTATTCTTGTAGTTAAACAAGAATGTTTCGATAAAATAACTGGGTGTTTTTCTTCTTGAGATAAGCAAGCTTCCTGCAATCTCCCACCTAATTTGGTTGTATCCTGATCGTTGCGGTAAACAGGTCGATGTGGCATGTAATAGGTTTGTTCCATAGCGTTGTTCTCGTCATCTGGAACCTCTTCGGCACAACCCGACCGTACAAAATCTCGAATCGCATTATCATAGTCAGTTAATGTCTCGTTCTTGCATAGTTTATTTACTAGTCTTTTTCCACGCAGTAGAGCACCGGAAAAGTTTGAATCGAGAATTTTATCGTTTTGCCACGGTAAAGTTACTTGATTTCAATCATTTTCAAACGTTACATTATTTTTTATAAAGTCACTGGTAAAACTGTTCTCGGCTTCCATATCGTTAGTGTTTATACCGATAGTCTCTAAGTCCCAAAACCTTTTTAAATTTAGTTCAGTTTGGTCTGACACTTGCGAATAAAGAACCAAGCTCGAATTAAAGTTCACTATGTAATCGTTTACTTGGTTGTCGTTAGCGTCACTCGCGCCGTGAATTGTCCATCCAAACTTAGTATTAACAGCCATTAAAGTATTCGTTAAATTTGTGGTTTTGTTTGACACAATTTGCCAATAATTATCAGCACCTATTAGTAAAGAAAATCCACTTATTGGCTGTTTAGGTCCTACTACAAAATCAGCTAAACCGTTCTTTACGCTAAACTGCCTAATTATTGGATTAGCTAGCGAGGGTGGTTTTAAATTATCGAAACATATCTCAGGTACCTCTACAGCCGATATATCTACGACATTGTCATCATACTGACTCTTAAGCTCGAGTTTAACGCAATTACAGAGTCTAGCAGGCACCATTTCGTTTTGTCCAAATGATTGTATCGCTAATTTATGTGTTCCGATAACAGGTAGTGCCATTTTACGTGATATGTCCTCCCTTATGAAGGTAAGCTGACTACCTCCATCAACAATCATACGAATAAGTGCTTCCTCTTTACTATTTTTGGACAAAATGAATGCGCAAGCAGTCTTTAAATAAATATTATTTGCAATGCCTTTAGCTAATAAAGCTGTCGAATTATTATTGGTATTGTTTTGAGAATTGGCAACACCGCTCCTTGGCTCAAAACTTGTATTTTCTATGTGTACATTCTGAGGCTCACACATGGTTGTCGCATGTCTCCTTTTACACTTAGCGCAACAAATGTCTCTACATAGTTTTACAAAACCTCGAAAAATGGTTAGGTTTAGCGCAACGAAAGCAAAGTCTATTTTTCTTTAAAATGTCCTTTTTCGCGGTTATACTTAAAGAGCCGTCACAATTTTTTGTTACCTGTGATTTCGAATGACAAAATCGGCAGCATTCTTTAGCGCTCGTTAATAAACCGGCCGCCGTAAACGATTTGTTATTTTGTCCGTTATTCCACGATCGATTAAAACGCTTATTGTTTTTATCTTTGTTTTCAAAGTCACTACTACAACTAGCTTGTTCAATCGAGTCCAACTCCACCTTTAAGAATTGTAAAAGTCCGTTAATTTGGTTTTCGTAGTTTATATCACCGCTATCCTCACTGGCCTTTGATTGCTCGCTAACTGACGCGTTATCCTTAGAGTCCGAGATTTTCTGTTTACTGTAAGCAACCCGCATGTTATTATGGAAGAGCTTGAAACACGACAGATTTGACTAAAAGGCCATACTGGTCTGCAGATATTCCCAAGGTCGTTAGGGACTTTGTGATTGTCGATACGGTAGTAAACAATTTTCTTAAACCAACTCTTTCAGTTTTTATTTGTGAAATCAAAAACAATTTTTGAACATACGTATCGATAATTCTTTCGGTGCATGCATATTCAGCTTTTAATAAATCAATAGCGTCTTCATAAGAGTTTTGTACTGACGTTAACCCAGATATTGTTACGGACGCTTTTCCCCCTAAATATGATTTTAAATAAGCAAATTTTGCTGTATTATCAAGATATTTATTATCATGAATTGCTGCACAATATTGTTCCCAAAATTCTGGCCAAAAAACTATCTCACCATTAAATTTAATAATGTCAAGTTTAGGTAGTCTTACCGATATGCTCTGCTTATTATTTTGTATGTTACCCACGTTATCAGACGGTTCATTTTGGGCATCATTCGTTTCTTGCTGCAATTTCCTTCGAAACTGTTCTTCTGTCGCTAATTTTCGTTCCAGCCTTGCAATTGCCTCCTTTGCTGTGACGTCATATTTCACTATGTTTTCACATTCACTTTCAAATTGATCTTCCTTAAAACTGGATGCCACTTGTTGACTTGTTGTCCTTTAAAGCCAAATTTATTGCTTTTATACGTTGAATTAGCACCGCCACGTCATCTAAACTCGCATTTTCATCCGTTATTATGCCGTTTACAGAGTTTACTAACTTCGTTAACTGTCCACGTTAGGTTTTTCTTAACGTTAGTTCCATAATTATTTTTATTTTCGCTCGGTATAATATACGTTAAAAGTCACAAATCAAACAACTTTCCCGGGTTTCGGCACCAAATATTAAATAATAACCGTGATCGTTAAATAATACCCGGGTTCGTTAAATAAAGTTGTTTATTTTATGAACGCACAAAATAAAAATAGAACTATGAAATTACAATAAATGCATAGGAAAACACCGGTCGTAGCAAACTGACAGCTTGACAAAACTGTCGCCATCGCTTAGCAAACAAAACGCTAATTGTTGTCGGTAGCTTGTATAAAGGTAGGTATTAGACGGAATTTTCAACAGTGAAAAAGCTGCAGAGGTAGTCCAAACAGTAAATCCATTTATTTTTTTCTGTTTGGGGGGGGGGGAGTCATGACCCCCATGACCCCCTTGGATCCGCGCTTGTTTGTTCTGTTTAATTAAACAGTTTTAAGGCAATTTGAAACTTAGCGGCTGGCTGAATGGCAGATCTGCCAAAGCAAAAAAAAAAGGCAATTTGAAAATTGAAAGCCGGCGTGTCGTTAAAATAGTAAATGTGTCATGGATCCTGAACATGAGCATTAATTATTTGTTAATTTAAATAAATATTTTTTATTATTGCGATTCCTCTATTTAATAAATTCTCGTTTTAGTATACAGGGTGTCCGGTAACTTATGGGCCATAGAGCAACTGGAAATAGTAGATATAAAAATATGTCTTTTGAGCCAAATTTGCCCAAGTAAAATGTTAGAGGTTAAAGAGATACAGGGTGTTGAAAGTGAAAATTAATTTTCGAAAAATGATGATAATTTTGAAACGGTTTAAGATATCGAATTTAAAATCGGTATAACTAGGTTTTCGAGAGTGAGAAATTATAATTTGGTGTTAATTTCAAGATACTCCCTAGAGGGCGCTTGCTACGTGCTTCATGTTGAACTAATTCATCCATATTTTTTTTAACCGTGCAGTTACTAGTATTTATACTTTAAACTATAAAATAACCTACCTTTTTACGTAAAAAAGGTACTCTTGGTCGATCTCGATATCTCAAGCCGTTACCCAGATTCTAGGACTTGATGATAAAAAGGCAGAAAAAAAAACAAAATGAAAATATTGGAAACTATTAAAAATTTGTTTTAATTCACTTTAGTAAATGTTGAAAGTGTCCACCGTTTACTTTAATACATTTTTTTAAGCTTTTTAACAAATGACGTCTCACATTTAGGAAGATATTTTGATTATCTCCTATAACAATGACGGCTTCTTGAATTTTTTGTTCAAGTTCTTCCCGTGTATTAGATTCATCACCATATACCAAATCCTTCATGTGACCCCACAGATAAAAATCTAACGGGTTAATATCTGGGCTACGCGGTGGCCAAGGAAATTCGCTTCCGCGACCAATCCACCGATGTGGAAAACGCTGATTTAAATGATTTCGAACAGGAACTGCAAAGTGTGCTGGGGCACCATCTTGCAACTGCAAAGTGTGCTGGGGCACCATCTTGCATGTACCACATATTGTGTCTTATGTTCAGAGGTATATCATCCAGAAGGTAAAGTAAATCGTTTTCTAAAAACTGCAAATATTGTTCTTCATTAAGTCTCTTCGGAAGCTGATATGGGCCGACCAAGAAATTGTCGATAATGCAGCACCAAATATTTATCGAAAACTCGTGCTAAAAATGTCTTTCTTTGGGTAGTCGTGGATTTTCCAAAGCATAGTGATGATTATTTTTCCAGTTAAAAATTCCGCGTCTTGTAAAAGTTGCCTCGCCAGTAAATAATATTTTTCTCAGGAACATGGGATCTTCGTTATTCTTATTTAGTAGATTTTGACAGAATTCTGATCTGACTGGCAAATCTCCTGGCAGTAAATTTTAAACGGGCGTGAAATGGTAAGGAAATAAATTTTCTGCATTGATGACTTCTGAGACGGTCGATTTACCTATTCCTGTAGAAGCTTCCAAACGCACAAATTCCGGATTTTCCGCGATACGAACCAAGATCTCTTCTTCTTGTTCGACCGTTATAGTTTTCGGTCGTTTACCAGGATTTTTGACATAAAACGAACCTGTTTCACCAAACTGATTTAAAATTCTTTGAAATATTTTTCGGTCTGGAATGATTCTGGTTGGGTAGAGTTCTACATACCTTCTAAGTGCAGCACGACTATTATAATTCTCTTGTGCATAAACGCAGACCATATCACGTAAATCACGGTTAGAAAACTTATTAAGCCTGGGCATTTTTATTGGAAAAGATTACAGTACTTGGATATTGCAAAAACTTTTTATTTACGTACCTTTGACGGGAAAAAGTAGAAAATAATGACAGTTTTCACCGCAACAAATTTTGTTAAAATGCAAGGCACACTTTGTGAATTAAATATTTCTCAGCAATCAACAGAATGTGCAATGGAACATTCAGACGCTAAAATCTGGGTAACGGCTTGAGATATCGAGATCGACCAAGAGTACCTTTTTTACGTAAAAAGGTAGGTTCTTTTATAGTTTAAAGTATAAATACTAGTAACTGCACGGTTAAAAAAAATATGAATGAATTAGTTCAACATGAAGCACGTAGCAAGCGCCCTCTAGGGAGTATCTTGAAATTAACACCAAATTCGAATTTCTCACTATCGAAAACCTAGTTATACCGATTTTGAATTCGATATCTTAAACCGTTTCAAAATTATCATTTTTCGAAAATTAATTTTTACTTTCAACACCCTGTATCTCTTTAACCTCTAACATTTTACTTGGGCAAATTTGGCTCAAAAGACATATTTTTATATCTACTATCTCCAGTTGCTCTATGGCCCATAAGTTACCGGACACCCTGTATATCCGTGATTATTTTGATGCATTATTAATGCTTTTCTTTAAGGTTCGGATGTTTAACATATATTTTATAATTACGAAGTCAAACCTAAAAATTAAAATAAAAACTACTAATTTCAATAAAAATAATTTTGGCCAGTTCTATACCATCCTGCTCCAGTGTACGTAGCACCGTGGCGCCATGGCGTCATCGTTTTATCCGGCTATCCTGGAAACTTACAAGGAGATGTTTAAAAATTTTATATAATACGTATATTTTAAAAAATTTTAAAAATATAACAATACCGACATATAACATACGATTACAATAATAATTTTTTAAACTTGCTGATACTAGTTTTTTCAATTCGAAGGTCCATTCGCCAAACTACCCGCATAGCTTGAAAACAACTAAACCGATTTGTGTAAGTATATTAGACAGTATATGCAAACAGGTGTGCAAAAAGTCTACTTTTTGCTGACCGTATCGTAAAATAACACCCTGTACGTTCCTCACCAGAACGTTTTATTGTTTTAACGGAATACAGTTGTATTTTTACGATATATTATTGAAGTGAAAACTTCTTTAGGCGCGTTTAGCACTTTTTGTGGGCACTGAATTAAACTGAGCCGTCACGCGTCACACCCGGCTGTGTAACGCTCGAATTCAACTGCTTTATTCAATCCGAACTGACCCTGACCCGAATGAACGTTATATGCAAGAGCATGCCGCAAACAGTGTGCGTTGTATAGACACTCGTCTGCGTCTCAGGTATGTTCTGGCATTTTTTAAATTATATATTTACGTAGGGTCAAGTAAGGTTTACCGTAATTGCCTATTCCGTGGACCTAATTTATTATGATTTCTGACTTCTGTTGAAGATGTAAAAATTCAAGGGTTGTTCAATTTTAGGAAATCTCTTTTTTCGTATGCAGTAAAATTATCCCGTATTCCAAGTTTATGTTATTTTTATGATTGCTTACGAACCTAACCTAAAAGAAACAAAATTGAAAAATTGTATTTGATATTGTTAATTTCACCTTGTTGAAGTTTTCACTTCTGTCGTGTGGTCTTAAGCACACACAATTTTTTTTGCATTTATATTAATTATATAATCAAAATTGTTCTTGTGCAGTTCTGCTGTTACATCAACAGACAACACTTGCTGCTTCGAAAAATTGAAAAATTTAAAAGAAGCAGTATATCCAATGTTTTGCGGTAATGGTAATGGGATATATAGGCACTACTTTAAAAATGTTAAAAATTGTAAAGAAGATGCTATATTTTTGCTAAAAATATTTCATTTTACCCCCATGATTCATTCAGCGCTTACGCCGACCAACAAAATTTCTTATAAAGTTATTATTAGTTATAATATAGTTGATTATTATCAAAGTTTTATATTTGCGCTGTATTTGCTATACCCGGTGGCGTATTTACAGATTATACTACTGGACAGGGAACCTAACCATTCTGACTAGCGCTTGCGCTATGATTTGTAAATGCCAAACGCGATTGTTTCTACTCCAACGTATACCTCGATACAGATGTACGTCATTCTTTATCATGTAGTACGATCTGTAGTTACCCTACGCGAGAGCGTAAATCAGCAGAAAATTTATAAACTTCCCAGCTATGCGGTTAAAAATACTATAAATCGAAATGAAACAGCGTTGCTACGTAAACATAGTTTAGGTCTTGAAGGGAAGTTAGTTAGTAAGTTGCTGTACGGATACCATATAATAGGTTGTATTTATTAGCTGTGGCAAAATCCGATTTAAAAGTGAATAAAGAAATATACCCAATAGTGAAGAAAACAAAAATCAAACAAATAGAAATGAGTAACGGGGAAAACTGTGACTGTTGTTGCCTCGATAGTAAATGCGTTAAAGCATGACGTGATAAGAAGGGTAAGCAATGTGAAAAATGTTAATTTCGAAAAATAAAAAGAGGAAAGTAATATATTGCGAGTATCCGACCAACTTTTCTGAAATCTTCTGAATGATATGAAAAAATATACATTGCGTTTTCTTGAGTCGAATCCTGTATTAATTTTAGATATTTTTAACCATATAATAAGGTGTGTAGTAATTTTAATATAATTTCATTCAAATTCAAATTCAAATTAAATTTATTCTACTAAGGATCATACATTATGATTTGAGGTTCGTCATATAAAACTATAAAACTAACTAACTTAGGAGGCAGTTTAAAACATTAAAAAGAGAAAAATCTACACACACAAATATAACATCTTTAGGAATTTAAAAAGTATTTTAGTGTGTGTGCATTCTTTATAAGTTTAGTTTTCTTCCAAATATACCTCTTGTTATGGATTGTTTGATTTCTTCTGGCAGTTTATTGAAAATTTTAATGCAGGTATAGTGGGGATATTTTTCATACCGTGTTGAAGTGTGTCTAGGGACTATAAGGCCATTTGCGTTTCTTGTAGCATAGTTGGGATTATTTCTGTTTTCCTGGAATTCGTTCTTGTTGTTGTATACATATATGGAGCACTTAAGGATGTATATTGAAGTGACTGTGAGGATTTTATAATTTTTGTATATTTCTCTGCATGTTTGTGTTGGTTTCAATCCAAAGATGATCCTTATTAGACGTTTCTGTGCTTGAAATACTTGGTTTATGTTTACTGCTTGTCCCCACAGTAAAATATTATAGCTGAGATGAGGATAAGCTAATGCGTAGTAAGATGTTATTTGAGTAGGGACAGGCACTGTGTATCTTAGTATAGTGTGCATCTAGTGCTGATATGGCAACCGTGGTATCGTCGGCAAATTTGATAGTAAATCCCGGTAGTGATAGATCGTTTAAAAAATAATATGAATATAAGAGGTGCGAGGACAGACCCTTGGGCAGCTCCGATATTTAGTTCATATTCTGAGGATGTATGATTTCCGATTTTAACCAACAGCCTTCTTTCGGTTAGAAATGACAATATTAAGGACAGTGCATTTCCCTCTTATTCCAACAGCATAGAGTTTCTGTTCGACAAACTTTAGGTTTAAAGTATCAAAGGCCCGTGATAAATCAAAGAACATTCCGGCAACCACCTTGTTTGATTCTAGTTCGTGATATATAAATTGAACAAGTCGGAATGCAGCTGTCTCGGTGGATTTACCCCGTTGAAAGCCATGTTGATCGTTCCATATCACTTTAAATCGGCCTAGAAAATTCATTAGTCTGTCGTACAGTATACGTTCGAAGATTTTCGAAAATACACTGAGCAGGGATATTGGCCTGTAGTTGTCAATGTTACATTCATTGCCATTTTTATTAAGGATTAGTATTACAGTGGCTAGTTTTAATGTGGATGGAAATGTTCCAGTGATAAAGGTACTATTTATTGGATGTTGAAGGGGCTCTTCTATCTCCTCGCGCACATTCTTTAAGACCTTTTTTGGCCTGTATTTCTTTTTCGAATTATTTTACATGAAAATAACTTTCGCTTACCCACATAGGTAGAAAAAAACAATTTATGTATAATAGTTTTTTTGTAATTCGAGTAAATAAATGGCAATTAATTAACACGGCTAATTTTAGCGCGGTTGGAGTAGTTTCTAGCCGTATTAAAATAAACCCATTACTTGCACTTCACTGTTACTCACACAACTAAATATTATGCAGAAATTGATCTCAGAATAGAAATATGTCATCTTCAGGAATTATTATTTCCCAATAAAAGCTCCGAATTAATGTATTACATGACAAATAAGGTTTAAACGTTTAGCTATCCAGGCGTACTAACTGATTAATTAAATTTTATTAGAGCTAGGAAGCTAAGCTTAAACTCAGCTAATTGAATAATTTTTCGCATTCTTCTAAATTACAATAAAGCCATATTTATTATTATTATTATAATTTATGTTTTAAAACAGCCTTTCTTTCAATCTTGAACCTGCAGCTATTTTTAAAATATTTACCCATACGATGTCATATCCAGAAGGACAGAAATTTTGCACATACCTATGTATTGTGATAATAACTCAAGTACTGTACGAAAACTTCTTTTTATTTTGATCATAGAAACAGGAACAGAAATAATGTAAAGGGCATTTCATTTAAAAAAATATAACTTTCATACATTTCGTGTTTTTGGGACAACCTGTAGGAATATTATGAAAATAATTTTAAAAAATTCACAGATCTTGCATCTTACGCAAGTATCATAGGCGTATTGAAAATACCTACCACATACAGTGGCGAGAAGGAAACCATTATGTCACAGCACAGATTACTCCTATCTGTGAGTATGTAACGTGCCGCTATCACGCGTTATTATGACGGCATGGATGCTCCGATTTAGTTTGAAATAATAATTAAATTATTATACTTAGAAATGTGTAAATTGGACTGTTTTGTTAAAATAAAAAATATAGGATAATCTGTATATTAGTACATATTGAAGAGAGCTCAAAACCACTTTTTCAAAAATAGCGACAAAATTATTTCTTTAGCTATACACAGCCATTTACCTGCTGGTCCTTGTTCTCTTTGTTCATGAAATGTCTAAATCTTAAGTCGGCTATGAAATATTTTGGATTGGTATATCCATTCTCTCCCGACTTTCTGTGTAATACGCCAAGACCGCCGCGCTATTTCGCTTTGTTTCAGCGACATTCACTGTTTATTTTTTTCCAATTTTATCGAAATTGAAACAATTAAAAATGCGGTTACCATGATATCGACTAATATGGACACCTGAAAATTTTAAAAATTACGAAAACGTTATCTGATATCAATGAAATTTAGACGAATAAAATCTATTTGCACTGTCGTAGATTAAATTTTGAATGATACACGTTCGATATGAACTTTGTTAATGAAACTTGCGCAATTAAACCACTCGGCTGACGCCTCGTGGTTTAACGTTGCACGCGTTTCATTATAGTGTTCATCGAACTAGTATCATTAATAACTATCTACTAACTGTTCTCTCTCCCGGCCATATTATCTTAATATCAACAAATATAATAATAAATGCCGAAACCCAAAACAAAACAATATTATTATTCAGCAGATGATGTCATCGATCCTGTGCTGCTCGGATGTTTGTTTAGACTTTACCGCCGTGTTATTTATGTGCATGTCGCATGTCGCGTTCATTTTTCATTAAATAGACCCGTATATACGCACCCAGTAGTATTTTCAATACTAATATACCCCCAAAAGGCCCCCATTCACCCTGATTTTTTTTATCAAAAACAAATTATTGGGCTATATTATGTCATATCGAATAACTTGACTAACCCTATATAGTAGTATCTTAACATAGTATAAAACAAAGTCGCTGTCGCCCTTCTGTCCCCTTTCATATCCGCTTAAATCTTTAAAACTACGCAACGAATTTTGAAGCGGTTTTTTTTAATAGATAGAGAGATTCAAGGGGAAGGTTTTTATGTATAACTAGCCACCCGCCCCGGCTTCGCACGGGTGCAATTTCAGAAAGTGGCATGCTGGGTACTAATATATCGGGTTTGTTCGGGTTTGTATTTATACCAGCGGGTTGCAACGCATGCCGGGTACACGCTAGTACTATTATAATTATATATTATACTTTATAATATTATTTGTTTATTTATTTGTTTATTTATTTGTTAACATAATTTGTTAACATAATTTGTTTACATAAGTTTGTATAAGTATAGTAACTTATAATTCATAATTTATAATTTAATATAATAATATAATCCAATATTGGTATAATTTATGTTTTATCACAAACTGTTTAAGTATTGAATATTTACAAAACTGCTACAGTATTACGTAAATGAACTTAATTTAGTAATAAATAGGTACATTTAAACAAACTATATCACAGGAATGTTTGTAGGTATATAGTAAGTTATATTAAATTAACCAAATCAAAAGGAAATAATATGCACCTAAGTGAATTAACACTTGTTTTGTGCCTATAATTTCCCATAAGTAATTGAGAGTACAAAGTACTACCATGCGCATGCACACAACACGACAGCAGAGTACACTAAACCCTAAACCAATCTATTTGTAAGTGACTAAATTGTAATTGATTTTATAAAAAGATGATAATGATCACTAATAAATCTTTTACAGTTGTATGAAAATCTTTTATAACTGCTTATAGTTTTAATTTCATTAGTTAACAAGTTATAGCATTTTGGACCTAGAAATGTTACAAACCTTTTTCCACAGTTAAAAGTAATTTGACGACATTGAAGTAGACCACTCGTGATACTACGGGTCACAGTGTAATGAGAAACATACTTCCTAAAAGCGGGATGCCTATACACGAAGATACACAATGAATGAAAATGCAGAGATCTGATATTGCATAATCCGTCCTGATATAAGAGTTTTGTAGGGTATAGCTTGTTTTTCTTGAAGATAATCTTTAGAATGTAATTTTGTACTATGTTTAGATTGTTAAGGCTCTTCGCGTATAGTCCACCCCAAACTAATATACCATATTTCAATAATGATTCAACCAATGATCGGTAAACCAGAAGTAAGAGACCTCTACTTAATATCTCTTATTTGATAAAACTTATAAATTAATTTTCTAACTCTTTTATTTAAATAAGCAATATGACTATCCCATTTTAGATTCTGATCTATTAACACGCCTAGATATTTTACATAGTTTGTTTCTTGAATGAAATCACTAAAGTTATCAATACTAATGGAGTTGAAATGTGGACGATTAACATTAATTTTTGTAAACGCTATATACTTTGTTTTTTCTATATTTAGAGATAGCTGAAACTTATCCAACCAATTTTTTATCAGATACATATCATTTTTAATAGTCGTTTCAACCTCCGACCAAGTATTTCCGTTAAATACAACAACGGTATCGTCAGCATAAGATACAATCTTACCCGAAATTGTCAATGAAAGCAGAGAATTGATATAAGCCACAAACAAAACCGGACCCAAAACAGTGCCCTGTGGAACACCAATCTTTACCTTCATACCATCACTCACACACCCATTCACCTTAACAAACTGCCAACGGTCAGTAAGGTAACTCTCAAAAACGTCCAACACAGTACCACGCACCCCACAACACTCCAGTACATGTAGAAGTTTACCATGATGCACTGTGTCAAACGCCTTTGCCAAGTCTAGAAATATACCAATACACTTTTGTCCAGAATCAAGATTCTGAATAACTTCATTTGTGACCTGAAACATGGCATCAGCAGTACTCTTACCCTCCTGAAATCCAAATTGTCCTTCATTGATGATATTATTAGTACCAAAGAAGTGTACTAACCGAGTTTTTAAACATTTTTCGAATAATTTTGCAAAGTTGGTAATTACACTAATGGGTCTATAGTTTGATATTTTTTGTCTGTCACCCGATTTAAAAATTGGACTTATAATACTTTTCTTAAACTCTCGAGGCACAGTACCAGTACTAAATATTAGATTTATTACATGCTTTAAGGGCAAAATGATGTATGGGTGAATAAATTTAAGAACCCTCTCGGATACATTATCAAAGCCGGGGGCACTATTATTTTTTAGTGATTTAATATTATTTATAATTTCGTTATCGGTAACTGGAGTCAAGAACATTGTATTATTATTTATTGGCAAAGTATGGTGAAAGTTAATAGGTTCTGAGATATTTTCGATCATTTTGATACCGATACTAGAGAAATAGTCATTGCAGAAATTAACCATGGACTTTTCATCAAGAAAAAAATCATTATTGTCATCAGATACTTGAATTTTACTATTGTTTATTACAATTTCATTGGTTGCCTCTGATATGACTTTATATACCTTTTTCATGTTATTTTCATTATCCACTAATAATTTTTTATAATAATCATGTTTGCTTTTCTTGAGTAAGTTATTTAATTTATTTCTGTATATTTTAAACTCGTTCTGTGCCTCAATTGTAAAGTTATTCAAAAGTTTTTTTTTTCATTTTATCCCTAGTTAGAATAGAATTTATTAATCCATGGGTAATCCATGGCTTAATTTTTCCACATTTTTTAGATACTATTGATTCGGTACTGCACTCCGATAGGTGTTTGTTAAAAGTAAGTAAGAAATTTGTAGTTGCAATTTGTGGACAATTTGAATTCAAGACATTCAACCATCCTTCATCCGCAAACAACAACTTAAGCTGATTAAAATTTGTGCGTTTAGATGTATATACTATATCTTTTTTTATATTTGAATTTTGACATTTCAAATTCAGTATAATTCCATAATGATCTGTGATATTGGTTTTCAAGATGTAGCTACTGCAAGCAATGTTATTAGAGTTATTCGGTTTATTTACAAAAATGTGGTCAATGCAGGAGGCACTCTCCTGGGTAACACGAGTCGGACGTTGAATATAAGGAACAAATCCATGATTTGCCAAAAGTGTCAAGTATTTATGAACATTTTCATTTTCTAGTAATATATTCAAATTTATATCGCCAATAAAAATTTTAAATTCAGACTTACATTTTGTGTTTTCAAGATAAACATCTAATTCTTCAAGAAATGACAACAAATTGGTTGGATTTGGTCGATATAAAGTAATAATTTTATAAGAAATGTTATTAATTAGTAAGTTTACAATACCCAGTGTTACTCCACATATAGTCAACTTGTAAGTGGTAAAATTAAAGTCTAGTTGGGATTTAACAAGCACCATCACACCATCATTCTTATTAACATCGGCAGAATTGTATAAGGTAGTGTAACCAGAGACATTATAGTTGTCAGTGGAATCCAGTTCAAAACATTCACCAAGCACCAAGATGTCACAGTCCGTAATTTTATAGGTTTCCAAAGTAGTTTATATGTATATACATTTTCAAATTAAATTTTACGTTAAAGTACAACGCGTTTTCTTGGCTTTTATAACAATGTTAGTTTTACAGGATGTTTAGCCGCCCATACACACCCCATCGTTTGCATTCTCATGCTGCATATACGGATGCACGATGGTTGTCAAAACATCAAAAATATCGATGCATCGAAGCGAAACATTGATGTTTTTACGTCGAATAATTACTAACTATTTGCAGTCTGTAGTTTCATTATTCATTCAAGCAATTCATTTCTCAACTATTTATACAATTCGGCTGAAAATGTAACTAATTTTCAAAAAATTCCTTTATTCACAGATATTTGGCTTTCATCGTGGCCCCTAGGAGCTAACTCAAAAGCCCTGCAAAATCGTATCTCTTTTTGTCAGCCTCTTTATTATGTTTAGCAAGTGTCTGACGATGGGCAGAACTTAATTGACTTTTTATATTTAATTTACCCAGCATATTTAAAAGCTAAAAATACTGGTCATGTGCACTTGGGAATTTTGATGAGATATAATTTTCTTCCATATATATGCTCAACATCGTCAGTTCCTCTTTGCGACCAAGTTTCTTCTCCACCAAACAACAGTTGGTCTCCTCACACCCACACATCCACCTTTTAGAATGTTGTTGTTTTTTTGAATAAATATTCGTATATCTACATTTGCGAAGCCACAAATTTTTATCCACTTTGAGTTTTTACCTTTCACCTTCATTTTCTCTTCTAACGAAAGCGCGGAGACTCGCGAATGTTTTAAAAAACCTATTTTATTCATATTGCATAAAAGGCTTAAAACAACGAATCGTAACCCCGGATAACCCACTGTCCTAACCAACAAGCAACAATCATTAATTTATGTTAAGTATAATATTTATAAAGTAGTAAAAATTGTATATAAAAGTTATTATTTCGACAGGGAAGACCGTATTAAAAATAGCTGCCACTTGGTTCTTATAGGCGAAAGACGAAGGACTAACCCAATTGGTCCTAGCCGGCTAGAGAAAATAAAGCACGTGAAAATTCGCCAATCTTGTCCCTCTCTAGGATTCAATATTCCCACGCCTATGACGACCTATAAAATTAGCAATTTTAAAATCACGAATCAAAATTTTATATTTACGCAGTATTTGCTGTGCAGCTCGTGCCCCGCAGTGCACAATATTTTCCATATTCCCAATCATTCCGTCTAGGTACCCTAATATTAAATATCAAATAATTAAAAAAAGCATTTACCTCAAATCGCCAGAAAAATAAAAACTTTCCTCTTTTCAGCGATCCCACGTATGCGGTTAAGAATGAGGTTACAAAGAGAAATCCAAAATCCTTGCTACCCAAATAGTTCGGTTTTTGGAGATCTCAGTTAGTAGCTATAATACTGGCTATACAGATACTTTAAGTATATTTTATTAGATTTGGCAAAATCCGATCAGATTTGAATTTTAAAAAATATAGTTGCAGATCCCTGATTGACCACATAAAAACCAAATAAATAAAAATGAGCGACGACGAGGACTGTTGTTGTTGCCTCGACTGTGAATGCGTTGAAGACTGCTGTGACTACATTTGTGGTAAGCAAAATTTTCAATGGTGAGAAATGTTGGTTTCACCGTAGAAGCATACATTCATTTTTTACCCTCCGCTGTTACTGACATTTTCCAAATTTTAATACGGTTTACTTCAGTTCAAAATAATTAAAAATCGATACTGCTCATGTAACCAGGTTTCAATTTAAACTTTAATTTTCGATTATGCCTTATACAGTTATTTCTGTTAGTTTAAGTAGGGCAGCGGTGACTCCAAGATTCTACTCTGAGGGGGTCTGGTCGCCTTAGGCGAAAATATTTAAGGACAACGCACAAATTTAATGAATAATTTATAGTAAATATTATTATACTATTCAGTCTTTCATTCAAAAAAAGCACTTATTAAATGCAGAAAAAGGCAAAATTGTTCTATTGGTTTTATTCAAGTTTGTTGCTTTTTGGTAATTTCGCAAATTACATTTTTGACGAAATCAAGACCTGTTATAAGACCAGTGATTTTCTAAAAAACATCATACCACTCTAAATATGATACTGTTACAGACACTGAGTAACAGACTATTATATTTTAATTGGATATCTTCTTATAGAGGTGTTATAGATCAGTATTTTTATTTAATTCAGCCGTCTAAAAAGTTGGATAAGGACCCCCTAAAATCGAACCGAATGAGCCGCAAGCCAATACATAGCCAAGTGTATTTTATCCCGTGCGGCTCTGTTTTTAATCCACTATCAGTAACGGCAGGCCATCATTTCAAACACACAGAAAATGGTCAATTATAGTGTATTAACAGTACAGGAATTTTTTTGAAACCCCGTCCTAAAAGTACCTACTTCCCTGATGCTTTTGTGTTTCCCGGACTAGGCCGGAAAAGTGTTACTTTCTCAAAGAACAAGTGTTCGGGTCAAAATATATATATTTTATGATACATAAAGCATATAATAAGCTTTCCTTTTCTTTTCACATCAGTAATACTTACAGCAGTGCAATAAAGATGCTTGGATACATTATAAGAAATTCAACTGATATTACAAATACTCAAACATTGAAATCTCTTTATTATAGTTTCGTGCGATCCAAACAAGAATAAGGTGCTATTATATGGCATCCCATTTTCCACAACTACATTAATCTCTTAGAAAACGTCCAAAGAAAGTTTGTCAAATACCTTTCCTTTAAGGAAGATGGCACATATCCCCCTAGAGGACCAGATCAAATTTTTTTTAAGATTTCAGATACCATCGTTTCTCAATCGCAGATATTACTTCTCTGGCCCCCAAGAATAAACAGACGAAAAGTCGACTTTATAAAATTTTTCATGAGAGACAAAACAATTTAGTTGAGGTAAATTGCCTAAAAGGTATTATGGGAATCTTTTACTGATTTCTACAACTTAAATAGGTAATGTATAAGTTAGAATATTGTTATATGCAATGAAACGATCTTAAGTGTATTTTGGGGACTTATCCGGATATTCACAATTATTATAGTTTAAGATACATTTTAGGATAACTCGAGAAATCCTAACTGTGTGTGTTAAAATATATACTTATTAAGACTTATTCAATATTATATTAAAGGTATCTAATATTCATTTATCGGTATTTATTTTGCAATAGTAGAAACGTATAAAAAAACAATACTAATAATATTGGGCTACTATTGTTCGTCGGGATCGATCTCCACTAAATCTGGATCTATGTCAGAAACATCAGCTACCAATAAACCTTCGAGAAAAGGTCTAAACTCCATGTCAATAAGGCGCAAAAGTTCCCTAAGGTTCTTTTTCTTGTTATTGTTAATTGCAACCGGTCCATTATATATCTTTGACAGTCTGAGTGCTACTGCTTGTTTTTCTCCCAATGTTAAATAATAATACAAACTCGTCGATATAATATTGTATTTACTGGATAATTATTATAACCTCAAAAACAACCACCTGCTGAGAGAACAAACAGATAACAAGTTTTTAGCGTGGCGGAGGTTTTTCTTCGTGCACCAGGAAATAACTCTATATATTATTTGAACATAATTGTAACAACGCCGCCGTGAACAAGAAGAAGGGTTTACTTATCTGCTTATTACTAAAAACTAATATTAGCAAGAAGTAGAATAACTCAATTAATCATATTTAAAGCATACATTTTTGTTATATTCGAAAAATCACATGTTCACACAAACCGTTAGATGAGTGATATTCGAGTTATTTGCTTATTCACAAAAAAGGTAATGGTTTGTTTTACAATCATATGTAAATATCTCATTTTTGCAAATTTGGTGACTTGTTTGCTTATCCACGGGGGCCAGAGACTTGTCTATGCAGTCCTTGTTTTGAGTGTGCAGTCGCTCATCGATTGCCCTATGCTACTATCCTGTATAAACTTCTATGTTCCCTCACGTACTGTCGGATCCTCTCCCGTCTTCCGTCTGCCTACTCCGTCAACAAACTTATTAATTAAAACACTAATTTATCAATGAATGTTTATTTTCAATAATACTTTTAATGACATTGCTGTATTCGGCCTGTCCTCCACTCAGTTTACAAATGCAACAAAACTAAAACTACCTATTACAAAAATGTTAAATTAATGAATTTCACCATTTTCTATTTTAGAATGATTTATTCATCTTTTTTAACCTATTTTTTCTTTTTCTGTTTCATTGTCTTGTAATTGGAACCTGTTCTGTTATAAAGATTATTATTATTATATACATTTGCCAGATGCCCTTAAGTCATCGGCAAGGGAAAAAATCCATATCTCATGCTAAAAGACTATATTATACCAGAGTTGACGTAATATAGATTTTGAAATCAGATACGGAAAAATTGTATAATTTTTCAATCATTTAAAATGTTTTGGAGCTTTTTTAGAACACTATTTTTATTAGTGACTGTAAACTGCCTCTACACCTCCTCCCCTCGTCAACATTACTTGCCCCCCCCCTGAAGAAATCCTAAATCCGCCCCTAGATACATTGTGTATTATTTTTTTAAAAATTGTTGTAGAAATAATGGTCTGCTTAGATGAGGCCAATGAAAGGCGGAAAGACACAGAAAAGAAAATGAAAGAAGCAGAACAAGGTAACAATGCCAGTGTGGATGACACCGTAACAAACTGTGAAGCAGATACGCAACCCATTATAGAACAACCAAGACCTGAGCCCAAAAGCAATCCAATCATCCATTATCAGATTGGAAAAAGTGAACGTGTAGACCACCCGGGAACCAGTGCTTATGGAACCTGCAGTGACTCTAAGAACAGTAGCAATCATCTAGGCACAGGCGCACCGACGCAGGCCCCATTGGCCTCCCTCCCTGTTCATTAGACCCTCTAAACAAGATTGCAATATTTATTTTTCATTTTCATTATTACCCTGTCGAAAATGTCCCAATATTTTATGGGTCTTAAGAAGGAATTTTCTAGGATACGTCAATTATGAAAATTTCTTTAAAACCAATTAAAGATAAGAAAAAAAATGTTATTGGGTCTTCTGTGCTGATTGGGAATAGCAATTGTAATTAACCGATTTTTTTATATGTACAGGGTGTCCGGGAAAATGTGGGAAATCTCCCGGATATGAAAAAAACGCGTAAAAAGAATAATACAAGTTCATATATAAACTTCTCTCGTATCCGCCTCCTCTTCGGAGATATAGGCTCCCAAAGAGCTCCCATGGAATTAGGTTTTTGACACATAATTATTAAACCAACAGGTATATTTCAATTTTTTTTTTCATATGATGTATACCAGGTAAGACCCTTCAAATTACTATCCCAGAAAGTGTTGCGAATTGCTCAAAGCAAAAGGGACGGACTAGCTGTGACACTAATGTGCCCCTTTTTTTTGCCCTGTATGATAAAAACTTTGGACAAAGTTTTTTACATACCTTTAACTATTGACTAAAAATTAAGTACTCTTCATTTATGTCGCTAATCCTAACCGTTTTAGAAACGTCATTTTATTTTTATAATGTATTTAGCCTATTTTGATAAACAAAAAAATCATTGTTCCAATCAAATGTTCAGCCTTATGATAAAAAAAACTTTGATCTAAAATAAGAATTTAACTTTTCTGTTATGTGTAATTCTGTGAATAGCCAAAATTGTGCGTTTAATTTTATCGACACCAAAAAAAAGTATTGTTGTTGCAAACGTTGCTAGGTACGAAATAAAATATATACTAATTGACATAGAAACCCGAACACCCAGTAAAAATGATTTAACTTCAATAATATTTTACATATAAACATCCGGAGGGTCATAGTAAGGAAATGATTAAAATTTCAATCCATCTTTAAAGACAGACTAAATTTATTCGGTTTGTTCGGGTTTGTGGAATGTGCAACTGATAAGGCTAAACATTTAATCATACCTTCCTTTTGTGATGATAAACTTGTATACAAAATATTATTAAAATTAAATAATTTTTAATGGCTGTTCGGGTTTCTATGTCATTTAGTATAAGTATCCTGCCTGCATGTTAGTAGTTGTCAACGTTCACATCACTGACGCATTGATTCCATACTAATATAGTGTTTTTCGAATTTCGTGGTGAAACTAATAATTATGAAATAATAATTCGAAATATGGAATACACGTTCAATGAGTATGCGATATGCATCTGATGTATGGTCTCGCATCTTCCAATGCTTTGGAAGCCAGGAGGTTATATCACGACAGATTTCCTAATCGTACTCTTCCAGATCAGAAGATATTTCAACGAGTTGATCAACGTCTAAGGGAGAATGGTGGGCGATTCCTTTTAATAAGGTAATGTTATTGACTTTTTCCATCATTTTATAAAATTTTGGGAAAAGAAGTACTGATGCTGGTCAGGGAATGACAGTACGTACGCCGCAATTAGAGGAAAATATTTTAAATGCTGTATATGATACCCCTTCAACGAGCGCTCAAAAATTATCAGCGCAGTTTAATACGTCGAAAACAATAGTACATGGAGTTCTTCCAGAACAGCTGTTATACCCATATCATTTGCAAAAAGTGCATGAACTAATTCCTGAAGATTTTCCCCATAGAATGCAGTTTGCAAACTGGCTATTGGATCAGCAACGAAATATTGTATTGTAACTTCATTAGCACTATTCTCTTCACGAATGAAGCAGGGTTTACCAAAAATGGTATCATGAATTTACATAACTTACATGCATGGGCTTATGAAAATCCTCATAAAACTATTGTTTCGCATTATCAACATCAGTTCCAATTAATTAATGTCTGGGCAGGAATGACCATTCGTATTGCCGGCACGATTGAATGGAGTACTTTATTTGGAGTTCCTCCAGAACGCTTTTCACGATTTAGTAGAGCACTTACCACTTGAAACCCGCCGAAATATGTACTTCATGCATGCTGGGGCACCACCTCATTTCAGCGTTGCTGTGCAGGAGCACCTGAATAACGTCTATCCATACCGTTGGATAGGTAGAGGAGGTTGTTGTTAGCGACATGAATGAAGAGTACCTACCTACTTAATTTTTAGTTAATAGTTAAAGGTATGTAAAAAACGTTGTCCAATGTTTTTTTCATACAAGGCGTAAAAAAATGGGCACATTAGTGTCACAGTTAGTCCGTTCCTGTAGCTATGAGTAATTCGCAAAACTTTCTGGGATAGAAATTTGAAGGGTCTTACCTGGTATACATCATATTATGAAAAAAAAATTGAAACATGTTGGTTTAATAATTATGTGTCAAAAACTTAATTCCATGGGAGCTCTTTGGAAGCCCATATCCCCGAAGAGGAGGCCGCTACGAAAGAAGTTTATATAATTTTGTAGTATTATTTTCACATGGTTTTTTCATATCCGGGAGATTTCCCACATTTTCCCTGCACCCTGCACCCTGTATAGTAGTAATATCATTTTTATCTTACCCCATCATACCAATATAAATTTATTTTATGTATATTTAATTAATATATTTTCCTTTATAACTTACACTGATCCTTTTCATTAAAAGTTTGGAACATCTATTTTAATTGCATCGGCAAAACAGCGGCAGGTTAGAAATTTGTTGGTTTTTATAATTTCCTATGAGGTTTTATGATCGATATGCGATGGATATATAAATTCCTACGGGGTTTTATAAATGTGTAACGAAGTTACCAAAATTTTACCGATAAGCAATCCGCCGGACAATATAGCACAATTTAATTCAATTCCAAAAGGCTTTTATTATTCATATATTTTCACATGTCAAATAATTAACATAACATAAGTACTATAAGTATATAGAACATAAATATAATACACATGTACATAGTTGTCTTAGGGAAGAGTCAGTTTTTTGTAACTATCTCTACCTAGAGCAGGCACTGGCAGCGCCGGCGGGGTTGGTGTTGACCCTTTGGTTAATTAAATTGACTTATTGTTCTGCTTGGTTTGGTCAGTTCTGTGATTCCTTTACTGCCATGAGAGAATACGTTGTTTATGAAAAACTTTAAATGATTTTATTGCTGTTTGTGTGTAAAAAATTTCTGAATTACTATTAACTGGAAAAATAATCCAAAAAACCAGCTTCATTTAAACAGGTACACCGGAGGTAGCGCATTGTTTGCCGTTTTGGCTTGACGATGTTTGTGTGCGTGTCCTATTTGATTAGGTGGAGCTTTAAAATTCCTATTTCAATTTTATATGAATGATTGCCGTTTTATGATGTTATATTTATTGAAAATAAAATGGAAGTTTGGAATATAAGGGTTTATGTACGAGATTGTCATTATGCCTTATTTGTGTCCTGTTTTGTGTTAGGTGTGATTGTTGTGGTTGAGTTTGGTAGAATTTTGTTGAAATGTCCTGTACGTAGTCAAAAATGTATGGTGTTTGTGTAGCCTGGTGTAGATGACGAATTGGTGCACTTGTCTTAATAGTTTATTTTGTAGCCTTTGTATTTTTCTAAAGTGCCACTCCGTCATACTACACCCACCAGACCGGTGCAGCGTAAGTCAATGTCGGTTTAATAATTTGGTTGTAAATTATGAGTTTATTCTGCGGAGAATGTGGCGAGTTTTTATTTAATAGTTTATTTAAAGTGTGTGTTATTGTTATGTACTTTGAAATTATTTTATTTGTGTTTTGCCTAAAAAGTAGTTTATCGTCCAGTATTACTCCTCAGTATTTTAGTGTGTCTGTTGGTTCAATTTGTCTTCCGTTTATTATAATATTTTGATTGATTTTGGTATTACTTCTCTTTCTAGTCAGTATTATACACTCACATTTGTTTTCGTTTATATCCAGCTTCCATTTTTTATACCAAGGTAATAGTATTGTTAAGTGGTTTGATATTAATTGTCTTGCGACATTGGCGTAAAGGGAACTGGCGTATAATAAGACATCGTCCACAAAAATGGCAAGGTCAGTGTTATGGAAAAATGGGATATCCACTGTATATAAGTTAAATAACAGAGCTGCCAAATTTGTGCCTTGTTGTAGGCCGGCATGTAGGGCTACCGGTTCAGAGAAGCTGCCATTTATCCGAACTTTTAATGTGCGTTGCGTAATATACGAGTGCAAAAGCGTTATTAGATACAATGGAAATTTATGCACTGTTATAAGTTTAAAGATTAGCCCATTGTACCAGACATTATCGTAAGCTTGTTTTATATCAAGTGACAAGAGTACTGTTGTTTGCTGTTGGTTAAATTTTTTAATGGCTTGTTGCGCAACATGCGCTACCAACAAAACAGCACCCCTGCCAGTTCTGAATCCAAATTATTGCTCTGGAATGTACTGGTCCAATCGGCTAATCTTTAATCTTTTATGTATGATTTTCTCTGCTACTTTCCCGAGCGAACTTAGGAGAGCAATTGGTCTATATGAATCCGGTCTTGTATTCGGTTTACCCGGTTTTAATATAGGTACAATAATTGCGCTCTTTCATTGGCTCGGGAAGTGCTGTAGCAGAAAGATAGAATTAATTATATATGTATATTGCACAAGCGTTTGGCATGGTATATTTTTGATGAGTATGTTGGCAACTTTATCCTCCCCAGGTGCCTTTTTATTTTGCAGCTCTCTTATTACCCCTTTGACTTCTGCAGGATTTGTATATAGTTTTTGTAGTATTGTCGGTGGTATTGGGTACGTATTTTTTGTAAATTTGTTTGCTAAATTTGTTATTTCGTCTTGTTCAATAGTAGTATTTGGGTTTCCTGCGCACGTCTGTCCGTAATGTTTCCATAAAGAGTTGTCTGTGGTTGTTAAGTTAGTTATAATATTTGTCCATGTTTGATTTTTATGTTGTTGAATTTTAATTTTTATTTGGTTAATTAGTTGTCTCATTGTTATATAGTCTTGTATTGTTCTTTGTCTTTGCCATCTTTTCCTTATAGCATTTTTGTATTTTATTAAATTAATGATGTCTTGTGGTAGTTTGTTTTCGTTACTTCGTATTTGTATTTTCTTTGCTACAATGTTTCTGGCCTTTTTAATGTTGTTTGTCAGTTTGTCTATTTCTTTTTCTAGTTGCTCTGTCGTTGTTATATTATTATTTATTTCTGTATTTTGATTTAATATTTGTTTGTAGTGATTCCAATTTACGTTTTTGTATGTCCATGTTGTTTGTTTTGTGTCTTTTTGTATGTTTGTTTCCCAGTTTAAAAGTACTGGTAAGTGGTCTGAGGAAAGTTCATTTAATACTATTGAGTTTGGTAGGTTCGGTATGTTTTTGTATAAAAATATGTCGAGGTATGAAGGTGCACTGTTTAGTTTGTAGAATGTTGGTGTTGGTGGTAGGATTATTTGTATGTCAAAGTTATTCAAGTAGTTCATTATTGTTCGTCCATTTTCATTTGTTACGTTTGCTTTCATTGTTGTATGTTTGGAGTTGAGGTCACCTAGTATTAGTACTTTGTTTGCTTGGTCAAAAATTTGATTTAAGTCATTGTCGTTGAAATGTAGGTTAGGAGGTGTATAGCGTTTTAAAGTGAATATTTAAATACTATTAATCCGTACAAATTTATTAAACGCAAATAGTAGTGACTTTATAAATCAATTATATAGGGTATTTTCAAACCGAATACACAGGGTGTTTCATGAATATCTACTGATATTTAAGAAAATTCTTTCTTAGACCGGCCGTATATCGTGGGTTGCTGGGAAAATTTTCACAAGAAGATTTGTTTTTCTCATACCGAGTATACAGGGTTCTGTATAAGTGTTGGTATCTACCGGAGGGTAAAATTTGGGGGATTTTTCTTTGGTCGTAGTAGGGAAAAATAAATTCCCCAATTATTTTGGATTTAAACGCTGCATATACAGGGTGCTATTTTGTTTGGAAAAATAATTTTTTTTTTCTCGAAAAAAATAAAATATGCCATCTTCGAGTGATAGTGAATCGGAACGGGAGGTACCGAAAACAATACCGCTATCGACCGCGAATATACCCCCTGCACCCCCACTTCCATTTGACATGCCGGCCGATTATTTCAGCAGCCTTAGGACAGGCTGGATTTATTTATTACGGAAGGGAGACTTAGTACTCCAACTTGAAAAATTTTAATTAGACGCAACCGGTACAGTAGACGACATGCGCAGAAGACTAGTACGTTTCGTGCGCGAGGGTAGAGCATCACCGCAACCCGTGCAGCATCCGTTTGCGTTCCCGCCTGGCGTATCTAACCCAACCGTCCAGATTTAGCGACCCCCAACCCCTGTACCGATACCAACCCTCTCACTGTCAACCACTACTACAACCACGGTTACTACAATCATGTATCTGACTCCGCAACGCTCACTTCCATTTGCAATACCAAGTTATACACCCGCTTTCACAACCGGGATAGCCATAGCTTTTACCACACCCCCAACCTGTCTACTCCATATTTACCTACCTACAGCTCCGCAGCCCCTAATTCAGATCATACCACTCGCGTACATAGCCCCTAATTTTCAACCAGCAATGACACAGCCTGTATTATTTCCTGTTATACCGCCAGCAATATCAACTGCTCCGCCCCAAGTGGTAATACCACCCCCAGTTTTCAACCCTCAATGGGTCAATAATCCATATACCCCCCCCCCCCCATACTTCAGCAAACAGCTCCAGCATCTATTTTTCAACCATCACCGGTCCCCATCAACCATAATGTGATACAAATACGGAAATGGAATGTTTATTTTGACGGAAATCCGACCCTGCAACGTTTCTAGAAAGGGTAGAGGAAATCTGCACCCCTCAAGGCATAAACCCAGATACCATACTTCCCCAAATACCGGAAATCCTGAAGGGTGATGCCGCATTATGGTTCCGAAATAACAAACATAACTGGAGAAACTGGACAGATTTTCAAACCGCTTTCCGAGTCTTTTATTTTCCGGTTAATTATGAGGTTGACCTAGAAGCCGAGATTAGTCGCCGTGTGCAAAAACACAACGAACCAGTAGGCAAATATATTACCGCATTACAAACTCTGATCCGCCGTCACGGAAATATTTCACTATATCAGGAACTAAACTGGTTATACCGGAACCTGCTACCGGAGTACCGTCAATACATACGCCGTGACGATTTTCATGATATCGGGTCATTCTCAAAAGCCGTAAGGGACTATGAAATTTTAAGCCGGGAAATCCAAGAGTCCAAACGTTTGCAATCATATTCTACAGGTTACCAATCACGACCGCCAGTAATGCCTCAGTCTTACCGGTCAAATTCGCATTCTAGACCGCATAGGGGAATACCGCCAGCTTACCCGCAAGTTCAACAGTCACAACAACCTCCCTATAGACCGCCGCCACCCCCAGAAACACCATCTACATCCGCAGCTATTACCAATAGAACCGCCCCGGTACACACAACACCTGACTCACCCCGTACCGGACCTGCTAATCAAAATACCGCCGGTAACCAAGAGTCAGTCTGTTGGAGATGTGGACGTACCGGACATATGCGTCAAGATTGTCGAAATCAGCCTAAATTATTTTGCTCCAGATGCGGCCGGGAGGGAATAATGTCTCGGGACTGCAAGTGTACAAGACCGGGAAACGGGAGAGGCCATGCGCAACAGCGAGGCATGCGCAGGTAAATGCCAAAGCCCCGCCAGACCGAATCATGCTCACCGGTAGGGACGAAAATGGCAAAATTTTCCGTCGGATTCATATTAAGGATCTCAAAACCGCACACTCTATCTAACCAGACCCCCGAAACCGAGGGTAAATCTTACAACCGAACCCGGAACTATACAATTCTATTTACTTTTCAGAAGATGTCGAGCCCGGCGTTACGCCTGTGGGCACTCACCCTTGCCATAGGGGAGGAGGAAGGCGAATTTCCGGAAACAGACACCTCCATGGACGATCTGTACCCCCCGCCCCCTTCCATTCAGAGGTGGAGCGCGCAGCAACAGAAATTAAAAGAATTTGTACCGGTCACCAAAGACATGTGCTGGCGATGCGGTGTTTCCGGCCACCGACGAGACGCGTGTCCGAACCCACCCCTCCTGTTCTGTTCCCGGTGCGGGAAGAGGAAGTTTTTTCCAAGAGTTGCGCCTGCGCCGGTTCAACGAAGATTGGGGCACCACCGCCGAAACAACCGCGCTCCGATTTACCAACTCTATCGTGCCCAACCTGAGGCAGTAAGGACGCTTTTGTCCGGAGACTCCAGGACTAAAAGAAAAATTTTATTACTACCAGTAAAAAATTTTTTTTTGGCAAGTGAGTGGGGAATGTAACGAAGTTACCAAAATTTTACCGAATTAACGACAAGTAATTAACACCGAATTACTAGAAAGTAATTATCTCCGTAATTTTTCAATTAATTTTTCCGTTTCTTTCATGCAACCGATTTATTGAATATTTTTCTAACCGCTGGTAACAAAAGTTTTTGAATTTAATCGGTATAGTAGCCGCATAGAATAATATGATGTATACATTTTAGTTTTGTAACAGAAATATCGTAAAAATATCAAGTGTTTATGCCAGCAGATCACATGGGTAAGATTGTATAGGCATCATAGACTTCTCATAGAAAAGGTTACATCGTTTACGTTTTAAAGAAATCAAAGATTCCAGCTTTCAGAATTGGTCTGATTAGCTGTGGAAAGGGAGGCACATTCAACCAATTTTTGTAAAATGGCCGACCAACTGGTTAATAATTAATTATTGTAAACGTGAATGTACACACCACCACAACAAACATTATATCTTTGTTTTACCAATCCAAATATTCAAGAATTTGTTTTTTTTATAGGATATAGCGTTAATTAAAAAAATCATTACAAACGGTTGAAACTGCCCCTCCGGTGGGGTACATTCCACCACAAGCTGGGGTAGCTTCAACCATATATAAATAATTGATTAAAATACACAAACAAAGAGATATTTTTATTGCAACATAACACTAATAAACTAACTATTAAAAATATTGAACGTCAGTTATAGTTACGTACCATTTAAAATAAAATAAAATAATTTAATTGTTTGCTTTCTGAGATGGGGCAGATTCAACCACTGGCCGAACGTGCCCCGTATGTATGGTTGAAAGTGCCCCATCCCTATATGTTTCAGAAACTAATAAGTTAAATTTAGCCAGTGAATTTTAAGCTTAGAAAACCTCTATCAGCTTTATTTTCAATAATAGTAAACAATACCGACTCATAGGCCGTGCAAATTAGAGCAAAAATGTGTTAACTAGCAGTAAAATAAAATGAGTTAATTATTTACTGTGAACAGCTAGTTTCACTATAAAATTTATTTGTCAACCACCAAACCAGAGAGAACAACTGTATTTCAAGGAGATGGATAGCCGATTGTAACCAATATTTGTGTGACATTTCCGGGCGCGAATTTCAAATACAAACAAAGATATAGCTATTGGTTGAATGTGCCTCGTGGTTGAATGTGCCTCCCTTTCCCTTATGTCCACGTATGGTTCAGTATACTTAACATGTGCATAAAAAAAGCGCTGTTATCATACCATGTGTTAAGTCACATATTAAATTCTTAAAATTAATAAAATACACATTTTACAAATATAATGCAGATAAATTAGAAACGTTACGTACAACGTAGTAACAAAAACAGCTGTAGTAATCGAACAAACCCTTCTCCTTTTTTGTGAGTAATCTTAGTATTTGTTTTTGTGATGTCCTGGTTAGTCGTCGGAATACTCGTATTTGTACGTAAGGATTTTTCATTTTATTGTACTTGTATTATTGTACTTAACAAAATGGTTCTTCAGTGTCAGATATGTGGAAAATTAAATTCTTTATATCCAAAATTATCTTTTCACAAATGACGTTATAATCTGTAGTATGTGGTTATTTAGTGGTGTAGTAATCAGGAAAAAAGTAAATATTAATAATTAAAAACTTAGTAATAATTAGTAGGTTCTTGCTCACATTTTTAACTCTGAAATAACCTCTAAGGATTCCATTGTTTGAACAATTATAGTAGTTAAATATAGTTACGTGGGTTTAATCAGGTTATTAATAATGCATTTATTTTCTTATTCAAATTCAAACTGACCTTTAACTGAATATTTAAAATCTGTGTTCTTAGTTACATTTATGGCTAAATATATTTTTGTATACATATTTTATAGTTAATAATAAATTTTAGTGAAAAAACAACATCCTAATTAACTAGGGATTCCATCGTGTGTCTTTTGTTCTGGTATAACTATCTTGTACATTAAAAATGTTTTAAAGGTTGGATGTAAAAATGTTAGTCTGTTCCACCTAGTCATACGCCGGTCCGGGGATACACTGTATATATCCTAATAACCAAAATCTGACAATGTCAGAATTAATTTAGCGTCGTATATAAACCTTTACAAGAATGAACTTTAATCAGCAGCTGGAAACAGTTTCGAACTTATTTTTACCACCCAATGTAATCGTTTTCACACCGAAAAATGTTTGATTTTCCTTTTTTCTTAAATTAAGTTACCTATAAAAATGACGTATACATTAAAACTACAGAAACTAATAGATATCTTTTACTCATTTTCTATGGCATTTAAAACATTTAAGTGTAAAATAACATACCTCGTAAAAGCATGAAGCAAAAAAAACGATACCTCCATTATACCTGACTTTAGGTTTAGCTGAGTCCTTGGGAAGCACTCACAGATTCACTTGAATCCATTGTGCTGCCTAAATACCTTATTGTCATTCCTGTATTTTTATCCTGGCATATCAACAAAACTATTTTTCTTCCAACAATCAAAGTACTTTAAGCTATTACTGCAATGCAGCATACCAGAGTAGGTACAAATATCATCTATGTTGTTATATGATTAAATATAAAAAGGTAAATATTCCTTATTGTCTCTCGCCTAAAATTTCATTAATTTCATTCATTAATAATAACACTATACATTCACAGCCTAGGCTTTTATCAAAGGCTTTTTTAATCTTCGCTTAAGTAAAAATTGATTAATACTTATTAACGGATTCATAGATCAGTACCGTACTGAGGGCAAGGCGACTGCCTCAGTCTTGCCTCGGGCGCAATCCGCGCAATCACCGAGGGAGCGCCAAAAATTTTTATATCTCATATAATAATAATATATAAGCTCATATGTATTTAAAGAAAAAAGAAAAGCACAAAGTCTTCCTCCACAAGCTAACTAGAATAACTGGGCGAACCTAGAATAATTCTTAATAATTCGACATGTTTCGAGTGTAGAAACACTCATCATCAGAAAAACAAAGTAAATAGTACAAAGTACAATGCTGATGTTGTTAGCAATAGAGAAAATAATAAGTGGGATTAAGCTTTCAATGGTGTACACGAGGT
This sequence comes from Polydrusus pterygomalis, assembly GCA_963969555.1. Classification (NCBI taxonomy): domain Eukaryota; kingdom Metazoa; phylum Arthropoda; class Insecta; order Coleoptera; family Curculionidae; genus Polydrusus; species Polydrusus pterygomalis. Next base: position 128,885,537 of record OZ018376.1, read on the forward strand.
GTAAAATATGAATAGTCAGAAGACCGACAAGAGTTCAGCATCCTGGAAAGTCAAGAGCTAGTGCAAAGGCCCTGTCTAGGGCAGAAAAATAACGAGAGTAGAAGAAAAATTAGGGAGTTTTAACAGACTTTGTAAAAATCATTTAGGTAAAAGTAGTGAAAAATCTAAGGTTTCATTCAACTTTGTCGGAGACATGTAAAAGTGGTGAAATGGGAGGGAAAGAAAAAAGAAAAATTGTTTTTCATAAAAGTAGAAGCATCATTTCGCTTAAAGTAAAGTAAATATTATGCTGAGATTTAGCAATTTTCCAATTTCGCGGACTTTTTCCCGCTTAACTCAATATAGAATAATTTTATTGTATTAAATTTTACAAGCACCCTCTTCCCATTTGACTGAATATGAGATTGCTCAGAGTATTGATTTTAACGATATACCTAATTGATGAATTCGCTGCAATGAAATCTCTAAAAATTTTGTTGTGAATCAAGAATGAAGGGTAAAGATAATGGTTTTCACCCCTATTTTACCTTCACCCTATAATTGTTATATTTAATGTTAGTAAGTAATGTTTACCATTGTTTTTGTAATAAATCACGTATCATCATTGACATAGGGTATAACCCATACCCGGATGGTTTATGTTATTAAGCTTGTATTAAAAATGTATAACAAATAACAAATACCTTTACAGTTCAAGCTTAAGTTCAAATTAGTTTTAGTATTTATAAAGACTGATTAGATATAGGATTATCATTATCTCTTTAGAATAGTCACAATAGTCATAGAGGCTGTATACACCCAAAATATAGTGATACAATTTAATATACAATTTTATACAACCCTCAAATATCTCAATTAACCAACAACCCGATAGTATCCAGTACATGGCGATCCTGCCAGAGAACTTATGTACAAGTACATAAGTTGAGTGCAAAGTTAAATTTAAAGTTGAAGAAGATAAGTGAAAAAATAGTTATGGGCCCAACCGGGCAAAATAAGTGGTTATCCAATGGAGAATGGAAACAGCAAGTGCCAAAACGACAGTGATCAGACAGATGTCAGCCAGGAGCCAACATCTAGCCAATGTCCAGCAACAGCCAAAGGAAACAACACGAATAGAAGTTGTGACTGCCCCAGTACCTACCAGCCCTGCCCCAGTACTTACCGGCCCTCATTAGAGAATTGAAGATGTCCAAATGGAATTTAAAAAAGGATTCTACAAGAAACATTATACAATACATTATAGTAACTTAAGATTTTTAGATAAGTGTGTCAGGATTTTTTTTTTTATAAAGGTTAGGAATTTATTTATTTTTGCAATGGGAAACTTGCCATTGATATGTTCGTCAACGGTCTACGGAGTAGCGCTGTGCGCATTATTACTAAAAAAAATGTTTATTAATGTAGGCGATGTGATAGGGAATGCGAAGAATAGGGAACTCGAAAGAGACAGGGACTCATCGGGTACGCCGTATAGGCGCGCATACAAATTTTTCGATTTTATTTAAATAAGACCAAACCTTTCATTTTTTTAGTAATAAAAATAATCATAACATAATAATAACAAGCGTTATGAATCTGTTATTTTTAAATTTTAATGGGTTTAATTTTATCCAAGTTAATTATAGAGGTATTATTTTAAAATTATTACAGGTGCAACTATAAGTTTTATATTTATTAAATTTGTATAAAGGGTGACAATTTAAAAACTTGAAATGGCCATATCTTAGGAACGAAAAACTGAAGAAAAAAACGCAAAAAATGTTTTCTATAAAACAAAGGGGGAACAAAAACAAGCGTATTATTCCACCCTTATCTGCAACCCCTTGGACAGGGTGAGATACACCCCTAAAATCTTAAATATAAAGGGGGGTCGAGTGATATATCATTTTGAAGCTCTTGAACAATGCTTTTCAATGGTACCATAGAAAGCTACATTTCAGAAAATTCTTCTCTGTTTATTTAGGAAAACAATAAATGAAAACACAATTTTGAAATTTTTTATTATTTAATTAAATGTTCAAAATGATTGCTACCAATATCCTGGCATATTAAGAGATATCTCTTAAGAATTCTAAACATTTTAAGCCTAGGTATTTTGTTTTGGTTTATTTGCTATGGTTTTTTGTCGAAAAAAAAATTTGTTTATAAATATTCGCATTTTATTATCACAGAATTTACTTTAAAACTAAATTGTACTAGTATTATTATTTTAAGAACAGTTGACTTTCGGTTCAGTTTAAACGAAAAGCAGCACAGTACTTCTTATCTTTAACAATGGTGTACAGTACAGCTGAACGTGTAGAAATTATTTTCATTTATGGTTCCCAGGATCAATGTTTCTTAAAGACAGCTCAACGTTTTAACGAAAGACATCCAGGTCAAAATGTAAGCCCGGAATATGTTCGCCAACTAGTAGCCAAATTTGAAGAAACTGGTTCTGTCGGAAATAAAAAGGGAAATCAACCGAGACTAGCCGACGAAGCAGCGCAAATTGAAATTCTGGGGCAGTTTGCAATAAATTCAACTTTATCAACTCGTCAAGCAGCTGTAGCAACTGGCTTATCTCGTGAATCAATAAGAAAAGTACTTAAATTTCATAAGTTTTATCCCTATAAACTGCACATACTGCAAGAACTTGGTGACGACGACCCGGACAGAAGAATTCAGTTTTTTGAAATAATGACCTATGAATGAAATAATGAGCTGGTATATTGGGAGATGGTATTATCGGCCCAATATTTATACAAGAAAATTTAAATGGCCACAGGTATACTGAAATGCTACAGAGGTCTATCGAACCACTAATAGTGCGAGAATTAGAAAATCAGAGGGACATACTCGGAAATTTATCTTTAGAAGAAGGCTTACTACATTTCCAACAGCACCTCCGCATTATGTAGTTCCCGTTAGGCAGTGGTTGGATGATAATTATCCCAACCAGTGGATTGGAAGAAGAGGTCCTGTTGAATGGCCACCTAGATCCCCGGACCTAACACCTCTTGACTTCTTTTTGTGGGGGTCACCTAAAATCTGTGGTTTTTAAAACGCAACCTGAGTCACTTCAGTCACTAGAGCAACTTCAGCATAGAATAGTTCAGGAATGCCGTGCTATATCCAGAGAAACATTTGCAAATGTACGTGAGGAATTTGAAAGTAGGCTTTATTCTTGTCTTCAAAGCAACGGAAATCATTTTGAACATTTAATTAAATAATAATAAAAAATTTCAAAATTGCGTTTTTATTTATTGTTTTCCTAAATAAACAGAGAAGAATTTCCTGAAATGTAGCTTTCTATGGTACCATTGGAAAGCATTTTTCAAGAGCTTCAAAATGATGTACCACTCGACCCCCCTTTCTATTTAAGATTTTAGGGGTGTATCTCACCCTGTCCAAGGGGTTGCAGATAAGGGTGGGATAATACGCTTGTTTTTGTTCCCCCTTCGTTTTATAGAAACTATTTTTTGCGTTTTTTTCTTCAGTTTTTCGTTCCTAAGATATGGCCATTTCAAGTTTTTAAATTTTCACCCTGTATATAAACATGAGTATATAAACACCGGAAAGGAAATAAGAATAAACGGTGTTGCAGGTTCGACATTTTTGCAAGGTATTGTGAACTTGACATTGAATTTAAATAAAAATTAAAACATGACTTCATGTATAGAGTGTTTCGAAAATAAAATAAACGGATTTTAGGAGCAGATTTTTTCCAAAAATGTTATGCAAAAATGAATTACGGAAATTTTAATTTTTCTTTTCTAGTGAACAAAAATATTGTTTCATTGTCTATGTTTTCATCATATTTAAAATACCTTATTAAATTTTGCAAATTAGCAAAAATGGGAATTGGAGCATAGGGAATTTCGTCTATTTTAAATGTGGGTTTACCTGAAGCAAGATTCTCGATCGACAGCGCATCGACCACCGTTGACAGGCTTGAATTCGGAAGAAATAATACGGGACATAAAAATTTCGGGATACCCGATCGGCGTTCGCCTTAAAGAGATCGTTGAGGGACTTGAAGCCGTATGTGATGATGTGGTGAATATAATATTCGCGAAAATATTATAATAAGGGACGAGTTAGTTGTAATAAAGGACGAAAAAAAAACGCTCAATTCTTAAAAGATATATGAAAATTAATGCACTAAGAATGGCTCAATTTTTAAAAGATATGTTACAATTTTGAAAGTTATCCGTTAGAGTAAAATATAGACTGGAAACAATGTTTATGTACTATGGTTAATTATAATAGACCATAAGACAAGTGTTAGTGCATAAGAATATAATTTAGAAGTATTTTGATAAGGTGATTATTGTAATTTAGGTTAAGGAAATTTTTTTATCTGTGATATGGACTTAGTGAAAAAAAAAATTAAATATTTGTACCATATTTAATTTATTTTTTTTCCCTCACGCCGGAGGTGTAGGGTAAAGATAAGGGTTTTCACCCTTTACCTTCACCCTATAATTGTTATATTTAATGTTAGTAAGTAATGTTTAACATTGTTTTTGTAATAAATCATGTATCATCATTGACATAGGGTATAACCCATACCCGGATGGTTTATGTTATTAAACAAAATGTATAACAAATAACAAATACCTTTACAGTTCAAGTTTAAGTTCAAATTAGTTTTAGTATTTATAATGACTGATTAGATATAGGTTTATCATTATCTCTTTAGAATAGTCATAATAGTATACACCCAAAATGTTGTGATACAATTTAATATACATTTTTATACAACCCTCAAATATCTCAATTAACCAATAACCCGATAGTTCCAGTACAAGAAAATTGAATATATTTTGTATAATGCAATTCTACTTTCTTGTGTACAATTATCCTTATATTGTCATTGTAAATTGCAGCAAAATAAACATAAAAGCTTGACTTCAAAATAGTGTTGAAAATGTTCGATTTATTTAAAACTCTGTTGAGGGAAGAAGGGGCGAAAAATTTGTAATTCGCTTCGGGCGCCAAAATAGCTGGTTACGGCCCTGTCATAGATATTTCTAACAATATGTATTTTGATAATATTATTGAAAATCATGTGTTACAATAACAGCTAGAAAGCAAGTAAGGCGGGCATAAGTTAAAAATAATCTTTGCAGAGGTTCGCGAGCGTATGTCCTGTGCAAAAATTAAACAGTCTTAAGGCAATTTGAAAACTGAAAGCTACCGCGTTGCCCGCGTGTTGTTAAAATAGTAAATGTGTCATGGATCCTGTACATGGGCGTTATTTGGATGACGAACATTTTACAACTTTTTTTTCCTCCCTGGAATGATTTTGGCTGGATTTTATATATTTTGGCCTGCTAAATCCGGATCTGGCCTCAGATTTTCGATATCAGCCTCCAATAATAAGGGAGGGACATATGCTTTGATGTTAAGAAAAAGTCAATGCCCCTTTCAATGCCGATTTATTAAATTTTTAACAATTAAAAACATAAAATTTAATTTTAACAGTTAGCTTGGGTACAGTATAAACATTTATAAATAATTTAAAATTTAATAATTACTTCCCTAACGTCTTTCTTTTATAAGAACTCCTGGATGTGTCTCGTATTAGGGTCCAGCAAAGTCGGCTAACATATTCGGGCTCCACTTTCCTGTATACCTTTTCTCTATGGAGGCAGTATCTTGGTGAAATCGTTCTCCATGCTCATCTGATACTGCTCCTAAATTTTCAGGAAAAAAGTCCAAATGAGAATGGAGAAAGTGAAGTTTTAGTGACATGTTGCATTCTAAAATATGATAGGCCGTGAGTAGTTCTTCCACGAGTTCACGATAATTTTCTGATTTATTATTTCCAAGAAAATTGTTGCAAACACTTTCAAATGCATTCCATGCCCGACTTTCATTGTCACTTAAAATTTGCCTGAAGTTCCCATCTTTAAACAATTGCCTAATTTGGGGACCAACAAAAATTCCTTCTTAAATTTTGGCCTCACTTATACGTGGAAATTTGTCTTTTAAATACGTGAAAGCATTGCCTTCTCTATCCAGTGCTTTAACAAAATTTGTGAGAGTAGATTGCCTTTTCCTGTAGATGGACACCTTCACTCCTTTTTCCAAGAGCTTCCACTGCTGCAGGCGGGATCCGAGAAGTTCAGCTTTTGTTTTCGGGAGGTCCAAGTCACGAACAAGGTCATTTAATTCACCTTGAGTGATTAAATGAGGTGTATCAGGCAAATCATGAGAACTAGGGATGTAGCTTGGTCCGGCTTCTGGTGAAATACTTCCGGAGTCTGATTCGGAATCAAGCGTGTAACTCTCAGGTGGCTGGGGAATGGGTAATGAGTTGTCATGGGGCACTGGTCGCATTGCAGAAGGAATATTGGGGTACTGAATGCTACGCTTGGTTTTGCTAGTAATTCCTTTAATATTCGTCATGCAAAAATAACAATCATCTACGTGATTACGAGGTTCCCTCCAAACCATTGGAACTGCGAATGGCATAGATTTATGAGTACCTTTCAGCCATCCAGTCAATGTTCTGGAGCACGAACTGCAAAACATTTTTGGGGCCCAGGACCTATCTTGATCGCCAACTTTGCATCCAAAGTACAGTTCATAAGCCTTTTTTACTAATGAAGATATCGGTTTTTGGTACGCTTTTGCGGTAACTTCGCCACAAATATAACAGAAGCTATTGGCTTTATTAACGCAAACGCGCATCGACATTTTTGGTACCGTTTTAACACGCCCGTAGATCTAAGCGAAAATCTGATATATATATAGTAACGACTAAAGGCATATTTCAAGCATAGATCCAACTACCTGCAAATAACAATAGGGCGACCGTTTATTACCTATTAATGGACCTATTCGACCCTTCCAAGAAATCTGAGGCCAATATAAACATTTGGTGGTCAGTTGTATATTAGTTTAGGTCCAAATATTACAAAATACACGATATTTTTATAAAGAGGATTTTTGTGTTGAACAGTGTTATTTGTTAATTTAAATAAATATTATTTATTATTGCGATTCCTCTATTTAATAAATTCTCGTTTTAGTATATATCCTCGATTGCTATGTTGATACATTTTTAATGCTTTTGTTTAATGTTCGGATGTTCAACATATATTTTATAATTACGAAGTCAAACCTAAAAATTAAAATAAAAACTACTAATTTCATTAAAAATAATTATGGCCAGTTCTATACCATCCTGCTCCAGTGTGCGTAGCATTGTAGCGCCATGGCGTCATCGTTTTATCCGGCTATCCTGGAAACTTACAAGGAGATGTTTAAAAATTTTATATAATACGTAGGTATATTTTAAAAAAATTTAAGAATATAACAATACCGATTACTTATTAACAATAATAATTATTTTTTAAACTTGCTGATACTAGTTTTTCCAATCCGAAGGTCCATTCGCCAAACTACCCGCTTAGCTTGAAAACAACTAAGCCGATTTGTGTAAAAATATTAGACAGTATATGCAAACAGGTGTGCAAAAAGTCTACTTATTGCTGACCGTATCGTAATATAACACCCTGTACGTTCTTCACCAGAACGTTTTATTGTTTTAACGGAATACAGTTGTATTTTTACGATATATTGCATTTACATTATTTATATAATCAAAATTGTTCTTGTGCAGTTCTGCTGTTACATCAACAGACAACACTTGGTGCTTCGAAAAATTGAAAAATTTAAAAGAAGCAGTAAGTATAACCAATGTTTTGCGGTAATGGTAATGGGATATATAGGCACTAATTTAAAAATGTTAAAAATTGTAAAGGAGATTCTATATTTTTGCTAAAAATGTTACATTTTACCCCCTCTAGTATTGAATCTTCCAGCGCTTACGCCGACCAACAAAATAAACGATTAAGGAAGTTCTTATAAAGTAATAATCAAAGTTTTATATTTGCGCTGTATTTGCTATACCCGGTGTCGTATTTACACATTATACTGGGGAACCCAACCATTCTGAATAGCGGTATGATTTGTAAATGCCAAACGCGATTGTTTCTACTCCAAAGTATACCTCGATACAGATGTACCTCATTCTGTAACATGTAGTACGATCTGTAGTTACCCTACGCGAGTACTTGCACTACACTATACAGTGTGGTCGATTAAGCTGTTGTCGGACGCTGGTTGGATTACCCAAAATTCTGAAAGAAAGAAGGCAGTATGACACTAGTCGACTTATGAATTACTTACTAGGCTGATAGTTCTAACTTTAGATCGAAGGGATACACTGAAACACTAGGACATATTCACAATATACCCAGACGTTAAACAAAAGGGACACATTAAATCGTTCGGCTGCAGTATAATGGCAACTTGCCAACCACCCACTACAAACTAAACAACCAACCTGCAGCTCTCGCGCCTGCAGTTCTCAATCCGTTTCATATCTACCTCGGTATCCTAATATTAAATATTAAAAAAGGGTTTACCTTATAGGGGAGGATGGGCCACGTTGAGACGATTTTTACATTTGAATTTTTAAACACATCCCTTTGAAATATTTTCGACATCTTGCACACTAAAATGAAGCTTCTCAGTGTTGCCTACTAAAATAAATTGTTTAGCAGTCAAAATACCCAGTATTCATTGTTAACCATTTTGAAACATGTATATTTACATCTGTCTTAAGGTGGCCCCAAACCTTAAGACATGCAGGTCTACCATGAGACACACATAAGAATATCGTTACAAATTTAGTTTAATATTGTTTATTATTATTTGCTGGTTACAAGAATACATAAACAGGTTACATCAGTAAAAAAGACAAAATTAGCAAATATCAATACTGTCAAATTTAATACTAAATGTTACGTAAGCCTGCTGTCTCCTGGTACCTTCACAGTTAGTGTTAGGCGGCAAAACACATTTGATGTCACTGTCTTTTATTAGAGCCATATCTTCGACTTGGGAAATATAAATGCATTTTTTATTTTATTACTATGGCGCAAATAATTCACTTCAATGTCGGAATCTTTTATGGCAATAATTTTGGCAATATAGAATACAGACTTTTTATTATGGAATTCAACCAAAACGTAAGAGTTTATTTGTGGCTTATCTTTAAATTTTTCGAATTCCAATTCAGTAAAAGATTCTGGGTCAGAGGAGTCTAAAATAAATGAATTATTTTCCTCAGTGTCAGAAGATGATGATGAGAATGTAGCTGTTCTATTTGACTTTTTGGCTAAACCTAATTGCCTTTTTGTTCCTTTTGATAATTGTAGTGATTTTTTTCGTTTCTTCTCATTGTCTTTTTCATCTATTTCTAATTTCTCCGCTAAATGGGTTACAATTTTACTCCTACCCCTCTGTCTTGACTGTTTCAACTTTCTTGCTTGAGCTTTGGGATATCCGAATAGTTGTTCTGGACTTTTAAACTTATTAGGCCACCTTGAGACACGTCTCATTGTGGCCCATAAAAGTTGCCTCAAGGTAGCCCATTATGCACCTGAAAATAAGAAATGTACTAAGGTCAAAATCCTGAACATAGGACCCTTAAGACCTTGAAATAATAAAAACACCATATATTTACTTGGTCATAAGCAAAAACACAATAATCCATTTGCTCTATTTTTTTTTTAATAAAATAAACTTTACCTGTCGAAATACACACTACTCACGATAAAAATTTTATTTGCACACAAACAACCACCACGATAGCACGAGAGAGACTGATCGCTGTTTGCCCAACGCGCGGAAAGCGGAAGTGCTATATTTAATTGGCGCGTATTTTAAAAACTGTAACGGTTGTCTCATGGTGCACGCGTCTCAAGGTGGCCCATCCTCCCCTACTAAAATCACCAGAAAAATGATAAACTTTTCAGCTATCCCGGGTATGCGGTTAAAAAGACTATAAATAGAAACGAAACAGCGTTGCTGCGTAAACATAGTTTAGTTCTTGAAGGCTAGTTAGTTAGTAAGTTGCTGTACGGATACTATAATATAAGTTGTATTTATTAGTTGTGGCAAAATCCGATTAAAGAGTAAATAAAGAAATATACCCAATAGTGAAGAAAACAAAAATCAAATAAATAGAAATGAGTAACGGGGAAAACTGTGACTGTTGTTGCCCCGATAGTAAATACGTTAAAGCATGACGTGATAAGAAGGGTAAGCAATGTAAAATATGGTAATTTCGAAAAATAAAGAGAGGAAAGTAATATATTGCGAGTATCCGACCAACATTTCTGAAATGTTCTGAATGATATGGAAAAATATACACTGCGTTCTCTTGAGATTGATATTTTTAACCATATAATAAAGTGTGATAATTTTAATATAATTTCTTTGGCCTGTATTTCTTTTTCGACTTATTTTACATGAAAATATCTTTCGCTTACCCACATAGGTAGAAAAAAAAACAATATCTATAATAGTTTTTTTTTGTAATTCGAGTAAAAAAATGGCAATTAACACGGCTAATTTTAGTGCGGTTGGAGTAGTTTATCGCCTTATTAAAATAAACCCATTATTTGCCATTCACTGTTACTCACACAAATATACATAAATTGATGTCAGAATAGAAATATGTCATCTTCAGGAATTATTGTTTCTCAATAAAAGCTCCGAATTATTGTATTACATAACAAATAACGTTTGACCTTTGAGCTATCCAGGCGTACTAACTGATTAATTAAATTTTATTAGAGCTATAGGAAGCTAAGCTTAAACTCAGCTAATTGAATAATTTTTCGCATTCTTCTGAATTTCATTAAAGCCATATTTATTATTATTATTTATATTTTGAAACAGCCTTTCGTTCAATTTTGAACATGCAGCTATTTTTAAAATATTTACCCACGATGTCATATCCTTGTGAGTGTTCGTAACAGCCTTCCAGGACAAGGAGAGAAAACACAGGAGATAGATCTCACACCCCTTGAGGGATTTCCTTGTCACCTGCGCTGTCAAAGTATCACTGATCCATATATATCCAGATAAGGACACCAACCTTTTTACCGAAAAAAAAGCCCTGCAAAATTGTATCTATTTTTGTCAGCTTCTTTATTGTGTTTAGTACGTGTCTGACGATGGGCAGAACTTAATTGACTTTTTATATTTAATGTACCCAGCATATTTAAAAGCTAAAAATACTGGTTATGTGCACTTGGGAATTTTGATGACATTTAGGTAATTTTCTTCCATATATAGGTACTGAACATCGTCAGTTCCTCTCTGCGACAAAGTTTCTTCTCCACCAAACAAAACAGTTGGTCTCCTCACACCCGCACAACCACCTTTTAGAATGTTGTTGTTTTTTGATTTAATATTCGTATTACATTTGCGAAGCCACAATTTTTATCCAGTTTGAGTTTTTTACCTTTCATCCGCATTTTCTCTTCTAACGAAAGCGCGGAAACTCACGAATATTTGAAAACCCTATTTTATTCATATTACATAAAGGGCTTAAAACAAACGAATAGTAACCCCGGGTAACCCACTGACCTAACTAACAAACAAGAATAATTAATTTATGTAAAGTATAATAATTATAAAGTAGTAAAAATTGTATTTAAAAGTTATTATTTCGACAGGGAAGACCGTATTAAAAATAGCTGCCACTTGGTTCTGATAGTGGTAGCAAAGACGAAGGACTAACCCAATTGGTCCTGGCCGGCTAGAGAAAATAAAGCACGTGAAAATTCGCCAATCTTGTCCCTCTCTAGAATTCAATATTCCCACGGCCATGACGACCTATAAAATTAGCAGTTTAAATATCATGAATCAAAATTTTATACTTACGCAGTAGTTGCTGCGCAGCTCGCGCAGCTCGCGCCCCCGCAGTACACAATATTTTCCATATTCCCAATCATTCCGTCTAGGTTAATATTAAATATCAAATAATAAAAAAAGGCTTTACCATAAATCGCCAGAAAAATAATAAACTTTCCTCTTTCCAGGGATCCTAAATCCTTGCTACCCTTAGGCTCCTTTTATACTGGGATTCTGTATCTCGGATTCCGGAATCTCGGCTTCACATTTAACGTACCGCGATACTAAATTTCGGTATCGCACTAATTTCAGTCAGATTCTAGTCGGCGACAGGTCTAGCATTGGTTTATATGTAAGTATTTATACTGCTATTCTCGTTTTGTAGCCTCTTGCCAGCTCCGTATTAAGGGTCGTTTCTGCACGAATAACGAATTTAATATGTATGTTTTAAAAACTCTTTTAGATACTGACAAGTTCATATCGTCAATACTTCGGCGCAAAACTGAATTGGTCTTAGAAATGTTGTCTTTTAAGATATTGTGTAGCCTTCAAAAGACCGAATTGACATTCTAAAATAGTTTAAAAAATTCGCAGGGTGTTCTCTTAAATTTTTATAGAGTAAAACGTATGCTCCTGCTGTATTACGTTCGCTAATTATTGGATGAACCCACATTCTACGTTTCCTTAGTTTTTTCTTTTTTTCACACACCATCTCATAATAATATAACAACAGCGCAGCGCTTCTTCTACTGCATTCATTTTAACACTGAACAGAAGCGTGCGGCCCTGGAACTAATCGCCTCTCCACAAAATTGACGAAACCGCGCAAGATAAAAAAAAGTATGCATTCGAAATCTCGTTAGAATTCACGTGAGATTCTGTATGCGAGATACAGTATCTCGCATACCGAAATTCGGAATGCATACTTTTTTTTATCTTGTGTTATTCCGAAATTTAGAATCGCGATTCTGTATCCAAGAAAGCGCCGGTCTAAACGCTTCGCTTAAGCGCTACGTTAAATGTGAAGCCGATATTCCGGTATCCGAGATACAGAATCCCAGTATAAAAGGAGTCAAATAGTTCGGTTTTTAGAGATCTCAGTTAGTAGCTATATATACTAGCTATACAGATACTTTAAGTATATTTTATTAGATTTGACAAAATCCGATCAGATGTGAATTTTAAAAAATATAGTTGCAGATCCCTAAGTGACCACAATATAAAAACCAAATAAATAAAAATGAGCCATGACGAGAACTGTAAATGCGTTGGAGGCTACTGTGACTACATTTGTGGTAAGCAAAATTTTCAGTGGTGAGAAATGTTGGTTTCCCTGTAGAAAAGGAAAATAATTTCCTAGCTCGCGGAAACTGATTTTACCGCATGTAATGTAATTAATTTTTTACCCTCCGCTGTCACTGACATTTTCCAAATTTCAATACGATTTACTTTAGATTCAAATTTTTAAAGATCGATGCTGCTCATGTAACCAGGTTTCAATTTAAACTTTAATTTTCGATTATGCCTTATACAGTTATTTCTGTTAGTTTAAGTAGGGCAGCGGTGACTCCAAGACTCTACTCTTAGGGGGTCTGGTCGCCTCAGGCGAAAATATTTAAATTGAAATTTGAAGAAATAGTCCATGCTTAAAGTGGAGTTGAAAGTATAGGAACGAAAGAAAAAACTCAAAGTCTTCCTACACAAAGTTTAATAATAAAATCATTTAGGAAAAGTCTCTAAATGTTTCGAACGTAGTGACGTGACGGAAAATATTTAAGGACAACGCACAAGTCTAATGAATATTTTATAGTAAATACCATTGTCAGTCGTTCATTTAAAAACATTTGAAAAGAGCACTCATTAAAAGCAGAGAAAGGCAAAATTGTTCTATTGGTTTTACTCAAGTTTATTATTTTTTGGTACTTTCGCAAATTACATTTTTGACGAAATCACGACCCGTTATGAGACCATTGATTTTCTAAAAATATCATACAATAACATGACATACACTAAATATGACACTGTTACAGACATTGAGTAGCAGACTATAATATTTTATTTTGAAGAAGTAGTCCATGCTTAAAGTGGAGTTAAAAGTATGGGAAAGAAAGAAAAAACAAAAAGTCTTCCTCCACAAAATTTAATAGAATAATTCTTAAGGGTCTCTACATGTTTCGAACGTAGAAACGTTCATCATCAGGAGACAGAAAATGTAATTAAAAAGTGCTGATGGTTTTAGCAGAAGAGAAAATGGTAAAGGACCTTAATGGAGCTTTCATGGGATCGAAAAAATATTTTTGATGTGTAAAAGAGCCATAAAATGGAGAAATTAATGAAATTTAAACCATATTCAGTATGTGAGAAGTCAGTATAAGTGGTCTAAGATAGATAAAAACTGAGGAAGAAGAAGGATCTTTCTAAAAAGAAAGTATAAAAATTATTTAATTTTAGTAAACATTTTAAAGTTTTTGTCAAAAAGACTTAGGTGGAGAAAATTTGTAGTGGTTATCACACAGGTGATGAAAACCACATAAAACAGACTGGTGGGGTACTGAGGCTTAAGGCTCAGTAACCCCTCCAAAGGTTAATTTAAATTTAGTAGAAATATTAAGAAAATCACACATTTTATCAAAAATATTCAAGAGGTCAAAAAAGTTGTTAAACGTCCATGTGCCGGACCCAAAATCATTTTGGGTCCGGCACATGGACGTTTAACAACTTTTTTGACCTCTTGAATATTTTTGATAAAATGTGTGATTTTCTTAATATTTCTACTAAATTTAAATTAACCTTTGGAGGGGTTACTGAGCCTTAAGCCTCAGTACCCCACCAGTCTGTTTTATGTGGTTTTCATCACCTGTGTGATAACCACTACAAATTTTCTCCACCTAAGTCTTTTTGACAAAAACTTTAAAATGTTTACTAAAATTAAATAATTTTTATACTTTCTTTTTAGAAAGATCCTTCTTCTTCCTCAGTTTTTATCTATCTTAGACCACTTATACTGACTTCTCACATACTGAATATGGTTTAAATTTCATTAATTTCTCCATTTTATGGCTCTTTTACACATCAAAAATATTTTTTCGATCCCATGAAAGCTCCATTAAGGTCCTTTACCATTTTCTCTTCTGCTAAAACCATCAGCACTTTTTAATTACATTTTCTGTCTCCTGATGATGAACGTTTCTACGTTCGAAACATGTAGAGACCCTTAAGAATTATTCTATTAAATTTTGTGGAGGAAGACTTTTTGTTTTTTCTTTCTTTCCCATATAATATTTTAATTGGGTGACTTCTTATAGAGTTCTAGATAAATATTTTTATTTAATTCGGCTGTCTAAAAAGTTGGATAAGGACCCCTAAAATCGAACCGAATGAGCCGCACGCCAATACATAGCCAAGTGTATTTTATCACGTGCGGCTCTGTTTTTAATCCACTATCAGTAACGGCAGGCCATTCATTTCAAACACACAGAAAATGGTAAATTACAGTCCATTAACAGTACAGTAAATTTTTTGAAAACCCGTCCTGAAAGTACCTACTACCCTGATGATTTTATGTTTCCTGGACTAGGCCGGAAAAGTGTTACTTTCTCAAAGAAAAAGCGTTCGGGTCAAAAAAATATATTTTATGATACATAAAACATAAGCTTTCCTTTACTTTTCACATCAGTAGTACTTACAGCAGTGCAATGAAGATGCTTGGATAATAATAATAAGGAATTCGGCTGATATTACAAATACTCAGACATTGAAATCCCTTTATTACATATCGCGCTACACCGCGATATGTTATACGGCGCTTCGGTGAAAATAATGTATGTATGTTGTCGGCGTCGTCGTCGTCGTCGTCGTCGTCGTCACTTTCGACATTTTCACATTTGCGATTTTTTTCCTCGGAAACGGTTAGAGTGGGACGATTGAAACTTTTTGGGTTTACAGAGGAATAGTGGGGGTACGTTGTGTAAAAATTTGGAATATACAGGGTGTGCCGGAAAAAAGTTATTAATTTTAAAGTCGAATATTATCGGATTCTCGTTGAAATTCGATACAGTTCGTAAAAATGAGTTTTTTTGATTTAAACTTTTTCGACGCGTAGACGACCGTGGGCTACAGAACCATATTGTTTGTAAGCGCGATCGAAAGTTTAGAAGTAATTTTTTTGATTTTTTTAAAGTCAAAATTTGGTCGAAAATGGTACCTCTTGGATCGCTAATAAGTCGAATTGGGTGCATCCAATCGACATGCGGTTTGGATAATCGGTTAGGCCATCTCAAAATCTACCTTTTTCCAATATATCGTTCTATACCTAACTGGAATGGAAATTGCCGAAAATTGTAAGAAAGTGGAAATCATAAAGTTAGGCCTGATTTTTTCACGGTTTTTATTTTTTTTCGTACTGAAAACGACTTTTGATCGAAACGTTGTAAACTTTAGCGGATAGAGCTCGTCAAATTGTATTTGAGAGATATTTTTTCGTTTCTTTATCTTTAATACGGAAAAAACGGCAGCTTTTTTTACTATATCGACTGTAGCTTATTCAATTTTTAACAAAACCGTTTTATTTTTTTCTCAAAAAATGCGCTGATTACTTCGCAACACCTCTACATATTCAAAATCATTAAAATATATTCGCAAAATTGAGAAAAGTCGCTTTTTTGGGTGCGGAAACAGGCAATCTTTACAAATTCTAACACCATTCACTTTTGACTAAGAGTGCCTTGATATTGATGTATCTAAATTAATTATTAATTCTAAAAATCCGGCTGTCAAAAATGGCGAAAAATGGGTGTTTTCAGCGTGACTTGCTAGAATAATAAGAACATTTCCAGATTTTAAATCGGGTGGAATATCTACCTTGAACCTTCTGCTAATTTTATTGACCAAAATATTTGCCCAAAATGTTTCAGAGATGGTTGTAATCTCGATTTTAAAGATGGCGTTTCGACATTGATAATCTGTCGCCACGTGGTAGAAGGTTATTCGACATTTCGATATTCGCGAATTTTTTTTTCGGAAACGGTTAGAGCAAAACGATTCAAACTTTCTGGACGTAGAGAGGAATAGTCGGGGCACGTTCTGGGAACAATTTCAAATGTACCGGAAAAAAGTTATTAAAGTCAAAGTTAAAAAATATGTTTTTTTTCGTTGTAGGGCGATAAAGGTGGCAAAAATCATTTTAATCGATTTAAACTTTTTCGACATGTAGACGACGTTGGGCTACAAAACACTGTTGTTTGCGAACGCGATCGAAAGTTGGGAAGTAATTTTTTTGATTTTTTTAAAATCAATGTAGGGTCATATTGGATCGTTAATAAATCGAATTGGGTACGTCCGATATACTTTTGGTTTGGATATTCGTTTAGGTCATCTCAAATACTACTTTTTTCAAATATATTGATCTATACCTAAATAGCATAGAAATGGTAGCAAATTATAAAAAATAAGAATTACTATTTAAGTATATATAATTTGACAGCTGTCGTACAGAACTTTGTCATTTTGGTACTGAAAATTAGGATTATTACAGCTTTAACCCTCGCTACGAGAAAAGTTTAAATAAATTGACACTTACCTGTCAAAATTTGACAGCTGTCGTATAGAACTTTGTTATTTAGGTAATGAAAATTTTTTTAATTTAGTTTTATTACAGCTTTAACAATCGGTACGAAAAAAGTTAAAATAAATTGACACTTACCTGTCAAAATCTGACAGGTATCGTATAAAACTTTGTTATCTAGGTACTGAATTTTTTTTAAATTTGGGATTCTTACAGCTATAACCGTCGCTACGAAAAAGCTAAAAAAAAATTGACACTTACCTGTCAAAATCTGACAGCTGTCGTATAGAACTTTGTTATTTAGGTACTGAATTTTTTTTAAATTTCGAATTCTTACAGCTATAATCCTAGATACAAGAAAAGCTTAAAAAAAACTTGCAATTTACCTGTCAAAATGACAGCTGTCGTATATAACTTTGTTATTTAGGAACTGAAAAATTTTTCATTTAGGATTCTTACAGCTATAAATCTCGCTACGAAAAATCTAAAAAAAAAATTTTAACTTACCTGTCAAAATTTGACAGCTGTCGTATAGAACTTTGTTATTTAACTACTGAATTTTTTTAAAATTTTTGATTCTTACAGCTTTAATCCTAGATACAAGAAAAGCTTAAAAAAAATTGACATTTACCTGTCAAAATGACAGCTGTCGTATAGAACTTTGTTATTTAGGATATGAAAAAGTTTTCACTTTAGGATTTTTACAGCGATAACCCTCGCTACGAAAAGGATAAAAAAAAACTGACTCCTACCTGTCAAAATTTGACAGCTATCGTATAAAACATTCTTATTTAGGTACCTGAAAATTTTTTAATTTCGAATTCTTACAGCTATAACCCTCGCTACGAAAAAGCTAAAAAAAATGACACTTACCTGTCAAAGTGACAGCTCTCGTATAATTAAACGAACGAACTAGAACAGTGCCGTGCCCGAAGGGCTCGGCACAATAATATCTCTACAAATTAATTAGCTGATAATTGATAGCTTCCATGTAAGAATAATTTTTTGCTTATGTTTTAATCGATTGAATACTTACATATTTTTATAGAGCAAATATGGAAAGTATATCCCACATTGCACAAAGGTGTGCGAGTTTAAAGAGCACCTATACGGCGCCGTCTCAGAAAACTACCTATCTATACGAGAAAACGGAAATTTTGCACCATTGTGTAGTTTTGGTCAGTTGTTATAATGACAATTTGGCGATATGTTTTCCCTTCACGTTCCGCAGGAAGGTGAGGCAAAAAAAGCAATAGTAAATAGAAAAAAAGAAAAGAAAAGTATTTTTTTATTGTAAATTTTTGTAAATCTTTTTAGTACTAATATTAGATGCACTCTCGGCTGACGATTAGCGATATGTACCCAGTCTAGTATTATATTACCCACTAGCAGATACGCGCGGCTTCGCTCGCGCAATTCAATAGTTACATATCGCGCTTCGGTGAAAATAATGTGCGTATGTTGTCGCCGCCGCCGCCGCCGTGGCTTTCGACATTTTCACATTTGCGATTTTTTTTCTCGGAAACTGTTAGAGTGGGACGATTGAAACTTTTTCAGGTTAGAGAGGAATAGTGGGGGTACGTTGTGTAAAAATTTCGAATATACAGGGTGTACTGAAAAAAAGTTATTAATTTTGAAAGTCGAATAATATCCGATTCTCATTGAAATTCGATACAGGTCGTGTAGACGTGTAGACGACCGTCGGCTACAGAAGCCTATTGTTTGTGAGCGCGATCGAAAGTTTGGAAATAATTTTTTTTATTTTTTAAAAGTCAAAATTTGGTCCAAAATGGATCGCTAATAAGTTGAATTGGGTGCATCCAATCGACATTCGGTTTGAATAATCGGTTAGGCCATCTTAAAATCTACCTTTTTCCAATATATCGTTCTATACCTAACTGGAATGGAAATTGCCGAAAATTATAAGAAAGTGGAAATCATAAAGTTAGGCCTGATTTTTTCACGGTTTTTATTTTTTTTCGTACTGAAAACGACTTTTGATCGAAACGTTGTAAACTTTAGCTGATAGAGCTTGTCAAATTGTATTTAAGAGATATTTTTTCGTTTATTTAACTTTAATACGGAAAAAACGGCAGCTTTTTTTTTACTATATCGACTGTAGCTTATTCAATTTTTAACAAAACCGTTTTATTTTTTTCTCAAAAAATGCGCTGATTACTTCTCAACACCTCTACATATCCAAAATTATTAAAATATATTCGCAAATTTGAGAAAAGTCGCTTTTTTGGGTGCGGAAACAGGCAATCTTTACAAATTCTAACACTATTCACTTTTGACTAGGAGTGCCTTGATATTGATGTATCTAAATTAATTATTAATTCTAAAATCCGGCTGTCAAAAATGGCGAAAAATGGGTGTTTTCAGCGTGACTTGCTAGAATAATAAGAACATTTCCAGATTTTAAATCGGGTGGAATATCTACCTTGAACCTTCTTCTAATTTTACTGACCAAAATATTTGCCCAAAATGTTTCAGAGATGGTTGTAATCTCGATTTTAAAGATGGCGTTTCGACATTGATAATCTGTCGCCACGTGGTAGAAGGTTATTCGACATTTCGATATTCGCGAATTTTTTTTTCGGAAACGGTTAGAGCAAAACGATACAAACTTTCTTGACGTAGAGAGGAATAGTCGGGGCACGTTCTGGGAACAATTTCAAATATACAGGGTGTACCGGAAAAAAGTTATTAAAGTCAAAGTTAAAAAATATGTTTTTTTTCGTTGTAGGGCGATACAGGTGGCAAAAATAATTTTAATCGATTTAAACTTTTTCGACATGTAGACGACGTTGGGCTACAAAACACTGTTGTTTGCGAACGCAATCGAAAAGTGGGAAGTAATTTTTTTGATTTTTTTAAAATCAATGTAGGGTCATATTGGATGGTTAATAAATCGAATTGGGTGCGTCCGATATACTTTTGGTTTGGATATTCGTTTAGGTCATCTCAAATACTACTTTTTTCAAATATATTGTTCTATACCTAAACAGCATAGAAATGGTAGCAAATTATAAAAAATAAGAATTACTATTTAAGTATATATAATTTGACAGCTGTCGTATAGAACTTTGTTATTTTGGTACTGAAAATTTTTTTATTTAGTTTTATTACAGCTTTAACCCTCACTACGAAAAAAGTTGAAATAAATTGACACTTACCTGTCAAAATTTGACAGCTGTCGTATAGAACTTTGTTATTTAGGTACTGAATTTTTTTAAATTTCGAATTCTTACAGCTATAATCCTAGACACAAGAAAAGCTTAAAAAAAACTTGCAATTTACCTGTCAAAATGACAGCTGTCGTATATAACTTTGTTATTTAGGAACTGAAAAATTTTTCACTTTAGGATTTTTACAGCGATAACTCTCGCTACGAAAAGGATAAAAAAAAACTTACTCCTACCTGTCAAAATTTGACAGCTATCGTATAAAACATTCTTATTTAGGTACCTGAAATTTTTTTAATTATCGAATTCTTACAGCTATAACCCTCGCTACGAAAAAGCTAAAAAAAATTACACTCACCTGTCAAAGTGATAGCTCTCGTATAATTAAACGAACGAACTAGAACAGTGCCGTGCCCGAAGGGCTCGGCACAATAATATTTCTACAAATTTATTAGCTGATAATTGATAGCTTCCATGTAAGAATAATTTTTTGCTTATGTTTTAATCGATTGAATACTTACATATTTTTATAGAGCAAATATGGAAAGTATATCCCACATTGCACAAAGGTGTGCGAGTTTAAAGAGCACCTATACGGCGCCGTCTCAGAATACTACCTATCTATACGAGAAAACGGAAATTTTGCACCATTGTGTAGTTTTGGTCAGTTGTTATAATGACAATTTGGCGATATGTTTTCGCTTCACGTTCCCCAGGAAGGTGAGGCAAAAAAAGCAATAGTAAATAAAAAAAAGAAAAGAAAAGTATTTTTTTATTGTAAATTTTTGTAAATCTTTTTAGTACTAATATTAGATGCACTCTCGGCTGACGATTAGCGATATGTACCCAGTCTAGTTATAGTTTCGCGCGATCCAAACTAGAATATGGTGCTATTATATGGCATCCCATTTGTCGGGACTGATGCTGGGCTTTTTCAGTGTCCGTATCTGGTTCTGTCTGAGGTAGGGCTGCCAGACCTCCCGGTTTAGGCGGGAGCCTCCCGATTTGTTATGTACCCTCCCGCCTTTTAAACCAAGTCATCAAACTCCCGATTTTCTTTTTAATCTCCCGCGTCCTCCAGCATTCATTATAAATTTAATGAAATGTGAAAGGGCTTAAAAAAAAACCCAGTCCACTCTAAAATAATATAAAATATGTGAGCATTACTAAAGGCGAATAAGTAATGTTCTAGGTATCAAATATCGATACATTTTGTCCTCGCCCGTCCGGCCCATACCTCTCAAATCGGCACGCTTTTGCTGTGCCACCGGGCCAGCGCCTTGTTTTCGGATGGTTTTTGAGACAGAAGATGTCATTTGGTTGCGATCGTTTTATATGTTGTGCTGATCCGTGTAGTAGAGGAGGTGTTGGTAGAGCGGCATAGCTTGTGTATGTTATATTCTGCATTAATTTGGTAATAATTTAACCAGTCGTTCAAATTCGCGGAAATTTTTAGCCGGTATTTTGACTATTTTCTTGTTTATTGAGGGTTAATATAGTTTGAATGGTTTGATTGAATGCATGAATTTATTATTTGGAGTTTTCCTTTACATTTTTGTTATAATTTTGGGGTAGTAAAGACTTATTTTAATAAAAATGAACAGTTTTAATTTAATGCCAAAACGACTATGAATATGGAATATTTGAGAAACAATTTTAGCTCATTAAGTATTGAGCAAAAAATTGAGGGAAGACCTAAACTCGAAATCAACTTGACACAGACCACAAAGTGTAAATCTAGGGACATTATTGTTATTGATAAGTTTGCTGCAAATAAAAACAGAAGAATGAACTTTACTTTTATACAATGTAGTTAATTATGGATCTAAACACCATTTTCCACAAATACATTAATCTCTTAGAAAACGGCCAAAGAAAGGTTGTCAAATACTTTTCCTTTAAGAAAGATGGCTCATATCCCCCTAGAGGACCTGATCAAAATGTTATTTTCTTAAGATTTCAGATACCATTGTTTCTCAATCGCAGATATTACTTGTCCATGCAGTTCTTGTTCAAAGTGTGCAGTCGCTCATCGAATGCTCTATGCTACGTCCTGTATAAACTGCAATGTTTCTTCACGTACTGTCAGATCCTCTCCATCCATCTGCCTTCTCCGTTAACAAACTTTTTAATTAAAACACCAATCTATCAATGAATGTTTATTTTCAATAATAGTTGCAATGATAATAATGTATTTGACCTGTTTTTAACCTATTTTTTCTTTTTTTTTTATGTCACATTGTCTTGTATTTGGAACCTGTTCTGTTATAAAGATGATTATTATTATTATATACATTTGAGAGATGCCCTTAAGTCATCGCCAAGGGAAAAATCCATATCTCATGCTAAAAGACTATATACCAAGGTTGACGTAATATAGATTTTCAAATCAGATACGGAAAATTTGTATAATTTTTCAATGAATTCTACAAATTTCCTAAATTTTCTTTCAAATTTTTTGGAGTTTTTCTCGAACACTATTTTTATTCATGACCCTCGTCAACATTGCTTGCGCCCCCCCGACGAAATCCCAAATCCGCCCCTGGATACCTTGTGTATTATTTTTTTTTAATTGATGCAAAAATAATGGTCTGCTTAGATAACGCCAATGAGAGGCGGAAAGACAAAGAAAAGGAAACGAAAGAAGCAGAACAAGGTAACAATACTAGTGTGGATGACTCCGTAACAAACTGTGTTACAGATACGCAACCGATTATAGAACAACTAAGACCTGAGCCCAAAAGCAATCTAATCATCCATTTTCAGATTGGAAAAAGTGAACGTGTAGACCACTTAGGAACTAGTGCTTATGGAACCTGCAGTGACTCTAAGAACAGTAGCAGTCATCTAGGCACAGGCGCGCCGACGCACATTCCATCTGCTCATTAGTCCCTCTAAACAAAATTGCAATAATTATTTTTCATTTTCATTATTATCCTGCCAAAAATGTCCCAATATTTTATGGGTCATAGGAAGGAATTTTCTAGGAGAACTCATACGTATCAATTAGGAACACCTCTTTAAAACCAACCAGACTGGGTACATATCGCTAATCGTCAGCCGAGAGTGCATCTATTATTAGTACTAAAAATTTGTATTTAAAAAGTATTTTTCTTAGTTTCTTTTTTGTATGTTTTCTATTGCTTTTTTTGCCTCACCTTCCTGCGGAACGTGAAGGGGAAACATATCGCCAAATTATCATTATAACAACTGACAAAAACTAAAAAATAAAAATAACTGGTGCAAAATTTCCGTTTTCTTGTATAGATAGGTAGTTTTTGAAGACGGCATCGTATAGTGCTCGATGTCTCGTTTCCAATGCCGTCTCGCTCGATTCGCCACGACTTTTCGTTACATATTATGACATTGATATTACCATTGAACCCATCAACACCGGCTTTAATCGCACAGCAAACGTATCAAAGTGGAATATACTTTCCAAGTTTGTCCTATAAAAGTACTAAAAAAAAAATTTACAATAAAAAAATACTTTTCTTTTCTTTTACTCTATTTACTGTTGCTTTTTTTGCCTCACCTTCCTGCGGAACGTGAAGGGGAAACATATCGCCAAATTTTCATTATAACAACTTACAAAAACTAAAAAATAAAAAAACGGGTGCAAAATTTCCTGTTTCTCGTATAGATAGGTAGGTTTTAAAGACGGCATCGTATAGTGTTCGATGTCCTATTTCCATTGCCGTCTTGCTCGATTCGCTATGACTGTTCGTTACTGAAATATATTATTATATATTATTTAATATGATGATATTGATATTGACATTTATAGGTGCTTTTTAAACTCCCACACCTTTGTGCAATGTGGGATATACTTTCCATATTTCATTATTATTATCACATTATCAGCTAATAAATTTGTGAAAATATTATTGTGCCGAGCCCTTCGGGCACGGCACTGCTCCAGTTCATTCGTTTAATTTTATACTTTTGACAAAACCATTTGTTAGCAAGCGCTAATAATAAAGCACTTCGATTCATGTTCAAAAAATATTTGTAGTTTCTTCACAATCCAGGGCGCACTAGAAAAATAAGTATGTGTAATTTTTTACTACTCAAGTTCGTTTTTTTCGTACTGATGATTGACGCTATAAGAATCTGAAATTCAATCATTTTTATTACCCAAATAAGAAAGTTTAATACGACAGCTGTAATTTTGACAGGTAAATGTCAAGTTTTTTAAAGATTTTCTTGTATCTAGGAGTATAGCTGTAAGAATCCGAAATTTATAAAAATTTCAGTACCTAAATAACAAAGTTCTATACAACAGCTGTCAAATTTTGACAGGCAAGGATCAATTTTTTTAAACCTTTTTCGTAGCGAGAGCTATAGCTGTAAGAATCCTAAATTAAAAAATTTGTCAGTACCTAAATAACAAAGTTTTATACGATAGCTGTCAGATTTTGACAGGTAATTGTCAATTTTTTTTTAGTTTTTTCGTAGCGAGAGTTACAGCTGTAAAAATTCTAAATTGAAACATTTTTTAGTTCTTAAATAACAAAGTTCTATACGTTAGCTGTCAAATTTTGACAGGAAAGTGTCAATTTTTTTTTAGCCTTTTCGTAGCGACGATTATAGCTGTAATATCTGAAATTAAAAAAATTTTCAGTTCCTAAATAACAAAGTTTTATACGATAGCTGTCAGATTTTGACAGGTGAGTTTCAATTTTTTTTTTAGCTTTTTCGTAGCGAGAACTATAGCTGTAAGAATCCTAAATTGAAAATTTTTTCAGTACCAAAATGACAAAGTTCTATACGACAGCTGTCAAATTATATATACTTAAAGAGTAAGTATATTTTTTTATAATTTGCGACCATTTCTATGCTGTTTAGGTATAGAACAATATATTCGAAAAAAGTAGTATTTGAGATGACCTAAACGAATATCCAAACCAAAAGTATGTCGGACGCATCCAATTCGATTTATTAACGATCCAATATGACCCTACATTTTAAAAAATTACTTCCAAACTTTCGATCGCGCTCACAAACAATAGTGTTCTGTAGCCCACGGTCGTCTACACGTCGAAAAAGTTTCAATTGATAGAAACAATTTTTACGAACTGTATAGAATTTCAACGAGAATCTGATATTTTTCGACTTTAAAAATTAATAACTTTTCTTCAGTACACCCTGTATATTCGAAATTTTCACACAACGTACCCCCACTATTACTCTTTAAACCTAAAAAGTTTTAATCGTCCCACTCTAATCGTTTCCGAAAAAACAAATCGCAAATGTGAAAATGTCGAAACTGACGACGACAACATGCATAAATATTTTAAATGTAGCCGCCTATATATAATACTAGACTGGGTACATATCGCTAATCGTCAGCTGAGAGTGCATCTAATATTAGTACTAAAAAGATTTACAAAAATTTACAATAAAAAAATAATTTTCTTTTCTTTTTTTCTATTTACTATTGCTTTTTTTGCCTCACCTTCCTGCGGAACGTGAAGGGAAAACATATCGCCAAATTGTCATTATAACAACTGACTAAAACTACACAATGGTGCAAAATTTCCGTTTTCTCGTATAGGTAGGTAGTTTTCTGAGACGGCGCCGTATAGGTGCTCTTTAAACTCGCACACCTTTGTGCAATGTGGGATATACTTTCCATATTTGCTCCATAAAATTATGTAAGTATTCAATCGATTAAAACATAAGCAAAAAATTATTCTTACATGGAAGCTATCAATTATTAGCTAATAAATTTGTAGAAATATTATTTTGCCAAGCCCTTCGGACACGGCACTGTTCTACTTCGTTCGTTTAATTATACGAGAGCTGTCACTTTGACAGGTAAGTGTCATTTTTTTTAGCTTTTTCGTAGCGAGGGTTATAGCTGTAAGAATTCGAAATTAAAAAATTTTCAGGTATCTAAATAAGAATGTTTTATACGATAGCTGTCAAATTTTGACAGGTAGGAGTAAGTTTTTTTTTATCCTTTTCGTAGCGAGGGTTATCGCTGTAAAAATCCTAAAGTGAAAAATTTTTCAGATCCTAAATAACAAAGTTCTATACGACAGCTGTCATTTTGACAGGTAAATGTGAATTTTTTTAAAGCTTTTCTTGTATCTAGGATTAAAGCTGTAAGAATCCAAAATTAAAAAAAAAATCAGTAGTTAAATAACAAAGTTCTATACGACAGCTGTCAAATTTTGACAGGTAAGTTAAAATTTTTTTTTAGATTTATCGTAGCGAGATTTATAGCTGTAAGAATCCTAAATGAAAAATTTTTCAGTTCCTAAATAACAAAGTTATATACGACAGCTGTCATTTTGACAGGTAAATTGCAAGTTTTTTTTAAGCTTTTCTTGTATCTAGGATTATAGCTGTAAGAATTCGAAATTAAAAAAAAATTCAGTACCTAAATAACAAAGTTCTATGCGACAGCTGTAAAATTTTGACAGGTAAGTTAAAAAATTTTTTTTAGATTTTTCGTAGCGAGATTTATAGCTGTAAGAATCCTAAATGAAAAATTTTTCAGTTCCCAAATAACAAAGTTATATACGACAGCTGTCATTTTGACATGTAAATTGAAAGTTTTTTTTAAGCTTTTCTTGTATCTAGGATTATAGCTGTAAGAATTCGAAATTTAAAAAAAATTCAGTACCTAAATAACAAAGTTCTATACGACAGCTGTCAGATTTTGACAGGTAAGTGTCAATTTTTTTTTAGCTTTTTCGTAGCGACGGTTATAGCTGTAAGAATCCCAAATTTTAAAAAAATTCAGTACCTAGATAACAAAGTTTTATACGATACCTGTCAGATTTTGACAGGTAAGTGTCAATTTATTTTAACTTTTTTCGTAGCGAGGGTTAAAGCTGTAATAAAACTAAATTTAAAAAATTTTTAGTACCAAAATAACAAAGTTCTATACGACAGCTGTCAAATTATATATACTTAAATAGTAATTCTTATTTTTTATAATTTGCTACCATTTCTATGCTGTTTAGGTATAGAACAATATATTTGAAAAAAGTAGTATTTGAGATGACCTAAACGAATATCCAAACCAAAAGTATATCGGACGCACCCAATTCGATTTATTAACGATCCAATATGACCCTACATTGATTTTAAAAAAATCAAAAAAATTACTTCCCAACTTTCGATCACGTTCGCAAACAACAGTGTTTTGTAGCCCAACGTCGTCTACATGTCGAAAAAGTTTAAATCGATTAAAATGATTTTTGCCACCTGTATCGCCCTACAACGAAAAAAAACATATTTTTTAACTTTGACTTTAATAACATTTTTCCGGTACACCCTGTATATTTGAAATTGTTCCCAGAACGTGCCCCGACTATTCCTCTCTACGTCCAGAAAGTTTGAATCGTTTTGCTCTAACCGTTTCCGAAAAAAAAATTCGCGAATATCGAAATGTCGAATATCCTTCTACCACGTGGCGACGGATTATCAATGTCGAAACGCCATCTTTAAAATCGAGATTACAACCATTTCTGAAACATTTTGGGCAAATATTTTGGTCAGTAAAATTAGCAGAAGGTTTAAGGTAGATATTCCACCCGATTTAAAATCTGGAAATGTTCTTATTATTCTAGCAAGTCACGCTGAAAACACCCATTTTTCGCCATTTTTGACAGCCGGATTTTTAGAATTAATAATTAATTTAGATACATCAATATCAAGGCACTCTTAGTCGACAGTAAATGGTGTTAGAATTTATAAAGATTGCCCGTTTCCGCACCCAAACAAGCGACTTTTCTCAATTTTGCGAATATATTTTAATGATTTTGAATATGTAGAGGTGTTGCGAAGTAATCAGCGCATTTTTTGAGAAAAAAATAAAACGGTTTTGTTAAAAATTGAATAAGCTACAGTCGATATAGTAAAAAAAAAGCTGCCGTTTTTTCCGTATTAAAGATAAAGAAACGAAAAAATATCTCTTAAATACAATTTGACGAGCTCTATCCGCTAAAGTTTACAACGTTTCGATCAAAAGTCGTTTTCAGTACGAAAAAAAATAAAAACCGTGAAAAAATCAGGCCTAACTTTATGATTTCCACTTTCTTACAATTTTCGGCAATTTCCATTCCAGTTAGGTATAGAACGATATATTGGAAAAAGGTAGATTTTGAGATGGCCTAACCGATTATCCAAACCGAATGTCGATTGGATGCACCCAATTCGACTTATTAGCGATCCAAGAGGTACCATTTTGGACCAAATTTTGACTTTAAAAAATCAAAAAAATTACTTCCAAACTTTCGATCGCGCTTACAAACAATAGGGTTCTGTAGCCCACGGTCGTCTACGCGCCGAAAAAGTTTAAATCAAAAAAACTCATTTTTACGAACTGTGTCGAATTTCAACGAGAATCCGATAATATTCGACTTTAAAAATTAATAATTTTTTTCCGGCACACCCTGTATATTCCAAATTTTTACACAACGTACCCCCACTATTCCTCTGTAAACCCAAAAAGTTTCAATCGTCCCACTCTAACCGTTTCCGAGAAAAAAAATCGCAAATGTGAAAATGTCGAAAGTGAAGACGACGACGCCGACAACATACATACATTATTTTCACCGAAGCGCCGTATAACATATCGCGGTGTAGCGCGATATGTAACTAGACTGGGTACATATCGCTAATCGTCAGCCGAGAGTGCATCTAATATTAGTACTAAAAAAAAATTTACAATAAAAAAATACTTTCCTTTTATTTTTTTCTATTTACTATTGCTTTTTTTGCCTCACCTTCCTGCGGAACGTGAAGGGGAAACATATCGCCAAATTGTCATTATAACAACTGACCAAAACTAGACAATGGTGCAAAATTTCCATTTTCTCGTATAGATAGGTAGTTTTCGGAGGCAGCGCCGTATAGTGCTCAACGTCCCGTTTCCAATGCCGCCTCGCTCGGACTTTTCGTTACGGAGATATATGATATTTAATATTATGATATTGATATTTATAGGTGCTCTTTAAACTCGCACGCCTTTGTGCAATGTGAGATATACTTTCCATATTTGCTCTATAAAAATGTGTAAGTATTCAATCGATTAAAACATAAGCAAAAAATTATTATTATTATATTGAAGCTATAGAAGAAATATAAGCTATATAAGAAATATTATTGTGCCGAGCCCTTCGGGCACGGCACTGTTCTAGTTCGATCGTTTAATTATACGACAGCTGTCACTTTGACAGGTAAGTGTAATTTTTTTTTAGCTTTTTCGTAGCGAGGGTTATAGCTGTAAGAATCCGAAATTTTGAAACATTTTCAGTACCTGAATAACAAAGTTCTATACGAGCGCTGTCAAATTTTGACAGTTAAGTGTCAATTTTCTTTTAGCTTTTTCGTAGCGAGAGTTATAGCTGTAAGAGTCCGAAATTATAAAATTATCAGGTCCCTAAATAACATAGTTCTATACGACAGCTGTCAAATTTTGACAGGTAAGTGTCAATTTTTTTATAGATTTTTTGTAACGAGGGTTATAGCTGTAAGAATCCTAAATTAAAAAATTTGTCAGTACCTAAATAACACAGTTTTATACGACAGCTGTCAAATTGTGACAGGTAAGTGTCAATTTTTTTTTAGATTTTTTGTAACGAGGGTTATAGCTGTAAGAATCCTAAATTTAAAAAAATTTCAGGTAACTAAATAAGAAAGTTTTATACGGTAGCTGTCAAATTTTTGACAGGTAAGTGTCAATTTTTTTTAGCTTTGTCGTAGCGAGGGTTATAGCTGTAAAACTCCTAAATTGAAAAATTTTTCACTACGTAAATAACAAAGTTTTATACGACAGCTGTCAAATTTTGACAGCTAAGTGTCAATTATTTTTTAGCTTTTTTGTAGCGAGGGTTATAGCTGTAAGAATCTGAAATTAAAAAAAATTCAGTACCTACCTAAATAACAAAGTTTTATACGACAGCTGTCAAATTTTGACAGGTAAGTGTCAATTTATTTAAACTTTTTTCGTAGCGAGGGTTAAAGCTGTAATAATCCTAAATTAAAATTTTTTTCAGTACCAAAATAACAAAGTTCTATACGACAGCTGTCAAATTATGACAGGCGGGTGTAAATTTTTTAAAACTTTTTTCATATAGAGGATTATAGCTGTACGAATTCGAAATTTAAAAAATTTTCAGTACCTAAATAACAAAGTTCCATACGACAGCTATCAAATTTTGACAGGTAAGTGTCAATTTTTTAAAACTTTTTTCGTAACGAGGATTATAGCTGTAAGAATCCCAAATTAAAACATTTTTCAGTACCTAAATAACAAAGTTTTATACGACAGCTGTCAAATTTTGAGCGGTAAGTGTCAATTTATTTACACTTTTTTCGTAGCGAGGGTTAAAGCTGTAATAATCTTAAATTTAAAAAATTTTCAGTACCAAAATAACAAAGTTCTATACGACAGCTGTCAAATTATGACAGGCGGGTGTAAATTTTTTAAAGCTTTTTTCATATAGAAGATTATAGCTGTACAAATCCGAATTTTAAAAATTTTTCAGTAATTAAATAACAAAGTTCCATACGACAGCTGTCAAATTTTGACCGGTAAGTGTCAATTTTTTTAAAGTTTTTTCGTAACGAGGATTATAGCTGTAAGAATCCTAAATTGAAACATTTTTCAGTACCTAAATAACAAAGTTCTATACGACAGCTGTCAAATTCTGACAGGTAAGTGTATATTTTTTTTAAATTTTTTCGTAGCGAGGGTTATAGCTGTAAGAATCCTAAATTGAAAAAATTTTCAGGTCCCTAAATAACAAAGTTCTATACGATAGCTGTCAAATTTTGACGGGTAAGTGTCAATTTTTTTTTAGCTTTTTTGTAGTGACGATTATAGCTGTAAGAATCCTAAATTGAAAAAATTTTCAGTACCTAAATAACAAAGTTCTATACGAGCGCTGTCAAATTTTGACAGTTAAGTGTCAATTTTTTTTTTAGCTTTTTCGTAGCGAGAGTTATATCTGTAAGAGTCCGAAATTATAAAATTATCAGGTCCCTAAATAACAAAGTTCTATACGACAGCTGTCAAATTTTGACAGGTAAGTGTCAATTTGTTTATAGATTTTTTGTAACGAGGGTTATAGCTGTAAGAATCCTAAATTTAAAAATTTGTCAGTACCTAAATAACACAGTTTTATACGACAGCTGTCAAATTGTGACAGGTAAGTGTCAATTTTTTTTTAGATTTTTTGTAACGAGGGTTATAGCTGTAAGAATCCTAAATTTAAAAATCTCTCAGTTCCTAAATAACAAAGTTCTATACGACAGCTGTCATTTTGACAGGTAAATGTCAAGTTTTTTTTAAGCTTTTCTTGTATCTAGGATTATAGCTGTAAGAATCCGAAATTTAAAAAAATTTCAGTACCTAAATAACAAAGTAGTAGGGTATTTTCCTATTAGCTGGATAAATCCAATCCATGGATTACAATCCCCCCACTCCTATCCCCTCTCACTCCCACTCTTATCCCCACTCATATCCCCTCTCTCACTCCCACTCTTATCCCCACTCATATCCCCTCTCTCACCCCCACTCCTATCCCCTCTCTCACCCCCACTTCTATCCCCTCTCTCACCCCCACTCCTATCCCCACATATATTCCTTCACTGTTAAACAATATTTAAATCTATATTAAATGATTTTGTAGTAAGTGATGTATCCCGAGTGGTTTCGAATTATAACATTAAGCTTTGGGATTATTTTACGTTGTCGTTGTTTAGTATGTAGACAGTTAATAATCAATAGTAATTCAAATAATATACAATATTGTGCCAACTGTTGTCAACTACAACCAGTGAAAACAGCGGACGAACGTGTGAAATTTTATGAAAGAATTAAAAGATGTTAAAAGATTTTCAAAAAATAAAGGTGTTAGATCTAAAAAAATATTTGGTTAAAACGCAAAATAAACTTATACAATCTAACAGTTATTGTTTTGACAAATTGATGTTGTATGAGGAGGCGATAGAATTATGTGATGATGTTCTTAGTGAATTTATTAGTGGCAAACATTTTGTAGACCATTTGAAAATTATATGTTTGGGATTAGAATCACATCAACTATCTGAAATAATGGAAGAGGAAACAGCTGAAGAATAAGTATATATGATCAACTTTTTCTTCATTTAATCATACAATATGTATCAGTGTAGTGACTGCAACAAAAGTTTTACCCATCAAGCAAACGTTAATAGACATCAAAGAGAATCTTGTCCCAATAGACCATCTTGTTCACGTGTAAAAAGGAAGAATAATACGCAATTATGTAATGTATCTTCAAAGAAACCCAGATTAGAAGAAACCCAAAAACCAAACCATCAACAGCCAATTCCTAAACTTATTTTATCGCGATGTAAAGACTGTGATACTTGGTATGTGAAAAATAAGTTTAGTGCACATTTACGTTCAAATTTACATAAAAGCGGATTTAAAAGTGATGATAATGTGAAAATTATTACTTCAGCGTTTAAAAACAGGATTATATCTTACATGTTGCTTCCATCCAAAAAGTATGTAGACATTGATGAATTTTTTAATGAAGTTAAACAAAAGTATATAAGTTTAATTTCTGAACAATTAGTTAAGCATAGATGTATTAAGATTAATGTAGAATTATTTGGACAATATTTGTTACAAACTAAAGAGACACTAGAAACTAAATCATTTAATACTAAAAATAAGGTCATAACGTCAACAACAGATATAAGTGGAATTTATAAAGAGTTTTTATCGGAAATTAAGGAAAAAGTTTCAATATTCACAGAAAATGGTTCAGGTTGGGCTTTAGAAAAAATATTGCATTTTGAACTTAACATTAATAAATATAATCCAATCAGAGCATCATCATATATACCTCTACCAAAAGAAATTGCAAATAAGCATAGTATAATTAACGTTAAAAACAATGATCCATATTGTTTTGGTTGGAGTATGATAAGCGCACTATTTCCAGCAGAAAAAAATGTTGGAATTACCAATTCATACCCAAATTTCTTAGACTTTTTAAATTTTGAAGGAATAGAGTTTCCAGTAAAATTAAAAGATATATCAAAATTTGAAACACTTAACCAAATATCTGTGAATGTTTATGGTTTAGAGAGTATTTATGAAGAAAACAAATTAAAATATGAAGTAGTAGGCCCACTTCATTATACTAACCAAAAACAGCCAACACATGTTAATCTGTTGTTGATAAGTAATGGTGAAAATAACCATTATTGTTGGATTAAAGACATGTCAAAACTATTATCATCTCAAATCAATAAATCAACTAGTAAAAAGTATTTTTGTGATGGTTGTTTAATTTATTTTACATCAATGCAAAAACTAGAAATTCATCAAAAAAACGATTGTAATCATTTGTATACAAGAGTTCCAACCAATGAAATCAAAATTAATAAGTATGGACAACACATCCCGGAAAATATATTACAGTTTGAAAATTTTCAAAGACAGCTTAAAGTTCCTTTTGTTATATATGCGGATTTTGAGTGCTTTTTAAACCTTTGCACTTTGAACAACCAGAAAATGATTTGGATTCTTATACACGAAATACATTTAAACATGAACCATATGCCTTCTCATATTTTATTAAATGTTCATATGATAATTCTTTATCAGTATCAGACTCCTATTTTGGTTTAGATGCAGCTGATGAATTTTGTATACGAATTGAAGGTCATGTACATAGAATTTATAATAACTATCTTAAATCTGTAGTGAAAATGCTTCCCTTATCAAATGAACAAAAATTAGCTTATAATAATACTAATATTTGTCATATATGTAATGAAAAGGTTGAAGAAAATGAAAAAGTAAGAGATCACGATCACTTAACTGGCGAATTTCGAAATGCTGCCCACAGTATATGCAACTTAAATTTTAAAATCCCCTTTTTCATACCTATATTTTTTCATAATTTAACTGGTTATGATAGTCACCTATTTGTCAAACAACTCTGTTGTAAAGAAGATAATATTGATGTACTTGCCCAAAACAAAGAGAAATACATTTCGTTTTCAAAATCAATATTAGTTGATAAATATAAAGACAAGGATGATAAAGAAAAAAATATTTTTATTAAAATGAGATTTCTAGATTCATTTCGATTTGTGGCAAGCTCATTAGAAAAGCTTGCTGAAAGTTTAGAATCAAATCAATGTGTTGAAATTAAGAAATATTTTCAAGATTCTAACAAATTTAATGAAATCCGAAAAAAAGGCATATATCCATATTCTTACGTTGATTCATTTGAAAAATTGTATGAAAATCAACTTCCAAGTATTGATCATTTTTATGATAAACTTAAAGAAGAATCCATGGATCCTTCAGATTACAACAGAGCGATCGATATTTGGAATTTATTTGAATGTCAAACCTTAATGGATTATACAAAAGTTTACTTGTTATCTGATGTTCTCATATTAACAGACTTTTTTGAAGCATTTCGAAATGTATCCTTAAATAATTTTAAGCTAGATCCTGCACAATATTACACATTACCTGGTTTAAGTTGGGATGCAATGTTAAAAATGACTGGTGTTAAATTAGAATTATTAACAGACATAGATATGATACATTTTTTTAAAAATAGTATAAGGGGCGGTATTTGTCATTGTAGTGTTAGAAAAGCCAAAGCCAATAATCCTCATTTTGAAAATTATGATTCAGATAAACCAAATTTATTTATAATGTATTTAGATGCAACTAATTTGTATGGACATAGTATGAGTCAATATCTCCCAATAAGTGATTTTTCTTGGATGTCAAGAGAAGAAATAGATAATATCGATATCTTTTCTTTAGCAGACGATGCTGAATATGGTTGTGTTTTAGAAGTAGATATAAAATATCCTAAAAATTTACATGAAAGACACAACGAACTACCGTTTTTATCAGAAAATATTTATCCTCCTAATTCAAAACAAAAGAAATTAATTTGCAATTTAAATCATAAAGAAAAATATGTAATTCATTATCGAAATCTTGTACAAGCTATTCAAAATGGATTAAAATTAATTAAAATTCATAGAGTTATTAAATTCAAACAATCAGCATTTCTTAAACCATATATTGATTTAAATACTGAAATGAGGAACAAATCTAAAAATAAACTGGAAAAAGATTGTTACAAACTATATAATAATGCTATTTATGGCAAATCATTAGAAAATATTGATAAGAGGGTTGACATAAGGTTAATTACACATTGGGAGAACATTGGCAAAAAGCAAGGAGCTCAAACATTGATCGCTAAACCAAATTTTAAAAATCGTTTAGTTTTTAATGAAAATTTTGTTGCAATACAGATGGAAAAAGTAAAAGTAAACTACAATAAACCTGTTTATGTTGGATTCTCAGTCTTGGAATTATCAAAAACTGTAATTTATAATTTTTATTATAATTACATTAAGAGTAAATATGGCGACAAAGCAATATTATTGTATACGGATACGGATAGTTTGATTTTACAAGTAGAAACAGAAAATTTTTATAACGATATTCAAGAAAATTTAGATAATTTTGATACCTCAAATTACATTGAAAATAATATACATAACATAACTAAAAATAAATCTGTATTAGGACGAATGAAAGACGAGTTTGCCGGACAACCAATTTTAAGCTTTTATGGTACTGGAGCAAAAGCTTACTGTGTTAATTTAGACAATACATCTGAAAAAAAAGCAAAAGGTGTGAAAAAATACGTTATACAAAATTCTATTACTAAACAAGATTATAAAGATGTAGTGGAAAAGTTAGAAATTAAATTTAGGAAAATGAATATATTTACTTCAATTTTACATGAAATGTTTACACAATTAAAAAATAAGGTTGCTTTGTCTCCAAAAGATGATAAACGTTACATTATTCAAGATTCCTTTAAAACTTTGGCTTGGGGGCATAAACATATATTTATTTTAGAAGATAAATCCAAGAGTGATGATCAGAATATTAATGATGTAGTAGACATTTAAAAAAAAATAACTGCGGATCAATATAAAACCTAGGAACTAAAAAAATTATATATTACTTTTAAAATGTTGATGCTACCAGTAGGTGTACTGTTTCTCTCAACGTTTGTGAACAATAGTCTGTTCATACAAGTTGATCCTACTGTTCGAGATACGTTTATTTGTTTATCGATTAATAAAGAAGGGAATGATAGTTGGCCATCAACATGGAAAAGAATGTATATAAATACTGGATTATTTACTTACAAAATAAATGAAGGGGTTATCAATAACTCTTTTACCGTAGACTATAAGTTAAGGATATATTATTCCAAAAAATCGTATACAGAAACAGAGAAATGGAATCAACTGTCTACAAAATCACATATGGACGAATGTAATATATATATATGTATAATATTTGTAATTACATTTTTTGCCTTGTTTTTATGTATGTTAGGATTTGTGTTGTTTAAAGCATATATGTATTATAAATAAATGATTTTAAAAAATATTTTGTTTTACTGAAACAAGTTACGATAGGTACGCACTAATTGTGAAGTAATAAATGGAAAAAATAAAAAAAAAAGACTGTTAGGTTTGATGAAGAAAAAAATATAACGCTTACAATGTTTGCATGGAAATATGCATATAGAGAAGCTAGAAAAAGTAATTATGAACAAAATATATTGGATAGATATCGTTTTCAAAATAGAATTAAATATGTAGAAAACCTTTTAAATGATGTGTTAGAAGAACAAAATAGAAATAAAATATACTACGAACGTTTTATGTAATTTTTATTTTTTAAATAAACAATTAATTACAATATATCTTTTTTTAATATCCACGAATTGTGTGATCTATCCATTCCCAACCATTTAACGTAGACTTTGTTTCCTTTTTTTCTCAAAACTTTCTCCACCAGAAATACGTTTGGATGTGCTACCTTTTGAAGCTCCTCCTTATAAAAACGTCCTAAAATATCTTCTTTTTTATCATCTCTTAGTAAGTATGTTGTAGGATTAGTTAAATTAACTCGTTCAACAACGAAGATCTCCGAACTCCAGTTTGGTGTGTATCCTTTAGAAAACATTTCCCTATGTTTACTTATTCTTACAAAGTCACCCTTCTTAAATTTAGGAGCAGCAGGATTAACAGTTTTTATATGTGTGTAAGATGATTTAAGTACATCTTTTTCATTACTTTTACTAATATTAATAGGTTTTAATCCTGTTGTTCTATGTTTTCTGTGATTATATTCTGAAATTATCTCAGGTAATATATTTAACCACTTATAGTTTCCTTGCATGCTAAATTTTCTCCACATTCTATTTTTTAATGTTCTATTTACTCTTTCAACAATACTAGCTTTTAAATTTGAAAACGTACTATAATGATTAATTTTAAACTTTTTCATTAAGTTCTGAAAATCTCTGTTAAAGAATTCTTTTCCTCGATCAGTTTGTAAATTCTTGGGGGGAGTTTTTGCATCATTTAAGATATTTTTCATTGTTGAAGTTACATCTTTACCAGTTTTAGATTTTACAGGTAATGCCCATACAAATTTTGAAAATGTGTTTATAACAACCAAAATATATCTATACTTTCTGTTAAATTTTGCATATGGTTGCATTTCAACTAGATCAGCTTGCCATAAATCATTTAATCCTTTAATAATCACCCTACTCCTTTGATAATTCTTTCTTGCAGGTTTATGTAACTCATTAACAACTGCTTCCTTAGTGAGAGACATTATAATTATTCAAATGATTTAAGAAAAATAATTGTCCCAGTAGCTTTTATACGAATCATTCCATTCCTTAAGCTTTTGAGATAAAATTACTTTGTCCCCTTCTTTTAAATATTCCTCAATTTTACCAATTTTTTTTCCTACATCATTAAGATTATCTTTAACTTTTGTATTCAAGTATTTCAATGATGTTGGATTTATTATAGTATCTAGTTCACCCATTCCATTATCTATTTTATTTAATTCGTCATTTAATTTCTTAGCAATACTTTGTATGGAAGAATGAATACCAGTAATAATTTGTCTTTCTATTAATGGTAGTTCATGTATTTGTCGCCCATTAAGAAGACTATCGACTATTTCTTTTTTCGTCGTTATTAAAGTTTCAACATCTTTTTTTAATTTTTTAATTTTTTCTTTAGCATTAAAGAATACTACTTCTTTAATTTTTGTTCCCATTATTTCGTTTATTTTTTCAATATTCGCCTTTAAAATTATATTTTCATTTTTAACAAAGTCTTGCAATGATTTAATATCCTTAATAATTTTATCAATATTTGCAATCATATTTAAATCCAAAGTGTTCAGATTCTTAATTTCATCAACTTTTTTTTCAAAATCTAAAATGTTTAATGAAATATTGTTATTTCTTTGTAAAGTTGTTTTAATCTTTTCAATTTCTTCTTTATTTAAATTTTCTATAGATTTTAATTCCAAAATTTGTGGTAAATTTATGTTTAGTTGCTCTTTTAATGCTATAAATTCATCAATATCTTTTTTGTGAAGCATTAGATGTACATTTAAATTCTTTTCTATTTGTTTTGTATTCTTATCCATCTTATCATGTGTGTGTTTAAAATTATCTACATCCATTTTAATTCTATCATAAATTGTAGTTGAAAACGTTTCAAACTTTGAAATAAGATCATTTGTAAGCTTTTTTTTTATGTTATCGATTTTTGACGTATCCGATATATCAGTTTGTAATTTAAGTAACACCTTTTGCGTTTCCTGTTGTAAAATGGTAATGTCACCTATCTGTTTCTCTACAACAGCCAATTTTAATTCAGAATTTAATATTTTCACGTCGATATTTTTTATAGTTACTATTCTATTTTTTGCTTCTTGTTTAAATTTTTGATCTACTGTTGTAAGTCCATCTTCACAAAATTTAAGTTTTTTCGTTATATTTTGAATATTCTCAGCATTTTCAAGTACTCGCTTATTTTGATTTATTAATTCTTTTTCGAAATTGGAAATCCCTAATTGATTTTTTTCCAATTCATATTTATAGTGTTCAACTACTTTGTTTTCAATATAGTTTAAATTATTTGAAATATTATTGGATACTTCATTTTCAACTTTTTCGACAAGATCTTTAATATCTATATCAGTTATTTTGTAGCGTTTTGAGATATGTCTAGCAAATTTGTCCACAGTCATTTTAAAAATGACAAATAATTACATTTACTATCCTTTTATAGTATAACTTTAGCTTCCTTTAATTCTTCAACTATAGAAATTATTTCATTATTATGACCTGTATGTCCAGCAGATGTGGATGCTAACAGAAGACGTAGTCTATCAACAAGTTCATTTATATTATCCCAATAAACATAGTCAGTATTCGCTTTGTTAACTTTCATTTTAAGACCTTTTCCTCTTCGTTGTCGAGTTTGTCGATAAGGAGCAATAGGTTTACTAAACGCTTCAACTAGACGTTTTGCAGGAGTGGAAAGTTTAGATTTTGTAATTCCATTTTTTTGTAGATATGGACCAATTATTGTCACATATTTGTTTGATGAACTTCCTTGAACCTGCTCGTCGGGATTAAAATTTCTGCGATATGCATTAGTTATCTTTAAGATATCCATATAATTATCTAAATCTTCTTTTTTGTAACCCATAGGGTTTTTCTTAAAGAGCAACTCATATAAACCTACAGTACCTGAATATAATTTATTCTCAACCTTTATGTCTTTTCCAATTATTTCAACAGGTTTTAGAGTTAAACCTAAAAAAAATTTATCCCGTTCTATGTCGTGAACAATACCATAGTTATGATCAAACGCGTGTTCTGTATCTTTCACACCTTCATCAATATACATTCGAGGTAATTTGTCAAAGTTTTCTAGCCACTGTTCATACCCTGGTGTGTCCACGTAGGTCCTAATTGTTTGCCTAGTCTGTTCTAGGATATCGGAAATATTCTCATTTTCAATTGTTTCATTCGAATCGGAAGTTGGTGAAGTTTCAGCTATAACACTAGTTTCATGAAAAGATGGAAGCTGACTTACGTTTGGTAGTTCACTGAGGGACGCTATTGATGTATCAAAAAATGATGGTTGTTCAGCTGGTAATAAAGGCGTTTTTCCTGTTTTTCTTCTGGGTTTTAATTTTGTTGGTGTTGAAGTCTGATACGGTCTTGGAGTAAACAATTCCTCTTTGAAATCTATAGGTTCTTGTTTAAAGTCAATCAATTCACTTTTACCAATTGTGGAAATTAATTGGTTTAATGGTTGTGTTAATGGTTTATAAGTTTGTTCCAGTTGAGATTGTGTAGTAGATGCAGCCAATTTTAATCTCTGAAATTTTTCTTTAACCGCTTTTCTTGATTTAATAAGCTCTCTTGCTAAACGTTTGTTCATAGCTGATGGTTGGAAAATGTTCAAGAAAACTAAATTTATTGTATTTATATATAAATAAAAAAATCAAATTGTTTTCTATATCTACCAGCGTTTAATTCACAATCTTTATCAATAACGAGAAAACCAAATGGTTCTTTCCAACAATAAGAACATATATTTTTGAACTGATCGAATGACATATCCATCATACAATGATCATCATATATATGTTTTATATTCATGTTATCCTGTTTAAATAGAATCAAAAGATTTGTATTCTCTCGAATTAGTCTTTTAAGTATTGAAGAGTAACCTTGAAAGATAAAAAAGCAATCAGTATTTTTATGTCGACCAAGGGTAAAATAATCTCTTATAATACTCTGATTTTGACATGGTATATCATCAAATATTATAACAGAATTAGGTTTGATCTCATTAGGAGGTATAATGTTTTCATCATTATCGTATTCAAAGTATCCAATTTCCTTTAATGGTTTCAGTAAATTTCTAAGATATTCGTACTTGGGTTGTTGTAGCGATTTTGAATAAAGATATACGTTCTCGAATCTAAGTCCATTAGGATGTTCAAGCAAAGTTAACATAACGTTGGTTTTGCCGCTACCACTACATCCCACAATAAGACATCTTTTGGATCCTCCGCAAAACAAATCACCATGTTTTCTAAATAGATTAGTAAAACTTTTTTCATCATGGTTTGTTATAGGTAGTGAAAAATATTGTTTAACAATTCTCATCTTGATTCGTTATAACAAAATAAGTGATATGATAGACTATTTATAGCAGCTAAATAAGAGATGTCTATTAGTAGACAGTTCAACTTCATATAAAAAACTATAAAATTATTCTACATCCATCACAATCAACTATAACTAACAAGTACTGCAAAAAGAAAGGATTGGGGTTATTAAACAAACTTATTAATAAGTTGCCTTTTGAAATTCACATTCCCGGATATCAATTTTGTGGACCGGGCACACGCTTAGAGCAACGAATAAACAGAGGAGAGATTGGTATTAATCCGTTGGACGCTGCTTGCAGAGTGCATGATATAGCATATTCAAAATCAGGAGCGTTACCAACAAGACACATCGCAGACAAGATACTCGAGGAGAAAGCTTGGCAAAGAGTAAGGGCAAAAGATTCCTCACTAGGAGAAAAACTTGCTGCATTAACAGTAACAGGAATTATGAAGGGTAAAAGAAAGCTTGGAATGGGTATAAAGAAGGGTGGTAGAAAAAAACAAATGATGATGGGAAAAAGAAAGTTTGGAATGGGTTTAAAAAAAGGTGGAAAACTAAGAAGAAAACGTATTGTCAAACCCCCCAAGACAATAGGAGGTTTCTTACCCCTCTTGCTACCTATTTTAGGAGCATTGGGAGCTCTAGGAGGGGGGGCAGCAGGAATCGCGACCGCCGTGAACAATATTAAAACATCTAAACAACAGTTGGAAGAACTTCAACGTCATAACAAAGCAATGGAAGGGAAGGGATTATATATTAAACCATATAAGAGTGGGAAAGGAAGGGGGTTGTACATTAAACCATATAAAGGAGAATCTATCAAAAGAAAATCTCTAAAAAAAAAGTCCAAATAAAATTTCCTCTTAGGGCTCTTACAAACTTGGATATAATTCATATTGTTAAAAATTTAAAAATTCCACATTTTAGAGGTGTTTTTATGCGAGATAATCTACCAATTAAAATAAGAATAAAAGAAAGTGGTATAGTTAATTTAGATAGTCAACAAAATGAGGGTACTCACTGGGTTGCTTATATCAAAAATAAAAATAAAGTTCTATATTTCGATAGTTATGGTAATCTAAAACCACCTTTTGAATTGATAAAATATTTTAATACCAATGGAAACATAACAATATATTATAATTATGATGTAAAACAAAAAGAATATACTTATAATTGCGGCCAGCTCTCTATTCAATTCCTATATAATAATATG
Organism: Polydrusus pterygomalis; assembly: GCA_963969555.1. Taxonomy (NCBI): domain Eukaryota; kingdom Metazoa; phylum Arthropoda; class Insecta; order Coleoptera; family Curculionidae; genus Polydrusus; species Polydrusus pterygomalis. The sequence continues at coordinate 128,928,314 of OZ018376.1, forward strand.
GTGTCGGAAAAATAGTTTAGTGTTTAATTATGTCTACAACAATTGCAATATCGGGAAATACTTCAGTATTATCGGCAGATTTTAATCCAACAATATATTTGGATGATGATAAAGATTATTTTTTGGGATTGGCTGATTTCGAATCTTATATGAGTATACCAAATATTGAACCAGGAAAAAACAAATTATATATAGGAGATAAAGTTATAACAATTCCAGAAGGAACTTATGATATAGAAGATATTGAAAATTATATAAAAGTTAATATTAAAAATATATTTGATGAAAAAGTTACATTTGTTTTAAAACCAAATACTAATACTTTAAAATGCCACATTTTTTGCAGTAAGTTATTAGATTTCACCAAAAAAGATTCTATTGGAAAGATATTAGGTTTTCATGAAAGAAAAATTAGCCCGTTTGTACCTGATAATTCGGATCAAGTGACCAATATAAGCAAGGTTAATGCTATTTGCGTTGATTGTAGTATTTGCGTTGGTTCGTTCAGCAACGGTAAACCAGTTCATATTATCCATCAGTTTTTTCCAGCAGTTGCGCCAGGTTTTAAGATCGTGGAGTCGCCATTGCCCATATTGTACTTTCCAGTGAGCGTAAAAACGATAAACAATATTACTGTCAAAATTGTTGATCAAGACGGAGACTTAATAAATTTTCGTAAAGAAACTATAACTGTAAGACTACATTTAAAAACAAATATATAATATGGTTGTTAGATATAATATACCATATCAACTTAAAGTTCAACCACCAACGAAAACTTATAAAAAGAGGAATTTGAAGCGAAAAGCTAGTGATAAGAATCACATCAAAGCGTTAACACCAAAAAATCGCAAATTTCTTCAATCACTAGGTTATAAAGTTCAAAAATAATGGATATTCTAAATGTTAATGAAAAACTCTACGTTGACAACTCAATAGTTGGTTCAGAATTACATACATACCAACCATTTATTTCTTCAAAATTTGACTACAATGATGAAATTCGCATACCGATACAGGAACTAGATGCTTATACCTTACCTTCAGAGAGTCTTCTCTATATTGAAGGAACTTTGAAGAATGAGGACGGTGAATATACTAGGAAATTAAGATTTATAAACAATGGAGTTGCATTTTTGTTTAGAGAAATAAGATATGAACTTAACGGAATTACTGTAGATTCAGTAAGAAATGTTGGTCTTACATCAACTTTAAAAGGTTATCTTTCATTCAATACTAATGAAAGCTTAAAATTACAAAATAGTGGATGGTTTCCTAATCGAGAGGAAGCTGATAGAATTTTAGTTGATGAACACGGAAAATTTAATGTATCAATACCCCTAAAACTGTTGATGGGGTTTTTTGAAGATTACAGAAAAATAATTTTAAATATGAAACAGGAACTAGTTTTAATTAGAGCTAGCAATGATTTGGATGGAGTTTTCTTCAAGGATGATACGGAACCTAGAACGACCACTTTAGAAAAACCAAAAGTCACATTTGATAAGATATTTTGGAAAATACCACATATTTTAGTTGACATACCACAACAACTATCCCTATCAAAAATAATTGAATCCAACAGAGAATTACTGATAGGTTATAGAAGTTGGGAACTTGTTGAATATTCTTCTTTACCAGAAACAACGCGACATACCTGGCCGGTGAAAACAAGCAGTAAACCAGAAGTTGTACGCCACGCTGTAATTGCCTTCCAAGAGAACAGAAAAGGTGATGTACAAAAAGACATGAGTCATTTTGATAACGTTGATTTAACAAATATACGAGTTTTTTTAAATTCGGAGAGATATCCCTATCACGACTTGTATTTAAACTATAAGGACAATAAATTTTCCGCTTTGTATGAAATGTTTACTAATTTTAGACATTCTTACTATGGAACATCAAATGAACCAATTTTTACACCTAAAAGTTTTAAAGAAAAGTGTCCTATTATTCATATAGACTGCTCGCATCAAAAGGAAACGATCCATACTGGATCAGTAGTTATGAGAATTGAATTTGAAACAAACGAAAGTGTTAAAAAGGATACATCGGTATACTGTCTTATTCTTCATGATAAAATATTTAGCTATAATCCACTAACAAAAATTGTTAGGCAGATGTAAATACATACACTTTTTCAATATATAATCAATGAAATGAGTAAATTAATAGTCATTATGAATGAAGAATTGAAACAACGCTTATCTTGCTTTTCAAAAGAGTTAAAAAAACTAAAGCAGCAAATACGAGAATATTCTGAGAAGAAATCCATGTATAAAAAATTTTTACTTTTGAAAATATGAAGTTCCTAATCATCGATGTGCAAGGATATAATATAGAAAAAAATAAATTTTTTGCAAAGGAATTAGCTGCCTTTGATGGAACTAAAATTTGTCACTATGTATTTAAATCCCCATTTAATATGAAGTATCTTTCACCTGAACTACATAAACAAGCTGTTTGGTTAATGAAAAATCATCATTGTATTCCATGGAATGTAGGATATACGCCGATTCACAAATTTTCTGAAATTATAAAAAGTTTAACAGAAAATATGGATCGTGTTTATGTCAAAGGAAGAGAAAAACCGAATACATAAAAAAATACTCCCTATGTCCTGTGATTGAACTTGATGAATATCCTTCTTTAGTACCTAATAAGCCAACTTGCTTTTACCATGTCAAGTCTTCATGTATTTGCGCGCTTACTAATGTATATACACTATATGATGATACAATAATGATTGAATAAAACAAATAAATGTATTTAAGGTTTTTATTTAAAAGTTAGGTTTGAAATATTTCATACATGATTTCACCGGGTACAAACTTTTTGACTTCATCCAGAAAATTTTCATACCCCATTTCTTGTATTGTTTGGAGAAAAATTCTTAGATTTGACGTATGTAAATAAATGTGGCATGCTTCGGATGCTTTTTCATACTTCCTAGCCATTTCCATACACTCGTCGTAGGTATAAAATCTATCAAATCCATATTCGCCTTCATGTTCCGCATCAAACTTCAAATTTTCAAAATCCTGCGCTAAATTTTCCACGCTGGTTGTTAAGTTGTATGCTGGTCTGTTACTTGTATAAGCTAACCACATCTCGTCTTCAAATATAAAGACTTAAAATCACACATAAGCTTTAAATAGTAAATTTAAAGAGGTGGGGGAAATTATAAAATATACATAAACATACTACTGATATTTTATTTTTTTTTATTTTTCAATACAACTCTTTACAAATTCGTTACATGCAAAAGCTTCTACATCTTCTACAATACAATCAGAATAAAAAGATAATAGCTCTAGAACACAAGAAACATTTACGCTGTTTGAATTCTTCAAAGGTATAATAACATCATAAAGATTTTTAATTAGATCACCATTTTTAATCGAAATTCCACTAATCAAAATATTATAATACTTTGAAAATTCTTGTGCCTTCAAAATATCAAAACGACATTTAATCAGATCTGCTAATCTGACAACTTCATTTATTGTATCGCCAGCAAGAAATATTTCGTTTCCGCCATCTTGAACTATCTTTATTATTTTTGAGTTATTAATGTAGTTTATAAAGTGGATTTCAAAGCCATTTGCGTAAAAAGGTTGCAAACCAAAGCCATTGGAATAAATGAAATTTTGGATAAAACCTTGACAGTGCAAAAATGACGACCACTGTTCTTCATTAAAAATTACGTTCTGGTTATGTTTCAATCCACCTAGCTGTATAACTGGTGTATATTTTCTCTCTAAAGAAAACCCAACGCTGATCCATTTTGACTTTGACCGGGTGAGGTAGAAGATGGATTGATTGATTATTGCAGCATTTCGGTTCTTGCTAAACTCTTCTTGCTTCTTGGATTGTTGATTGGTTAATTGATACATTTTGAGGTTATAAACAAACAAGATTTGATAAACTAATGTTTGGTAGAACACGACTTGTTGTTTAAATAAGCAATAAAGTGTAGTTGGTGGGGATATATAGAAGGGGTTTAATTTTATTACATCATTTATGAACTAATCATGGATGAACATAAGTCGAATATTTTTATTGACATTCAAAGTTATAATTGTTCATTTGGATACATTCCAAAAGAATTAGCAATTTATGACGGGATTCGTTGTTCAAATTATTTGTTTAAACCCCCATTTAAGAGAAACATGTTGTCTATTGAAGATCTTAAAGTGGTGAATTGGTCGGAAGACTATCATGGATTGGAATGGGAGTTTGGCAACATAGAACTTAATGAGCTTGATAATATTTTAAAGAATGTGTTAAAAGCTTACGATTCACCCAGAATTTACGTAAAAGGAAATGACAAGACAAATTTTTTAAAAAAGTTCTTGGATGAAGGTTTTATTTATGCTATACCCATTAGCCGAGAGCCGAAATTAAGCAGTTTTAAGAAAATTCCTGAATGCTACTTTCATAAAAATAGTAATCCTTGCCATTGTGCATTAGCTAATGTAAAGTTATTGTACAACTATAAAAATTGTTATGAATAAACCTTTATTATCATCATCTCTAATCGACAAAATTCACTTTTTTCGTCCTATTTTTGTTCGTCAGAATGTATTCCCACCAAAGCGCGAGTTTTGAAAATAATGGTCTTATATGACCTGTTTTTTTCTTCTGTGGAGAAGACAAATCGCTCATATAAAATATAGATGGTTATGAAGCGAGCTCTACACCCATAGTTATCCAACGCTCGACCTCCTATATTTCCTCTGTGGTATCGGCGGATTGTCGGCTAACCATTCGGGAACATACCCTAGTGGGCGGAGCAAAGATTGAAAGATGAACTGTCACGTCATGTCAAATTAAAAATTATAGGTGTGGCATGTTTTTTTGTAAAAAATGTTTTTTTTTTTCGAAGATAATATAAATTGTATTGTTGGAAAATACTACAAAACGTAAGTTAATATGACAAAACTTAGCTTTAAGCACTTTTATATGCTTGGAAGACGTTTTAATCTGTTATTTAGGAAATCACCTAACCTAAAACATGCTTTCAAAAGAAGGGCTTCAAAAAATTCAAACACAATTAAAAAATATATATTTTAATCCTGTTTTAACCTCAATTGCGAGGCGCTTTTTTTTCTATCTTAAAACTATTTTTTTTTTTGTTAAAATAAAATAAATCACTGAATGTTTTAAAAATTATATTTTATTATGCTGCAGTTTAACATTTTACAATAATATACCTTGAAGTACAATAGTAGTAGTAAATAAAACTAAAACCAATTCATAATATTTAAAACAGTTCACAATATTTAAAAAGTTCTTTATCAAAAGTGTTTTTAAAAGTGTTAGATCAAATCAAATTTATTTTTGACAGATACAGATGTGAAATGTATAGGTAATTTTTATAAAACATTAAAAACAGTTACATACCTATAGCACCTAGGTATTAGATACCTGTATGTGCTAAGATAATATTGAAAAAATATACATATTACAGTTAAAAAAAACAAAAAGAAAATACACCATTACGAGCACTATTAGTTCAATAAAGCCCACAATCTGTCCCCCTCAATAATACTATTGAACTGATCTAGGAGCACTTGTTCCTGTTCGTTTAAATTGTCTAGTAGTTTTTCAATGTTTGCTACAATGTTTCTATGTTCTTTTAGACGTAGCTGTATGTCTGTCCTTCTCAACTTTATGGATTGCAGATTGGTTTGGAGCTCTAAATCTAACAGAGCATATTTTTCCGTGTCAGCATCCATTACGTCCATAACATCATCTGGTTGGTTCAATAGCAAGCAGGCATCGATATTTTCAGGAATGACGGGAATTTCAGCCTGTACGATAGAAATGACAGGAACCTCAGGAACCTCAGAAACTGTGTTTGGTGGTTCGATTGTCTGTCCGCCACTGCAACCAGGTAATGGGTCATCATTTATTATTTCAAAGGCATCCCTCCAATTCTGTTCCTGGAGCACTAAATTTTCAACTGCTAACTGTGCTTCGAGCTGGGTTTCTTCTTCTTGTCGGGGTTCTTGTGCAGGTCTGATAATTATATCTTGAATAACATTTATCCCACTTAACTGTGCCAGCTTGGTAATATTCGGTTTTGAAAACATTTTTGGTAAAGAACTTTTTTAAATATTACGAATTGGTTTTAATTACTGCTGTAAGTGACTAAAGTGATGTGTAAGATATTGTATATATACCCTTAAAAGAAGTTCCCTCTCTTAATTGCTTGAAATGTCAGTGGTTCTCAAACCCAAACGTTTTCAGTATTCTTTCTTTTTACCTTACAATATTCTGGATAGACAAGAGTAATCCATTATGTATAAATTTAATTTTAATTTGCCAATATTGGCTATTGATTTATCCTTCCCGTAACGTGTTATGAAAAATTTATATACCTTTTAATCCAACAGTTTGAGAATCGCTGATATATGAAACCATATGTGCGACTGGTTATGTATTGATCCATGAGAACCGCTCTTTACTTGTAAGCCTAATAATAATAATAATAATAATAATAATAATAATAATAATAATAATAATAATAATAATATGGTTTATTTGTAGTATTCGTTTACATAGATTTTAATATAATATAGGTAGTAATAGTTAATTGTATATTTTTTGTACCAAATACTACAAAAAGGGGACCAATAGGTAGTATGATACTGAAACAATTGTTTTGACCCCAGATATTTGAACGAGGAAAGCATTAAAAAAAATAAGAAATAAAATTCAGATATTGAACGTTTAATTAGTGAATATAAATTTTTGTATACTGGTATTTAAATTATGTTTGTATTTAAATATGTATCCACTCACTAGCTGAGAAGTTTTTTGATGTAACTAAAAGGTTAGTTTTTCTATCTATGCAAAGATTAAGTAAGTTTTTATCATTATTTTTTTTAACAATATACATGTAAACAAAACAAGTCATAAGAAAAATGAGTGGGTGAGATGATAATAAATATTGAATTTTATAAATCTTCTATTAGTTTATTTTTTAAACATTATATAATACAGCATGCTACATAATACCATTTTTGTACTATCTGTGTGGTGGTATAAATTTTTAAATAAAATTATTTCTCACCATTAACACAGGATGTAGATTTGCATTTTGCAAATAAAATAATTTCACACATTCCTATAATTTATTAATAAGTCAAAACTAAAGATTAGGTTTACCCACACAGGATGCATTTTGCAAATAAAACAAAACTGTTTTATTTCACAGGCTTGTTTCTTCCACTAATTTTTTAATTAGTCAATATTAAAGATTAATTTACCCACACAGGATGCATTTTTGCATTTTGCAAATAAAACAAAACTGTTTTGATTCACAGGCTTGTTTCTTCCACTACAATTTTTTTTAATTATTAGAACATCCTGTTAGATGATAAGATTTCTTTAACAATAATTTAAAAAATGAAATACGATATTTTTTTATAAAATATATTTGTTTCTTTAACAATAAGTTATAGATTCTCTGAATATTAAACATTACAGGTTAATAAGTACGTAGGACACTAGTACACATATGACAATTGCTTTGAGATGGAGGCGGCCCGTCAAATTGTGTCTTGTTTCTATTGTAATGTATGAAACAAGGCAGTCTGCATTGCAAAATAACATTTGATTTAAAGGACGTTGGTAGGTTCGACCATATTTCTAATATTTCAAATGGTTGACCATACTTTATTAAATAATCCAAAGGAATTAATTTTAACTCATGTTTTGATAGATCACAAAGTAACGTTGTACCCTCCAAGAGTTGGATAATTATATCTGTAGATGGACAAGCCATATTGTTTAAATTTATTTTATTGTTTTCTTAGAGGTACCTGCATTCAGCGCTGCTTCTATTTTTTGGAATCTTATTCTTTCTTCCAGGCGAAATATTTTTTTTGCTTTTTTAGATAGGTTAGGTGGTGGTTTTTGTAAAATTAAATTATTATTTATATATTCTTGTGGATTATAGGTTTCACAAGGCAGCTCGTCCCAGGATGAGTCTATTGATTCATTCATGTTTTATTTAAATCTTTTATTGATTTTATAGGTGGTAAAATATATAGTGGTATATGGTGGAGAAGTGGGGGGGGGGGGGGATAAGAGTGGGGGTAAGAGTGGGAGTGAGAGAGGGGATATGAGTGGGGATAAGAGTGGGAGTGAGAGAGGGGATATGAGTGGGGATAAGAGTGGGAGTGAGAGGGGATAGGAGTGGGGGGATTGTAATCCATGGATTGGATTTATCCAGCTAATAGGAAAATACCCTACTCAAAGTTCTATACTACAGCTGTCAGATTTTGACAGGTAAGTGTAATTTTTTTTTAGCTTTTTCGTAGCGAGAGTTACAGCTGTAAGAATCCTAAATTAAAAAAATTTTCAGTTAGTAAATAACAAAGTTCTAAACGCTACCTGTCAGATTTTGACAGGTAAGTGTCAATTTTTTTAGCTTTTTTCGTATAGATTATTATAGCTGTAAGAATCCAAAATTTAAAAAATTTTCAGCACCTAAATAACGACATTAAAAAAAAAAGAAAAAAAAAAACAAAAAAAAACACTGGGGTTTGAACCCGCGACCTTCGTCACCAAAATCAACAGGCTTTACTATTGCGCCACCGAAGCTTACGAAATAATTTGATGTAAATAGGATATTGCCATAATGGATAATGGATATTATACACAACGAGTATTGAAAATACTTATAAATAATACACTTTTTTCATTATTTTTGGTCAACCGCAAAGAAAAAGGTCCAAGACAGGTGTTTCATACATTAAATACTCTCCAAATATTATAAAAACTATAAAAATTGAAGTTAATATGCCTCCTGCAAGCCATTTTTATTATTACAAGTACGGATATAAATGCGATATTTTCCCCCTTATTTTTGGTCAAACGAAAAAGATAAAGGTTCAAGGTAGGTATTTCCCACAAAAGACGTGGTCTAATACAGAAACGAAAGAAGAGCAAGCATTTCGCACAATACCTTATGTGAAGGGAATTTCTGGAAAGATTAGAAGGATAACCAAAAACTATAATATCAAACAGCCTTCAAATCCGGAAATACGCTTAGAAGCTTTCTTATAAAAGTAAAACCCCCTCGTAATGAAAACACAAAAAATGGTATCTAACAAATCCCTTGCGAGTGTGGCGAATCGTACATTGGAGAAACAAAAATACCTCTTCCCGTTAAAGAACATACTTAAAGAGGTGAAACTTCGAGATCAGGTATAGCGGAACATGTACGGACCAACCAGCATAATATACAGTGGTCATGCAGAAGCCAAGGTTTTGGACACGGAACAGCACTAGAGGAAACGAAAGTTTAAAGAAGCAGCTTTCATGAATCAAAATACCCATATATTTAGTAAATCAAATATAGATATCCCCAATATCTAGAAGCCTCTTCTTGTCCAAAATCAACAGCTCAAACTTCACACTCCAATAAGCACGTAGGCGGAGTCATCAAGCTTCATTGCACACGGATAGTATTTAACATTAGCCAGAATTATAATTTAGTTTACACTTGAAACCGGTTAGAGATACTAACTAACCGAAACGTTGTGTTAAGTACCAAAATAAAGACAATGGAAGTCCGACAAGGTAATGTTATCAATATTACTTCATTGTCTATCACCTTTGAACAAACCTTGTATAGTAGTAATATCATTTTTATCTTATCCCATAATACCAATGTTCTATTTTAATTATAAATTTATTTTATGTTTATTTAATTAATTTATATACAGTGATGGGCTAAAATATGGAACAAATTCATTTAAAAATCAGGTATTCATTTTTTGAAAAAACGCTCGGACACGTCGACTATAATTCTTTCTTTCGGATTTTTTGCTTCAAAAAGAAATTAACTTTTGTGTCAAAAAGTAGATGTAGCAAATTTTTTCTGTTTTTTAAATAGAACCCCCCTATTTTTACTTATTACCCTAATTCTACGTCAAATTCTGCGCATAATTCATGTAGCATACTCTATCCTTATCTCTAACGGTCTTAAAGAAAAATTACATCATAAAAAAAAGGTACATGTACTTACTTAAAGGTAAACAGGTAAATTTAAATGAATTGTTACTACGATAGCAAGTCATGTGTCAATCAAAAATTAGCTTAGGTATAATTTTGAAAAACGGTGATCATGGTGCATTTAAATGAAATACAAAGAATCGAAATTTTAATTTTAATTGGATGTGGAGACAAAACAAGAAGTCAAGAAGAAGTTTGTAACTTGTTTAACGCTAAGTATCCAGAACGGCCGATTACAAGATCTACAGTAAGTAAAATTGAGAAGAAATTCAGGGAAACAGGGAATGTAAAGGATCGTCAGGTCGTCCAAAAATTAGTGAAAACTCACAATTGAACATTTTGTTAGAGGTTGAAGATAATCCTCATAGTGCATCCACTGAAGTAGCCCTTAATAATGATGTTAGCCGACGATCTGTGTTGCGGGTATTGAAACAAGAAAAGTACCATACGAAATTAGGTTGCTGCACGAGCTAAACGAAGATGATCCCGACCGCCGACTACAGTTTTGTGAAACTATGACGGAAATTTGCAACTTAAATCTATTTTGCCACCGCAACATACTTTTTAGCGATGAAGCCACGTTTTGTTTGAATGGTTCGGTAGACAGACAAAATTTTCGGTATTGGAGTACAAATAATCCCCGTTGAATGAGAGAACAGCACACGCAATACACACAAAAAGTAAATGTTTGGGCAGGGATATTAAATGATAGAATTATTGGACAATTTCTTCAAAATGAATTAATTCCCACACTAGCAGCGGATTTTCCAAATCCGAATCAGCCTCATCTACCAGAAGCGTCTATTTGGTTTCAGCAGGATGGTGCTCCGCCTCATTTTGCTCGACAAGTACGAGAGTATTTGAATACCGTATTTCCCGAACGATGGATAGGTAGAAGAGGACCCATAGAATGGCCTGCAAGATCTCCCGATCTTACACCCATGGATTTCTTTCTTTGGGGTTATTTGAAACCAAAAGTGTATAAGGATAAACCACAAAATTTGGAAGACCTAAAATTTAAAATTAGATATGAAATTAGGCAAATTAATGAAAATACTGTAAATAATGTTTTAGAAGGGTTTTTAAGTAGATTAGCATATTGTCAAGAAGTAAATGGTTTGCATTTTCAACGCTTAATAAACTAATTTTTTAACCTTTTTTTAAAGAATTTTTTTTTATGATATAATTTTTCTCTTAAACCGTTAGAGATAAGGATAGAGTATGCTACATGAATTATGCGCAGAATTTGACGTAGAATTAGGGTAATAAGTATTATTCTATTTAAAAAACAAAAAAAATTTGCTACATCAACTTTTTGACACACCCGGTATAATTTCTTTTTGAGGCAAAAAATCCGGAAGAAAGAATTATAATCGACGTGTCCGAGCGTTTTTTCAAAAAATGAATACCTGATTTTTAAATGAATTTGTTCCATATTTTAGCCCATCACTGTAGGTACCTTTATAACGTACACTGATCCCTTACATTAAACAAACTTAAATTTAAATTACATCCGCAAAACATCGGTAGGTTAGGAATTTGTTGGTTTTTATAATTTCCTATGAAGTTTTATGATCGATATACGATCGATATATAAATTTCTACGAGGTTTTGTAATTGTGGTATAAGACTGATATGTTTGTATAATATTTTGTGATTGGGTAATTTATAAGGATTTGGGATCCTTATTAATTTTCGAATTTTAACATTTCAAGACCCTTGATAAAAAGGTAACAGTTTTAAAAAATCCATTTTGATATCGTGTTGCCTATTACTTATCGCCAAATTCTTATTTTTTAATTGTGTTTTGGCTTTGGATTTTCTATTGCAAGTTTCCCGTACTGTCGACAAAACGAAAAGTTAAAATAGGATTTATAGACATTTAGTAATTCAGCCATTATGCCACAATACTGTATTGTGGCATTATTAATTTATATTTTTTATTTCTTATTCTATCATTGCTTATTTTTTAATTGTATCTCGGCCAAATCTTATTTCTGTTGCTTATTGCTTATCGCCTAATGATTATTTTTTTATTGTGTCTCGGCCTTAAAGGTTCAGACGTTGTTTGCCTGATTTTTAAATTAGGCCTTTCTTTGAAAAGAAAATAAGTTTATAAGTTGGCCTATTTATACTAGCACAAATTATAATACGTTTTGAAAAGAAAGGGAATTAAAAAAACCTGCAACATGAGAAACAAAGTTTAGTCGTAGGTCTTTCAATATTTCTAAATTAAAGTAAGTATATCGTTTATGCGGTTTCGGAGCTATTTGGTATAATAGCGGACGGAGGGCAAAAATTGAGTTTGTTTAACATGCGGTGAATTCTTAAACACATCACGATTATTACGCGACGTTTTAAAAACTATTTTATACGTTTTCAAATTAATTCACAAAAACTACATTTTTCTTTAAGAACCGCAGAAACAAATAATACATGTCTAACTTGAAGTTTTGCTAATACTGCCCAAACAGCACACAATGTCCAATAAACGTCCATTTCAATGCCATGAGAGACTCAAGACACCCATGGACCACTTACGTAAAGCCAATGGACATGTTGCCTTGTACGTCCATTGGTAATCCAGAACATCCATGATCCACTGTCGGATGTCACATAGATATATATTTTTGCACAGCTATAGGACATGTGGTTTTGGATGTCCATTGGTAATCCATGGTACTGTAACGAAGGTTCTATGGATGTTTATTTTGGTGAAACCATTGGACATAATGGTCCATTGATGATAATTCAGAATATCCATGGTCCTGTAACGGAGGTCCTATGCATGTTCATTTTGGTAAAGCCATTGGACATATGCATTTGGTTTCCATGGGTAGTTAATTTCGGTAAAGCATGTGGTTTTGGATGTCCAGTGGTAATCCAGAATATCCTTTGTCTATAAAGGAGGTCCTATTGATGTACCGTAGAACACTTGAACATATTTTTGGGATATTTTCGCAAATATCTGACCACGTTCTAAATTTATGAGTTCTAAAAAATATGCGCTGTACCGACCAAAACTCCATACTAGCCATTTCTGGTTTTTAATTTGGAAAAAAAATCAGAAATAACGCCAAAAAAAATTTGTTTATAGGGTGTTCAAGTAGCCCCGTGGTTGGGCTACTTGAACACCTATTTTTATTGCGTACGAAAATGCACTGCATCGCCTCCTAATGTTCATGATACCCAGAAATATGAAGCAAATGTTTATTGATAAAAACATTCAAATACAGTATTTTCATTGATTGAAACGCTTTCTTTTTTAAACATACGTATATTTATAGGTAAATAAAATACAATTCATTTAATTAAACAAAGTTAAATTCAGTTAACATTAAAAATATGTGTTAATATGTGTTACCGTGAAATGCACTCTTGTTTATCCAGGTATTTTTTAACTACATCTCTCACATAAAGCCGCGTCAAAGGGAAACCCCACTTAGCAACAACACCAAGTCTCCCATTCAACCCTGCTGAGGACGGTCGGAAGCACAACAGGTCTCGAATTATTTCCATGTATTCTACGTAGAAGGGATATCTTGGATACTTTAAATTTTTCGGCAGCCGCTTTTTGCGACATCCCCCCCTTAACCTCATCTACAGCTTTGTCCATATCCCAGGGGTTTTCTGGTATGCTCGCACCATTTTTCACTTCAGTTGATTTACTGTCACAAAGGAAATCCTGCTTCGGATTTAAAAAGATCAAAAACAAAAAGTTACAAAAAAATAAAGTCATAACGGCATGGAATGTTCAAGTAGCCCCGTTTTACGGTATATTTTGGTGAAGCCATTGGACATATTATATGGTTTTGAATGTCCATTGGTAATCCAGAATATTCGTGGTCCTATAACAATAAATAGTCCTCAGGGTGTCCCACAAGTAATGGGACACAGAGCAACAGCAGACTCCTTAAGGCGAAATAATGCGATTTATTTAAAATTGCCTTATACCAAAATTGATAACAACGAAGATACAGGGTGTCAAAGTTTTAATTTTGTTTTCGTTTTTTTGCGATTATTTCATAACGAAACGACATAGCACAAAATTAAGGGTTTTGGGGTTTTTTGATGTTAGGAACTCAAAATTTTCCATAGTTTTTTGTAACCAGTAGAGGGCGCTGCCTACGGCATGGCCCACTCCTTTTATCTGGCATAACTTTGTTTAGGATACTTATATCGATCCGACTTAATAATAATTAAGTTACTTTATTGCTTTTACATCAAAGGCGTATAACCTATTGAAGTCGCTAGGAGCAACTATTTTCGAGATAATCGCATTCGATATTTTAAATGCAAGAATCCTAAAATATTTAAAACTAGCGTGTACCCGGCATGCGTTGCAACCCGCTGGTATAAATACAAACCCGAACAAACCCGATATATTAGTACCCGGCATGCCACTTTCTGAAATGGCACCCGTGCAAAGCCGGGGCGGGTCGCTAGTTATACATAAAAACCTTCCCCTTGAATCACTCTATCTATTAAAAAAAAACGCTTTAAAATCCGTTGCGTAGTTTTAAAGATTTACGCACATAAGGGGACATAAACAGGATAGCGACTTTGTTTTATACTATGTTAAGATAATTGTGTATTCGTATTAGTAATATTTAACACAGCTGGCCTTGATTAAAAACAACGACCTTTCTAAGGCAACAACATGTTACACAAAGTATTATCTGTCAAAGTTATTAATTTTCTACTTACAATACCTACGTAGTTAATATAATTTTTTTTAGGAATGCCTGGACTAATTTATTTTCCAATGCGGAAATACGTGATATGCTTTGTATTTATGCACAAGAAAACTTTTACGGTCGGAGTGCAGAGCGCAGGTAAATGTATGAAGGTCAATGGTGCCCATTTTGAACAATCGCTATCACGGCGTTACCAGTTTTTTTCTATTTTGTTACTTTTAAATGTTATTAAACTAAGTATTAAATACCATTTTTGAAAATTAATAATTTCGTAGCCTATACGAAAAAGCGTTTTTATTAGAAAAAAATAGTCAACCATACCTAAGTATCTACAATAACTTTGACACTTAGCAAATGTAACTGATTTACAATAATTTTAAGTTATAAATTCATCGTTGCTTGATTTTTCGCTGATTTTGGACCACGTACTTAGTTGCATAGGACATATGAAATGCGATTATCTCGAAAATGGTTGCTCCTAGCGACTTCAATAAGTTATACATTTTTGATGTAAAAGAAAAAGAAGTAACGTAACTTATTTTTTTAAGAGTAGGATCAATACAAGAAGCCTAAACAAAGTAATGTCAGATAAAAGGAGTGAGCCATGCCGTAGGCAGCTCCGTCTGCTGGTTACGCCAAAACTATGGGTAATTTTCAATTCCTCACCTCAAAAAACCCCAAAATCCTTAATTTTGTGCTGCTATGTCGTTTCGTTGAGAAAAAATCGCAAAAAAAACGAAAACAAAATTAAAACTTTGACATCCTTTATCTTGGTTGTTATCAATTTTGGGATAAGGCAAGTTTAAATAAATCGCATTATTTCGCCTTAGGGAGTCTGCTGTTGCTCTGTGTCCCATTACTTTTGGGACACCCTGTATAGATGACATTAAAACATATTTATTTCTTACTGCCATTACAATTTTGCGATTTGTGGAAGTCGAGAGTTGTATAATATAATGGCTAACTCCTAATAGGGATAAAACTGAAAGGGGTTCCTTCATGTTGTCTACCTGGGCCCAGGGAGCAGAACAATATTTTTTTGGACTTGTCCGTGGACTGCGTACTTATAGCTCATAGATGTCATCGTAGAGGACATTCATTAGCTTTCCTAAAAGGTCCATCCAGCGGATATCCTAATTTGTGACATTTGTGTAATCCATTTGACCCCACGTGGACCAAAAATAAACAAAATTTGGACATCCTTTGGACGTCTTGTCGACAATTTCCGAACGTCTATAAGATTAAGTGTGCTGCTTGGGTGCGTATTTTGCGGACTTTTTCACCATTTCTTACCGTAAAATAGGCCTATTACTGAGCGGTCCTATTTAGGACCTCCTGTATAAAGATTAACAAAAAAAAATTTGCAGAGTCAATCAGCTCCTGCTTTAATTGCTGCGATGACAAGAAAAAGGACAGAAAAAATGCCGTTCGAGGTAACCGTTTTAAGGGTTTAGATGACTTCCAGGTCGACTGTGGAGCAGACATGGAGCCCATCATGGAACAACCGAGATTTGAGCTAAATAGTAGTCCAATCAACCACTACGACATTGAGAAAAGTGAAAATGGCCATCTTAGAACCAGTTGCCATATAGGAACCACTGATTATCATGGAACCTATAGTGATGCTGAGAACAGTAGGTGGTGTTATTCAAGCGCCTCTCCCTCTTATGAGCATGCAACATCGGATCACTGCAATCCACATTATGGCAATAGCGGTGGGGGTCACTGTGGCGGTGACTCTGGAGGTGACAACTCTGGCGGCGGCTGTGATGACTCTGGTGGCGGCTGTTATGACTCTGGTGGTGGTGACTATGGTGGTGGTGACTGTGGCGGTGGTGACAGTGGTGGTGGTGACTGTGGTGGAGGTGTTGATTAAATAATTATTTGTTTGATTCCGATTATTTCAATGCTAAGCGTATTCCATAGCTCAATAGTTATTTATACTCATATTCTCATAATTCACTATGTATATAGTGCTTCTCATAGCGTCTTTGAAATGCTATGAAATCAGTGGTTGCTCGTGGTTAATTTAAATGGGGAGGTAAAATAAAACAACAAGGCGGCAAAGCTTCGCACGCCGAATGTTTTCGGGACCACGCCCATAATTCGTAATTAATTCATCAAATTTCGTAAACTAAATTAGGTTCGCAAGTTCTTTATTCATAATGTTTTTAAAAAAATATAATTAGACCATTTCAATTAATTTTTGAGGGTCAGGGGTGTATTTATTGCTTAAAGAAAGATAGTTAAAATTTGAGTTAATTACACTTGCAAAACAGACAAAGTAACTCCTTGTAATAATTATCATGATTAATCGCTTCGTTTGTTTTATCGTAACCCCGGAAAGTTAAATTTTTCGGCGTTAAAAATATTGTGGTTAGAACAAACCAGAAATTCCCTTTTTTTTGTGGTGGTTAGTACGGAAATTTTTTTAGAGGAGTTAGGCAATATATTTTTCTAACAAATCCGATTATTTATTAGGAAATCAGAAGGACCTCTTCTTGGTCAATAAAATACTATCATATACCTAATATGATTTAAATATATGTTATTGTTAGAGACATGGCCAATAAAGAAACTTTTTTTTTATTTGACTACCCGTTAACTATTTACATTTTGCATATCAGGAATTGAAACAACTACGATACGGTTTTCCTCGACTAATAATTGAAGACATTAGTGGATAAAGGTGTTATGTGGCATTTTTTTTAACTACTTTTTCTACTTTTTAAGCATCCCTGGTACTTATAGATCTTACTATTAGTAAACCTTAAATGCACTTTCTTTATAATAAAAGATTTTTTAAAGGATAAAGGTGTTAAGTCACTCAAACATCTAGCATGTCCTAGTGAATAAAGGTGTCATGTTACAATTTTATTACATGACACTATAAAAAAACCTATAAATTTGCTTTTATTATTAAAGTGCACCAAATAAAATTAGTTAATTTTACCTAATTTATGCGGTGTTTGTAAATAAAATTAAATAATAATTAAAAAAGTTCTAAGTCATAACGCGTTTTACTGAATAACTTCGAAGTTTAAAAATGTGACATGACACCTTTATCCACTTATGTCTTCAATTATTTTCACGAATAAACTTAAATTTAATAAGAAATTCTACGACACCCTTGATGTTTCTTACAGATCTTTCATTTAGGTATTTCCATTTAAAAAATCAAACTAGTAAATTAAATTTAAAAACTTACCCTCTCGCCTTCAATAACACCTTTTAACGTATCACAAAATCGCAAGAATTATAAAAGAAATCAGAAATCCATGTATCCATAAGCTACACTAACATAACGGCAATAATAGGTGTAACGACCTAATTACAGAAGCCAATTTGAAATACAAAAAAATCTTATTGCCGTGGGCGTGCTTGCCTCCTAGCCGCGCTTCGCGCAATGCGAACAAGCTTACTACGCTTTCTAAAACACATAATTATTTTGGTTTTTGCTATTGTCTTTTCCAAAAACATTGACTACAGGGGAATCATTTCTCGATTTGCCTCCGCAAGGTTCCGATAAACTGCGATCTAGTGAAGAGCGAGACAAGATGCAGTAACAATAAAACAGATAAGGATGCTGTCCCTCAGTCGCTGAACAAAGGTATTAAAGACGCTTTACAAAATTTATAAAGGACCTATTCTATTATATTGTGTTTATATTAAAAAATATGTTGTAACGTCGTTTTAATGGTATAATTATATAGTTATAAAATTAGGTATTATTATATAAATAGTTCCAGGAGAAGGATTAGCATTAGCACATTAAATACGTAATAGGTGGTAAGATAAAACAGTTATAAAGTAATATTTTAGACTTTTTATTTAACTGATGTGCACATGCACCTTCTTATAGCACCCACTACTGAAACTATTTTTTTTTTTGATAACGTTGTCTACATGTAAATTTCAGCATAAATTATTATTTAGCTCTAGACCAAGGTATTTGTACTCACATACCTCTTTTAGTTTTATATTGTTTTGGTATACTTAAATATCACATTTTGGTTTATTTTTTGCTTTATAATCATATACACCGTCTTATTTGTATTTATAGTTAAGTAACTTAATATAACCATTTATAATATAGATCCAAGTCAGAGTTAGCACACCGTTCAAGTTCTCCACTATGGGCAACCGAGAGCATCAACACCATATCGTCCGCGAACATAAATCTTGCCTTTATGTCCACTATATTTTAGATTATACACATACAATAGGTACTGTAGAGGACCAAGTACTGACCCCTGGGCTACTCCAACACTTAGGCGCCATTTATCGCTAATTGTTTTATTTATTTCTGTATAATGCATTCTGTTTTTTGAATATGAAGTCATCAGTTTATGTCCTGTACCTCGGATCTCTATTTTTTGTAATTTTTCAAGTAATGTGTCTATGTCAACAGTATCAAATACTTTTTGCAGGTCTACACCGAGAAAAAAATTTAGTTAAAATAACTCGATATTTAGTTAACCGAACTATAATCTGTAGTAGAATAGGCCCCAGGTTAGATGACTTGCTGATTTTACTAAATCTATTTTGCTAGAATTATCTATTGGTTGCAACTAAAAATACTTGTTGTTTTCTGCATAGTTGGAGCTACTATAAACTTTAGTTGCGCTACCTAAAAGTATTTAGTAGTTTTAATATATAACCTATTAAAAATAGGAAGGCATTTAGTAGAAGAAACTAAATGCATAAGCTGTATTTGGTATCCTTACCATGCTATTTAAACTTATTCTTTTGCTGTGTTACATACTTTTATTTGTAACAATAAATTCATGATCTTACTTAAATTGGATTAATGTATTTGCAAAAGCTACTATTTCCTATAGCTAACCTTAAAAGTTTATCTTGCTAAAAATGCGATTTAAAGATCCTTTTTTTTTGTTATAATAATGCCCTTACCATTTCATTTTTTGTGTTTTAACGGGTAAAATAAAAATTGATGTAAATTTGTACCTATTTTTATTTCAATAGAATTTATTTAATAATAACAAACTTAAACGATAACAAGATCAATCAGAAATCTAGTAGATACATATAGATTAAAGAAGTAATTTATAGTAGGTACCTACCATTTGCTTAAATATTTTTTGGTTTTAGAAATTCAGCTAAAAATATAACTAAAAAATTGTTAGTTGCGTCAAGACACAGTTTTCAAAATTTAAAAAGTTTTATGCGTCCGCTTAGTTTTAAACCCGTTCTATCAATTGCACTACGGAGTTTCCAGACAGTAGCAATGTCACATTAAAATCAAATAATTGTTGTTGCTATTCTTTCTTCTAGAGGGCATCAAAGGTCTAAAAAAAATGAGGTTGATTAGTGTATATCTAGTAAAAGTTTATTAGTAGTTTTTGTTAGAGGTCATTAAAAGAATAAAGCCAAAGTCCCATGCATTCGGTGTCCCGTGCAAAATTTAAAAAATCTGGGGTTATAAAAACTTTAAAATTTTTAAATTTCTGTCACTAGTATTTGTTTTGTGCAACCTCTTAACCGAGAAGATTTTTTAAATTGACAGATAAAGAGTAATAAGACACAGTTACAGGCGAAAAATACATTTTTAGATATTTTTTTCAGTTTTCTCTTTGATAACACGAGAACCGAATTGGTCTTGAAACGTTAGAGTCGTATATTAATACGTTTTCTATAGATTAAGGTTCTGCAAAAACAAATAAGTATAAAACACTATAGATATAGGTTAGAGACCAAATATTATTATAGGTATAATAAAAGTCACTGACAATAACTTCTACAGGATTTTTGTTCTATATTTACTTTTATTAATTAAAAAATAATAATTTCCCTTTACTGTGCTGTAATATTTAAAAACTGGATTTTAAATTTGAATTCTTTAAAAGTCCACATTTGTATAGAATTTATAAAAACTACTAAACCAAAAAAAACACCCTCATAATAACATCTAAAAATTAATTGGCACTTACCTATTATTAATATTGTTTTAATTTCTGGATGACATCAAGCGTTCGTGGGATTATAAAAATAGTTGTTTGCCAAAATTTTTACATATTTATTAATCTGTATGCTCCAAGCTCCAAAATACACATAACAATATTGCGTCGGCTCTATCATTTGGATTAAATTCCATTTTAATACTGAAATAAAAGAATAATTATTGGTTATAAAATATCCCAGGACCAAATAGAATGCAGGGGCCGCTCGGCAGGGTGCCGTATCCACTGTAGGTACTTGCAATTAACTTTCAACTTACCCAAAAAATAATCAAGACACAAACACAAAAAAAAAAATTCAGGTATCCATAATTTGCGTAAAGCTAAATGTAATGCCGCTCCGCCATGTCGGAGCTAACGTGTAAATAGTGGTTTCGTTACGTATTCGAGTACGCCGACTCCTCGCGAACGATTACCTTGTTTGGTAATGTAGTTAAACATACTACTTCGTCTGAGTAGAATTTAATGGAGATATTGCTAAATCCACTAGAAAATTTGATGACCAGTAAGACTAAATATTATTTCGAGTTGTATCTAATAGATCGATGGCAGAAACTATTTAGCAAGAAACTTTTTTAGTTATCAATATGCCATTTAGTTAAATTAAATAAAATAATACTAATCCTTAATAGATTTCCATAGCAAAATGATTTTAGTTGCTACAAAACCCCTAATAGGCTAAAGTTGCACGTTTTTTTGGTACTTTAACTAAATAATTTGCCATTCTTACTCATTTCTTCTCAGCAAAGAAATTTAGTAAACTAATTTTCTCGGTGTATAATTGTTAGTACAAATTTGTTTTTGTCCATTTTTGTTGATATATAGGTATTCCAGAAGATCTGCAGTTGTACCCAACGTACTACTACCCTCCTGGAAACCATATTGTTGTAGATAAAATTTGCATGTTCATCCAATAAAGTCAACTAGCCTTTTTATATAACTTTTTCCACTATTTTTGAAAATGTACTCAAAACAGAGATTGGTCTACAATTAGTTAATTCTTTTTGTAATATTTTTTTTAAATACTTATAGGTGTAATTTTTGCACATTTTAATTCATCAGGAAACTCATCACTTTTCAAGATATCATTTACTAGCCTAAACTAAAATTACATCCTGTTTAGTGACACGGTCTTTCTCAGATGAACAATTATTCTTCAAAGTTTTCACAAAATTTTATGTTTCCATAAGATCTGTTGGGTTAAAGAATATTGTCAGTGTGGTTTCCTCATCTTTGAAGTGACCTGTTGTTATCTTAGGTATTTTTGACAATAGGTTTTTTCCTACTTCTGAAAAGTATTTATTAAATTTATGTGCTATGTCCCGATCATCCTTCAACAGTTTTCCTTCCAAGCTTTTTATTTGTACTGTTTTTTTTTATTTAGTTTTGTTTTTAGAACATAAGTCATTTACTATATTCCAGATTTTATTTGTTTCTCTAGCGACCTCATTTAATTTTTGCTCTGTCCATTGCTTTTTTAGTTTTTTCTCATATTATTTACTTCATGTTTGATATTTTTAAAATCTTTTTCTGTTTCTTTATTCCTTATTTTTTTCCATCGTATATACAGTATGTCTGTCTTTCATTTTTTGTATAAATTCAGTTTTAACCTAGTAATTATTATTATTTTTTTTATATTGTATTCTTTTGTACATTATTTTCTTGTTAGTTCACAGAAAGAAGCAATGTTTTTATGCTGTAATGCTGACTGTGCACTTTCTATACATTTTTGAAATAATAATTTAGATTTTTTGATTATTTCTTTTTGTTCACTATTACATTTTTATTTAGTTTTATATACAACATTTTTTTTTATACATGTTAAAAATTCTATTGTAGTATTTTTACACATTTATTCATATTATATTAACAATTTAATATGAACAAAAATAACGAACATGTTAAAGACTTACTCTTGTAAGTAAACTTTGTCAAAAATCAACACATATAAAGTAATGACTACTTATTTGAGTATTTTAATTTTGTTCACAATATTCTTAAGCTTAATTTGTTATTTATGAGTTTATATTCTTTTACTATTCCGGTGTCTTTTAATAGGTTTAGGTTCATATCACCAACAATACCGCAGGGTGTTTTTTGAGTATCCATAATAATTGCATTAATTTGATTTATAAATTAATAAATTTGATTAAATTTCGTTTTTTGCTATCATTAATTTCATCAAATAATTTTTTTAACTTTACGTAATTGCTACTCAAAGAGTATTTGGCCGCTTTTTAAAGAAAAAAACGAAATAATAATAAGAAAATGAAATTCATATATTAACTAATGTTTTCTCTTAAATAAACGAGCCAAAAAAAAATTATATTAATTAAGTACATGTGGTCAGTTTTTTTTTGTTTGTAAGTAATAAAGTAATCAAATCATTAAAATCCGTTTATCGACCAACCCCATCCCCTCCTCACCATCAAGATAAAATCCTAGCTACGCCAATGCGATACTCGATGATTTTTTGTTTTTGTTTATTATTAATATGTACATTTGGTGCCAGTATCTTGGATCTTTTGGTAGGTTTAATTTTGATTTAATTTTTATTTACGTCTCCGTCATTTTATGCTACGCAGCTATATTTATAAATCAACCAGTGGTGGCGTGGCAGACCAGAAAAAAAAAATATTTTATTTCAAAAAAGTTTTGGATATCTTCAGAACAAAATAGCTTTGTTCGTGGTAAGGATTTTGAACCGATTCGGGAATATTCGCATGCGCAGTTCAAATAAGGACGTTCGCGGATTTCTAGTTATAGTTCCATGATACGTGGAGAAGTAACATTCAGTTACAGATCCATTGTAAACTTATTCTTTCGGTTTCGCGGATTTAACAAGAATTGTTATTTCGGAGTTCAGACATGCCCCCTTTCAAATTTAACTATCACAATTTTCTTATGATTAGGTTTCATGTTTTGTTCTGAATTTTAAGTGATTCTTCCGAAATCGTTCGAGATAAAAACAAATTCCGAACCAATTAATTATCAAGAATGCGTACTACAACAATCCTGAATTAACTTTGTACTGGTTCTAAATCGGCTCAGAATCCTTACCGCGAACCAAGCTAATAATATCTTTCAAATCCAGTAAAAGTTTAAAGGGAGGAAGAGTCAAAACTTTAAATTAATTAAACAAGCTTACTTTTATACTCATTGTACTATTCCCACATATTATACAGGATGTCTTGGATCTAAATGTACATACGTCACCAGGAGATAGTGAACATCTTGGGAGTTCTAAATAATCTAACTTTAGTGGGTCAATCTTCCCTCGTTACCTAGATACAGAGTGTTTTGTCATGTTTGGCTCATTTTTGTTTTTGCCATCATTCTTTTAGCACCTGGTATAATATGTTCATACTCGGTGGAAATATTTTAAGTACCTATCGCTTTAAGATGCCGTATAAACTTTTTTGAAATTCAGGTCCGGACTTAAAAAAATAGACTGATTTTATTTTTGTTTAATTCATTCATTCATCATTCATTGTATATCTTATTTTTGAATTTTTTTTTTAAAGACCCATAAAAAACTACTTCTATAGATATACCTATCAAAAGTGCCACACTCACCACTCAATCATAATAAATAGCTGTTCTTTAGATATTGAAAAAAATAAAAAATATTAACTGTTTTTATAACGACAATAATACCAATAATAGGACAAATAACAATAAAATAATTATTTGAGAATATTTTCAAAATGCCTCCATTAACTTCACATTTTCTTCCTCTGATATTTAAATTTGAAACTGCACTTCTGATTACATGTGGTATATTTTTTATTTCCTGAAATGAAGTGATAATGAGTTGCATGAGCTGGTCACGTGTGGTAATTTCATTCTCGTAAACTAAATTTTTCATATACCCCCAAAAAAATAAGTCCAATGGGTTAAAGCCAAGAATGGGGCCCCCCGCGACCTATCCATCTGTTGGGATATCTATTGTTTAAAAATCCGGAAACAAGTCTTGCATAATGGGGAGGGGCTCCATCGTGTTGGAAATACATTCCTCTTAAAATAGCATTCTCATTTTAAAGAAGATTTGGCAAAATATTTTCTAAAAAGTGTAAATATTGGTTTCCACCTAACCTTCCGTCAAAAAAGTGTGGGCCAATCAATTTACTATTGATTATACCCGCCCAAACATTTACTGAAAATCTATGTTGCGAATGCGACTGCCTAATAGCATTTGGATTTTCTAGAGACCATAGATGACAATTTCTGGCATTGTTGACGCCATCTCTGGTAAACTCAGCTTCATCGGTCCACAAAGTGCGGTGAAGATCTCTTTGGTGCCTTCTAATCCACTCACAAAAGACCAACCTGTTAGCATAGTCACCTGGTTCCAACCTTTGTACCTCTTGAATATGATAAGGATAAAGGCCATCCTTTCGTATTGTTAAATGGGTTATTTTTTGCGTTATATGCAGACGTCTAGCAACTTTTCTTGTGGATATTTTTGGATTTTCTTTAATCAAATTTAAAATGTCTTCTTCTTATTAAACTGGTTGTCTCACAGGCTGATCAATATTATTTTGTGTCGGAAAATGTCCTTGTTCGCAAACAAAAGAAAATACATTTGAAAATGTTTGATGGTTTGGACATCTTCTTCCAGGAAACATTAATTCATATTCTTAAAAAGCGACTCATCCGTTGCCGTCGCAAAAACCATATACAAATATTATGTCAGCGTATTCTTGGTTTAAAAATTGATGGGGCATTTTAAACGAGAAATAAATGTTAAATAAAAATGTCTTAATAACACCCAAAAATCTGACAGGTTACAACTGGCAATGACTTTTTATTATGCTTGGTTGCCCCCCAATATTTTGTTTTTTCTTAGATGACTTAGCCATATGGAGTCCAATTGAATTGAACATTTCCAAAATTTTTACAAGCCGATATTTTATTACTTTTGTATTTTTCTTGTTATTGTTATTATTAGTAGTAATAGTAGTAACAAGTTTTATTTTATTATTGTCGTTAAAAAATCAGTTAATATTTTTAATTTTTTCCAATATCTAAAAAAAAAGCTTTTTTATTATGATTGAGTGGTGAGTACGGCACTTTTGATTGGTATATCTTTAGAAATAGTTTTTTATGCGTCTTTCAAATAAAAAAATAAAATTTTCAAAAATAAGATAAATTGAAAAAATAAAAAAATTTAATAAAACAAAAACAAAATCAGTCTATTTTCTTAAGTCCGGACCTGAATTTAAAAAAAAGTTTATACGGCATCTTGAAGCGATAGGTAGGGTAAATGCAGGAGAGTTGCCGCATCAGAAGAGATGCCGCATTTGTCGTATTAGCCCTAATACGTAAAAAGTTAGACAACCAAGTATACCTGTGATGAGAGTCAACCCATTAGTGAATAATTAGTACAGCGGCAGTGTTCGTTTCTTAAAGTATCGCTTGCTATTCCGATATCTACCAAGATAAGAATACATTTTTATTACAAAGTTTGAAGTACGGTTGTAATAAGTGTGATAATTTGAAACTCGGTCGCTTTATTTTATGTTTGAAAGTTTTTACGGTATTTTGAGGTTAGTGTTTACACGTATCATGATAATAATATATTTTCTAGCGTTTACAGCCGGTGACCTTGATAAGCAGGCGCGGCAACAAAAAGGACAGTTGCCGCATTATCAGTAAGGAGAGACGCCGCATACTATTTTTCCAATGTTATTGTTTTTCTATGAGTTTTATTATATTAAAAATACCATTTTTATTCAGAAAAATGCCAAGAAAATATCAAAGGAAAGTAAATGCACGCTCAAGGTCCCAGTGGACCGAAGAACAATAATTGCAAGAAGCAATTAACAAAGTTAGATCCGGTGAGATAACCAAAAGAGGAGCTCATAGGCGTTATGGTGTGCCGCCAAAAACCGTTGTACGCAGAATGGCTAGTGGTAAATTTTGCAAAGGGAGTCTTGGACCAGAAGGTAAACTTTACTTCCGAAATGCCAGATGAATGTCTAATAAATATTGTTAACATCATACGAAAATATTCAAACAAAAAAGTCTCGCCTTAATCCTAAAGATAAAAAGCCCAAAGTGGCAGAAAAGAAGAAAAAAACACAGAAAAAACTAGAAAAAAAAACAGTGGAGCGATAGCGATGAAGAGATCCTAGCAAATAAGATTATAAAAAAAGATTAAAACAAGGAACGCTGCGTGGAATGTTTCTAAGCTATTCCCGAATACAATTTTAAATCATCAAGATATACGAAGCAGCTGTCATAACTTAAACCTGTCATTGCTATAGACATTACTTTAGAAAATGAACTAGGGCTAATTTTCAACCCCATTGGAAGGCGGGTCATTTAATATTGTCCCCTATCGGTCGTAAATGCTGTGTACGGCCGACTCGACTTTTCCAAGGGTACTTGGTAGTATCCCTGAGAAAGGTCTAAATGCAAGAAATACATAGCTCCTGATAATGAATCTAAAATTTCAGTTATAGACGGAAGTGGAAAATTTTCATCATCCTTTAATTTTTTATTAAGAAGACGAAAGTCAATTACAACTCTAAAGCGTTTAACGCCTGTTTGATCGGCTTTTTTAGGCACAACCAATAAAGGTGTGGACCACTCGGATTTGGTCTCCTCGATAATCCCGTCTTTTAACATTTGGTCAATTTGCTTATGTATTTCCGCTTTTTGCGCGTGGGGCAATCTATATGGTTTAACAAATGACGGTGAAGCGTCTGGTTTAAGTCGTAATGTCTGCTTGTATATATTGGTAGTAGAAAGAGGGTCATCAGTTAAATGAAAAATGTCTGAATATTTTGCACATATTTTTTGGATCGAAAAATGTTCCTCTCTAGTTAAATGTTTGGTATTAATTAATTTTAGCAACCTATCTACGCGTTCTACCGAATTATTCTCTGTTTCAAGAAAACAACAAGTTTCATAATCACTAAAATTTACAAGTTTCGGATAAAAATTTTGTAACGTAACTTCTGTGTCGCGTGTATTTAAAATTTTAATAGGTATCATGTTATTTTGCGGCCGGACTAAAACACTTGCTATGAAAAAACCATATCCTATTTCTTCAGGTAAAACAATACAATCCTTATTTTTGTTAATTTTGCAAAATTTAATTACCTCGCATCTTGCAGGTATTTGAAAATATGATTTTTCTTTTGAAAACATTGGTAATGAAATAATATTTTTATTAAATAGAAATGAAAAATTAAAATTTTCGTAATTTATTTTTGCATTATATTTTCGGAAAAAATCTGATCCTAAAATACCGTTTATTTTATTTTCGAAGCTATCTATAACATGGAAGTCATGTTTTAAATTAGCATTATTTAAATTCAATGTCATGTTTACAATACCTGGCGAAAATGTTGAACCTGCAACACCGTTTATTTTTATTTTCTTTCCGGTGTTTATTTATAAACTTATTAAATATAACACTTATAGTGGCGCCCGTATCGATCAACAAATTTAAAACAATATTATTATAATTTACTTTGATAAAATTTAAACCATTTAAATTTAAAATAACAGATTCAAAATTTTCTTTCGCCTCGAAAAAACTGATCAGCTAATGTGGATTTTGTACTGTCACCCTCGCAAGTATGTTCATCCCGCATGCAATATGCCCTATTATTTTTTTGAAAATTTTGACCACGATTTTGAAAATTCCTATATTGACCCGAATTATTATTATAGTTTTGTTGCTGAGTAGAGCCTGTGGGTCTCTGTCCATATCTTCCCGAATTTTCACGAAATCCCGAATTTCCACGAAATTGGCAGTTTTGTCCATAACGCCTGTTATTGTTATTATAATTATTATTATTTGAAAAAGATTTAAAATTTGTCCGATTTTGTTGTAGAGAACCATTATTTGCGCGCCTATTTTGAAAATGGAATACCCGATGAGTTCCCGTCTCTTTCCTTTCAAGTTGCTTATCCTTAGCTCCCTTTATCGCATCACGTAAATTATCATAGTTCCGGGCTTTAACAATAGTGCGCATATCGCTACTCTGCAGACCATTTGCGAACACGTTAATGGCAATTTTCTCATTGACCGAAGCTAACACCTGTACAATTTCGTCATTCCCGTCAGATTGTGCAATGGTTAAGTCCAGAAGTAAATCTTCAATATTTTTACCAAACTCTTCAATCGATTTACCTCCTTGTTTAGCACTGTTCAATCTGGCGGATAATGTTCCCGCTGACTGCTTGGAGAGAAAATGAGTTTTTAAAGCAACTATGAGATCTTGATTTGTTGCGTATTCCTTTTGTAACCGAATTTTCGCGTTACTTGTTAATCGAGCTTTAAGAATATAATTCGTCAAACTCTTTTTCCCTGCAACGTCCAATAATGAGTCGTATAACTTGATACCGTCAATTAACTCTTTAGTCGTTTTTTCTGTACCGTCCATGCGTGGTAACAGAGTCGCGGCAGTTTTTAAATCAAATTTTTCCGTCATGGCTTCGGCTGAAGAATCAGAATCGGGGATAATATCTTCAACAGATTCTGTTTCTTTCGCTTGGGCCTCTTTTAACCTTTCCGACAAAACCTCACTGATAGCCTGTAAATATTGATTCAAAAGATTGACATATTCCTTAACTTCGGCTAATTGTTCGGTTTTGTTCGGGTCCCTATTAAAAGCAGTTTTTAAATTTTCGAATTCCCTAACAAAATTATCTACTTCTTTTAACTTACTAAGTGTATTTTTTACAGTGCGCCTTTCTTGAGGGTCCTCTTTTAAATTCCTATGGAACACTTTTAGCTCTTCTAACAGGTATCGGGACTCCTTTACTTCCATACGTTGTCTCCTTGGGCTGTTGCTGCTGTCGGATTATCGGCTAGACTGTCTCTTGGCTTTTGACTACCTCTTTTCTTATTTTAGCTGTTAGTAGTTTCCTGCATTTACTGACAAGGTACGCCAATATACATATACATGCCAATGTACAGACGGCTATCCCCAGGATATCCTTAATGGCCCATTCTTTCTGCATTAATTTGATAATTTAAATAATTTAACCAGTCGTAGTCGTTCAATTTCGCGGAAATTTTTAGCCGGTATTTTGACTATTTTTTTTGTTTATTAAGGTTTAACATGGTTTTATTGAATTCAGTTAAAGTTTAAAGTCAAATTAACCCGAAAAAACAATGAGTGCGTCGTCGGATATAAAATACACCGTGGAATTTTTGAAAAAATCTTTTAGCAAGTTACCGTTGGAAGAGAAAGTGATTGTCAAGAACATTGAAAGACCTAAACCTGCTATTAACATCACATTAAAATATTTACTAAAAATTATTGACCAAATTTGGGCGTGGTCTTAAAAAAAAAATTTGTGCACCCCCCCCCCCCCCCCCCCCGTTAAAATGTCACGAGCCGCCACAGGACTTCAGCACCCCCAGTGTTGACCGTCTAACTACGCCTATGACTATTGTCTTAAAAATACAAAATCACAAAAGGTTTATGTTGTTTTAATAAGTAATCATCAACGATTAATTCAAAATAATGGGTAAAAACCAAGAAATTCTCTGAATATTGGCATTATCGCACACAAAACATTTGCTTTTCTTGTCAACTCCTGGGCAGTCGGTATAGCACCAGCTCATACATCTTTGGCAGCGAATCCATAAAAGTATGATGGCCTCAGAAGGCGACATTAACCAACCACCAAGGGATCAACATACTTTAAATGCATTAGCCTTTTAAATATAATAAAATTAACTTCACAACTATGCCCAATAACTTTTGTGCGATACTAAAAGAGTAAATATAGGTAACCTAACTAACACCAATCTTGTTAGAAAAAAAATACAAACGCCTACGAAAATATTCTTGAGAGACCTTATTTATTTTTATGTATTATATTTTATTTCACTTTATTTCAATCGACACTGTTATGTCTGTTAATTGGCACTTTTAAGTGTCAATCTTCTTTAACTGAAACACACTTTATTATAGTTACAAAAATAGGTTTATTATTTGGTAACGGCTGCCTAGGTCAGGCCGGTTTATTAACATAAAAATTGTACACTCTTAATTTCAACCAATCAGAAGCTTGATTTTCCTTCGGTTACCATAGAAACCTAACGAATAACCCGAAATTTTTTACTTTTGTGGTAAAATTAATAAATGAAAATTTTCCTGAAACGTCATTTCAAAGATATTTCAAGTTACTTATCAAAGATTCATATAACTTAAGCTGGAAAATTATATTTTAGAACTTGGCCATATTAAAGTAGATATGTACATGCTTCAAAAATATTGACAAAAATGATGTTTCACCGCGTTTAGTTGAATGAAGTTAATAAAAAATTAATATATAAAATGTTTTTAAGTTACTTATCAATGATTTATATAACTAAAGCTGGAAAATTATATTTTATTTCACCAACATTTTTTCAAACACAATCTAAATCGAATTATACACAAAATTAACTACAAGACTCGCTCAATTAATAATTGTAAACGTATACGTAACTAATAGAATAGACTGTTACACGTGACAACCGTAGATTGTTTTGTTATTCCATGGCTCATTATGATATTAGTTTCAGTAATATAACACTTGCTGTATAAAAAGACTTTTAAAAGGACATTTTATACAGCAAGTGTTTGGATAGCCGTAGGTAGAGTTAGTTAGGTTAAGTACCTATTGCTATGTTAATCAGTAAAATGTTTTCCGCATAAACTGTTTGTTGTATATAGTGGATGCTTCTTTGGAACTTCTAGTTCTGTCTGCATCCCAAATGTAATAATAATAATAATAATAATAATAATAATAATAATAATAATAAAAAAATTAATTTTTACGTAGGTTTTTTAGAGTGTAAAATTTTCTTACCGAATATCCCACGTGCTTTAATTAATAACCGCTAATGTTTTCTCGATCATGAATGTTTTTAGAACCTCAGAAAAATTTCCGGTAATAATTTAATCACTAGGGATATTAAAAAAGGATCAAGGGAGTCATGCGATGCCGACGGTCCCTTTATGGTTGTGGCAAGACTGGCTGGTCGAGCTGTTATATGCACTGAGAGAAAACTTTGATTACCATAACTAAAATTTTAATAATTACAACCAAGATATCGACATAGCATATGGGACAATGTAGTTGCTTGGTTACCTTTATTAAAGAAATTATACAGCTGCGCTTTAGTTACCGTTATTAAAGAAGTTTGATTATTTACATAATTAAACATACTGATTATCATAATCAGAGGGTAATTGTAGCTGTTATTAAAGCCACTGATTACCACAACTAAGCTTTTGTTAGTTTTACTAAGGAAATTTAATAATGGTAATATGAGTTACTCAATTATGACAATACACTTATTGTATTATGGTTATTCGTTTACTTTAATAAAAGCGCATTCGCCAGATAATTTAATTTTACTGTATATAGCGCGCTTTCGCCATTTTATGTACAGGGTTACTGACTATTTTGACCACTGCCTTAAGAAAAGTATTTGCTTGTAGTTGGGCAGTGAAGTGAATTGAATGTAAGTTGAATAAAAACACTAAGAATGTAACAAAACTTTAAACAATTAAGAAAATACTTTACACATATACGGGAAAATAATGTAAATAGGATTTTTTTATAATGTAACAAATAAAAAAATATGTTAACCTGCATAATATAGATAATAAGTACAACATATTGAATAGATTGGGTACAATTTCCTTTTAAACATTTATTTCCAAATCCACAGATAACCAAGCTTAAAGGGTGGTAACAATATAGTCAATAAAACTGTACAATGTATATTTTTACTCTTACCAGTACTTACATAATTAAAAGTTTGTTATAATTTGTTTATTCATTTATTTTAAAAAATAGTAACAATTTTTTCCTATGCCAATT
This sequence comes from Polydrusus pterygomalis, assembly GCA_963969555.1. Classification (NCBI taxonomy): domain Eukaryota; kingdom Metazoa; phylum Arthropoda; class Insecta; order Coleoptera; family Curculionidae; genus Polydrusus; species Polydrusus pterygomalis. Next base: position 128,960,871 of record OZ018376.1, read on the forward strand.
TTATAAACATATAACAGAATATCTCTCTGAAACTTGGAATATAACTATAAAATCGTATAATGGGGTACCAGGCTTTTTACTGCCCAGTTACCCCGCCGGAGTCAGAGCAGACACATTTGGTGCAAAAAGGTTTTAAGAAAATGTTTTTAAAAAATGTGTGTTCCCGGTATAGAGAGGTGCTACTGTAGCCAACACGTGTAGGATGGGAAATGAATCTGAACTTGAAATTGTAAAAGGGGGGAACAAATTACAAGCGTTTTGGCGGTCAAAATGAAGAATCTTCAAGTATGCCAGGAGTTTTATAAAAAATTTGTAAAAGTTATAAAGGAGAAAAGCTCGATTAAGGTTCAAAATTGCTTAAAATACTAAAAATCACTTAAAATACTAGATACAATCAATACAATCCCTATAAAATAGAAAGAAAATTACATTTAGAAATATGTTGCTGAAAGGTTTGAAAATAGGCATCATAAGTATTTGTGTGACGACCTCTGTTGGTAGGTTTATATTATTGGTAAAAGTGTAACTCAGTATTTCGACAAAGTAAAAAGTGACTATCACAGTGCCATCTATGAGTAAGAGGTATTTAATATAAGACCTTTTGGTTTGTCGGTAAAGTAAATTAGATAACGTAGAGATGTTAAAATTGTTGCTGAAAATTAATTAGTCGCGGATAAAAGCAGACCAATTTACGATCACCCAAATTGTGCTTGCGAGTGGCCCTTACCGTAGCCGACGCCATAAAGAAGTGACGAAGAGTTAGTCACAGATGGCCCTGAAAATAGGTTATGTTATAAATATTGAAAATCAATTAAAATAGAAATGAAAAAGATAAAGCAGAAAAAAGGGGGCAAAAGGATTCAGAGAAGGGTCAGTTGAGTCATGAAAAGTTGAGGGAATTAAAAAAACTTGTGAAACTATGTTGAATTTGGTCATTTAGACAGATAATATTTAAATTTTTTAAAGTTTTATTGATTTCCAGAATCTCCAAGAGATCGAGTTTGTTACCCTTAGTGAGATATTTAGTGTGAAAGTCTGGTATAAAGTTGTGTTTATTCGAATGAATGTGTCTAGAAAAGTTGGATTTAATTTTAGAGGGAGAGAGGTCCTGATTCTGAGCCTTTTCTAATTCCCTGCAGTGCTCCCTTATTCTTGTAGAGAACTTACGACCTGTTTGACCGACATAAATCGCAGAACAGCCTTCCGTTGAACACGAAATGCTGTACACGCCTGACCTATCAGAAATGGGGACATGGTCTTTCGAACTACCTAGGAACCTTTTTAAAGAGTGTTGTGTTTTGAATGCAATGTCAATATCAAATGAGTTGAAGATTTTTTTAAGTTTGTACGAGATGGGGCCCCAGAACGGTAATGAATAATTTTTTTTTGAGGTTGTGTCTTTAGACAAAAGATTTTTGTTTAGAAATTTATTTAAGTGTTTATAATATATTTTATTGATCACGTTGAGAGGAAAGCCGTTATTAGTACCTATTTGTCTGATGAGACTCAGTTCTGTTTTAAATTCGTTATCTCCAAGGGGGATAGCAAAAAGTCTGGAAAAGAATGAGTGGAACGAGGCAAACTTTTGATTGTGTGGATGATTAGAGTGGTATGAGATGATCGAATCTGTACTAGTAGGTTTGTGATAGATAGAAAATTAAATTTTATTGTTCTTTTTGGTTAATTTTAGATCTAAGAAAGCAATAGAATTGTCTACTTCCTCTTCAGACGTGAATTGGCTGGATGTATAGAATTCAAAAAAGTGATGAAAGACTGAAGGTCTTGTTCAGTACCGGTAAATATTGCAAAAATATCATCCACGTATCTTCTTATGAAGAGTATATGTTTAAAAAGAGGATGAGTTTTTATTTTGGATTCAATGAAAGACATAAAAATTTCTGCGAGCAGGGGGGATAAGGCTGAGCCCATGGCTAGCCCGGATATTTGTTTATAAAATTGGTTGTTAAATTGAAAAATGTTTTGTTTGAGAACTAAGTCTACTAGGATACAAATATTATTGACATGTTCGTGTTCCAAATTAGTGTTATCCGTAAGAAGTGTTTTAATTAGGTTTAGACATTCATATATATACTAGGAAATAAGTTTGTAACATCGAAAGATACTAGTAAAGAGGAATCCGGAATATGTATGTTTGTAAGGTCCTTAGCAAGATCTGAAGAATTTTTAACTGAGAAAGAACTTTTAATTTAGTTAGGTTAAGTAGAGTCTGATTAAGCCAAATACTGAGTTTGTAACAAGGTGAGCTACAGTAAGACACAACAGGGCGAACAGGTATATTCTGCTTGTGAATCTTGGGGAGACCATAAAGCAGAGGGGTTGAAGGGTTTATAGGTGTGAGCTTGTATTTATTAGTTTTAAAATGAATAAGAGTGTCATTGGTTTGTTTTAAGGTGGTTTTGAACAATTGAAAAAATGTATCTAATGGATTATTGGGAATTAAAGAAAAATCATCGGAAGAGAGGAAATTATTAACCTTTTCAATATATTGTGGTCTCTCCAAAATTACCAAGCAGTTGCCCTTGTCAGCTTTTGATATAACTAAATTGTTGTCAATAATTTTGGATTTAAGAGATTTAAGGGTTTTATACTCATTGTCATTCCTCAACTGGGGGATACCATTATAAAATTGATTAAGGGATGTAGTACAGAGAGATCTCAATGTGTCTTTCTTAACGGATTCATGAGAAGTTGAAATGATGTTTTCACAATCAACAGCAATGACTTCTAAGTCTCTAGTATCAGGCTGAAAATGAAAATTGTACTTAAGACCCAAATCAAGTAAACTCACTTCGTGCTCTTCGAATTGAGTACTGCTTAGGTTAAGCGTTCTCTCATTGAACCTAAAACCATCGACATTTGAAATGTTTAAAGTTTCTTCGTTTAATTCAGATTTAAAAAAAAATTTATCTGAACTAAACGAAGAAACTTTAAACATTTCAAATGTCGATGGTTTTAGGTTCAATGAGAGAACGCTTAACCTAAGCAGTACTCAGTTCGAAGAGCACGAAGTGAGTTTACTTGATTTGGGTCTTAAGTACAATTTTCATTTTCAGCCTGAGACTAGAGACTTAGAAGTCATTGCTGTTGATTGTGAACACATCATTTCAACTTCTCATGAATCCGTTAAGAAAGACACATTGTGATCTCTCTGTACTACATCCCTTAATCAATTTTATAATGGTATCCCCCAGTTGAGGAATGACAATGAGTATAAAACCCTTAAATCTTTAAAATCCAAAATTATTGACAACAATTTAGTTATATCAAAAGCTGACAAGGGCAACTGCTTGGTAATTTTGAAGAGACCACAATATATTGAAAAGGTTAATAATTTCCTCTCTTCCGATGATTTTTCTTTAATTCCCAATAATCCATTAGATAAATTTTTTCAATTGTTCAAAACCACTTTAAAACAAACCAATGACACTCTTATTCATTTTAAAACTAATAAATACAAGCTCACACCTATAAACCCTTCAACCCCTCTGCTTTATGGTCTCCCCAAGATTCACAAGCATAATATACCTGTTCGCCCTGTTGTGTCTTACTGTAGCTTACCTTGTTACAAACTCAGTATTTGGCTTAATCAGACTCTACTTAACCTAACTAAATTTAAAAGTTCTTTCTCAGTTAAAAATTCTTCAGATCTTGCTAAGGACCTTACAAACATACATATTCCGGATTCCTCTTTACTAGTATCTTTCGATGTTACAAACTTATTTCCTAGTATATATATGAATGTCTAAACCTAATTAAAACACTTCTTACGGATAACACTAATTTGGAACACGAACATGTCAATAATATTTGTATCCTAGTAGACTTAGTTCTCAAACAAAACTTTTTTCAATTTAATAACCAATTTTATAAACAAATATCCGGGCTAGCCATGGGCTCAGCCTTATCCCCCCTGCTCGCAGAAATTTTTATGTCTTTCATTGAATCCAAAATAAAAACTCATCCTCTTTTTAAACATATACTCTTCATTAGAAGATACGTGGATGATATTTTTGCAATATTTACCGGTAATGAACAAGACCTTCAGTCTTTCATCACTTTTCTGAATTCTATACATCCTGCCATAAAATTCACGTCTGAAGTGGAAGTAGACAATTCTATTGCTTTCTTAGATCTAAAATTAACCAAAAAGAACAATAAAATTTAATTTTCTATCTATCACAAACCTACTAGTACAGATTCGATCATCTCGTACCACTCTAATCATCCACACAATCAAAAGTTTGCCTCGTTCCACTCATTCTTTTCCAGACTTTTTGCTATCCCCCTTGGAGATAACGAATTTAAAACAGAACTAAGTCTCATCAGACAAATAGGTACTAATAACGGCTTTTCTCTCAACGTGATCAATAAAATATATTATAAACACTTTATAAATTTCTAAACAAAAATCTTTTGTCTAACCCACTCTTCTCGTCACTAGCAAACACAATTGACTTCTTGCAAACCAACCATCCTAATGCCGAAGTCGCTATCTTTGGTGACTTTAACGTCCACAATATCAACTGGCTCAAATACTCAAATACCAACGATGAACAGGGTCGTGAGGCGGAATCTTTTGCGATCAGTTCTGGTCTAACTCAACTCGTGGAAGAACCAACGCGAATTCCAGACCGAGATGGAGATTTTGCTAGTCTTTTAGATCTCTTTTTGACATCCAACCCTGACCTATACACAGTCACCGTTCATCCTCCATTAGGATCTTCCGATCACAAACTTATTTCAACTCTAAGCGAGCTGCCAATTTGTTCTGAACAACCTCCTAAACCTCGTAAAATTTGGCACTACACATCAGCTAGTTGGGAAGACCTAAGGGACCATTTTCGCACTTTTCCTTGGCTGGAAGTATGCTTCTCTTCAGATGATCCATCCGCTTGTGCTCAAGAGGTCTCCGATGTCATTCTTACTGGCATGGAAGCCTTTATTCCTTTCTCCAAGAAGCGCCCTTCAAATGGCAAGCCCTGGTTTAGCAAGAACTGCGAGCGTGCTGTCAGAGCTAAAAATCTAGCTTACCGACAATGGCGTAAAAATCCTACCGATGTGAATCGCACCATCTTTGTTACCGCTCGAAACCAGTGCAAGCAAACGATAGATCAAAACAAAGAGGCTCACAACATGAGGATCAAAAATAAACTTCTCGCCAGTCCTAACGGATCTAGGTCCTTTTGGTCAGTCGCTAAGGCCGTCAGTCAAAATTTTACCAAATCAAATATTCCACCGCTAACACGTTCTGACGGCACAATAGCAACCACGGCTAAAGATAAAGCGAACTTACTCGCAGAACTCTTTGCTTCACACTCCACGGTAGACTTTCAGGGAAAAACACCCCCGAACATTCCAGCAGTTCGATCGGAAATGACTGATATCGTATTCCGTCAGCGTCCTGTCAAACGAATTCTGAAGGGGCTCGATGCCAAAAAAGCTTCTGGTCCAGATGAAATTCCTATTATAGTGCTCAAGAAATGCGCCGATGAACTCACACCAGTATTTTGTAGACTTTTTAACTTATCCTACAAAAAAGGAATATTTCCATCTTGCTGGAAAAAGGCGCGAGTCCAGCCTATACCAAAGAAAGGCAAGAAAACCCTGCCAAACAACTATCGACCAGTCGCATTGCTTTCAGTTATATCAAAGGTGATGGAGAAAGCTATTAACCAACAACTTATAAAATACCTGGAAGGCCTTAAAATTATCAGCGACCATCAGTATGGTTTTCGTAAGTCCAGATCAACAGGAGACCTGCTAGCCTATGTCACTCATCTTTGGAGCAACGCAATCGAACATCATGGGGAGTCCCGGGCTATTGCACTGGACATCTCTAAAGCCTTTGACCGTGTCTGGCACGAGGGGCTCCTAAGCAAACTGCGTTCTTATGGTATGCCCGGTCGATTTTGTTCATGGTTGTCTAGCTTCCTCAAGGACCGCTCTCTGCAAGTGGCGATTGACGGGTTTCTCTCAGACACCTTCACCATCAATGCTGGTGTTCCTCAAGGGTCCATATTATCTCCCACTCTCTTCTTACTGTACATTAACGACCTTCTAGCGAAAACAGAAAATCCATTATATTGCTTTGCTGACGACAGCACACTTATCTCATCTTTTACTTTGAAACCTCAAACATCGGCTACTGACGCACATCTTCGCAGACAACATGAGGTATCACGCCTCAATAAAGACCTGGAAGAAATTTTGTCTTGGGGTGACAGTAACCAAGTCGAATTTAACGCTCAAAAAACCCAGGCTGCAGTTTTCTCTAAGAAGGTCAACATTGCAGAACCCGATATCGTTATGGCAGGACACGCAATTCCACTGACTTCGTCTATTAATTTGCTGGGTGTCAACCTTGGAGGAAATATGTCTTGGCATAATCACGTAGTGGCAATCGCCAGGGCAGCTTCTCAGAAGCTCGGTATACTTTTCCGTACCAAAAAGTTGTATACACCTCAACAACTTTTGATACTCTATAAAGCCCAGATTCGACCATCACTGGAATACTGCTCTCATATCTGGAGTTCTGCACCGAAGCATACCCTTCGGTTGTTGGATTCCATCCAAAGGAGAGCCGTTCGTCTAATCGGCGACCACGAGCTGACTAAGAACCTCGACAGCTTAGAACATCGAAGACAGGTTGGTGATTTGACTCTCTTCTACAGATATTTTCATGGCAAGTGTTCGACAGATATTGCCCGCTCGATTCCACCTAGAGTAATGCATAGCAGAAACACACGACGAACCACTGCCGCCCATCCCTATGTGGTTCAACTTAGTACACCCCGAACATCATTGTTTCAGAACTCTTTCATTTGGAGGACGTCATCTTTGTGGAACGGCCTTTCTGAGACCGTGTTTCCAACCGAATATAACCTCCAACGATTCAAGAACAACGTGAATCGCTTTCTTCGCACACGCACCGCTCCCAGAGCGCCTTAAAGGATTTTCCTATAGTGCTTGTGCTCGATCATAAAAAAAAAAAAAAAAAAAAAAAAAAAAAGACACAACCTCAAAAAGATATTATTCATTACCGTTCTGGGGCCCCATCTCGTACAAACTCAAAAAAATCTTCAACTAAATGTATATTGACATTGCATTCAAAACACAACACTCTTTAAAAAGGTTCCTAGGTAGTTCGAAAGACCATGTCCCCATTTCTGATAGGTCAGGCGGGTACAGCATTTCGTGTTCAACGGAAGGCTGTTCTGCGATTTATGTCGGTCAAACAGGTCGTAAGTTCTCTACAAGAATAAGGGAGCACTGCAGGGAATTAGAAAAGGCTCAGAATCAGGACCTCTCTCCCTCTAAAATTAAATCCAACTTTTCTAGACACATTCATTCGAATAAACACAACTTTATACCAGACTCTCACACTAAATATCTACACTTTTGCACTAAGGGTAACAAACTCGATCTCTTGGAGATTCTGGAAATCAATAAAACTTTAAAAAATTTAAATATTATCTGTCTAAATGACCAAATTCAACATAGTTCCACAAGCTTTTTTAATTCCCTCAACTTTTCATGACTCAACTGACCCTTCTCTGAATCCTTTTGCCCCCTTTTTTCTGCTTTATCTTTTCCATTTCTATTTTAATTGATTTTTAATAATTATAACATAACCTATTTTCAGGGCCATCTGTGACTAACTCTTCGTCACTTCTTTATGGCGTCGGCTACGGTAAGGGCCACTCGCAAGCACAATTTGGGTGATCGTAAATTGGTCTGCTTTTATCCGCGACTAATTAATTTTCAGCAACAATTTTAACATCTCTACGTTATCTAATTTACTTTACCGACAACCCAAAAGGTCTTATATTAAATACCTCTTACTCTTAGATGGCACTATGATAGTCACTTTTTACTTTGTCGAAATACTGAGTTACACTTTTACCAATATTATAAACCTACCAACAGAGGTCGTCACACAAATACTTATGATGCCTATTTTCAAACCTTTCAGCAACATATTTCTAAATGTAATTTTCTTTCTATTTTATAGGGATTGTATTGATTGTATCTTGTATTTTAAGTGATTTTTAGTATTTTAAGCAATTTTAAACCTTAATCGAGCTTTTCTCCTTTATAACTTTCACAAAATTTTTATAAAACTCCTGGCATACTTGAAGATTCTTCATTTTGACCGCCAAAACGCTTGTCATTTGTTCCCCCCCTTTACAATTTCAAGTTCAGATTCATTTCCCATCCTACACGTGTTGGCTACAGTAGCACCTCTCTATAACGGGAACACACATTTTTTTAAAAAAATTTCTTAAAACCTTTTTGCACCAAATGTGTCTGCTCTGACTCCGGCGGGGTAACTGGGCCGTAAAAAGCCTGGTACCCCAACTGTTTTTACTTTTTAACCAAAAGTTAAGCTAATCTACCACACTTCTTAAATTTCATTTACTACATTCCCCTTTCTATTTTTTACAGATGCATTGACCCAAAAAACAACTTTTTTCTTTTTCTTTTCTTTACATCTCACCCCAACATTTTCACATGTTTCTGACTGGGCTTAATAAAACTCAGGATGTTTCAGTAATTTAATAATGCTTTTTACAGATATGTTTTTCAAAACTCCCTAATTTTTACTACCCTATAATTTTCTGCACGGCACAGTGTGCTTCTACACTTAAACCTCGACTGTTCAGTATGCTGGAGTCTTGAGTGTCGACGGCTGTATCTCACCATTATTGGTAATGGGGGTAGTTACCCCCCCCCCCCCCATGAGCAATTTTTTTTATTACATTTTTTTTATTTGAAAGTTGGAAATCGAGAGCAATAAATTTTTGATTGATTTTCTTGTGAAAAAAACTGTATCATTAAAAAAATCTCATAACCCCCCACCAGAATCATTACCCCCCCTCCCGACACACACACAAAGATCAACTCCAGATACGCGCCTGTCTGGGTTTTAAGTTAAACCATAGTTAAAAGCAAAAATATATGATGTGTTCATATTCATAAACTTGTATTTTTTACCTACATTTTACGTTTCTAACATAGAAGTACTAAAAAACTTGTTATTGTGATAGCAACATCATTGAATAGAATTGGAATACAAATTACAGGTTTATAACATGAGATATGTAGTTAAGAAACTCTTATCAATTATATAAATTGTTTACATTATCTCTTTATATAAATACGTTCTCTGCCCTAGAGTGCTTCACTTAATTTTCGACTTTCAAGTAGTTAAGTCCTTATTTGCTTTATTTTGCTAAAAGTTGTAATTGTACTTTTTAATAAAGTGTGTTTTTAAAAACAAAGTGTTGTGTTCCATAAACATAACTGGCGCAGTCGTAACGGATCTTTGAAGACCAGAAGCAGCAAGTTGAGAATCAGTATTTCTGCAACATTCCTGAGACAAGCCGTTGGTTTTAACCATTTGTCAAAAAAACCCACCTTCCATCCACAACTGAATATTGGCAAGAACATTACAAGAGTAAGTGATATTCCTTTCCAGACCTTTCCCAATTTTTTATTTTTGTAAAATTGGCATATTTTATATTTTTATTTTTTATTTTTATCTCTTATTTTTATTTTTTATTTGACATTAGCTTTATACATAGATATTTTATAATTTTCTAAACTAAACTTATGTCCCTACCAGACGCACAACTGAACTTATCAGACCAAGACATCCAAAATTTAACTGACCTCCTAAACCCAAACCCAAATACCGAACACAGAATGTCATCAACAATTCAAGCTGCAAAAGAAATTGCACACACCCTTAAACCTTTTAATGGAAGACCTGAGCATTTAGAGTTTTTTATAAATTCTGTTGATAAGTTTTACGAAAGATACTACACTAACACAGCAGATGAATATCTTAAAGAATTTGTAATAGCTTCTATCCACTCTAAAATTATCGATTCCGCAGGTGATTACATACTTTGCCATCCCGAGCTAACAACCTGGCCTTTAATTACAATTGAATTAAGACGTAAATTTGGCGATAAAGTCAATAGACATACCTTATCACAACAATTAAACTTCTTAACTAGGAACAAAAATGAATCAGTTTTAGAATTCTTAGACAGACTAAAAATTTTAAAAAATAAAATTGCTTTAAAAATTAATTCCGAAGCTTTGGTTCAATCTACAAAAACAGCTCTTATCGAACAAACGTAAACGTAAATAGAGAACTTATAACCATCTTGCTAATTAACAAATTAAAGGACCTCGATGATACATACAATTACATTATCAATTATTCACTGATCGAACAACAAATTAATTCACCAACCCAAACAACAAGAAACAATTTCACAACACAAACCGCAACACAAAACATGCAAAAACATCGACCCAATAATTCTTCATTTAACCAATCTAATCACTTTTCCCAACCTAATAACAACCCACATAATTTTGCAAATTCATATCAATTTGCTCCAAGATTTCCAAGTCAACCAATTAACATTCAACCTAGACCAATTCAACAGAGATTCCCAACAAATCGCGAAGTTTTTGGCAAACAAATTAATGCATTTCCTAAAAACAACCCAAACCAACCTGTAGATTCACCTAAACCAATGTCTGGCGTAAGCATCCAGCCAAAACGAAATTTTTCTAGACCACCCTCTCAGATCCAAAATAACAATCCTAACTTTAGACAAAACCAATGGAAACAAAACTATTGGAGACAAAACCCCCATGCTAACCCCCTAGTATTCACAGAACTTACACACTTAGAAAATAATTACCCTTCTGAAGAATTCTTAAATGAAAATTACACAAATCAACCCCAAAGTAATATCGATAACTTCGAACAAGAATCCCCTGAATATTTTTACCAAAACGACCCAGACTGGCATACAACATGCGAAAACTCTGAATATTATCAATCAACCCAACTAGCAAGCACATCAAACGTACCCGATTATTACGAACCCGAATACGAAGTAGACAACAAAAATTTTCTAAAATCAGCCTCTCAAAAAGACAATCCTTCTTAGATTTAAACGCTTTTCAGATTAACTCTTTACCGTACATCGAAATTTAAAATCCACCTATTAAATTACTAATAGACACCGGTAGCCACACATCACTTCTCAGGCCTATAATAGCAAAACAAAACTTTCCTAATCAAATATTTAATTCCAAACATACCCTCGTTACTTGCATAGGAAAAACAAACACCCAAAATAAAATACGATTACCACTTCTCCAAGAGTTTAACATTTTTACTGACTTAGAATTTATCTTATTTAACTTTCACGACTACTTTGACGGTATCTTAGGTGTGAAAGACCTAAGAAGATTACACCGTAATATTGACTTAACAAATAAATGTGTTTATAACGAACAAATAACTGTCCCTTTATTATATAGACAAGACTTTGATATACAAAAGGTAGAAATTCCCGCAAAAACAAGTATGTTAAAACGAATATACACTGCCCTACCTAACGATTTAGAATTGCATATGCCTTACATTAAAAATGAATATTTTGAAATACCATCATTGCTTCTTAAAGTCAAAAATAATTATGTAAACCTTGAAATAGGAAATCTAAAAGACGAGAGCATAATTATACATTTTAACCCTATAGCGCAAAAATGTGCCATTTTTAATGAAACCGAAAATGAAATCTTTAACATTGAACAAATAACTTCTGAATTTAACTTTGATTCTGTTAACACAGACATTCAACCATTTAACGATTTAGCTCTTATACGATCTGATCACTTAAATTCCGAAGAGAAAAAAGCCCTTCAAAAATTAATTTGCCAATTTCCAAATATTTTACATAAACCCAACGATAAGTTAACTTTTACAAACGCTGTAAAACATGAAATTAAAACGTCCGACGAAATTCCCGTGCATACTAAATCATATCGTTACCCTTATATCCACAAAGAAGAAGTGCAACGCCAAATTAACCAAATGTTAACTGACGGTATTATAAGACCCTCTTCTAGTCCGTGGTCTTCTCCTGTATGGATAGTTCCAAAAATGATCGACGCCTCTGGCAAACAAAAATGGCGAATTGTGATCGATTATCGCAAAATTAATGAAAAAACTATCGATGACAGATACCCCCTTCCAAATATTAACGATATTGTAGACAAACTTGGCAGAAGCCAATATTTCACTACCCTCGATCTGGCATCTGGTTTCCACCAAATTGAAATGGACCCTAAATCTATACCTAAAACTGCTTTTAACGTTGAAAATGGACATTATGAATATATTCGCATGCCATTCGGCCTGAAAGGGGCCCCGGCAACTTTCCAGAGAGTCACGGACAATGTCCTACGTGGCCTACAGGGCAGAATCTGTTTGGTCTATATGGACGACATAATAATTTTTTCTACTTCCTTACAAGAGCACATAAATAATCTTCAATTAGTGTTTCAACGTCTACAAGACCACAACCTCAAAATACAACTGGATAAATCCGAATTTTTGCAAAAAACTGTCGAATTTCTTGGACATGTTATAACCCCCGAAGGCATAAAACCGAATCCCAAAAAAATCAAAAGTATCTTAGACTTTCCAATTCCCAAAAACCCAAAAGAGATCAAATCATTGCTAGGCCTCATTGGTTACTACCGCAAGTTTATAAAAAACTTTGCAAAACTCACTAAACCCCTAACTAAATGTCTAAAGAAAAATCAAAAGGTCGAACACACCCCCGACTTTGTACAGGCATTCGAAAAATGCAAACTTTTACTAACGAACGACCCTATCTTACAACATCCAGATTTCTCAAAACCATTTAATCTAACTACAGATGCTTCGAATTTTGCAATTGGTGCAATTTTATCCCAAGGACCTATAGGAAATTACCTTCCCGTGGCATACGCTTCTCGTACCCTAAACCCTGCAGAATGTAATTATTCTACTATAGAAAAAGAACTTCTCGCAATAGTTTGGGCAGTCAAATATTTTCGCCCATACCTTTTTGGAAAGAAATTTAAAATTATATCTGATCATAAACCCCTTCAATGGTTATTTGCAATAAAATAACCCAATTCAAAATTAGTCCGATGGCGATTAAAACTAGCCGAATATGATTACGAAATAATTTACAAAAAAGGAAAAAATAACACTAACGCTGACGCACTTTCTCGAATCCCAAACCAAATAAATAACATTGAAGACGACGACCAACTATCTCATTTACCAAATATTGACCTTTTTGAAGAAATACCCGACATTAATCCCTAAGAGTTAGACGAACTTTTACAAACACTAACACCAGTAGCAACCGAACCAAAAATAAATATAGTCTCTGACATTGTTATTAAACAAAAAGCCCCTCAAGAAACTGATAAAACAGACAAACAAATAGTGCACACAAGCCATGAAGACCCTATTATTGGAGCACTATACAAACAAAGCAGTTAACACCTTCAAACAACAAGTAATTTTTAGGTAATCACAAGAGAACAAATATAAAGTTGAGCGTACCCAACTATTTGACAAACAAAGAATTGTTATCTTTTTACCAAATAACCCAACCGAAGAACTGTTATGTAAATTACTTACAGAAAACTTTACACCTGGTAAAACATATTGTTTATACTTTAAAAACGAAATATTAGAACCCCTTATCATAAATGTCTTACAAAAATATTTTATAAATAATGCTTTTAAACTTTGCATTTCAAGAAACCTTTTAGAAGATATTACAGATACAGACGAACAACAATTAAAAATAAAATATTATCACGAAACAAAGACCACCCACAGAGGTATTCAAGAGAATATAACATCAATTAAAAAGAGATATTATTGGCCCAATTTAGAAAACGACGTCAAAACATACGTTAATTTATGCGAAACATGCCAAAAAACTAAATACGAAAGACACCCTAACAAATTAGTTTTTAAACCTACCCCCTTCTGATACGAACCCTTTGACCACATCTACCTAGATATATACAAAATACGTAACACCACTTTTATGACAATATTAGAGAGCTTTTCAAAATTAGGACAAGCCTATCCTTTAATTACCTGCCATGGCCCTGAAATCGTTGATAAATTATTACATTATATCAATCATTATGGACTACCAAGAAAAATAACAACAGACATTGGAACATGCTTTAAAAACGACAATGCTCAAAAATTTTGCATGTTACATAACATTGAAATACAATACACCTCACAACCCCAATTCAAATAGCTATGTAGAAAGATTTCACTCAACCCTTAACGAAACAATATTAGCCTTACATAACAAAAACCCAAAAGAAAATATTCACAACCTTATAAACTACGCAATCTTATCCTATAATAACTCTACTCATACTATCTCTAAATACACACCGTTTCAAATAATAAAAGGTAAATTAGATTACAAAAACCCCCTTGAACTTTCTGAGGAAGAAAAGTTAACACATTTTATGCAAGAACATTCCGAAAATATTAAATTAATCAATACTCAAATACACAACACCCTTCAAGAAAACCAAAACAAAATACTAGAAAAACGTAACAAAAATCGTCAACCCGAAATAGAATTAAATCCTAGCAAACCCCTTTATGAAAAACGCTTTCCAATCAAGTCTAAAGTCAAACAAACAAACAAATACAAAAAAATCAGTGTCCCTATCAAAGCATACCCTACAAAAATAATCGCACAAAAAAGGGCAATCCACATAAATAATCTAAAATCACAACGTTCTGTTTCAGATGATGAAACTCCTAACCCTGCTGTTCATCCTTCCCATGGTATGGTCCTTTGAAGAAAAAGAAATAACTAATCCTATTCTTCCCATTGTTCTTGGACCCACCTACATAACCTATGCACACCAAACAACATATTACCATATCGACATAAAACAAATACAAAACTGCCTAGATAATCTCGAAAACTGTCTTATAACAACTAAAGTTATTTTAAGCAAAAGAAAACCAAACGAAAACTTTTCACACCTTGTAACAGAAAAATTGAGCCAAAATAACGAATTACTCTATACCTTAAAACTTAACATGCAATTATTTAGTAAAAACTCCAGACAAAAGCGAGGACTAATTAATGCTGTAGGTAAAAATAAACAAATGGCTTTTTGGTACGTTAGACTCAGACGATGAGCAAAAATATGACCATTACTTAGAAGTTATTTCAAACAACCAACAAATACTTCAAAAAGAAATAAAACGGTCAATATCAATACTCTCAAACATAACACAAACATACAGTTTACACTTGAGTAAAATCGAAGAAAACCAAAAAATCATTCATAACAAACTAATACAACTAGACATCAAAGAAGTAGATATTTCAGATGCTTTATACCTTTCTCTCATAATTGATAACATAAATGCTCAGCTCTTAAAAATAAAATCAATCCTGACCGACATTGAGACTGCTATTAACTTTGCACAACTAAAAATTATGCACAATACTATATTAAACGAACTCCAACTCGAAGAAATTCTAAATACTATACCAAAAGAAAATATTATTCAATTCTCTAAAGTAATTAGTTACTATAAAATAATGACACCTCAAGTTAAAATAATAGGAAATTTCATAATATTTGCAATTCATATGCCTTGTTCACCCCACTCAATTTACATTGTATAAATTATTCCCTATCCCCATACTTAACCAAACCTTAATTTTACCTAAACCCCTAATATTGCTTACTGAAGAGTACTATTCAACGGACGAAGAATGCTCGAAAATTGAAAATACATTCTTATGTCCCCAAGAAAGCCTATCACAAGAAGAACTTTGCATAGCCGAACTACTTACTCATAGCCGAAACACCTGTCCAACAGCCAACGTCAGCTACACCAGTTCTAGCATTACCAAAATAAACAACAAAGAAATTTTGCTAATCCCTGCTAAGCCAATACCTGTGGTCAGTAATTGCAAGGAACTAAAACGATCCAGCTTTATTGAAAAACCAACACTCATCACCTTGGATAAGTGCCCACTAGAAATCAATGGTCAGTTATACAGTGTCCTCAAGAAAGTTCGCATCAAATTGGATTTTTTTTTATTATTAGGTATAGGTAAAAATTTAAAAAGCAGTTAGTTTGTGCTTACCTAAAAACCAAAAATGACGTATACTGAAGCAGCTGCACGACTTGCTTTACCTGTAAAATTTGACATTTTTAATAAAATAGGTTCAAAAATGCCATTATTTATCAAAATATCGAAAAACTTTATTCGAGAAAGTTGTTTATTTAGGCATTTTGGCCCCTGTACGAAATTTCGACAGTCTAATACGATTTTTATTTTTTGCCAGATTCTTGAAAATTTTGATCAACCCTCGTAGATTAACTTTTATACATCGATGTAAAACCATTTGACTTTACTTCATTTGTAATCTTAATGCAATTTTGTGTAAAATTGTTGTTTCCAATTATTTATTTTGCTTCTAAAACGGAAATTATTATTGATCAGTATGTAATGTTTGATGCAAAGTTTATCTAATTACATCAGTTTTGCCAAAACCGACGTTTCTCATTTTTCTTAAGTTAGTAAACAGATGTACAAAAAGAAAATATTAGGAAGCTTTCGTTGACATTTTACCTAATTAATATTAAATTAAATTAATTATATTAAACTATATTTTTGTTGAATAAAATGTTTCGAGCGATTAATATTTATTCTTTTTGATCCAATATTAATTAAGTAAAATTTCAACGAAAGCTTCCCAATATTTTCTTTTTGTACATCAGTTTACTAACTTAGGAAAAATGAGAAACGTCGGTTTTGGCAAAACTGATGTAATTAGATCAACTTTACATCAAACATTACAGACTGATCAATAACAATTTTCGTTTTTGAAGCAAAATAAATAATTGGAAACAAAAATTTTACACAAAATTGCATTAAGATTACAAGTGAAGTAAAGGCAAATGGTTTTACATCGATGTATAAAAGTTAATCTACGAGGGTTGATAAAATTTTCAAGAATCTGGCAAAAAATAAAAATTGTATTAGACTATCAAAAGTAGGCTAATAGAGGCTAAAAATGCCTAAATAAACAACTTTCTCGAATAAAGTTTTTCGATATTTTGATAAATAAGGGCATTTTTGAACCTATTTTATGAAAAATGTAAAATTTGACAGGTAACGCAAGTCGTGCAGCTGCTTCAGTATAGGTAATTTTTGGTTTTTAGGTAAGCAAAAACTAACTGCTTTTTCCATTTTTACCTATACCTAATAATTAAAAAAAATCCCATTTGATGCGGACTTTCTTGCGAACACTGTATACCATTGAAAAATCAAACACACTATACTACAGCCTCAAGTTGCCAAAAAATTATTATCAAAAACCAAGAAGAAATTCCCCATTTAAAACTTCAAGAACTCAACCATCAAGAAATCAAAGAAGCAAATAAACTGATTTCTGCAATAAAATTTCACAACCTCCAGACAATAGGAATCACCACCAACCATTGGAAAATTCCAATTATACTTATTAGCCTACTAATATTGATCGGACTCCTAATGGTCACCTGGAAATTATTCCGACGACACATCAGAAGGAAGCCCAAATTCGCACAAAAAGATATGGAACTTAAACTACCCCAAAAGACGGAAAATCGCCAGCCTCTATTTTCCGAGCTTAAGGAGGTAGAAGTTATGTAGTTAAGAAACTCTTATCAATTATATAAATTGTTTACATTATCTCTTCATATAAATACGTTCTCTGCCTAGAGCGCTTCACTTAATTTTCGACTTTCAAGTAGTTAAGTCCTTATTTGCTTTATTTTGCTAAAAGTTGTAATTGTACTTTTTAATAAAGTGAGTTTTTAAAAACAAAGTGTTGTGTTCCATAAACATAACTCCCGGTATGTAATGTCTAGAAAAATTAGGTTTAAAAAGCGATTTAAGAGCCAGCATCAGTTTATAAGATATTAAGAAATGTATTTATAAATATTATATATAAGTGCAGTTTAAAAAACAGTTTTTGAACTAAATTAAGACGGCAATAAAACCAACTGGCTTGTTTGAAATGTATTAACCTAAAAAAACTCATCTCAATTTTTTTTAAAACCCTGATCTTTTTTGTTTTGGAAAATCTAAAAATATTATTTAAAAAATTGTGTACCAAATTTTTGGATAAAAATATTCATCTGTTGTGCTAGCAATGCAATATTTTTACTTACCTACTTGTGGACAAACATTTAATGTTTTTCTTTTTTCGAAGGTGGCTGTTTCCTCTCCTTGTCTTTTCCCCAATGAAGTAATGTTGAGAAGAGTTTGCAGAGGTTTGATATTAACTTCTTCACTTTTTTGTGTCTTCGATTTTGGAGCATCAAATAAATTGAAAATAATATCGCCGGTATCAGGATCGAAACTTTCTAATGTGTGCGTAGACACCGTTGAAACGGTTTCTTCAACCTAAAATATTTTTAAATAAACAAACTTTTAAAATGTATGCTTTATAATATGTACCTATAAATATCAAGGTGTGTAAATGAGATTATTTCACACTACTTGAAAATGTGTATATTTATCAACGACCCTTTCAGGCTCAATTTTAAATACTAGGTATCATCATATACCTACTATATTAAAATATCATATGTCAGAGTAAACAGGCCTTTGCCAATAACATCAAAAGGAAAAAGAATGAAGGGATGTGATTGGTGAAGGCCGATTTACATTAGGATGCAATTGCAGCGATTGCAAGTAAAAATTGCCTGACGGCATGCGCTTTGGTGACTCAGCTGATCAGAAAGTCCCAAGATCTTCTGTATGAAAAGACTTATAAAGAGAATAACAACCTAGCGATAGGGAACAGTTGTTTTGTTTAAGTAACAAAGATATATTGGATATTATAAGTAATATCAAATATTGATATGCCTATACCTATTGGATATTTTGAAATTCATAAAAAATATCGCCTTCCCTGAACAACACTAAAAAAATAATGCGTTTACTTACCCTGAAAAGCACACTTAACACTACAAATTAACCAAAAAATCACTTTGACCAGGATCAGGTCAGGATGTAACCACAACAAATTGAACGAATGAACGAATACTAATGATCTCCCGGCCGCGTCTCTTGTCGTTGACACGCACAATGGACAATACGAGTACCTCCGAATAGGTGATCGATATTTACCGAATACATTTCATACCGTTTTTTTAGTTAGGATTATCAAGATGCCTACATAATGGTTATTAAACAATGAATTATGACAATACATGAATAGTTTGGATGAATATTCCACTAATAGTTATAAGTGTATCCAATTATGGCAACCAAACCATGTAACTACATAAGAGATTTATCAAACAGAAGAGCAGCGATAACTAAACTGCCTTATTATGATAACCAGTAATATAGCGACAGTAATTAAAACGTTTCTGAAAGATTTGTTTAGTTGTCATAACTTGACTTAAATATTATAGCAATGCCATTTTCTTATTTTCCTAACTAATGTTATCGCTGTATGAAACTTTGATTAAGTACTTGAATTCTCTCAGTGTGCACCTTTCTTTGGGAATCGTTGCCCGCAAAATATTACTTAGACAAAGATATATATTATGTCATATCTACAAGTAAGAAATTTGCGAAGGGGGCCATCATAGACGGGGGTCGCCAACGTCGATTATCATAAGTTATATCACAAGAGGTGAATATTTTTTTGAATATTTTTTGACATTTTTGTGCAAAATTTCTGTCAAAAATTCGCGAGACAAAAATTCTTTAAAAATATCCCGACAGCGAAGCTGGAGGGATATTTTTTTATAAGAATTTTTGTCGAGGGCAATTTTTATAGAAATTTTGCGGAAAAATGTCAAAAAATATTCTAAATAAAATATTTACCTCGAGTGGTATATGTTGAGATTATATACCAAAAAAAAAAGAAAAAATACAACGAAATGCATGATTTTTAAAATGATTTATGTAGCTACTAGAAAAACGGATAAAACGAAACAAAACCTAAACAATTGACAAAGTAATAAAACTAACAGAAAATTAGTTATAAGTATTATTGTTAAACACACAGTTATTATAATAATCAGTAGTGGCTTGCTGGTGTTGCTGGTAACTCTTCGAGCTGCAAGAGACTGGAGCTTCGTGTTGGTCCAACCCATTAGTTGGAGGGTGACCTCTTAAACCTTGAATAGTGTTTTCGTGATGAGTTTTGTCCATCTGCAAGTATGGCTTTATGGATGCAGCACTACTATGTCTAGTTATTTTTATAAGAGTTTGTTCGCTCATACCTGCTTTGCTTAATGTAGAGACAGCTGTGGCTCGATTGGAATGGTTTGTGATTTTTTCTTTCTCAGTATCTAGTCCAATTTTTTGTGCTGCTTGTTTTGTCCAATTAGAAAGAGTATTTTTTCCAATGGGACAGTTTTTGTACCAATTTCCCATTTTCCAATTTGGATTTACTGTCAGGAATAGTCTTTGGGTAGTTATATTTTGCCCTCTTTTTGAAATTAGTTTTCTGTAAAGGCGAACTGGACATAAATCGGCATCTTTTGTGTTTGCCACTAACCATTTTGAATTTGAAAGCTTCTTGTCTCCGCCTTGGGATGTTTTTGAAAAGATTGGGTTATATTCCATTCTATTACTTTTTGTAACATCGCTATAATATTATTCTCTGAAATACGTATTTAGGCATGTCTCGGCTTCTCCTCCTCTCCATGCTAATTCCACAGCCGCTATTTGATAGAACTTTTTCTGTAAATCCTCGGGGTTATTTTCGTCAAAAATTTTTACCATCTGTTTGTACTCGTCGTAGGTTAGTGCTTGCACTTTTCCGGTGATTTTTTGGATCAGCCTGAAGCAGTTTTCTTTTAGAATTTCTAGCCATACGTGCTTTTTGGAATTCAGGATCTTTAAAAGGATCAAATTTAATGTTGTATTTATTGAAGTACCTTTCTTGAAGCAGTTGGGCTGTTTGGTTCCACATTGTCTTGATAACCCCTTCCTTGTAGTCAGAACCATCTTTTTTCTTCATATTAAAACTCCAGTCTTCCAATATAGCGGCAAGCTGTATTATAGTTGTATTTTTGGTCAATATATACTGCCGTGTTTCGCAGAATTTCTCGAATTGGGTCCATATATACTTTTTTGTTTTTGTTGTATTTTCTGGGATAGTCTTTTCAGCGTTTTTTCTTATATTTTCGACTGAAACATTACCGAATCGGCAAGATTCCATTTTTAAAAAAATGTGACATGAATCTGACAACATCAAAAACTTGATTTGTTGAAAGGGATTTTTGTTATTATAGAAACGGTCTATAGCAACCATCAAATATTTTAAACTTGTTATGATGTTGTTATGCATTGGCATTGTTGTGGCAGGTGGCCCGGGGTATATCCACTTATGCGGGGTATATTCAGTATAATATGCATCTGATTGGTCGCAAAACAGCGTTTAATTGGTCAGAATCGGATTGAGGTATATAATCCCCTGTAATTTTTGTTATAACTTTTTCGCGGCTCTGTCAATAGCGGTGAAAGATCACTGCATGTGGTGACTATGGAAGTGGCGACTCTTGCAACCGGGCTCTGGCAAGTGTACATGGCCTAATATTATATTTTAAAAGGAAAAAGTGCAGTTTAAAAAACAATATGGTTACAGTAACATTAAAAGTAATTACAAACTTTTTAATTGATATAGGTACAGTGTATTTCCAGTGTGTTACTTGTTCAAAGTTAAACAAAATTGAATATTTTTTCACCTGTCAAAACGAAAATTTTAACAAATAAGTACGGGTATTTTATTGTTTGTTGCCGTGGTTGGTTATGCGTTGCATATTGTTGAAAATTTATCGCGGCAATTTTCTTGTCAACAATACCTTGATCACACTAAGAACGAAATATTATAGCGATGTTTTTTGTGACAATGATGTAAAATGTTCGTCTATAAACGGGGTATCGAAATTCTAGTTTATAAAATTCTCTAAAGAATATAATGCATGCTGTAAAAATTATTAGTAATTTTTATTGAACTTTTTACAATGCATATGACAATTTTCTTTGTTCTTATTTCGACTATTGGAAGGTATGGTGGGTCGTATTATAATTAAACACAGTGAGTGTACTTTACTTATTTATTTGAGAGCTTAGTATATTGATTGAGTATTTTGGTCAAAAGCTTTTATATACACGACTAACAAACTCTAAAAAGAACAGTACGTTATTTTTATCATAATAACTTCTTAGAAAACTACATATATATAGGTTGTTGATAATACTATAAAACGAGTTGCTTAAATGACTGACTCAGCCTATAATAGAAGGCCACTAAAACAAAACAAACGAATATAGTTTTTTCATAACAACCAACACACACCCTCAAAAATTTATAAGTTTGAATTCATTACATTACGGCTTATTTGGGGAGTTAACAACTAATGATCCAACATTTGTTGCAAGGGTTAGGGAAAAACCCCATAAAAACCTAACCAGATCATGAACACTTATTTCTCTTGTAATCCCATTTTTTTTCTTAATGTCTTGAACTGATGTGGTGGCAATAATTTCGTCAATAGGTCAGCCTCTTGTTTACCTGTGGGCAAATATTTTAAACAGACAATTTTGTTCTCTACTTGCTCTCGTGTAAAATGATATTTAATGTCGATATGTTTAGAACGTTTATGATTTACTGGATTATTGGTCATTGCTATGCAACTTTGATTGTCTTCATATAATAATATTGGATTCTTCAACATATTGACATTAATACTAATTAACTAAGATCTAAGCCACAAAGCTTCCTTTACTGCCTCAAACACCGCTATATATTCTGCCTCAGTTGATGAGGTAGCAACTGAATTTTGTCGCCGTGTAATCCAGGTTACAATACAATTATCAAATAATTTAAATAAACAACCTGTTGTACTTCGGCGATCTACATTATTATTTACCCAATCAGCATCAACATACCCTGTTAATATTTGTTCATAAGTATCAATACGCTTATACACCAATTTTATATTTATCGTTCCTTTTACATATCTTAATACCCGCTTTAAACATAACCATAGCTCTTTATTGCATTTAGTTTGATATCGACTTAAAATATTTACCGCTGTACACAAATCTGGACGTGTACACATCATTGCATACATTAGGCAGCTAATTAAATTTCTTCAAGGTGCATCATAATTATCTTGTGAATTTAATGCATTATAGTTTAGTTTTACAGGCAATGGTGTACTGACGGGGTTGCATTCACTCATATTAAATTTGTGAAATATAGTTTTCAAATATGTGGTATAATCTAGTGTAACTTCAGAATTTGTTTTGTTTATTCTTATAACTAAAAAGTATTTAATTTCTTTTAGATCAACCATATCAAATTTTTCCATTAAAAAAGTGTTAAAATTTTTTTATTGTATTTACTATATCTTTAGTTACAATTACCAAATCATCGATATATAAAATTATATATATATATATATATATATATTATAGTAAAATTATATACATATATGTATAAAGGGTACGTTGTCACCTCGAAAATAGATGCACAACATACGGTGTCACCTCATATATAACGCTGTCACCTCAGATTTTTGAGGTGACAACGTTTTGCGTGGATTTTAATTTTATAGTGTTCTCTGTCGTCATATCTTTCATTTCACAAAAAATCGTGTTGAGGTGACAACGTTGCTTCATATATCTGTAACCTTGTCCTCTTAGTTCGCTCATATATGATTGGCGCTAGTGTCGCTTTCTCGTTTAACGGAAACAGTAAATTCTATGTCACCTCACACCACTTTCGACTTATATGCGGTATAGAAGCCATGCTTTGTCACCTCAGAATATTGGCAACATTGCAATTATTTAGCGCTCAGCAAATATTAGCGGATTGTGTGGTAATTACATGAAAAATGTCGGCAAGAACAAAATTATTATTAAAATTGGCCAAGGTATATTTGTAAAATAAATAATACAAAATACATCTTGTCGAGATTAATTGCATATTACCACTTGCTGTTAAGTTCAACTTTTTAACAATAAAGTACCTTTTAATTTATCTACTTACTGTTTTCTATTTTATTACGGCATAGTGATATCTTATGAAGAAAATCTCAGCATTAACTAGTTCTTTTCACTAATTTTATAATAATAATTTGTATTTATAAAAACTTAATATAGAAAACTAGCTGGCGGCTTGCGGGTACTCGCGGCTTCGCTGCCGCAGTTTAGTTGTTATCCATTCGTTAGGTGAGCAAAGTCTCGTACATACTTATATACCATATATACATACTATTCAATATAAACTGTATTAAACCCATATAATTTTCATAACCAA
The DNA here is from genome assembly GCA_963969555.1 of Polydrusus pterygomalis. NCBI lineage: Eukaryota > Metazoa > Arthropoda > Insecta > Coleoptera > Curculionidae > Polydrusus > Polydrusus pterygomalis. The sequence continues at coordinate 128,985,126 of OZ018376.1, forward strand.
AGCTAGAAGGTAAAAATATTACATTGGTACGCTCTTCTAATAAGATGTATTTTATCTTCTAGCTTTGTTTAAAAAATTACACAAAAATGTTAATTTTTTACCATTACCGATCATATTGTTTCATTACAAATGATTTGAGTTTTTCCCTACTTCTAGATTTGGAAAAAAATCTATTGTTGCTGCATTTAATAAAAAAAATAATTACAATTCACTACATGATGAAAGTTTACCCCCAAACCCTAGGGGATTAACGCCGGGGATTTGGTGGTAACTTTATGACATTTTAATTTTTAGTTATTTATTAGCATCTTAAATTTTATAAGTATACTGACTTTCTGGTTTCTGAAATGTTTTCTAAAATTTTTTTTACCCCCTCGGCACTTGCGGGTAAACTTTTGATATTTTTGGATTTTTCCTCTATTAGAAAAAGTAACTACAATATCCCGTAGTAATTGGGATACATTGACAGACAGTGTATCTGACTGACACAAATGCTAAAATACGTACCTACTTTACCTATTTTAAAAACTAAGCCTCTAATGGGGAGAAAAATGAGGTCAAATTTATCCTTATATTTGTTAATAAACCCCTTAACTGTAAATATAAACGGTGGCAATAAATTACAATATCATCACATTGAAATTCATATACAGGGTGAGTGGGCCAAACTGTAAACCCAAATGTTGTTACCTATTATAAGTTTGTTTTCAAATTACAGCGGTAAATAAAATATTAATATTGTTAAGACAAAATATGCAACATTAACATTGTTTTAAATAAATCACTGGTTTAGTAAATTTTTAAAAATACCGTATTGACTTCCAAATATTTCCTGCTTCATTTACGAAGGGCGCGCGTGGCACTTCTACTTGAATCGTGTTTTTCTTTAATATTGAGTGCAGCATTTTCAATGCGTCTAATTAATACATCCCTAGTATCTACTTTTAATTTGTATACCTCATTTTTTAACCAACCCCATAAATTATAGTCCAACGGTGTGAGGTCTGGCGATCTAGGACGGAAACTTTTGGTCTCAATATTGCTTGACCCGACGATGGAAATGGGGGGGCGCTACGTCGTGTTGATAATACATCGGAATTATGATGTTTAAAGGAATCTTCTCCAGTAGTCCATGCAATTCATTTTCTAAAAGGCTTAAGTAGTGATCCCCTGTAAGGCGATTTTCCAAAAGAAAAGGGCCAATTAAATTATTGTCGATCATGCCGCACCGCACGTTTACTGAAAACCTGTGTTGAAAATTATTTTTGACAATAATTGCGTGTGAATTTTTGTTCGACCATACATGGGAGTTTCGATTACTGTTGATGCCGTCACGGGTAAATCTAGCTTCGTCAGTAAAAAGTATGTGCGGTACAAGATGACGATTATTAATTATCCACTTACAAAATTGCATACGCTTCACGTAGTCTCCAGGTAGAAGATTCTGTACACGCTGTACATGGTACGGGTACAAGCCTTGCTCCTGGAGCGTAGTGATCATTATTTTTTGGGGAAACCCCAACTGAGTTTCAATTCTTCGTGAGCTAATCGTTGCATCTTCTTTAGAGACCGACCGAAGGTTCGGCTTTGGTTTCGGCTAGTTTCGGCCAAAAAATCTAGTTTCGGTGACAGTTTCGGTATCGGCCAAAAATCGAACTTTTTAAAACTATTAATTTTGCACAAAATGTGTATGTTTTGCTCCTGCCGGGGTAACTGGGCCGTAAAAAGCCTGGTACCCCAACAGTATTTTATTTCAAGTTAAATGATGCTTTGACTTTTATGAAAAACAATTTTTTTTCTTTTTCTTTCCCACTTATTTCAATACTTTTACATGTCTCTGACAAAGCTGAATAAAACTTAAGATTTTTCACTACTTAATAAATGATTTTTACAAAGTCTGTTAAAACTCCCTAGTTTTTCTTTTGCTCTCTCCATTTTTTTGCCGAAGATAGGGCCTTTGCACTAATTCTTGACTTTCCAGTATGCTGGTCTTGATTGTCGGTCCTCTGACTATTTAATTTTTGCACCTCTTGTACACCATTGAAAGTCTTATTACGGCTCAATCCCACTATTATTTTCTCTATTGCTCACAACATCAGCATTGTACCTTTCACTTTGTTTCTCTGATGATCAGTGTTTCTACACTCGAAACATGTCGAATTGAATTATTATGAATTATTCTAGGTTCGCCTAGTTATTCCAATAAAAAAGTGTGAAGAAAGACTTAGTGCTTTTCTTTTTCTATATATAAACAAGTTTCGGTTTCGGCCGAAACTGGGACTAAGGCCGAAGATTCGGTTTTGACTGAAAATCTTGTTTCGGTCGGACACTAATTCTTCTTCTTCTACGAAAGCTAGAACATTTTCTATTTCTTCTAAATCCTGTCGAATGGCCCGTTCGGATGTTACATTAGCACTTGGAAGCGTTCCGGTCTAGCACAGTTTGTTGAAAACTCTGATAAAGACCTTTCTGTTTGGTGTTCTTTGATGTGGAAATCGTTGACGATATTCTTCAGCTGCTGCTGTAGCATTCCCATTACACAAACCATAAATAAAAATCATATTGGCGTAGTCAAGAACATAAATGTGTGGCATTTTATAAAATTTAAATTATACAAATCCGAAAGTTAACGGTGAATCAATGTAAAATTTTATGCTGACACTATTTATGCTGACACTAACAGGATAGTGACAGCACAACAATCAATAGTGGGCAAAAAATTACAGGAAAGCTAAATTAATGCAATATTTTGTTTTTACATTATAATTTAAAAACAAATACCTAAATATTGGATAACAACTTTTAAGTTTTTTTTATTATTTTGGTTTCCAGAGGTTTGAATTGGTCGCGATAGTCCTATTAGTTGGCCTCCTAGATCGCCAGACCTCACACTGTTGGACCATAATTTATGGGGTTGGTTAAAAAATAAGGTATACAAAGTAAAAGTATATACTATAGGGATGCATTAATTAGACGCATTAGAAATGCTGCACTCAATATTAAAGAAAGGCACGAATCAATTAGAAGAGCCATGCGCTCACTTTGTAAACGAAGGAAATGTTTGGGAGTCAATGGCGGTATAGTTGAAAATTTACTAAACCAATGATTTATTTAAAAGAATGGTAATGTTGCATATTTTAGTTTAACAATATTATTATTTTATTTAACGCTGAAATTTGAAAACAACTGAATATTGGATAACAACATTTTAGTTTTTTTTATATTATTTTGATGCATAGATTACACCCTAAGAGTTTGGCTCATTCCTCCCGACACACCCTGTATAAGGTATGTGCTACAGTTTGTTCATCTACAGATCATACGTACTACGCATTCCACGCAGACAAAGTCGCGGGTAAAATCTATATCGTTGTATATTTTGATCGCAATATTCAAAAAAGTGTGCTCTTTCGGGTTATGGAGCATAGCAAGTCTAATTTCAATTCAAAACCATTCCATAGACTTGTCATTCATAAACACCTTAACAGAAAAAAAAAATCCGTTAGCAATTTTTTTTTCCTGTTTAAACTTGTATACCTTCTCTTCACCCCTTTAGGGGCCGATTTCAAAAAAATAAGAAATAGATGTTTCATTATTATTGTATTGCGTAGTATTAAGTTTTGAAAAATTTGAACAAAAATATGTTTTCCAACATAAACTTGTATACCCTCTTTTTTTACCCCTTTAGGAGTTGACTGAAAAAAAGAAATACGTAATTTATTATTTATAGTTTTATTGGTGCTAAAACTTCCTTGTGACCTTATAAGGGTTGAATTTTGAAAAAGTTTTTCTTAGTTAGCCTCTACATTATAAAATTAAGCCACTGACCAAATTTTATATTTATAAAATTTCCATTCGGCGAAGATGAATCAGTTAGTTAGTTACAATATTTTATACATTAAAATAAAATACATAGAATAGTTACTTAAAAAATATGCTAAGCGCTTGACCCGATGAGAACGTTGAAATTTGATTTAGTCTTTAAAATAAATACTTTATATATTTTCAGTTAACTACGGTACACGTAGTCACCTCAAAAGTAGTGGCAACATCGCTTGAGGTGGCAACGTCTGGTTTAAATAAGCATGCTTCATATACAACTGAGGTGACAACTCATGTAATTTATCTACTTGATTTAAAAAAAAATTATCATAAAAATCATTTCCCCTCTCTAGAGAAACCTACTAAGGGGGTTCCCCTTAACCTATATATGATTTTATATATGCAAAAAAGTGCTTATTTAATGGTGAGGTGAGTCCGCCTTCCCGACGACCCTGAGGTGACAACTTAACAACCATACGTATATATAAATATACATAATTTTTGTCAATGTGGCACCATTTATAGGTGAAAATTGTCTTTACGGCACCCAATTTTACGTATCGGCACCCGACTTCGGGTGCCGATACGTTTTCCCTGGAAAAAAATTCCTATGATTATAAATAAGCATTAGGAGCGTCTGACAAAGTTTTGGGTGGGTGCCGGATTGACAATAATTATGAACGAACATATTAATTAGTTCGACCATCTTCCGAAAGGGGGCGCTGCGTTTTATACAAGTGTATGTAAATTTGTAAATGAAGCCAAAGTGGCACCATCCAAATATGTTTGCCCTACAGCACTGTAAATTTGGCAACGCCGATTTCTTTATCGAAAATTATTATATTTTTAAATAACGGGCAGCATGTAGGCATTTGTTGATCATGTAGCACCTGTCTGGTGGGGTGCCACTAAATAATATGGTATTCGCGGTATTCGCCACATTTTAAATTGAAATTAATAGTGTGTGTTAGAAAACATTGTGAAGAAAATGGCAATTTTTGTTTTCTTTAAGACCCAGAAAGCTTCTGGAAAAGTGTCTACCAATAGGTAAGTAAATTTACATACAATGTACTGATTTATAATTTTATTTTTGGTTTGCATGCTGCAATGAAAACAAACTAATAATTTTTGCGAGATTACAGAAACGATAAAAGATATCGAAACAAAATAAATTTCATTAGATGTGATAAGTCAAGAAAATGTACATTTACGGCATAAACCTATGCAGGGGCAGCTTTAGGACTTAGACTTGATGAGGGGGAGGGGGCGCAAGCAAATTCTAAATAAGGTATTAAGTCAAAAGCGAATTTAACTTTTTGGCATGGGGAAGTAACACTTCTACGATTTTCAAAGTTTTCCGTAATTTATTAACATAATATCAGAATTAATTAAGAATCAAACCCCCTTTAGTTTTATCTAATTAGGGGTTAATACATGACTCATCGGAGAGTCATAGTATTATACAACTCCCCCATTTCTAACTCCACAACTCGCGAAATTTACCACCAATTTGTAAATTGCAGTAAGTAATAAATGTGCACCATCTATATACGAGTATAGGTACTATACTAGGAATCCAAATGTGACTTCCGTTACAGGACCATCGATATTCTGGATTACCAATGGACATCCAAAACCATATGTTCAATGACTTTACGAAAATTAACAGTCATGGGACCTCCGTTACAGGACCATGGATATTCTGGATTACCAATGGACATCCAAAATCATATGTCCAATGGCTTTATGAAAATGAACAGCCATGGGACCTCCGTTACAAGACCGTTGATATTCTGGATTACCAATGGACATCCAAAACCACATATCCTACGGCTCTGCAAATAAGATATCCATGTGACTTCCGATAGTTCATGGATATTCTGGATTACCAATTAACGAACAAGGGAATATGTCCATTATATGGAGTGAGTCGGGAGGAACGGACCAAATTCCAGGAGTGTATCTTACACGTGAAAATAATGTAAAGAACTCATATCATGTTCTTATCCAATTTTCATTTGTTTTCAAGTTAAAGCGTAATTAGAATTTTTGATCTAGCGTTTCAGTTGTATTCAAATTTTCACATAATCAAAGTATGCTCTCTTGGGGACTCAAAAACATTGTTTTGATAATGTGTTAGTGTATTGTGACAGTATAATTGAACGTTTACTTTCGATTATCAACGGGATTTTAAAACCCAGACAAAACTTTTTCGAAGTTTACTTTCGAGTTTGTATGATTTAAAGTCTTACACCTGGGTTTTTAAGAGGATGCTTGTAACTTACTTAGAAATTACTTGACGAATAGAACGCAAACATGTAGTTAATTCAAATGGACATTTTTCTGAACCAAGAAGTCTCTTTGGAGTACAACAGGGCTTGATACTTGGTCCTCTGTTGTTTTCTCTTTATACGTCGCAATTTTTTACACACCTAAAATATTGTTCAGTTCATTTCTATGCGGATGACACGCAAATCTATGTTTTATATGCACCTGATAGTTGGTATTGATGAAGAGAACCGAAAAATAAATGCCGACCTGGGTATCCTCTTAAATGTTTTCCATTCTCATTGTTTAAATCTCAATCCCAGCAAGGTTTTATTATTTGGAAAAAGTCATAGTAGAGAGACATACCGGGTGTCCATGGAAGGTGGTTCGCCCCTCTAACTTTCTTGTTTTTCAAGATAATGGAACAAAATTTCAAAGATTTGTATATTACACAAGACTGCATTTTTTGACAGGTGGCTCAACATTATGGAACTTCTGGTTTAACCGGAACCTGGAAGAAATTTGTTTTTTTAACTAGAGGTCTATGAATTTCATTAAATCACTTATTTTAGTTCTTTAATCTTGGGACAAATACATTTTTTTTATTTTCTATGGAGCTATGAACCATAGCTTTCTGCTGTGTAAAATGTAATCTTTAAAGTTGTATAACTAATTTTTTTAAACGACAACATGGTGGCTCGTGGGCTATTGGGGTTTAGAAAAACTATCAATAAAAAACTTCAAAAAGTTAACTTCGAACTTTCCTAAAATTTAGAATCTTTTGAGAATAAACTTAAGTTTAAATGTATCAAGTAGCCTGCTACTAATAAAACTGATAACACAATATCATTAAGATGTCTTGAAGGAAATTGACATACCGACAGCTTCTGCCAAAGTAAATTGGTTTGTTGTTTAAAAAAACATGGAAAATCATACTTTAGAGGAGTGAAAAAGTTTATATGTTATTGGTTTTTGGAGAATGTGGGAAGAATTCGACCAAAGCTGCACGTCTTTATGCACAAATATATCCTAATCGGCGTCATCCAACTGGGCACTGTTACACAAAACTGGTTCAGAAAATGCGAAATGAGCCTAAAAATAAGGAAAACGATGCCTTTATTGAGAGTGAAAATAAAGAAATAGATGTTCTGGCAACAAACTAATTTACTTTGGCATAAGCTGTCGGCATGTCAATTTTCTTCAAGGCATCTTAATGATTTTGTTTTATCAGTTTTGTTGGTTACAGGCTACTAGATGCATTTAAACCTTATTTATTCTCAAAAGATGCTTCATTTTAGGAAAGTTCCAGGTTAACTTTTTAAATTTTTTTAATTGAACATTTTCTAAAACCTAATAATGTGTGGTATCAAAATAATCGTAATAAAATCCCCTTTTTTCTTAACCTGACGAGCCACCATGTTGCCCTTTAAATAAAAAAAATCAGTAATTCAACTTTAAAAATTAAATTTTACACAGCAGATAGCTATGGAACAAAAATAGTAAAATTGTATTCTCCCCAAGATTAAAGAACTAAAATAAGTTATTTAAAGGCCCACTAGATAATATGGAGTAAAAAAATATATCTACTAGGTGTTCCATTCAAAAATTGAAAGTTAATGATGTCACTTTCGGTTAAACCGGAAGTTCCATAATGTTGAGCCACCTGTCAAAAAATGCAGTTTTATGTCGTACTTATACAAATCCTCCAAATTTTATTCCATTATTTTGAAAAACAAAAAGTTATAGGGGCGAACCACCTTCTGCGGACACCTGGTATATGAATCGTGTTGGTGTTTGTCTTAATGATGTTCGTTCAGTCTGTCTGTATGTGTGGGGTTGCCAAGAATTTGGGTCTATTGATGGATAAAGATCTTAGATTTTCTGCGAGTATTAAAAAAGCATTTGGGAATCTAAAACGGATTTATGGTCAGTACAATGGCTTATCAAAAAAAAAATGAAAATCGGAAAAGAAGATATGAGTTTTTTTACATTCTTTTCACATGTATAATATACCCCTGGAATTTGCTCCGGTCCTCTCGACTCACCCGGTATAAATGGATATCCATGTGACTTTCGTAAGTGGTCCATGGATGTCCTGAGTCTCTAAGGACTTTAAAAGGGCCGTCCATTGGATACTGTGTGCTGTTTGGTTTGCATTAAGTTATTAATAAAATACACGACACAAGCAGCGTCTGATTACAATCAAAAATTTTATTTTTAATTAGGGTAGAAATAATTCAGATAGGTACCTAAGTTCTTGCCCACATTTGTTAATTTTAGAGGTAAAAATCTTTTGTTAGTTGATTATTTAGGTATTTTTTAATTAAAAATAATTATTTTCTATTATTTTAGGAACGAAGATTTCTGACCTTTGGTTCACACACACTCATTCAACGTGAGGTACCTACAGTTCGTTTTAAAAGTTACCAACCCATTAATTTTTTTTTTGAAAAATTAACGAAACACGTCAACAATACTTAATTTTAAAGGGGATTCTTTTACATAAAAATTACCGTTCTCTTTTCAGCCCCTTACTTCCTAGAACCTCCTAAATTTTTTAAAATGGAATGCAAAATGTATTATGCCTCATTTGAATGGTCCTCTCGCCCTGATTACAACCCATAGTTGAAAATCGACAGGTCTTCAATTTAGTTATTTATTTATTTAAAATTTAAACGGTTTTCAATATTTTCATGTCATATTAATAAAAGCTTTCTGATTCCAAAATAATAGTTGGGTTGGTAGGTTTTAAAATGTATACAATTTTTTAGTTTTAAGTTTATGGACCATTTTTTAATGACAGAAAATATTTTCATTTTATTTGACTTTAAGAACAAGAATTTTATTCGTTTTGTTTAATTATAAAGTTTTTCCTAAATTTAGTTTAATAAACATTGAAAAAAGCAAGTCTATTTTATTTTTTTTACTTCTCCCACTTATTTGGTAGCATTTTTATTTTCCAGTCCTTTCCAGGCTTTTCATAACATACCACAATTTTTCTTTTAATCTAAAGCTCTGTTTAATCCAAATAGTCTTTATTAATCTAAAAGTAAGTTTTTGGAACAAATACTAAAATATATTTTGACAATCTTTTTAAAAATTAATTTATATAGTATAGAAGCTGTTTGGAATTCTTGTGAATTAAAAATTCGGTATTCGTTGCTAAAAGAGAAAATTTTTTAAAAATAAATCCCTAATTAATTTTAGACTTTAAATACTTACCTGTAATTTAATTCATAAATCATCATAATTTTCTTGCTGTAAATCTTGTAAAAATAGTTATCTTTGGTCGTCCATATTCTATGAAGGCATAGAAGGGTCATTAAATAAAAAAATATATTATTTTTGGTATTCCGAGTTTAATTCCAGAATTTCGAATTTAAAGTCGAATTTCGAGATTCATCGCAGAATTCTGAGTTTTAACTCAGAATTACTAAAATTAATATTTGTTTGTTGTCAGTCGCCTTTCCACGCCTTCGTCAATCGTATAGAGGTGCAAGATACTATTTCTGCATTATTTCGAACTTTGATTAGCATAGTATGGGAGTGCGAAGAAATAGGTAAAGTTTGTACAATAAGAAGAGTAGCAACTAAGCATTTGATATCTTATCATATAAGATCCTTCGTCCATCGTCCTGAGTTTAAAGACTTTTTCTGATATCTATCAAGATTTGGCAAGGCTAAGGACTATATACCCACATTAAAAGCATTCCTGCCCTACGTACATTCGCCCTTTCTCTAGCTTAAAATGCATTTATGCCAATTTTCCAAAAATTACTGATAATGTTCAAATAAGTTGTTATATAAAAAAAGCAAATATTTGTAAGGTGTCACTTTAACCTGTAATATCACAAGTTCATACATTTTGGTGTCATTCGGAACAAGATTAACGAGGGTGCCAATAAACGAACCTTTTGACAATTTTGTTTTATATGTATATAACAGTAAAACATCTTGGCAACGCTGTGGGGTGACAGTTTGACCTGTATTATCACAAGTTCATACATTTTTGATGCCCTTTAGACACTATTTACATGGATGTCAATAGAGCAACATGTAATTATTTTATTTTATACGTATAAAAGTGTGGGTGTCAGATTGTACATCGGTTATGTGGGTGCCATGAAGTGCAAAGAATACGTATATATATATATATATATATTTATATCGCCTTTATTCAAGAAATATTGACAATTATCAGCTGATGAATTCACAAATCCTTTTTTAATTAATACGTTATTAAAGCACTCGTACCAACACCGAGCCGACTGCTTTAATCCATATAAAGATTTATTTAATTTGCATTTTTATTTGTTGAAACTGCAACACCTTCAGGTACACGCATATAAATGTTTTCTTTTAATGTCCCATTCAGAAATGCTGTTTTAACATCCATTTGATGAATTTACAGCTCATATTGATTTGCTAACGCAAGCAAGCACCGAAATGTGCTGATACGTGCAACCGGTGCAAAGGTTTCATCGTAATCTAAGTTTTTCTTTGGCTAAAACCGCGCGCTACCAAGCGAGCTTTATATTTAACCCAATTTCCGTTACTATCGCATTTTATTGTAAACACCCATTTACAGTCAACAATATTTACATTACTTGGCTTTTGTATCAGCGTCCACGTTTTATTTTGCTGAATTTTGCTCTAATGATTTTATTTCATCTTTTATAGCTTTTTCCCATTCAACTTTGTATGCACTTTCAGCTATGTCTTGATAACATGTTAGATTATTATTTTCTAGCAATTGATTACCTACCAAATAATTATTTATTTCAAAATGTTCGTCTTTATAAGATATTATTGGTTTAGCTTTTAATCTTTCACTCCTTCTTATATCCTGCGTATCATTTAATTTTCTTAATTTATTTGAGGTATAGGGACTTTCATCATCACTGTTCGAGCTCGTACTTTCTGGTTCAGGGACATCTATTATGGAGGATGTTTGACCTTGAGTGCAATTTTCAGGGACACCTTTTTCATTAAGGGTTTGTTTTCACCTTTCATTGTCCGTTTTACCAGGATTACCAGGAATGATACTATCTACAAAATTATTATCAGCATCACCAGTAATCACCACCTGCCGATAAATTTTCTGTGTTAGTATTAATTTCGCTACCAATTTTTACCAAATCATCAAGTTCTAATCTTGATGTTTTATAATATGTAATTTCATCAAAAATTACATCACGTGCAACTATGAATTTTTCCGATTTCGGATCAAAAATTTTATATCCATTTGGCACCATAACCCACAAAAATTCCCTTTGATGATTTACTGTCAAATTTAGTTCTTTTCGTTTTAATATGTACATAAGTTGTGCAACCGAATATTTTTAAATTACCCAATGTTGGCTTTCTATTATGCCACAACTCATACGGTGTCTTATTTAATTTTATCGCTTTTGTTGGTGACCTGTTTACCAAAAATGTTGCAGTTAAAACTGCCTCACCCCAGAAGCGTTTATCTAGACCCGCGCTAAGTATAATCGTACGTACTTTTTCAGTTAAAGTTCTATTCATTCTTTCCGCGACTCCATTTTGTTGCGGAGTGTACGGCACCGTAAGATGATATGTTATTCCGTTTTGTTTACAAAATTCCTTCATTTCGCCTGATAAATATTCTCGACCATTATCACAATTTAAATGAGCTAATTTTGTATTGAAATGAGCCTCACCTTTTGCAACATAATCTTTAAAATAAGTGAATACTTCCGATTTATTTGACATTAGATATTAGATAGGTTACGGTATAATGAGTATAAATAATCATTAATAAAGTTTACAAAATAATTTTTATTATTTATCGTAGAAGGTGTTATCGGCCCACACACGTCCGAATGTATTATAAATAAAGGTCTTTGTATACAACTTTTATCTTTTATTTTGGCGATAGGAAGACGTGTTTGTTTTCCGCTAATGCACGCTTTACATAAAGAACTAATAGGGTTTATATATTTTAAACAATTATTATCACTTGCTAGTTCATTAATTAATTTTAGAAAATTTGTCTTTACTTATGTGGCCCAATCGTTCATGCCATATTTTATCTTTCTGAACAATTGTAGCCGCAGCGACATGGCCTGCAGCCTGTGCTGTATTGAACGCATTTTGTACTATTAATTCAATAATATACAAGTTATTTATGCGCTTACCTTTAATCTTTGTTGTATATCCTTTTTGATCTCCACATAGCCCGTCTCCGTGAATATCACCGACATTCCAGCCTCCTGGATACGCCTCACTGAGATGAGATTTGCTGGCACATTCTTACTGTAGAGGACATTTATCAAGTCTCCGCTGTAGCTGAGGGTTGTCTTGACTTTTATTCTTCCAATATTTTTCGCCACAGTTATTTGAATGGGCTCTGCCAGCTGTTCATATTTTGTGAACAGTCTTAAATCATTTATGATGTGGTCTGTGGCACCAGAGTCCAACACGAAACGTCCTGATCCATCATCGTCATAATTTAAGTTTTCATTACACATCATAAAAGCAAATGATTCCTCAACTACTGCTGTCGAAGCACTTGCTTCCTGATTGTTCCTCTTGTTGTGTTTTCCTTGCATTTTAAAACTTTGTTTGTAAAAATAGCAATCACGTTTAAGATGGTTCTTTCTTCCACAATGGAAACATTTTTGTATTTGCTTATTTTTAAAAGTTGGTTTATTTTTATGATAGAATTTTTCTTTTCGCTTCCACTTTTCATTTGCATTTGTAGCACGAAAATGAAAAAAGAGCTTTCATACTTGTATCGGCATTTTCTCGTACTAAAAATTCTTCATGTTCCAATAGCATTCCTCTAACAAACGCTAATGTGACCCTATCATCCGTCATAGTTTTGATTGCGGCTTTTACTGGCGCATAGCTCGAGGGTAATGAGAATGAGTTTAACATATACCATACTTTTGTTGTCTCACTCACTTCCATACCACAAGCAGGTAAATCACGCACCATTTCTTCAATTTCCATCATGTGCTTTTTTATTGGGGTGCCTGGCTTTAATTTGAAATTAAGCAGACGATCCTGAACACATAACTTCGTGGATACCTTTTTACATGCGTATAAACCATCAAATATTTCCAGAATTTCCCGAGCTGTCGCACGACCTGGCGGTAATTGCGATAGTATGATGTCATCTAGATATTCAATTAATATTCCTCTTGCAAATCGATCCCATTTTGTCCACTCTTCGGTAAGTAGTGTTGGTGGATCTTCGTACAATACTTTACTAGCACCTTCTTGTTCAAATATTTCAGACAGTCTAAATTTCCACATTAAATAGTTTTCACCATTAAACGGTTTTAGATTCCGCTTCATTACACTTGATGTGCCACTGTCCATTGTTTTTATTATGTTCTGTTTTCTTGACAATGTCCTACTTTTCACACTCACTCGCGATCACATTAAATAGTGACTGGGCCCATAACCTATTGGACGGTATTGTGGGTCGTATTATAATTAAACACAGTGAGTGTACTTTACTTATTTACTTGAGAGCCGTAATATATTGATCGAGTATTTTAGTCAAAAGCTTTTATATACACGACTAACAAACTCTAAAAAGAACAGTACGTTATTTTTATCATAATAACTTCTTAGAAAACTACATATATATAGGTTGTTGATAATACTATAAAACGAGTTGCCTCAGCCTAATAGAAGGCCACTAAAACAAAACAAACGAATATAGTTTTTGCATAACAACCAACATCGACCAATCACAATTGACTATTTTTATGTCAAAAATAATTTTTAAATGGAAAAATTGCTTGACAGCTCCTGTCAGCAGTTTTTCCTATTTCTTTTGCCGCGGCCCAACTTTTCAACAGATGTCAAAAAAATAAGAGAAAACATCATTACCTGATGGAAACGACTATAAATAATTTTCACTTATAATCTCCCTAGAGCCTGAACTATTTCCGGAATTTTTTCCCGGATTTACAATTTAAGCTCGAGGGAGATTCGGTAAGAAAATTTCGCGCCTAATAAAATATAATTCCAAAATTTAACACTTTTATTACTAATGAAAAACGCTTGAATTAACATAGTCATCCATGAATAAGAAAAAGATTACGTTAGTTGTTTCCTTAGCAACGGCAACGGATTGTCTTCGCTTCATTGTAATAATTATTCTAATTCAGATAAAAAGTGTATTGTTTTTTAAAATGTGTGTGTGACATTATTAGGAAAGAAGTTCAAAACCTAATCCCGGATAATACTAAAAAATCCCTTTGTCTAAAAACTATGATTTTTTTGCCTTGCCTACCTAATTATTTATAGAGACAGAATTAATATTTAATTCTGTCAATCCATGTCATCATTCTGGCATTTACAGTAAGTATTTTTTACAAATTAAAATTTATTTTTATTTGAGTTAAGTTATTTTCTACCCTCAATAACTAACTTCTATTTATTTGAATACTGGTTTTAACTGCTATAAATCTGCATAGTCCAGACGAGACGGCGCCGCGGTGGCGAAGCGCCATAATGCGTCATCGTTTTATCCCGTTATCAATTCGGTGGAAATTTACAAGGATATGTTAAAAAATATTCTCTAAGTATTTTAAATTTTTTTCTAATTTTATAATGCTTGTTACTTATTAACAAAAATAGGTAATTATTGTCGAAGATATTTTGTGTAGGGTAACTGACCCAGAAATGGACATTGGGTCAGTAACGGACACCTTTTATTCAAAAATACTCCAAAACAAGAAAATAAACCATAGATCAAATGATTTAGGGCTGACTATATGATCGACAAGGCAATTGCCATTAGAAATCTTAAAAATAATCGCAAAAACTTCACTTTTTTTAAATCTGTCAAATTAATTTAGATGGCGATTTCAGAAACAGCTGGTTTTTACCCGCATTTGTTAACAGGTGAATTCGGGAATATTTGCATGTATTTTCTGTATGTTTAGTTGTTTTTTTTTATTGATACCCCATTTCGCTTATTTAAAGTACGCCTCAGCGTGTTTAAATCCCACTTTCAAAAACGCGCGTGTTTTAAAGTTACCATGGCAACATCAACAACCCGTGAAACGTGAAGTCTAAATATGTCAACTTTTGAATTATTGATTTGACAGAATAACCTTTTAACGTCAAATAAAATATTTTTTTAAGCAATAGACAACCAATGTCAACGGTGACAACAATGAATCTTATGTGACAGATTGGAAGGTATTTTTTGTTCTCCTCATTTTCATGACAACGACAGGTATATCACATCGCGAATTCGACCATTTCACTTACTTACTAAGTTATTATTTCCATTTTTGTAATATAAATACCAATAAAAAAATAATGTAAAGTATTCGTGGATAACTGGTCTTTAAAACGCTTGCTCTATTTCAAGCACTCCGGCTGCGCCGTCGTGCTTGCAAAATCGCGCGTGTTTTAAAGACCTTAATATCCACTTATACTTTAATATACTATTTTAAAGTGATCAGGTTTGTTTTAGTAGTAAAATATGTATAAGTTCACCGTATATTATAATAAAATGCGATTTTAAATCGGAATGGTCCTTTTTTGGGGGTGACCATTACTAATACACAATAACATGAAGAGAGTTAGTCTTGGACATGAGGGGTGTCCATTTCTGGTAACATTGAGTTTAGTAATGGCCATCTCTAAAACACCTGATGAAATTTACTAGATATTTAATATTTTATCAATATTTTATGAAACTTTTTTATTATTTTTGAAAAAAATCTGTTACCCATACATACCTACAACTGTGCCATTTATTTAAAAAGATAAATAGTTACATAACATGTCTTAAATAATAAGCACAATCTTTCTTAATCAGTAAATATCGATGTCTTGCTGTTGTAGGTAGATATGGGTAAAACAAACAAAAAAGGAGGCCGAAAATTTTTACAAATCTTAGCAATAATATCTATACGACCTAACGTTTATTTTATTATATTCGTTAATTCTAATATTATGACATATTGACAGCTGTCAAATTTTGACAGGATAATTTTTTGCGTATTCTTTTCAACTTTCCACCGTCAATATACATACGACCATATGGTTTCTTTTATTAATATCACTTTTTTAAAATCGATTTGACACTTTGACAGGTGTCAAATTTTGACAGGATAATTTTTTGCGTATTTTTCTCGAAGTCTCCGCATCAAATACTATACAACCATATATTTTGTTTCGTCAATATCGCACTTTTTTTTATACTTGATAGCTGTCAAAATTTGACAGGAGAATTTTTTGCGTATTTTTCCCGTATTCCTTGGGTCACTGTCTATAAGACCTGCTATTTTTTTTTGCCAAATATCGAAAATTTCCAAATTTTACATTTTGACTGGTTTTCTATATCGTCGTTGGCACCGCAATACCTGCTATGTGACATTTTGCCAATTTTCAGCTTTTGGTGGTATTAAAACCTAGATGACATCCCTAACAGAATCCAAAACCTGCTAAGTGTAAAAAATACGCACAAGTTGAAAATAATTACAATGTTAAAATTCTGTTATGTGAATATAGGTATTTAAATATCTGCTATGTGCAATCGATCACATAGCAAACTGATGATTCAGATCATCCATGACAATATACGTTCATACGTCTTTTTAATTATCTAAGAACACCAAATTTTCACATAGCAGGTATTGTGGTGCCAACGACGATATACCGCTTGTCAATAAGATTTTGACAGATCTGAGATATACATTTTGTAGTATACCACTACCGTAGCCACCATATCAAATTTCATCAAATCGGATAAACTATGGCGAAGCTAGAGCAAAAAAAATTTTTAAGATAAGTGTCCATTACCTACCCACACCATGTCCATTACCTGTTCTCCAGTATCCATTACTGACCCATTAGCACTTTTTTTTGTTAATGACGTATATCAATTTTAGATATATAGCTAATTCATTTTAAGTGGTCAGTCCCATTCTTCATAAAATAAGCTTTAATATGCACTGGTCACAAACTTAATAAAATTAAATACCTATCGTATTTTTTCAACACACCTAAACATAGAATTTTCTTAAGATGGTCCATAACTGGGTCGGTTACCCTAAGACCTATATTTTTTTTTAATACCCTGTATTTATGCAAAAGCTAAATTAAATAAGAACTAACGTTATTTATCACCCCGAGGGTTGGTTGGCAAAAGCACTTAAAAAGCGTAGGTACCTAAATGTTTCATTTTTAATAGCTCGAGACCAGGCAGGGGTGTTTATAAAGTCCAAACCGATCAAGTTACTTGGCGATATTGTAGGGGTACGATTTGTTTACGTTAACACATGTTACAAAAACTGCCTTTGGTACAAATATTCGAGAGCTTTATTTTATTATAGTTTTGAATGCCTTGAAGTTAAGTGTGGCTGTGTAAGGTATTTAAAATTATTCTACGTTTGTGCTGTGCGACAGATTAAAGACCAGGAAGGGTGAGTTGAATCACTGAGCATACTTTTTCTACATATTCCCTTGTGGATATTTTTCATAGTTTTGATATTTTAATTAATTGTTCACTGTCTTGTTCGGGGAAGTTTTTATTGCTTTGTTAAATATCTGGAGCGGGTCTGGGACCATTGCACATCTCGTGAAGATATTTAGCAATCCCTGTATCGTGAGCGGACCCTCGTGTTTGGTGTCCATTGCACGTCTCAGTACAGTGGAGTTTGGCAAGTGTTTTTGTATTATATCTGGAGCGGGTCTGGGACCATTGCACGTCTCATGAAGATATATTACAAGCTTTGTATCGTGAGCGGACCCTCGTGTTTGGTGTCCATTGCACGTCTCAGTACAAAGTGTTGCCGAGTTGGTCTAGACCGGGGGTTGAGTTGTAACCCCGGAGGTTGAGTTGTAACCTCGTTTTGTATTGTTTTGGTGGTAATTTACTACGGGGCACTTCGGACAGGTCAATACCCCTTTACACACCACGTGTAAATGCATAATCTGAAGCTGGTACTGCTTGTCAGTACTGGGGACATGTATTTATTTCAAGATAATAATATTTTAATTATTGCAGAGCATTTAAGTTAAAGAAATATTACTTTGTGACAAATAGTCGCGTCAATGAAGCCTTTTCCTTCAAAATCCTCAGGAACAGCTCCGATTTTGATGATTTTTTTTTTTTTAATTTTGTTTTTTTATATTATATAAAATCAGAAACCTTTTGGGACGGGGACAAAATTATTTATACAGTGTGTCTACTTAAGTTGGCCACATATGGGAAACTTTTTTATTATTAACTTTACGAAAAAAAGTTATTCTTCATAAAAAGTTCTGCATGGTCCAGAACCTAAAATGCAACCATCAGATGTTAAATTTTTTCAGTCGTATACAAGGTTTGTCAAAAAATGTGAATTTTGCCCAGGAGTAAAGTACCTTTATTTTTGACAATATCGAAAACTGTAATAATGAAAAGTTGTTCGAAATGTAAAACTATATTTTAATATGCAATTACACTTAAAATTTTTCTTTTTACAAATTTTTCTCAAATAACGGATACCGAACATTTATCTTTTTATTAATTTAAAAAATCATGATAACCTTTCTGTTTCGTTCAGAAAATAATAAATCTGGCAACAAAATTTATTTCTAGAAATTTAATGAATAGATACACCATTAAAATAAAAATTTAAAAAAATAAAAAATAAATTAAGTAAAAGGATGTAATTGCATATTAAAATATAGTTTTACATTTCGAACCACTTTTCATTATTACAGTTTTCGATATTGTCCAAAATAAAGGTACTTTACCGGGTACTTTACTCTTGGGCAAAATTCATATTTTTTGACAAACCTCGTATACGACTGAAAAAATGTAACATCTGATGGTTGCATTTTAGGTTCTGGACCATGCAGAACTTTTTATGAAGAATAACTTTTTTTCACAAAGTTAATAAGTAATAAAAAGTTTCCCATATGTAGCCAATAACTTAAGTAGACACACTGTATAAATAATTTTGTCCCCGCCCCAAAATGTTTCTGATTTTAAATAAAATAAAAAAACAAAATTAAAAAACAAAAAATTATCAAAATAGGAGCTGTTCTTGAGGACTTACGAATATTGCCTGTTTTATGTATTCATTGACTCGACTAAAAGATGATATATTAATATTGATTGTTGATTGATTCGAGATATAATTTAAATAACTGATGTCATGAAGTTGTTTTAAAAGTAATTTACATACAGAAATGTCATTTGGTTATTAAACCATCAGATAATTAAGTCACGTTTTAAAGAATGATTTATTCAAAGCTCACTACTTGTTTTTAATTTTTATCAAGTGCAAATTTGTAGAAGAAGAGTTGCTCAAACAATGTTTCCATTATTTTCAGGTAAACTATACCAAGGATCACCTGAATAAAAGAGTCGCCAATCCGCCCCGTTATGTTTATTATAAGGTTAATTATTTTATTTTATTTTGATTTATTTAGTTATTAATGTTTCAATTAAAATTGATTTGATAAAATCACGCTCAGGCTTTTTGGGTTACATTTGTTCATTCGCTAATCTATCCGTATACATGGGATAACTTGGAAATAATAATTAATCCGATCTGTTCCATAGTTTTTAAAAACAGATTTTTTGATTTCTCAAACAATGGTCTCCGAAACCAGAAAGTGCGTACAAAAAACGCTACTTTGGAAAATTGGAAACATTTAAAGAAGCACTATTTCCAATGTTTCACGGTATAATGATATTCAAACTTATTTATGTGACGATTGGTTCTATAATTATTGTGCACCATGGCCATGCAGATGTTACCCACAAATATTGGGTCCCCTGTTAACTATTCATTCATTTTATTTTATTGTTCATAATATAGTATTAACATGTCATGTGAATTTACAATATAGTTTCAAACAAGCTTTTGATGACAGACACCCCATACACCAGCTCGAAGAACCTGGAGGATCCAGCCGGCTTAAGTCCAGGAAACGTTTTATGAGAACTGTCAACACAGAACTCTCAGAGACCTACCGGGGCATCAAGAGCCCTCTCACGGAATGGGGAATGAGTGGAAAACTTGGCGCATGCTAAATCGCATGCGTACTGGCGTCGCCCCTGTCAAGTTCAACCTGGCGAAGTGGGGCATGATAGGAAATGATGACGTTCTGTGTGAGTGCGAAGAAACACAAAACATGGAGCATTTAAGAACATGCGAGCTGTGTCCCTCAGAGTGCACTCTCGATGATTTATGGCTCGCTAACAATGAAGCAATCGACGTAGCCCGATTTTGGGCCGAAAAACTGTAACATTGGGATTCGGACACGAAAAAGTAAAGTAAGTAAGTTTACTCTTGGTATAGTTACTATAGGAAACGTACCAGACAACGCCAGCGGGCTGATGTTTGCCCTAAGTAATTCAATATGGCTTGGAGTCCATCAGATCAGTCAGTTCCAGTAATCTTTTACGATAATGAGGGGATTGCATTTGCTTAAACTTGAACTATTTATTTTTGTAGAATTTAATTTTTATGGTTTAGCATTGGCGTTTACTGGATAACGGACAAAAAACCAACTCTCCTATTAATTTTAAATCAAAATTGTATTACACTTTTTAGGAACTCCTAGCGTATGACGCACTCGCACACCAAATTTTATTATTTTCCAATAAGTCAATTATAAAAGTTATTTAGAAAAACTCACAAACAAAATTCTGAAAATTACATAATGCATGTGATACGTACCTCAATGAATCCACCAGTAAGAATTATGATGATGTCAAATCCTACTAGATCCCTGGCGGATCAAGAAATAAATTTTGGGGGGGCCCACCCAACAAAAATTAAAGAAATATATATTTAGGTGCAAGGCAAGGGCAGGGCATTTTTCATTGGGGAAGGGGGGTCAACCATAGGTATAAATAAAGATATGGTTTATGGTATGATACACAATGACACAAAATTAACAACATACCTAAAGTATATTGCTATAAATAAAAATAAACGAATTAACTCGGACAAACAAATTAGGTTTAGTTACACCTAAAACTAAAGTAATCGAATAACCTATTTTACATTATAACAAGAAAATTCGTAAATAGCGCGAGGGCGGGCCGCGGGCAATGTACAGGAAAGAACAAAATGGTAATAGTTCATTACCCTTCATCAGAAGACAGCATATTTCGTGACTGAAGTCTTCTACGGTGTTTTTTGGAAAATTGGTCTAAAATTTCTGGTGACACAATTTGATTTCTATGGATATAAAGTAAGGCAAGACCATTCAACCAGGTAGCGCCATTGTTGACTGCAAATAAGATTTTAACAATCTTAAGGAAAAAAATGATCTTTCTGGATCATCGGTTACCGGAATTGTTGCTAATATTTTTTTAATACCGTAGAACGGGGCTATTCGGGACAAAACTTTAACACTTTTATTTCTCGTGTAACATAAAATTATATACGATGTATTTTTGGAAGGATAGGGGTAGGTACCACATTTACCTAAAGTATTAGTCCCCCCTCCCAAGTAGGGGGGGGGGGGGTAATATATTTTTTTAAGGGCTTGTCCCAAATTACCCCATAAGGTGGGGATATTTGGGATTTCGTATAAAATGCATTAAAACTCAAATAATAACCCCGTTTGGTTTTATTTGGAACAACAAAAATTGTTTTTAAAAAAATATAATGTATTATTAAGTAGGTATAGGGCAGCTTCTCGAATATTTAAATTTTTTTTCCTGATATCCTCTAGTGCTTTTTGTAGATTTTCCTCTGAGTATAGGAATTGTAGGGATTATAATTTTCCCCGTCTGTAACTACTGAGATAGTTCTTACGTATATTCTAACCATTTTGGTCGTCTAAAATAGAGAAAAAAATATATTTAGTTATTTGTCCCAAATTGCCCCACAGTACAAAAATGTTTATCTTCTATGTCAATATTCTCAAAAATTTTTTAGGATATCTAGAAATATGTAACAATTAGTCAACGATCCTAAACTTACCGTGAAATAACGAACAAACCGCCAGGAACAAGAAGTTGGCACAGGAGTCTAGCTTTAGCAGTCGTAGCGTCAACACGTCGCATGAGCACCTGCGAACGAAGCGACCAAGCAATTTCGCCCGTCGACCCGATCGCCCGTAGTAAAGTTCAACGAACTGCGACGTAGTCGCACGCGTGTAAAGTCACTGACCCGACAATACTGCGACATCGTGTATCGCGATCGTTTCCGTTTGTGTTGTTTAAAGTCGGTAATAAGAGCAAACAAAAACAAAACAAAAAATACAACCTAATATTGATGGACAACCCAGAGGGTGCCTCTGGCACCCAAACACTTGAGCAAACAGAAAACGAACAACAGAATAATGACCAAGATGCCGAAATGGACAACATTAGTATCGCTAGCAGCAGCCCTAGCAATGCTAGCCTAAGCAACCAACCAAAACGGCAGAGTAAAACTCTAATCAAATACCTGCTAACCCATAAGTCATACTGCGGTACATGCTCTGACTACTATAAAATATGCAAAAGCAAAATAGAAAGAGACAGGATGAGAATAGAGGTAACCCAACACTTAAAGAGAAGACATGCGGTCAAGAACAGCATTCCAATTACTCCGCCAATAGCGACACCCCGACAGATAAAAAACACTAAAACAACAGACAAAGAAGATAAAAACCTAAACATCCTAAGCATGCTACAAAACATGCAACAAAAACAACAACAACAGCTAACACTAGAAGAAAGAATAAGAATAGAACAAGAACAAGCACAACAAAAACAAGAACAACTATCACAAGAAGAAAGAATACGAAAAGAAAAGGAACAAATCATAAAGGGAAATGAAATTTTCATTAAGCCAAAAACCCCAACAAAAAACAAATTCACTAACATTCTTCAAGAAAGACAGCAAAAACGCTGAAAAATAGATACCAAGCACTCTCCGATGAATCGGACTATGACATGGAAACAGACAACGAATCCACGGCACAATCCGAAATAGCCAACAAAGCCAAACAGACTCTCGCAACCAACCAAAAACCAACAAAAATCCAAACCCAAACAAAAACAAAAACTACAGCAACAAAGACAACACTGCAACAGGACAAAAAACAAGCCAAACCACCACCGATAATCCTAAAAGGAATAATAAAAAAACAAGGAAGGATATGATGAACTAACCAGGGACCTGAACCAATATGTAAAGCAAGGATTCACGTTAAAATTTACCAAAAACAACACAATAATCTATATAAATAATAAGGAAGAATACAACAGCTATAAGCAAATATTACAAACTGAAGAGGCGCTAGAATGGCACACCTATGCTACGGAAGAGGACAGAACACATGCTTTCATAATCAAAGGACTGGACCATCTACCAGACGTAAATGACATTAAGACAGAACTTCAGCAACAGCACGGACTACAAATAAAAAATGTATATATCATGAAAACACAGTTTAGACCGCTATATATGGTTACCACGGACACATCAATTAAGCTACAACAACTAGAAAAGATCAAATTCTTAAATTATGTAAGAATTGTATGGGAAAGAAGAAGACAAAACACATTAATCATCCAATGTAAAAAATGCGGACAGTGGGGTCATGCAACGACCAACTGTTTTAGGCAACAAAAATGTCTAAGATGTGCAGGCGCACACTCAATGTCGCAATGTCATCCCGACAATACCATCAAGTGCATAAACTGCGGACAGGAACATCGAGCAACATCACCAACATGTGAAATCTATATATACAAGGCGCAGCAAATACAAATAAACAAACAAAAACAAGCAGTTACAAAATACAAACCAGCCCCCATCCCAGAAGTCAACCCTTGGACACAACAGGCCAGGGGAAGTGGCCCAACGAGTGTTAGGGCAAGTGACACCCCTAGAAATCCACCCCAACAGCAAAACCAGCATCAGGAGAACGAAACGCCAACCTACGACGACGCATTCCCGAACCTACCCAGGACACGCATACAAGACAACGCCCACTCCCACCCCGACCAAAACCAAACTACGCTTGGATTGTCACAGGCAAGTAACCTTTTTTCCGCCATGAAAGAGTTTAATAGCCTTATCAATATCAGCGAATTTATCAGATTTTTGAACGATTGTACAAAAGAGTTAAGGAAAGCTAAAACGCAGGAAGAACGTGTATCAACAATGATGTCCCTTATGGGAGATAACTTAAACAACTACAAAATTAGCTTTCCGTAACTCTTTAAAAATAGTAACATGGAATGCAAACGGATTGCGTAACAAAATTGAGGAACTAAAGCAATTTCTATCAGATTACAAGATCAGCATCATGTCAATAAATGAAACTAAATTAACACCTCAAATTAAAATTAAACTAAGAAATTATCAGATATACAGGGTCGATCGAAATGCCAGAGGAGGAGGCGTGGCACTTGTAATAAAAAAATAATATTCCACATACAAAACTAAATAACGTAAACTCTAACATAGAACATGTATCAATCAAATTAAAAAGCGGTATAGTTATTACAAGCTGCTATGCACATCCTCAGCTGAATTTTCGTGAAAACGATTTAAATCAAATTTTTAACCAATCTAGCAGAGTACTAATATTGGGTGACCTAAATGCAAAACATACAACAATGAAAGCAAACCAAACAAACCCACATGGACGAACATTAATGCAATACTTAAACAACTACGATGTACAAATAATACTGCCACCATCGCCAACATGCTATCATAACGCACACGGAACTCCTTCTTATATAGACATATTTTTATACAAAAACATAACGAACCTACCAAATTCAACAGTAATTAATGAACTCTCTTCCGACCACTTACCAGTCCTAATAGACTGGGCAACAGATATTGAAATGGACACAAAACAAACAACCTGGACATACAAAAATGTAAATTGGAATCAATACCGACAAATACTAAACGAAAGAACAGAAATAAACAATAACATAACGACAACAGAACAATTAGAAGAGGAAGTAGACAAACTGACAAACAACATAAAACAAGCAAGAAACAGCGTTGCCAAGAAAGTACAAATTGAGCACAAAGAAAATATATTGCCACAAAATATACTAAATCTAATAAGATATAAAAACGCAATAAGGAAAAGATGGCAAAGACAGAGAAACATACAAGACGCAATAACGATAAGACAGCTAATAAACGAAATCAAAACAAGAATAAAACAACACAAAAACCAAACATGGACAAACATTATAACAAACCTAACAACCGCAAACAACTCATTATGGAAATTAATAAAACGTACAAAAAAGACAGAGACAAAAATACCCTCTTTTACGCAGAACCCACAAAACAACAAGGAAAAGGCACAGACAATGGCAGACTTTTATAGACAAGCATGCGCAGGAAAACCCAACATTAGTAACGAACAAAACGATATAACTAACTTTGTAAATAAATTCATAAAAAACAAATACCCAATCCCCCCACCAGTTCTACAGAAACTTTACACAACACCAGCAGAGTTAAACAAAACTATAAGGGAGCTTAAGAACAAAAAGGCACCCGGAGAAGACGAAATTGCTAATATCCTGATTAAAAACATACCAAGAAAAACACTAGTACAATTCACATACATCATTAACACAATATTCTTACTGCAACACTTTCCGAGCCCATGGAAAAGAGCAGTGATAGTCCACATATTAAAGCCTGGTAAACCCGCCATAAGACCGGACTCATACAGGCCCATTGCTCTCCTAAGTGCACTCGGCAAGATTGCGGAAAGAATCATACACAAAAGGTTGAAAACTGGTAGATTGGACCAAAACCTTCCAGAGGAACAGTTTGGCTTCAGAACTGGCAGGAGTGCTGTACTGCTGGTAGCGCATGTTGCGCAGCAAGCAATACAAAAACTTAACCAACAACAAAGCACGGTACTTTTGTCTCTGGACATAAAACAAGCTTTCGACAACGTCTGGTACAACGGACTAATCTACAAACTCATAACATTACACAATTTCCCACTACACCTCACTACACTAATACACTCATATATAACAAATCGAACACTAAAAGTCAGAATAGAAAGTGACTTCTCAGATCCAGTAACCTTACATGCAGGCCTGCAACAAGGAACCAACTTGGCAGCTCCCCTATTTAACTTATACACTGCTGACATACCCCATTACCCAAACTCAAACTTAGCAATTTTCGTCGATGATGTCTTACTATACGCAAGTTCTTACTATGCCAATATAGCAAGGCAAAAAATATCTAACCATCTACATCATCTTCTACCTTGGTACAAGAAATGGAAAATGGAAATAAACGCAAATAAATGCGAGTGCATGGTCATAACAAGAAAACTGACAAACATACATATAAACCAAAACATACAAATAAACGGAAGACAAATTGAACCGAAGGACACATTAAAATATCTAGGGGTAACACTAGACAACAGACTTACATTCAGACAAAACACAAACCAAATAGCAAGAAAATTCATGACAATAACACACACACTAAACAAGATATTAAACAATAAATCACCGCTCTCCCCTCAAAACAAATTAATTATTTATAATCAAATAATCAAACCGGCCTTAACTTACGCGGCACCAGTTTGGTGCAGTATGGCAGACTGGCACTTTGGAAAAATACAAATATTACAAAATAAAATATTAAGATTTATCTTAAAACCCCTAGAAGAACACCAATCCGCCACCTACATCAAACCACACAAACTCAATACATACTTCAATATATACAAGACGTCGCAACAAAATTCTATCAAACACAATCACAAAATTGAATTCTGACCCAAAACATACTACAAATTAGACATAACGACAACGCAATACATAAACCACTGCACTCCAGACTTCCAATATATTTCCAAGACCGTTAAAAAACCAAAACCTTAAATAATAAGAAATTAAAAATCTTCAATCCCACTTTAAAACCTCCACACCCTGTATACAAATCCTAAATAAGAACACAAAACCATCACGGCAAAAAATTTGCCGACATCGACAAAATTGCGGCATCGTGCGTACCATTGACCCAAACAATACTACGGCGTCACATATTGCGACGGCCAGCACGTGTTGTTTACATTAATGAAACGAAACATTATAGTACTATGAAATTGATAACAATAACAAATGATTTTAAGCCGAATGGCAAAGCATGAGCGCTGCTTGTACCTGATTAGACTAAGCTGGTTTTTTCCCCAATTTTTCCAGTAAGCATTAACCTCAAACATTCCCATTTAAACAATAGCAGCAAATTACATTCAAATTTTTTATAAAAATAAAAAATACTCTTTCATGGCGGTAAAGGATTACGGAACCGACCAATCCAAGCGTAGCTATACGTCAATTGATCATACCACAGGGTCAACACCAACCCCACGGGCGTTCGCCGGTGCGTATCCTGGGCAGGAACAGTTATGAAAAAACTGATCCTTTAGCCCGGTGTAAAGCAAGTTAATATTATACTACTGTAATATTTATTATATTAGAAATGTAATAAGTAGGATAAATTGACATGTAAACATATCGAAATAATAAAGACCTTTAAAAAGTAAAGTAAAGTAAAGAAGTTGGCACATAAATATTTTTCGCGGTTTTTCTAACGGCTTTTTCGGGAGCTCTAAAACATACTACAGTACCACACAGCGAGTAAACAATTGGCAGAGAGGACGGTTAACCAATGCCAGAACGCGAGGCCACGATGCCGATCAGTTGAGATCCACGTGGCGAAAGTCAGGTTTTCCAGATTATTTTTATTTGGCATTTCCCAAATAACCCCCACAATCCCCAATTCTACGGTATTCGGAAAGTATGAATCAGTTTTTATAATTGTGTCAATGATATTGGTAGGTTTTTCGCCTTTCTGTTCCCAATATAGATTGTAGGTATAACTTTAACTCACCTTCTAACTTTGCCACAGAACAAGATATATAATCCTAATAAAATTTTATGGCAGCCAAAAATTTTTCTTGGTTAAGTTTATCAAGGTAGGTAGGATCAAAGTTTCATAATTCCGCTACATTGGAGTATTTTTTAGAAAATCTAACCTTTAATTCAGAAATTAAATAATCTAAAAATGTTTAAAAAATAGACAATTTATAATATTGCTCTGTATTAGCGAATTCATAATTTACACGATTTGTCTGTTTCTTAATAGTTCTGGGCAACTTAATTTCGATATTTAAAATTTGGGATTTGGAACAAATTTTTTTCAAAAATCAAGTGAAAAGAATTAGATCTTATTTCTTCCAATGCTTTTTAAATTAGAAATTTCATGCTTTGCTAATATCGAGTTACACACTTTGTAGTTGAGTAGATAGAGGTATTAATAATTTAATACAATCACTGATGATAAAAAGAGATACCAAGAAATCGTTGTAATGGCTGCTAAAAGGGTACTAGCTTTGGAGGATGATACACTATTGCTATTTTGTTCCGCATCATCAAAGAAGTCGATTAAAGTAGGTCACACTTCCAAGAAGTCAATAATAGCTTCGTGTTTCTCCACCCATCTAGTTTCGCACATTTTCTACATTTTTTAGGGAGGGTATAGGTAAGGATGGTAAAGTTATTTTGCTTCTTTGAGTTTAAAAATAAACTCGTTTATTCGAACGAATGAATTTGCTATAATTTTTTTTTGAGGTCTTACATGGGGGGGGGGCCTTTCGGCATTTTTTATCTCATGCCTTTTTTCATGAAAATACCAAAAATATAGATTCATCATGATTATTAAAAACTGTAACTATTTCATTACAGATCGTTAATAATGATTTACACCAGTCAAGTTATCAAAATTTTAGTGCAAAATGGAAAAAATTGATATCCAAAATTTTATTGCTGGAAACTGTTTATGGGGTAAGTATAAACGTAAAAAACCAAAAATAGACAACTGGATCGGTCATCCCTCCCCGTGGGGGGTCGAAAGGGGGTGAAAAATCGTGATTTATCGTAAAAGGAGACGTCCTAGAAAAAAATGTTTCATACAAAACTTGTAGATCATGTAAAAATCTACTACTTTTGTAAATAGCACTTTTTCACATAACCTCAAATTTCTTTAGATAAGTGCGAAAAACCGGTTTTTGTGTTTTTTAATTTTCATTTGAAAACGTGTTAACTAATATTTATGAAATTTTAGGGAGAAATAGCTTTTCTTATGACAAATAAGGAAAAAAAATTTTGTTTTTGTTTCATGGGCTGTTTTGAAGATATTTGCTTTTTTTTTTTTGTATTTTTTTCAAATAAAATTTGTCCTTCGAAAAATCAATTTAAAAACTTTTGGTTGTGCTAATTTTTTTCGTTTTTAGTTGCACTTTAACATGAAAAAAAAAATAAGTCAGGGTGCAAAAACATCCTTTAAAATGCACAAGAAGCCAAAAGTGAGTTTTACTAAAACGAATATTTCAGTATAAGTTCATAATTCGTTTAAAATTACGAACATTTTTTAAAATCAAGTACTTATTTGTATTCTATGGGAAAAAATACTAAAAAAATTATTAAGAAATTTAGGTTAATTAAAATTTAAATTAGCAAGAATTTTAAAATACGAATTTTTGTAATTGATCGAGAAAAGTATAATTGCGTAAGCGAATCACAAAAAAAATAATTTTAGGTAATTTTGAAGTACTCTGGTTCTTTTTAACTAATAAAAATAAACTTAAACTAGATTCAAATAACAAGTATATATTTTAACGAAATATAAATTATTAATTCAAAAAATTTCTTCATGTTAACATAAAGCATGGTAATGATGGTAACATTGAAAAAAAGTGGTATACAAAACCTGTTTGGTCTAGTAGATACTTAACCTATAACTCACGAAAAACCCAAGAATTGCAAAATTATTACGTTATTATATTTTAAATGCAGTCTACTCTTCAAAAAGTTTTGAACACCAAAATTTACGATCAATCGTCGCCTTTCTTCACTGTTTCACTGGTTGCGATACAAGCTCTGGATTTGCTGGCAAAGGAAAAAAAAACAAGTTTTCATTCATTATTAAAATCTCCAAACTTGACTATACTTTGGTTGAACCTTTTTATAAAGAAAATGTAGACCCCACGATCATTTCTGCTAACGGCTGTACTTTAATAAAATCAATTTACAAATGTGAAAAATCCAAAGAATCACTTGATGAATTGAGGTTCAGCCAGTATAAAAAACTATCGACTAGAAAAGGTTTCAAATTAGAAAAAATACCACCAACTGTTGGGGCAGCTACGCAACACTCTTACAGATGCTATTTCCAGGTTCAAAAGTGGCTTGGAAACAATACTTTACTTGCTACTAAACACCGGCGTAGCTAGGGGGGGGGGGCATCGGGGCATTGCCCCCCCCCAAGAGCCATGAAAAAAAGTAATTATCAACAATATTTTAAAAACAATATTTAAATATAATTTTTTTGCCCTTTTAAATTTAACGTAGGTAGGCTTACTTTGAGAAACAACGCGTCTGTTTTGGTCATCACATCCCCGTCGTCTTGTTTTATGTGACATTCGCGGATCTGGTGTCTGGTGGTGTAAATTTCCTTTTCTCTCTTTTATTTACGTAAATAAGACAAAGTAAGATATAAACATCGTAGGAAAACCTAGGTAATTACGTTTGGTTGTGGTTTGTTTGTAGGACTTCTAGATTATTTCAGTTGCGGATTGTACTTAGGCGATTACGTAACAATTATAGATAATAGAAAAATTTAGCAAAATTTGGGCGTGGTCCAAAAAAATTTTCGCCTGCGGCGCTTTCGCCTACGGCGGGCTTTACGCCTCTATGCAACTATATGCCCCCCCCCAAGACAATATCCTAGCTACGCCACTGCTACTAAATGGGGCTGGAATAAAATAACAGCTAATAAGAAAGACGTGCTGTTACCTCATTTCACAGGCGATCCAGTTATTCCGGACACATTACTTGTAGCTGTGAAAAAGGCTGTGGTACTAAGTGCGGATGCCGAAAGCACTGACTTATGTGCAAAATGTCAGAGTGCTGGTAATTGTACTAATTTTGAAGAGCGAAAAAATTTGGATGGCTTTATTGATGTAGAAGATATTTTAGCTGCAAACGAAGAACCAACCCTTTGCTTAAATGCTGAAAAACAAATATTTGAAGATATTTTTCACATTAGTAGTGAGGATGAAGACGGCAATGAAGTTGAAGAAAACGTTTCAGCGGAAAAAATAAATTCTAAATCAGAATCATATAATTTAAATGATGAAAGTGTACCAAAAAAACGTAGATTGGTTTAGTACTTATATTAAATATTTATTTAAAATATAATAATGTAATAATTTTGCAATTCTTGAGTTTTTCGTGAGTTATAGGTTAAGTATCTACTACTAGACCAAACAGGTTTTGTATACCACTTTTTTTTAATGTTACCATCATTACCATGCTTTATGTTAACATGAAGAAATTTTTTGAATTAATAATTTATACAGTGTGTCCACGGATGGACCTAACTATACTTGTAAAAAACTTTATTTTTAATTTTTCGAAAAAAAGTCATTCTTCATTATTTCTTTTGCTTATTAAATAAATATAATTCACGTAAGAAAATTTCAATTTTTTTATACAGGGTGCACAAAAAATGTAAAAAAGTAATTTGCAAAATTAAAAATTTTTGATCCAACTTTTTTGAATGATCAAAATAAAAGAGATTGGAAAGAGAATTCGAAAAGCCAAATAAAGGTTTGAGATATGACCTGTGGTAACTACGATATTTTAAATTAAAACTTCAATCTTCAATCAATAATTTATTTAACTTTAATATAAAATATCGTAGTTACCACAGGTCCTATCTCAAAACTTTATTCGGCTTTTCGAATTCTCTTTCCAATCTCTTTTATTTTGATCATTCAAAAAAGTTGGATAAAAAAAATTTTATTTTGCAAATCTACATTTTTACATTTTTTGTGCACCCTGTATAAAAAAATGGAAATTTTCTTACGTGAATTATATTTATTTAATAAGCAAAAGAAATGATGAAGAATGACTTTTTTTCGAAAAATTGAAAATAAAGTTTTTTACAAGTATAGTTAGGTCCATCCGTGGACACACTGTATTTCGTTAAAACATATCGTCGGTGAAACCAGAAAATAGTGTAACTCCAAAAATGTTAATTTACAGGAGAGCATTTTAGCAGTCATCAATTTAATGAAAATGATTATATTATTATATTACATGGTAAGATAGTGCCTCAGCTCTATCATTAACATTAAAATAGTTAAAAAGAGTAATTTCATGAATTTTTAATGAAGATACATACTTTTCGTTTTCATAATATTTTATTTCTTGGACATACACAGTTTTCACAAATCATAAAAACAATTAACAAAGAATTTAAAAACGTACAAAACTAATTGAAAACAAATTAAATAAAAGTAAAAGTCAACTTAAAAACACAAAAGAGGAAAAGTTAATAGTGTGGTAGGGCATCGTAAAATGCATGAAAATCTGACATGATGCTTTGCTTTAGTGATTGGAGATGGTCAAATTTTTCCTTTTTGATTTTTCTTCTCTCACTGTAAAGTAGTGGCAACCGAATTGTATCAGATTGTTGCTCTTTGGGTCTTATTCTCATAGCATATTCTTGCCAATCCTCGTCAGTATGTCGCAGTTTAAATTTTATTGTTCCATCTGTGTGTATTTTAATTGTTTTATATCTGTCACAGTGGGATCTCCAACTTTTTTGCCAGGCCTTATAGAGCTATAATATTTTAGTTCAGAAAAGTTTTAAAAAAATGTATGTTCCAGGTAAGAAACTTGAAAATGAAAAGGGTTAGTCCGTGCATTTTTGCAGTGTACGACGTAGTCTGCTGGAACGTTAATATCTTTGTCGCGAATCCTTCTTTCGATTGTAGAATGCATGGCATCCGCTTCCATTTGCGTATGCCCCTTAAATAAATATTTCTGAATTATGGTTAATTTGTGCACGATAGCTGTATTAAGTAACGCATTAGCTAAATAGGAATTTCTATTTTGTCCCGTACAGCCATCACTCCAAAAAATTATTTTGCGATTTTCGTCTGTCATATTGGGTAAGATTTTTGTTTCAATGAACGATACAAGAATACTTGAAAATTCGTTGGCAGTTAAGCCACCTTCTACTTCGCTCCACAAATAACAGTATCCTTCTTTGGTCTTGATGTTATATAGAGTAAAATTGTGAACAGTCAGTTTGGTTTTGTAATACATGGAACTAACTTTATTTTTGGGCGCCAGCAAAACTGACTGTAAATCCATTGTATATACAAATTGTGATTCTTCTTGGGTTTTATCTTGATCCTTTTCATGTCTTGCTTCATTCTTAAAAACTAAATGCTTCTGGTAATCTTCTTCTCCTGTGTTTTTTGTTCTGTACCCCACGCACACTTCACACTGATCTTTTTTAGGATGATACAGCGAGAGATTAATTTTATCAAAAACCTCATTAAAATGGGTTCTAGAATAAGGTTTTAGGCTTTGCTCTTTGCAGTAATCATTATAGTAAAAGCGATATAATTCTTGTTTACTTTGCCAAATAGGCTCTAGGTATAGTTTTTTCGTTGAAGAACGGCAATAATGTGACTCCATTTTGGGCAACGAGTCAAAGAAGCCCCGCAATTGTAAATTTATATTTGCCGACTCTTTACTGCTTCTTATCTTCTTCTGTTGTCGAGTGTTTACTGCTTCCGTTATGTTGGTTATATCCTCATCGTTTACATCTCTTTTTTCAAGAGTATCTGGTTTAATCCAACTCCAGGAAGTATTCTGTTTAAGACCAAGCGTAGCATTAAACATTTTTTTGCACACTCTATGTCTCCAGAGGTCATGTCCACCATAATACTTAACCGACAAATTGCGACGGGATTTATCCTCTTCTCCTCGGCGTCTTTTTACTGACTCTACTTGTATATGCCCTCTCACATATTCCCTTTTTTCAGGCCAGCTCTTTTCCCAAAACAAATCAAAAACACGTCGTCTCATGTTTTTATTAAGCTTCTGACACTCCAAACTATTATATTTTTCTGAGAATTTACAGCTGCATGGGTTTAGCAAAAATTTCTGTGGCTTTTGTATTACATAGTTCCATTTTCCTTCGTTTTTTTTTTGCCTGAGTAGGCCATTCCCAATTCTCGTTTTCTTTTATTATCTTTATAAGTTTCGTCTCTCTTAACAATAGGCAGCTTTCTTTTCTTTCTTTTGCCTACATCTTTGACCTCCATATTTTCTTTATGTCCTTGGTTCCTAACGACATTTCCTTGTGCATTAGACTCTTCTTCGTGCTCTTCACTTTTTGCATCCTCATCTGATTGATGTGAAGGTTCGTAATCCCTGTCGTCTTCCGTGTCTTGATCATCTTTAGTCTCTATAGTTTTTGCATCTCCCATCTCGTGCTCGTCTTCAGTTTCTATATTTTCAATGCTTTGCACAGATGTTTCCAATATGGCGTCATCATTAGGTCCGAAATGAATGATTCCGTCATCGCCCACAAATAATATCTCATTTTCAAAAGCATTATTCAAAACGTCTGTCTGTTTCTCTAAATGTAATTTATTAGCTTCTGTCTCTTTTTCTACCTGTACTATATTTGCACATGTATTATTTTCTGATGGGGAATTTTTCCTAATTGTTTCTAAAGGTTTTATGTTTAATAAGTTAAACATTTTCATTACACGTGACATTTTGATTTCTGAAAAAAAAAAGATTTTATTGAATGAAAAATATTTTGTAAAATTGATGCCGAAAGAAACGAGAACAATTCAACACGCATCTACTGCATAAATCAATTGCAGTTTTCAGTTACCTCCAAAACCAGATTTTTTGAGAGATTTAGTTTTATGTAATCTATAACTAAAGTATATTATTTTAAATTGTTGAGGAAAAAATAATATCAACTAAAATAAAATTTGAAATCATATCAGTATGGGAAAAACGTGTATATCCCTATATAAGTAAAAAAGAAAAATGTGTATATCCATCAATCAACGATTTATCTTATTCCGGGTTATAATAGTGGTTCATAAAAGATAAATTATTATAAAAAACATTTCTCAAGTACTTACCTTTCAGCAGACACCAAAAAAACACTACAATTTTGAGTTTTTCGCTTATTAAACCACCTTAAAACAGCACAGCTCGAAAACACATGGAAGTATTAATAAAAATGGTGGAGTTACACTTTTTTCCCTACAAACTGGCAGATTGCGGAGATACACAGAATTCTAAAACGGCATTATAGAAATCTGTATTAAATTGTATTAATTCAGTCGTTGTCAGTCGATGGCCGCCGCTCGTATTTAACAGGTGGCGCTAAAATCTCAAATTTGACTAAGGGTGGAGATACACCATTTTCTGGTTTCACCGACGATATACTTGTTATTTGTTTCTAGTTTAAGTTTATTTTTATTAGTTAAAAAGAACCAGAGTACTTCAAAATTACCTAAAATTATTTTTTTTGTGACTCGCTTACGCAATTATACTTTTCTCGATCAATTACAAAAATTCGTATTTTAAAATTCTTGCTAATTTAAATTTTAATTAACCTAAATTTCTTAATAATTTTTTTAGTATTTTTTCCCATAGAATACAAATAAGTACTTGATTTTAAAAAATGTTTGTAATTTTAAACGAATTATGAACTTATACTGAAATATTCGTTTTCGTAAAACTCACTTTTGGCTTCTTGTGCATTTTAAAGGATGTTTTTGCACCCTGACTTATTTTTTTTTTTTCATGTTAAAGTGCAACTAAAAACGAAAAAAATGAGCACAACCAAAAGTTTTTAAATTGATTTTTCGAAGGACAAATTTTATTTGAAAAAAATACAAAAAAAAAAAGCAAATATCTTCAAAACAGCCCATGAAACAAAAACAATTTTTTTTTTCCTTATTTGTCAAGAAAAGCTATTTCTCCCTAAAATTTCATAAATATTAGTTAACACGTTTTCAAATGAAAATTAAAAAACACAAAAACCGGTTTTTCGCACTTATCTAAAAAAATTTGAGGTTATGTGAAA
This sequence comes from Polydrusus pterygomalis, assembly GCA_963969555.1. Classification (NCBI taxonomy): domain Eukaryota; kingdom Metazoa; phylum Arthropoda; class Insecta; order Coleoptera; family Curculionidae; genus Polydrusus; species Polydrusus pterygomalis. Next base: position 129,021,164 of record OZ018376.1, read on the forward strand.
AAGTGCTATTTACAAAAGTAGTAGATTTTTACATGATCTACAAGTTTTGTATGAAACATTTTTTTCTAGGACGTCTCCTTTTACGATAAACCACGAAACACCATTTTTCACCCCCTTTCGACCCCCCACGGGGAGGGATGACCGATCCAGTTGTCTATTTTTGGTTTTTTACGTTTATACTTACCCCATAAACAGTTTCCAGAAATAAAATTTTGGATATCAATTTTTTCCTAACATTTTCCAGTCTGACTGGTGTAATTGCAGAATAGTTCCATGAAATAAGTTAATAAACACCTTAGCAGTAGAATTTATTTAAATATTAAAATACGTCAAAAAAGTTCGTTAAAAATACTTTTTCCTATATAACCTTTATAACCGCTTCTCATCCCTTTAGGGGCAGACCTTAAAAAAATAAGAAATAAGTGTTTTATGTTGTTGTGTATTTATGCTGAATTTCAAGAAATTCGGACCAATTTTTTTTTACAAAAGAATACGCAATACATTTTTCATGATTTGTGTTGTAGAGTATTATTTCTGCTAAGTTTCAAGAAAATAAGACAAAAAATGTTTTTCCAAAGAAACTTTTATTACATATAATTATATATTATATATTATATTATACTTTTCACCACTGTAAGAAGTAAGTGTTTTGTATGTTACAGTTCTCAGGCTTTTCAAGAAATTCGGAACAAAAATATTTTTTCCAATATAAACTTTTATACCGCTCTTTTACCCATAAAAAAATAAGAATTACGTGTTTCATTATTGGTTTTAGAGCAAAAATTCGATTGCATACCCTTGAAATTGCACTCTTTAGTTCTTCCAAATTTTAATAACGCACATTTTTCTAAATAACACTTTTAATGTGAACCTACAGGAAAAAGTCGTTTGGTAAAAGGTCAGGCAGCATACCTAGCTGGCCAATTTATTGTATCATTTAATCCTATTGTACTTCCATCGAAAACGTTTCGAACATATTTCGTTACTTCTCGCTCACTGTGAACAGGACATCCATCCATTTGAAACCAAATATGTATCTTTATTCGCAGGAGTAACTTCTTCGCTGATGCAGGTTTAATTTGATTTTGTAAAAGTTCCAAAAAATTGACTTTTCCCAAATCCTGTTCATGTGTTTATTTTCTGCATTTCAATATCTACAATTTCGAACATTTGATTCATTGTTTAATGTGAATACTCATTCGTCGGTAAAATAAATATTGTGTAAGAATTCCCTATCTTCAAAACAAAAGTTTGCTTTTCGTATTTTATCACCTTCCATCAATTCCTCCCAATACAGAACGAGGCCTGCGTTTATTTTTAGTTTGGTATACTTTTTTTGTATCATCATGAAGTTTGCCCCTCTTTTGGGGATAGAAATTGCCCCAAATTTCGGTAATGTAGACGCAATTTGTTTTATTGTGAAAATTGTTGGAAATGTGGCCCAATTTTTTCCTGACAAACCCCTAATCTAAAGTAAAATTTATTCTTGTCATTATGTACTATATCCGGGGTTATCTGGCGAATTTTGTATATACGTGGTAGCCTAAGTTCCTCTAAACAGCGGCGGATTCAGGGGGGGGGCGACTGGGGTATCGCCCCCCCCCCCCTGAGCAGCTTTAATATCGCGGTCAAAGTCGTAAAGCGTTCATTTCCAGAATTCCTGAGAAATAAATATAAGGAAAAACCTATTGTAAACTTCACATAATTAGTAATATAATATAAAACAATCTATTAATATTATAAATAAATCTAATTTAAGTATTATTGATTTTAAAAATTAACAAATCTTCAATATTGTGTTACCGCGGTATACATATAGGTAAAGTCTATACGAAGTCAGTTGAGACAACATAAATATTGGGGGTACGATCAATTTACTGCATCACACATTGAAACTACAATACAAATATAACAAAATTTGTATTGATCGCTCCCTGTACAGATGCTCGAAGATAGTCAACGTGGACTTGACGAGTCTGTCATCAAAAATTGTGGGCGGAGTTATATTCCGCAAATTTGATTTGTCAGTTGCGAATTTGGTTGGTTAGAAATACTTTAGTTCAATATTTAGATCATTTTAATGGAATGCGTATCGTATGATTTTTAATACAGTGCTGTGTCGAATGGGGAAAATTGTTGTTGATGTTTTCTTAAATTTGCATTAGTGATTGGTGATAATTGTGTGTGTGTGTGTGTGTGTTGTAGTGTATTTTAGTATCGAGTTTTAATTAGACAATTACAATGGCATCTTGGCGGCATTTTGATACTAGTGATAACGAAACGGACAATTTGGGTATTTTTAATTTTTATTTTGCATACGCACGGAATACCTATTAGGTGCGTCACAAAAATTATGCCAGTTTTCTCACATACGGATTCCGTACAAAATTTCAAAATTGTTTTTACATTTTTCAGTCAACCTCCATATTTGTATGCGAAAATATGGGAGGGTTTAAAATCAACGAGCGTTTAAAACCATAGCGATACGTGGTTAATAGGCTATCCAGCCCGAAACCACATATCACTGAACGCGGGGAGTTTAGTCGGTCGGCAATTGCCCCCTCAGGATAAATGTCAACCCGACACTACGTCTGTGCTTCCTCCGGTGGGGGCCATTTGCTCTGGCTGTACCCGGAAAGTGGAGTGCACATGTGTCTGTAAGCAGATTCTCCTGATTAGCCGCAAAAAAAGGACGCCTGTGCAGAGCCGAAACACCGAACCGAGTGGTCTGAAGGTTTATATGCCTATAATGCGGAAACCGCAGGAACACGGTGAGTTTAGTCGGTAGGCGGCCCCACTACAGGGGGTTGAATCTGACACTTCTCTGTTAGTATCACCACAGGGGGTCAGTCTTTTGAAGATTCTCCTCGACAAAAAAAAAACAATTAAATTGTCACTGCATTTTAAATCAATAATGTTTGTTTAAAACGTGTTACGTATTAAAGTTGCTTTATTTATAGTATTATTATCATATTAACAAATTAAAACAATACCCTGCATTTTAATTATTTGTTTGGGGCGCCTATTAGGAGTTTCATACTATGTCATTAAATTGACCTGAGAAACACTTTACCTATTGCATAAACACTGTATAAACCCTAAATACCTACCTATTTTCCTATTTATATATGAATTTATAATGACATACATTATAAAGAAAACCATAAAAATCAAAAAAATTAACCGTCATCTTATATTCAGTTTATAAATACATCAGATAGTTTGTAGTTGGAATTGATTAAAATTGTGATAAATTTCTTTAAAAATACAATATATAATTTAGTAAAACATTTTTAAATTTCTACCGCCGCCCATGTTTCCCAAAGGAAATGCCGATTTTAGCCAAATTTTATTTTTTTTGTTTGTCTCAACTGACTTCGTATAGACTTTATGTATGTATTGATAACTGCCGAGTGCCGATGCCGCCAAACCCGATCAAAGGAGCCGCGTACTTTTAACTCGCCGTCGGTCTGTCGGTCATGCCGCACACTGCAAGAGAAGGGGGCTTTTATTTTATTTATTTGTTAGTGTCAAGTGAGTTGTTTGGATGATAAGGTTTCAATTATCTTATAATGAGTGCTAACGAAAATAAAAAAAGAAAATCAGGGACAATTGACAGCTTTTTTAAACGAATAAAAAATTCAGAAAATAAGCATGATGGCAGTGGACCAGTTGAAACTGTAAGTACATTTTAATTGTATTTATACAGTATGTCTACTTGAGCTCGAATCACATGAGAAACTTTTTTATTATAATTATTAAGACAAAAGTTATTCTTCATTAAGCATAGTCTAAAATTTAAAATGAAATCAGATGTTCAACTTTTGCAGTCGTATGCGAGGTTTGTCAAAAAATATGAATTTGCGCAGGAGCAATGTGCCTTTATTTGTTACAATATCGAACATTTTTATAATGAATAGTCGATCAGAGTTGAACACTATATTTATATGTAAATATATTTTTCAACTCTATTTATGAATAGGCCATGAAAAATCAAGTTTTGTTATTTTTTACAATTTTTTTCTAAAAAATATTTATTTTTTAGGACATTTATTTTTATAGTAGATGTATATGATTTCATATTTAAATGTACTTTTCAATTATGATTTTAAAAATAATAACTTTTTTTCTCAAAAAATAAAAAAGTTTTGATTCCAACTTAAATAGACAGAGTATAAGACAAATCGCCTAGGAAAACCTTAGAGTCCTAATATTGAAATAATTTTATTTAAAAAATTTCTAAAGTGGGTGCTTGTATAAATTTTATAGAGAGAAGTTCAAGAAAATACTCACATTGAAATTCCCTCCACGTCAAAATCAAATAGCTCGGAAGTTGTAAATCAACATCAACCATCCTTACAAGATAAAACAATTTTTAAATATGACGTAGGAGACTACTTCGTGGAAAATCAAATAAAAGAACTTGATTATTTTATCAAATACCAGTTACAAAGGATATGTATTTCCGTGCTCCTTGCATATGAAAAACGGAAAACAAGAAAAAAGAAGGATTAATTATGATTTAATGAGTAAATTTCCATGGCTGGTTTTTTCGGAAAAAATGGAGGGATTATTTTGCATTTTTTGTACTCTGTTTATATCTGGTTTTAATGTTGGCGGACAAAAAACTGTTGCCCCTCAAAAATTTGTTACTATTCCACTTAGAAATTATTCCAAATTAACTGGAAAAGATGGGCACCTTACAAAACATCAAACCCATTTGTACCACGTGCAAGCAGAACAAAAAGGTAAATATTCAGTTCAACCCTTTTTAATAATTTTAACTAGGTAATTTTCGTTATTTAAGTGATAAAGTGATGTATATTTTTTAGCTAAATTATTTCTTCGTACATATAAAAATAAAGATTTGGATGTCCGCAATTTACTAAATGAGGAAAGAAAATCTCAGATCTCTGAGAGCCGCGCAAGATTGGAACCGATAATAAAAACTATTATATTAGTAATATAATAGTATTTTTCCAATATAAAATAGTCCTAGTAGGACAACAAAATATTCCCCTACGCGGACACAGAGATGATGGAAATATTTTTCAAGATGTTCAGGACCCTGATGACACCGATTCCGGCTCCAGCCTAATAAAACATAATGATGGAAATTTTAAAGCCCTTCTACGGTTTCGGGTAGACGCAGGTGACCAAAAACTTAATGAGCATTTAAAAAATGCAAATTCTAATTCTACTTACATTAGTAAAACCACATGTAACTCCCTTATAAATTGTTGTGGCGAGGAAATTTTAAATGTAATTTTAAATCGAGTTAATACTGCAGTATATTACAGTGTCATCTTTGACGAAACAACAGATATAAGTCACTGTTCACAACTTAGTATTTCTTTAAGGTATATCTACAACAATTTAATACGGGAAGACTTTGTTGGTTTTACTAATCTTCACTCAGATAATTACGGCCACATAACTGACTCTGCTGAAGAAAGAGTAAAAACGGAACCAAAAATTGGGGGTCAAATTTTGGGGCAAACAGTTATTCGCCAGCTAGAAGTATTAGGGTTAAATTTGGACCATTGTGTTGGAATAGGATGTGATGGTTGTAGTGTTAATATATCTGAAATTAAAGGGGCTGCAGCAGAAATACAAAAATATGCAAAAAACGCGGTTTTAAGTTCCTGTTTCAATCATGCTTTAAATCTAACAATCTGAAAATGCTCAAATGTTAAAAGTATTAAAAACGTAATTGGGATAATTCAAGAATTAGTTTCCTTTTTTAATGCATCTGCAAAAAGAAATTTTGTTTTACAAAATCATTTAAAACATAAGTTAAAAAGTCCATGTGAGACTCGGTGGGTGCAAAGACACGACTCTATTATTCAACTACGAAAAGATTTGGATAAGATTTGTGGCGCATTAAACGAAATAACTAACTGGGAAGAAAATGTGTCTTCAACCAAGGCAAATATTCTTCTAAAGGCAATATTAGACTGTGAATTCATCATTACAATCTATGTTCTTTCTGATATTCTCAGTCTGACACTACCTTTAAGTGTATTCTTACAAAGTAAAGGTATTGATATGGATGTAGCTATTTCCCATGTCGCTACAGTAATAGATGTTCTAAAACAAAAAAGGGCAAATGCAGATAGTGAATTTGATTGTATTATGAAAGAAGTTTCAAATATTATGGATACACTGGGTGTTGAACTACGAGTGCCCCGTTTAGCAGGAAAACAAACCAATCGATCTAATATTCCTGCAAGTGATCCAAAAGATTACTGGAGAAAAATTGTTTATATTCCCCTTTTCGATTATGTCCTAAATGACTTTGTGAATAGATTTTCTAATAAGATATTACAATGTTTCTCCCTTAATTTTTTAATACCAAAAAATCTAATTAACATTAAAACCGTTGATGAACTAAAAGAAAAGGCAATTTTAATTTCTAAGCAGTTTTCCAATTTAACCAATGACGGGGAGATTGAACCTACAAAATTATTAGGTAAAATGCAATTATTTAAACAAACTATCACAAAAGAAACGACATGGAAAACAGCTACATGTACTGTTTTTAATATAGATCAAGAATTTTATCCCATCATTACCAAATATTTAAAAATTCTTGTGACATTGCCAATCTCAGTAGCTACAGCTGAAAGAAGCTTCTCCACGTTAAGGAGGCTAAAAACGTGGACGCGATCACGAATTACACAGGATCGTCTAGTGGGGCTGGCACTGTTACATGTTCATCGAGATATTCATTTAAATACGGAAAATATTATAAATAGGTTTGGAAAAGATAAAAGAAAAATTGAATTTATTTTATAGATATATTTGTGTTTAATTATTTCGAAAATTTGTAATAAATGTTAATTTGTTTCCATTTATTTTGCTTGTTTTTTTTTAACGCCATATAAAATTTGGTATGATCAGCTCGAGTCGCCCCCCCCCCCTCAGCAAAATCCTGGATCCGCTACTGCCTCTAAATTTCTGGTTTTGTTAAGTAAACTGTGGTTTTTAGGTGGAAGGAAATAATCTAGACGATTAAGGTCCGGCGATCGAGGCGGTCATTTAATGGTACCCCTATCTAGCTTCCTATCCAGCGGCTTGTAAAAACTTCACTTAAATAGCGTCGAACATGCATGGCCTAATGGTGCACCATCCTGCTGTAACCATATTCGAGCATTATAAAGATCTGCTTCTGCATAATGAGATGGTGCACCATCCTGCTGTAACCATATTCGAGCATTATAAAGATCTGCTTCTGCATAATGAGAAATTAAAGCAGTCAAAGCTGGAATAAGTGCTCTTTGCAAAAAATCCAGATTTGTGTATGGCCATTTAAGTTACCTTCAAGAAATATTGGCCCAATGACGCGGTCGCCAATTATGCCTGCTAAAAATATTAAGTTCTTGGGGCAGCTAATGGGTGTGTGTTTCTTGCATCCAGTGAGGACTTTCTGCAGACCAATATCGACAGTTTTGTTTATTGACGTCACCATTTAGTACAAAAGAACACTCATCTGTAAAATAATCCAGTCCAAATCTACTAAATGCTGATCAAGTGCATTCATCATCACTTTAGAAAAGTGAAGACAGCGATCCGGATCATCTTCCAAAAACTATTGTACCATTAACATTTTATAAGGACGCATTTGGCATAATTTCAGTAACTTGAATGCAGACGTATGGCTTATGTTATTTTCTCTTGCAAGCTGGAGTAATAGAATTTTCTTGAAGAGCAAATAAAACAGTTAATTGCTTGTCTTCATCCATTACTCCATTCCCTTATTCTTGGTATGTCCCTGACGTGGCGCACTTCACGATAACGTCTTTCAATTGTGCTGATGGTGCCTTGGGAACTTAGTGATAGATCGGCGTGTGTTTCGTGAAATAAAGCTGCTACTTCTGCTTGAGTACGAAATCTGTCGCCAAAACGAATCATCATTAATATTTCAATTTTATGTAATTTAGTTAAATACCCTATTTTAATATGGCAAAAAAACTTCTTACTATAAAGGAACGATTTAAACAGCATAAAATACTACAATAGATAAGTATTCACTTCTTCTAAACGGAAAATAAAGTTACCATTAGAATGCAGCATCAAGTAAACAAACAACATTATCAATACTATGTTTCTTTTTTTTTAAACAGTCTCAAATTGTTGTATCAATTGTTCTGGCTTTCTCGACCGAAATGCAAAAGTAAATAGTGGTTCTTGTTCCGTTTTTTATGCCCTTATTTTCACCGAGCTATCACAATACATACTTTTATATTTGAAAAAAAAAGTTTGGGGGCGGTTTCCATTCCAGAAAGAGGGGTAAATTTAATGAACACGAAAAAAGTATGCCAAACTAAAAATAAACGCAGCCGTAGTTTCTGTATTATTTTAGCAAATACAGAGGTTCCCTGATACCGAATCTATTCCAGTTGGAGAGATGCTTTTCTACAGTTTTGCCTAGAAGCCTGATGCTGATTCCATTATTTTTTTCTAAATCTGCATTATTTTCTTGTTCTCTACCATTGAGTTAATTATTACTTTGCTCTACGCAGGTACATTTACTATCTTTACTCTCAAGAACACAAACAATATTCAGGACTGTAACTGTTGTTTTTCTTGGAATGGGTTTGTCAGGAAACAATCGCAGAACATTTTCGATATGCTCAGAGAACTATTTCCCATGTCAGGGTGGTCCATTTTTTTGAAGTACAAAAAATAGGATCTCCACAAGTTTGTTCTTATTCCAAATGTACTAACTAACACCTGTGGAAAATTTGAGCGCAATCGGGTCATATTTAGAGGTCGCTAGCGTTAGTGGTTTTTGGTGTAATTAGTTTAAAAAAAATTATTTATTGTAAAAAATAAAAAAAAATTAAACCTATTTAAACAATTCTTTTAAGGTTAATATATGGAAGGTTTTACTGCCCCATAGTCGTCTTCACGATAATGGCCTTAGAAGCACTCGGAAATTTCTTCCTATGCAGATCGACTACGCGAAGCAAATATTGTTTCTGCTCTTCATTTTTTGTAATACTGGAGTTAAATTTTTGAATCAAAGCAATCCATCGCTCTGCACAGTCGTTAACGACTTTTAAATGGCGAACCTGTTCTTCCATTTTAATAGACTTTATCCTTATTTCTTATTTCACTCTGTAGGATCTTTTGTAAGGAACGATGCAGCCTTTTCCCGTCCCTCATTGATTGACAAATCAAACAGAATGGTTGTGCGTTGGGTAACGAAGCAGGACTCAAGTGGATCCTGATGATTAAATCTCTTACCATCAAGTCTTTTTAACGCCTTTGCTTTTGGTGGTAGCATAATATTTTTAACCATTTCTCTTTTAGACTCATCCGTTACTCGCGAATAAAAAAAAAACCAACTCAATAAGATACTCAGAAAAATACCAAAGATGACGATGAAATACTTGTGATGCGGTTATGCGAATCTTTTTATTAGGATAACTATTGATTAGTTCAAGAAGATTAGCATCGTTAAGAGGAGCTTTGCTGGCTATAGGAGCTTCATTCCAATAGCGTCCGTACACGAGACTTACAAACAAACTAATTTGAGTGACGCCATTTTTCTCTGCAGCAGTAAGGACGAACTGGTTCTGAAACATGTATATTTTTAGGCAATAAATTGCCTTTGCCATCCACCGAGCTTGATGTAAGGCGCCAGTAGCACGAAATTTAGACAGTTTGAATTGGACAGCCAAGAAAATATTGACATAAAGTTAATAATTCTAGGTAATCGTCTCTAGGATGCTGACTTTTAATAGCATTAGCATAATAATTATGCATTTCTTGGCGAAGTTCAAGCAAACTCTGGGTATTAAATAACGAATCGTCGCCTATATAAAAGTGTTTTTGTTTATTATTGTCGACCACTGTTTCTGAAACCGTTTAAATAGTTGAACATCTGGCCCTCCACTGGATCCAATAACATCTTTAAAAATATTGGACAGCATTACCTCAAAAATATGATGACGACATGCAATCCATATACTTTAAGTTATTTATCAAGGGCCTGTTCAATTAAAGTGCATGCACCTAAGTTTAAGCATGTATTTGAAGGTGTAGTATCAAAGCATAGTCCGCGAATATGTGGTCCTTTAGCAACCAATCGTCAATAACGTGCAAGCAAGCATTGCTTTGTTCTTCGCCCGTACCTTTTTCGATTTTTGGAACTGCTAGTAGTTTTTCTAGTCCACCTTCACTGACAAGAACTAAAACAACACTACTTTTTGTAGTCCACCAACAATATCGGGTAGTAATTTACCATCCCAGTATAACACAAGTAGAAATTGTGGAATAAATGAGGCCTGGTCTGTTGCTGCTATGCTTTTACGAATTACGTTTCTTGCACGGCGGTATGGTACTACGTGATAAAGACGATAAAGAGATGTTAGTTACAGGTGTTGATATGTACCTAAAGCTTCAGCTACGGCTCCAACGACAAACATTGTATTTCGATCAGAAAGGTTAACACGGTCAACAGATGCGAAAACGTCTTTAGTAAAAACACATTTACGTTTGGAAGCTTTAGCCTTTTCACTGGAGGACGATTTTGAAGGACCTTGAAACTCCTCACACGATGAACGGTCGGAACCGCTTTTACTGGAGTCATCGGAATCTATATTACTTCAGAAACAGAGTCAACAATTTCTTGACTTTTTCTTTGCTTTTCTAGATATCGTACTTTCCGGGCTTTAGCTGCTTCGTACCTCTTCCGATTTCGACTTTTCTTATCTGCTGAACGTTTGTATACGCCTGCCATACTGCAGCTCATATTATGTTCTTTCTGCATTATAAGACACGTTTTGTCTTCTTTATTTTTCATAACTTTTAATGCGTCCTTAACAGCTATATCAAATAATATATCAACCAATCAAAATATAGAAATATTGCAAATCATAGCGACCTCTAAATATGGTTCACCTGGTTTTGACATAAACGTTTATTTTGGTATAAGGAATAAAAACAAAATTGTGGAGGACACCGCAGAATAAAAAAATTAATTAAATATATACTCCTAAGAAGTATATTATTTAATTATTGTTATTTTTTCTTGTGATGAGCAGGATGAGCTAATAAAAAATAAAACCTGTAGTAACGTTTGACATTATCATAATTATTATTACTGGCGGTTTCATTGAGGTATGTAGCAGCCGCATTTAATTATTCAGAATTGTGTGCAGACTTTTTCTAAATAACTTTTAAATGGCTTATTAGAAAATAATAATTATGGCGTGCGTGTCCATCATACAAGGACCTTCAAAAAAGTCTTTTTGATGTAAAATTAATGGGGTAGACAATATTTTAGGATAGCAAAATTTACATGGGATTTCCCATGGCTAGTCTGGCAGTGCAACCGTGCAACCAGTGTATATCATGTAAGTATATCTAATGAATATTTTCAAAAACTGGCTCAAAGGTAATTATTTGTAGTCCTTTTCACGATAAATGGTTCTGATTTCAGGACTGCAGTAAAATGGTTGTATGCTAAAGGCGGTTGCAAATCCCTTAGATTTGCAGTATACAATCTTTACCGTCTTTTCAATCATTCCATAATATAGGTTTTCTAATATTAAATAAGAAATAAGGAACGTAAAACGCCAGAAAAATAATAAACTTTTCATTTTCCAGCGATCCCACGTACGCGGTCAAGAATAAGATTATAAAGAGAAATCCAAAATCCCTCCTGCATGAACAGTTCAGTTTTTGGAGATCTCGCAGTTAGTAGCTTTACCTACTGCTGTATATATAGTTTATTTTTTATTAGATGTAGCAAGATCCAATCTGACGTGAGATTTAAAAAAATTTGTTGTAGCTAAGTGACAACATAAAAACCAAATAAATAGAAATGAGCAAGGACTATGGATGCGTTGATGCCTGTTGTGATTGCATTTGCGATTGCATTTGTGATTACATTTGTGGTAAGCAAAATTTTCAAGGGCGAAAAACGTTGGTTTCCAAAACTAGAGATAGATGAGAACAATTTTCTAACTTGCTTTAACTGATGTATCTATATTATTAACCTATACAGGGTGGTTTTTAATTGAGTGCCGATATTTAAGGTTGTGAATCCTTGGGTGATTTTAAGAAGTAAAGTTAATATTAACATATGTCCTAAAGCTCTTCATTTTTAAGCTACAGGATGTTAACATTTAAAAAAAAATATAACTTTTTTATCATAATTATTATATCACTCTTAGATATTTTTTTGAAGTTTTGTACACACCTTTTAATCATTATGGCGCATTTTTTGACATAAAAGATTTTTAAAAAAATTTTACCAGTTACGTCCGTACGGGGTTTGAACTGAATATTTTTAAAGAAAAAAATGGTACGCCACTGATTTTTCCAAAAACAAAACTTATATTTAAAATCCTCATTTATTTTGGAGCAAATTTGGTCCATAGACTTACTTTCGTACGATGCACCCTTTTTGCATAAAAAAATAAAAACAAAAACACACTTTTTTTCTTCGGTTCATTGATACTGCTTTCGATATTTTGTTGAAATTTGGTAGGCACTCACCATGAGTGAAAACACTTTTTTCGTGGTTTTATTTTCTACTTTCACCAGTAGGCATGATATTGAATATTTGAATAGAAAAACGGTAAGCATGTTTTAAATGCCCTTAAAGCAAGTGAAATAAAAATTAGTAGACTGGGTAACGCTTCATAAATTTTGACGTTACTTTTCATAAAAACAATAGGGTTGTCTGTCATTGGTTTTTCATTATTATATAATTAGTATTAGAGTGAGACGTAAAATCTGAAAAAAAAATGGTAAATTTTACAAACAGTGAATTAACTGAACTATGCATTTTACTTATGGGCTTGCAGACGGAAATGCATACAAAGCCAGGCGGATATACCAAGAGCGGTATCCAAATCGCGTACTACTGTACTACCCGATCCGAGAACATTTTACCCTAACCATAAGAAACACCCCAGGAATCTTAGAAAATGTGCGTCAGCCTATGCGAAGAAGAGTAGATGCTTGCATACGTGTGGGTGGAGGACACTTTCAACAACTACTGTTATTAATGTGGGTTCTTTATTTTGTTTTTCTTCTCTTTTCATTTTGCTTCAGATTTAAGATTTGGAATTTATCGTTTTACTAAATGAATTGTGATTTTTAAAATAAAATTTTTAAACATTTTTTTGGTTTTTATTTTTTTATGCAAAAAGGGTGCATCGTACGAAAGTAAGTCTATGAACCAAATTTGATCCAAAATAAATGTGGATTTTAAATATAAGTTTTGTTTTTGGAAAAATCAGTGGCGTACCATTTTTTCTTTAAAAATATTCAGTTCAAACCCCGTACGGACGTCACTGGTAAAAATTTAAAAAAATCTTTTTATCTACGACTAATGTATAATGTAAGTATTATAGTTGTGGTTTTCGCAATATAATGCCACCTATTAATCCCTTAGGGAATAATGACAAGGGATTAATAGTCCTTATTCCCGCTCCAATAACAAAATTTCTCAAGTCAAATATTACCATGGAAACAAAATACACCAAGTCAAAAATGTCACTGTCAAACGCGTAGTGTTTATGTATTCGTATTGGGATGGATGAAAATGAAGAGGCTTTTACTTGTACACCTTCAGAAATTGTACAACTAGCTACAGCAACAACATCTACCTTAATACCGGAAACATCGAAATCTATTTATAATAAAACATACAAAACCTTCAACGAATGGCGTCTTCGAAATAACACAAATTCATTTTCCGAAAATGTTCTACTAGCCTATTTCGCTGAACTAAGTGCAAAATACAAACCATCTTCATTATGGTCATTTTATTCAATAATTAAATCTATGTTGAAAATAAACCATGACGTTGATCTGGAAAAATATGGAAAACTACGAGCGTTTTTAAAAAGAAAATCTGAAGGATTTCAAGCAAAGAAATCTTCCACTCTGACCCCGAAAGAAATTAAGACATTTATTGACAAAGCTCCTGATGAAGTTTTTCTTTTACATACGGTAAATATACATAGGTATTTAATCTAATCTATTCAAAAACTCATATTCTTATTTGCTTTAGGTTATATTAATTATTGGAATTATGGGCGCATGCCGCTCAAACGAGCTTTATGAAATGAATATAATGATTTCAAAAGATCGCAGGTGTCACATGATCATCAGACCAGAGGAAACACAAATAAACTAATAAATATTTATAAAACTAGAACAACAATGATGCAACACTTTGTAACATACTATGGTCCAAAACTATATAACTTAATACCAAAAAATATTAGAACCTTAACTGACAAAAGGCAATTTAAAAAACAACTGAACAACTATATTTTTAATAATATTGTTAGCTTTCTAGAATTGTTTTAGCCCTTCTTCTACTTTCTTTCGGTTTTTGCACTAAAGAGTGATACTAGATATTAGAAATGTATTATTTTTTTTCTGAATGTGCATACTGTTAAATACATTATATAAATACGTATATTCAATGTAAATTATGCACATACAGGTGTTCCACACCTAGGTGTTATAAATAGTTTTGATATGCTATTTTCCATTTTGTGTTAATTTTAGAATGAAGATACTATGTTTTTATGTAAAAAAAATGTTTTTGTTTATAAATAAATAAATAAATAAATAAATAAATAAGACGTAAAGGATCTTCAAACAAACTTCTTAATAACAATACCCAAGACTAAAACCAAAATTGTACGAACATTCGCCATAAACAGTACGTTTTACAATATTATAAAGAAGTACATCGATCTCCGCCCGTCACATGTAAAAATCAATTCATTCTTTCTAAATTATCAAAAATCGAAATGTACAATACAACGTATAGGAAAAAACAAATTTGCAGACATTGGTAGACAAATTGCCAAATATTTAAACTTGCCAAATCCTCAAACTTATACCGGCCATTGTTATCGCAGATCATCTGCCACTCTGTACATTGATGGAGGAGGCGATATAACTGAATTAAAGCGTCATGGGGGCTGGAAATCTACACAAGTAGCTGAAGGTTACATTGATCAGTCTATGAGAAACAAGACAATTACAGCAGATACTATTACTAAACAAATAAATAGTAATGAAGCATCTTCTTCCTTTGCAGCAACCGACATTCCAAATATTTGTATTGAAAACTCTTCCAAACTTATTCATAGTTCACGACCAATACAGTTTATTAATTGTACTATTACTAATTTTAATGTTATTGACAAATAAAGTTGTTCATTAAAAATCTCAAATTAATAAATTAGTCGTAGATAAAGTAGAGTATACTACTCACAATAATGGCTATTATTACCTCAGAATATTTACTCGGAAATAATAGCTATCATTATTGACTCGTGGTGTAATCTACTATTAAGTCAAAAAATGCTCTTTAATGATTAAAAGGTGTGTAAAAAATTTTAAAAAAATATCTAAGAGTAATAATTATGATAAAAAAGTTATATTTTTTTAAGAATGTTATCCTGTAGCTCAAAAATGAAGAGCTTTAGGACATAATATGTTAATATAAACTTTACTTCTTAAAATCACCCAAGGATTCACAACCTTAAGTATCGGCACTCAATTAAAAAACACCCTGTATAAAAAAAACGTATCGATTCTACACGCTAAAAAATATTAATGATTTCTACTAAAAAGTATAAAATCGTTTTGTTACAGACTGCTTAAATGAGGCCTATGAAAGGCGGAATGAGAAAAAAAAGGAAAAAAAGCGATACAAGGTAACAATAATAGTTTGGATGGCTCCCCAACCACCTGCGGAACAAAGACTCAGCTCATTATCGAACAACCACGACCTGAGCCTAACAGCAATCCAATCAGCCATTATGAGATTAGAAAAAATGAACGTAAAGATACAGATCACTCGGTAACCAGTGATTATGGAACCTGCAATGACTCTTGTAGAGCAGTGGCAATGATCTACCCACCAAAAAAAGAGTACTTCATTTAAATAAATATTTTTTCTTAAACTATTTATCTAATTATAAGGATATACAGCGTCATTCACGGTGAGTGGTCTATTAAAAGATCTCGAAATAGAGTAAAAGTATGTTTATTAAAATTTGATAGCAGGCATAATTGACTTTGAATTTTTAAAGTATTATATTGTCACGTTTGAATCACTTCTGGTTATACCGGAAGTTATTGCTAACTTTGCTATTTCAAATAGAATACCCTGTATATCTACATTAGGATTTTTGGATAACTTATTAAAACCTAAGTAACTTTTGTTAAAAATAATATTATCCCTATCTCTAACCGTTTGTAGAAACATACCGAGAAGAAAGTTTAGTAACTTTAAAACTAATAAAGCCAAATATTTGAAATTTTGAGAGTCTTTGACTAAAACATGGATCTTTATATTTCATATAGCTTAGGTTTTACGTTTTTAAAACTATGCCAACCTGGCTATGTAGATAAATGTTCATAAGTCAATTTTTATAAATGTAACACCCTGTTTTTAAATTTACCATTAGGTACGTGTAGAATTGCCTTCTTTAATTAATAATTGTACCGGGTGGTCAAATAAGCGAGGACGTCGGCTTTATCTCGGAAACCATTAATCGTACAACTTTCGGAAAGATTTTTTTATGAGTAAAATGGTCAAGAGAAATTGCTGAAAATTACTTTTAAGTTTCTCAGGTGGCCGCTAGAGGGCGTAATGCTAATGCTCAACTAAGAAAGCGAAGGTTTCTTCGTAATATGCTTAGTTAAGCCCTATTGAAAATATATGGGTTGCAAACTTGCGAAATTATGAACAACTTTCGTTTAACTTTTATTGCTCCAAATCCTCAAATAGAGGGGTGGGGGGAAGTCAAACATTTTTTGGGAAAAAATTAAGCAACTTCGGTTAGGGTCAACGAAAATTATCAAATTTAGTCTCGTTTAAAAGAGATTCAATTGTTTTATCATTTGCATTGTCATACATCTTGTTTTAGTTTTTGCGGTAGTCGCTAGAGGACGTCGTTGCATGGAAATCTGCTTGAAATTTACGGTTTTTCTTCAAATGAAACCATATGACGAATTTTACATAGTGAAAATGACAACTAAAAGCGGAAGAAGTCAGTGAAAACCGCAAGTTGTTATCTCTTTTCTAAACAAAGATATTATCAAAACATTCTGAAAATAGAAAAATTTGAATATCGATATTGAAATTAATAATATTAACGAGAATATATAACTGTCACGGAGTTTTAACTATTTCTTAGTCATAAAACATAGTTTTTAGGTTTTGTCACTTTTAAAATAAATATAATATGTCAATTATTAATAATATGACCGAGTGAAACTATACTTACTAATAACTTAATATACTTACTAATCTGCAAGAATTTATGCGGCACGATATCCAAGAAGACACGGATATAACCCAACGGCTTTTAACGGTTTGGCGCTACTATTACGCACTACAGGAAGTATTCATCGTCCTGTTTACCGAAGACGTGGCAAGGAGGCAAGGGTCGCAGTGAAGAAAATGCAATCAATGTTTTAGCATACATTGAAGTAATCCCTCATGTCGGCACTAGAATAACATCGATAGAATTGGGTATAACACGGACAAACTATTGTTAATATTTTAAAAGAGCATAGTTAGGTAAGTAAATACGGTTACTTTTAAACTTAAGAAGATTGCACAATGAGAATATGTTCTCTTTTCTTTTTCTAAACATGAGACTGCTATCATGCATATTTAATTTAAGTTTTTAATTCAGAACGTTTCCCGCCAAAACTCCGGTAGTAATTCCTGAACTTTGCTTTATAAACATTCTGTTATTTATTATAAATATTTGTAATTAAATAAAATACGTGCCCTACCAAAATTAAGAAATAAAACCAAATTAATTTTCTTCTTTTGCTAGACTTCACCTATATCACGTTGCCCTTCATCAGGCTTTAACGGAACAGAATTTTGACAAAAGATCGGATTATTGCCATTAGCTATTAGGTATGTTGGCGGATGATGCTGGACTATTATCAAAAATTTTATGGACCGATGAGGCTACCTTTAGTAGTAATGGAGGGATTGGAGGGGTACATTTACACAACATGCACTACTGGTCGATAACTAAGCCACATTGGATGCAAGAAGTGCAGCATCAAGGCTGGTGGAGTGTTAACGTTTGGTGTGAAATATTAGGAGGAAGAATTATTGGGCCATTTATATTTAATGAATCGCTTAATGGCCGGTATCTCAATTTTTTAAGAAATGAACTACCACCGCTCCTGGAAAATGTCCCAATACAAACAAGACAAAATATAATATGTCAACACGATGGATGTCCTGCGCATTTTGCGGCTAACGTTTGGGAATTTTTAGATGCATCATTTCCTGATAGGTGGATAGGAAGAGGAAGATTATTTTCATGGCCAGCCAGGTTACCTGATTTAACATGTTTAGATTTGTATTTGTGGGGGAGACTAAAAGATATTGTTTCTCAAAGAAGACCTACAACAGAAAAAGACATGATTGATAGAATTCAAATTGTCGTCCGGCAACTTTCCATGGCAGAAATAGAAACTGCCGTACTGTCAACCCGGAATAGGGTGGAATCTTGCATTGAAAATTATGGGAAACAGTTTGAACATTTAGGAAGGCATTAGCGAACCATTCCACATCAATGTAATGTTTTAATTGGATTGTCATTTTCACTATGTAAAATTCGTCATATGGTTTCATTTGAAATTTTGAAGAAAAACCGTAAATTTCAAGGAGATTTCCAACGGCGCCCTCTAGCGACTACGGCTGAAACTAAAACAAGATGTATTATAATACAAATGATAAAACAGTTGAATCTTTTTTAAACGAGACTAAATTTGCGAATTTCCGTTGACCCTAAACGAAGTTGCTTAATTTTTTCCCAAAAAATGTTTGACTTCCCCCCACCCCTCTATTTGAGGAGATGGAGCAATAAATGTTAAACGAAAGTTGTTCATAACTTTTGCAAGTTTACAACCCATATATTTTCAATGTGGCTTAACTAGGCATATTACGAAGAAACCTTTTGTCCACGGACACCGAGTAGCCTTCACCTCTATCTACTCTACTAGGTGCCAAACTACCTCCTTTTACCCTATCGTATCGGGAGGCGATATCGTTATTCTTATTCCGGGCTAGCTCGTCGATATTTTCTTTGTCTGGCATTCGACTCATGACTCATATCTCCTACGATATCGTTGGTGGAACACGTGCGCGGGACACTCGGTAAATCCCTAATGCCGGTGTCAACAGCGGAAGTATACCGGGTCTTCGAAGCTGTTGCACTTCGGGAGTGTAAGCTTCGGTCATCATACTATCTGTACTACGGCGTATAGGTGATCTTTCTGTCCTTAGAAATATCTTGCCTTCTTCTTTTCAAATTCTAAATTGGGCGCCAGGACTCTCTCAGAATCCGTTTATATCTTCCGAAACAAGTCTCGCCAGATGATTCGATTTTTTACTATTCCGACTTTAAATTTTAATGCTAAAGACTACTACGAATTAATTGATTGGCAAAATGTAGATTATAATGAACCGCCGATAACCACTAGGCTGACAGTTGAACAATTAAAGGAAGTGGTGGAAAACCCAGAAGCTTCACCTATATATCTCATTTTAGAGACTACCCCTGCCATACCCAAGCAGTAGAACGGGCAGTAAAGTTGGTAACTGAAGCATCCATAGCGGTTTGCGGTTACGAACGAAGGAAAGGAGTAATAAGAAGTAAATTGAATTCAAGAACACTAATGCCCAAATTTGAATCAAAAAAAGACTTTAAAACTAAATGATTTTTTAATTTTCTACTAAGTTTGGTATAATATTTTTATTTAATTTTTTATATTTAAACTAGCGTGTACCCGGCATGCGTTGCAACCCGCTGGTATAAATACAAACCCGATATATTAGTACCCGGCATGCCACTTTCTGAAATTGCACCCGTGCGAAGCCGGGGCGGGTCGCTAGTTATACATAAAAACCTTCCTCTTGAATCACTCTATCTATTAAAAAAAACCGCTTTAAAATCCGTTGCGTAGTTTTAAAGATTTAAGCACATATAGGGACAGACGGGCGATAGCGACTTTGTTTTATACTATGTTAAGATTTTGTTCTTCAAATCAATAAATATTTGTGATTTAGTTTCCTCGTTTTATTGAACAATATGTACTTTTTAACATAAAGTATTATAAGTTAGTCTTTTATTATTTTGCCCCGTGGTGACCGTAAAAAAATTGTATATACAAAAACCAATACTTTTTCATAATAAAGCTATCCTGCGTTCTGGCAACAACATTTTCCACAAAAAATAATCTGAATTTTAAATTCCTTGCCTGTGGCGGTGGAAAGGGAAATCGTAAAAAAAAATTAAAAATACAGAAAATCTTCTATTTTTATACCACAGCTATTGCAAGGTTAGGAAATTTTATTTTCGAAAAAAAAAATCCTCACCTATGCGGTCGCTCCACCCTATTGTATATCGCAAAATATTTGTAAAATGTAATCCTGAGGATCCTATATAATTTTTATAAAAAACAAATAGAGGTACCACAAGAGAGTTGGTTGGTTGGTTGGTTGGTTGGTTGGTTGGTTGGTTGGTTGGTTAAAGGCGGGGGTCGGGTTCGGCGTGTGGCCCAAGCTTCTTACACTGCAGCCTTCTGGCTTATTGTGCGCCCCAGTCTTGTTAGAAAAGATTTGTTCCTTCTATGAGGTCCAGTAGTTTTCTTCCAAGTTTGTCGTGCGGGAGGTTATCGCCACGTCGAATGTTTCCGAAGATTTTGAATCTTTTACGGTTTAGCGCTTCGCAGCTGTATATGATATGGGAGGCGGTTTCATCCTCTTCGCCGCAAAGTCTACATTCAATGGGTCCATTATAGACTCCCATTCGTTGAAGGTGCTTTCTTAAGTGACAATGGCCTGTTAGTAGGCCGGTCACTTGCTTTAGCTGGGTACGCGTCAAGAGCAGCATTCCAGCTGATAGCTTCTTCGAGGGCCTATCGATGACGGCCCGTGCGTGTGCCTGGCCAGGTGTACCATTCCATCGAGATAGATGTTGTTTTTGTGCCCATCTGTCTAATGTTGTTTTGGTTGCCTTTTTTGATATTCCAAGGGCGGGTTCTGGGCCCCTGAAATTTTGAGCAGATCCGGTTCTTGCCAGTTCATCTGCTTTTTCGTTGCCTTTTATCCCTGAATGGCCAGGAACCCATAGGAGTTCAACCCTGTTGTTTCTGGCTGCCAGGTCTTTTAGGTCGTTAAGGCACTCCATTGTGATTTTTGATGTAAATCGGAAGGAGTTCAGAGCCTTTAGGGCAGCTTGGCTGTCCGACAGGATATGTATCTTTTGGTCGTGGTAGCCCTTTTCGAGATTCTTTTGTACGCATTGTATCGCATGAACTTCAGCTTGGTATACTGTGGCGTAGTTTCCCAGAGGGATGCTGATTTCCATTCTGGGTCTTTCCCCAAATACACCTGCGCCTACTCCGTTGGCCGTTTTCGATCCATCAGTGTACCAAACTCGGCCATTGTCTAGTGACGGAGATCTTCCTTTGGACCACATATCAGGGTCGCACCTGACATTAAATGGTTTTGTAAAGTTATATCTCGCTTTCATGCGATCGGTTTGCATCTCCAAGAGCTCGTCGTTTATAAGGTCCATGGCTCTTGTGTGCCCTATTTTCTCGGGGCGTTGTTTCCATTCCCCATTTGCTTTCATCCTAGAAGCGCTGCAGTTGGCCTCCATTTTGATGTGTATATCTAGTGGTGTTAGTAGTAGTATAACTTCCATTGCTGCGGTGGGGGTGCTTCTCATTGCACCGGTGATACACAAGCAGGCCAGCCTCTGTACACTGTTGAGTTTTGTGGCTGTCGTGATTTGCTGTGTTTTTGTCCACCAAACTACAGACCCATATGTCATCAGGGGTCTGATGACTGTGACGTATAACCACAGCACCATCTGCGGTTTGAGTCCCCAGGTTTTCCCAAACAGTCTTCTGCATCTCATTAGATACATTTTTGCCTTGTTTAGGTTATTGTTGATATGTCGGTTCCATGTCAGTTTCGAATCCAGGGTTAGTCCTAGATATTTGACTTCGCTGACTGTTTTTATCTGTTCACCAAAGATTTTTAGGTTGTTATAGTTCCCTGCCTGTCTTCGTTTGGTGAATGGCAATGTTGCAGTCTTAGCAGCGTTGACTTTGAGGTTTACCTTCTCACACCAGCGTTGCACGATATTTAGTGCTCTTGCATAAGCTCTGCTAATATAGTGGCATGTGTACCGATGATGAGTATTACCACATCGTCTGCATAGCCTTGGGCGTAGAAGCCCTCTGCGTTAAGACATGCTAGTAACTCATCTACCACCAAGTTCCATAGAAGAGGTGACAATACCCCTCCCTGCGGACAACCTTGCGTTACATCGGCCTTTATAGTATCCCCATGTAGGCTAGTTTTGATTTGCCGGTATTGAAGCATGTTGTGGATCCATCTTCGTGTGGTATCGTCGACTCCATGTCTTTTTGCGGCAGACATCATTGTGAAACAGGAGGCGTTGTCGAAAGCCCCCTGTATGTCAATGAAAACGCCTAGGGCAATTTCTTTGTGATATAGCGCTGTTTCGACCCTTGTTATTAGGTTGTGTAAGGCAGTTTCACAAGATTTGCCTGGTTGATAAGCATGTTGATGTTCGTGAAGGGGTTCCTTTATGAGCGCCCCGTCTCTAATATGCCTGTCTATAAGTTTCTCTATAGCTTAGGGACTTGTGGCTCAAAAATAGCTCGATACTTCGGTTTTTGAGTAAAAGCAAATCCTTTCTGCAGTGGATAGAGCATGTCAATATTAGTAGATTTTTGAACAGACCCACCTCGAAAAGTTATGCTGGCTCCCCTCACGCCCCCCTCAGGTTGGGGAGTGGACTGATATAGTATTTATTTATTTTCTCGAGAACCATAAAAGATAGAAAAGTGTGGTTAGTGCCATTCGATAGAGCATAAAATTCTACAAGTAAGCTGAAATTTTTGTTTGTTTTTGTGTGCTACCTAAGTTACTACAACAAAAAGAAGTGGAGGGGGATATTTATATTGGCACATTTTTAGCTATATCATAATAACCGTTAATTTAACAAAAAATTTACAAGAGACAAAAAATGAAGGCTTTAGCCTTGCCTATCGATTGGTATATCAGTAAGTTATGCTTTCTTTTGCAATATGGATCTAGAGGCGTACATAGTAATCGTAAATGCATTATAATAGAAAGTTTTTAGTATGTTTCTCCATAATTTGAGAAAACACTTATGACGATGATTGACGATATTGATTTTACGATATAAGTGTTCACCATACCTCCTCCTCCTTATTTGGGTAGGGGTAAACATCGTTTAATAACAATAAAAAATACTCAGTAGCGTAGATATTTAGAGTAATAAAAGGATATTAATTCAACGATTTTTATATTTTAAATTTACAAAAAAATTTTAACAGTTAGGTAGGGATCTAATTACAACATTCCACACACAAACACAGCCTAGTGCATTTTAAATTTTTTGAAAAGCACTTGCATTTTGGGTTACAAATTTTACATTTGCATAATAATAAAATATCAGATGATATTTTGTCATTTTCCTTAGTTGTCCACAGTGGCGTCAATTTATTGTTTTGTAAAGTCCATCCCCATTTCGATGGGCATGGAAGTTCTACCACTGGTTGGCACAGATTACCCCAAACAAATCCAGCTTGATAAATACACCGATTAATGTGAAGTGTCAAAGCATTCATTGTTGGAGGTAAATTCTCGACAGTTCGATTTTTTTAGCAATGAGTTGCATTCGACAAACGTCAATATCATTAGTTTCAGTATGTTTGTCGTAAATTATTATAACAAATTTTGAATTGGTACATAGTTGTTCAGGTGTGGGTTCTTTTGGATGCTGCACCAAATTAATAAAAGTAGCTGTAACCTCCGAAAAACATTCCCAAGCTTCCCAGCACTTTTTCTTTCCTTTTCCAAAAAAGGAAGAAGTAGTGTCACAGGCGGTTAATGAGTGAAAAAAAAGGAGAGCCAGACATTTCTCTCTCATTTTTTGTGCAACATCCATACAGGAAATATATCTTAAGTTTTTACCAGTGCCAAACTCAATCCACACATCTTGATTTTGATTTTGATACTGGTAATAAATTGAAAGTGCTAATACATCAGTATCTACAGATTTTATAATACTTTTTTTATGTTCGTTTTGAATGCAATTGTACGCATGTACGAAAATTCGCGTGTATGCCTCCTCATGATTGCAAATTGAAACTTTTTCTAAACTGTTTTTATGTGGGTTATACAATACTTTTTCATTGGTCGTACACACTATAAATTTATTCTCAGGCAATAAAATAGTACTAAGATAAGTGGAAATTAATTCAAATAGTTCCCTCTTGTTTTCTGACACCCTTAAGAAATCGTACCAGTTTTTTGGAATTGCTGTAGTGTCCCGTACTAGCTTCCTATTTCCTTTTCCCCTATTTTCCCTTGTTTGTTCCTTTAAATTATTCTCAAAATAAGTATCCCATATTATATCTACTCTTTGTACAAATTTTAAAATACTTAACAAATAAGGTTTTATAACATTTGATAGATATTGGGTAAAATTTAAACAAGCTTTTGGTTGGAGCATGTGCACAAGAGCTGCCCCATCTATGAGTATGGCATCAACATTGGTTGGTCTATCAACACTGATTATATATTTATCTAGGCATCGTATTAAATCAGATTTGGTTCCATGGTACATATTTCCCAATTGGGCAAGCGAGGGAGGATATGGGTGATTTTCAAACTTAAAAAATGAAATGAAAAAGTATTGTATAACCATAACACATAAAAACAGTTCCAATTTGCAATCATAAGGAGGCAGACACGCGAATTTTCGTACACGTGTACAATTGCATTCAAAACGAACATAAAAAAATTATAATAAAATCTGTAGATACTGATGTATTAGAACTTGCAATTTATTACCAGTATCATAATCAAAATCAAGATGTGTGGATTGAGTTTGGCACTGGTAAAAACTTAAGATATATTTCCTGTTGCACAAAAAATGAGAGAGAAATGTCTGGCTCTCCTTTTTTTCACTCATTAACCGGCTGTGACACTACTTCTTCCTTTTTTGAAAAAGGAAAGAAAAAGTGCTGGGAAGCTTGGGAATGTTTTTCGGAGGTTACAGCTACTTTTATTGATTTGGTGCAGCATCCAAAAGAACCCACACCTGAACAACTATGTACCATTTCAAAATTTGTTATAATAATTTACGACAAACATACTGAAACTAATGATATTGACGTTTGTCGAAAGTAACTCTTTGCTAAAAAAAAATCGAACTGTCGAGAATTTACCTTCAACAATGAATGCTTTGACACTTCACATTAATCGGTGTAGGTATTTATCAAGCTGGATTTGTTTGGGGTAATCTGTGCCAACCAGTGGTAGAACTACCATGCCCATCGAAATGGGGATGGACTTTACAAAACAATAAATGGACGCCACTGTGGACCACTAAGGAAAATGATAAAATAGCTGATATTTTCTTATTATGCAAATGTAAAATTTGTGGCCCAAAATGCAAGTGCTTTTCAAAAGAATTAAAATGCACTAGGCTGTGTTTGTGTGTGGAATGTTGTAATTAGATCCCTACCTAACTGTTAACATTTTTTGTAAATTTAGAATATAAAAATCGTTGAATTAATATCCTTTTATTACTCTAAATATCTACGCTACTGAGTATTTTTTATTGTTATTAAACGATGTTTACCCCTACCCAAGTAAGGATGGTGAACACTTATATCGTAAAATCAATATCGTCAATCATCGTCAAGTGTTTTCTCAAATTATGGAGAAACATACTACAAACTTTCTATTATAATGCATTTACGATTACTATGTACGCCTCTGGATCCATATTGCAAAAGAAAACATATTTTAATGATATACCAATCGATAGGAGAAGCTAAAGCCTTCATTTTTTGTCTCTTGTAAATTTTTTGTTAAATTAACGGTTATTATGATATAGCTAAAAATGTGCCAATATAAATATCCCCCCTCCACTTCTTTTTGTTGTGGTAACTTAGGTAGCACACAAAAACAAACAAAAATTACAGCTTACTTGTAGAATTTTATGCTTTATCGAATGGCACAAACCTCACTTTTCTATCTTTTATGGTTCTCGAGAAAATAAATAAATACTATAACAGTCCAATCCCCAAACTGAGGGGGGCGTGGGGGGAGCCAGCATAACTTTTCGAGGTGGGTCTGTTCAAAAATCTACCAATATTGACATGCTCTATCCACTGCAGAAAGGATTTGCTTTTACTCAAAAACCGAAGTATCGAACCCTCAAGGCACTATACTACTAGCGCTTTTAGTAAAAATGAGGAGAGACTTATGGGTCGATATGCCTTGGCTTCGGTGCAGCGTTGCCAGAGGTGGTACAATTGTACCAGATTTGCTACCAAAGGCCTTAAGAAAGTACGTAGGTACTCCTTTTGTCTTTCTGGTACTAAACTATGATTTATGTATAAAGTGCGTAGGAAAGTAGGAACTTTTTTTCTGTTTTTGGTACTAAACTGTGATCTTTAGCCAGTATTTTTTTTTTTCAAAATTAATTATTCGATGTTAAAGCTTTTCAGTATTTATGAATCGGGTTTTAAAATGCTCTTTTACATGTAGTTCAAATATTCTATATTATGGGTTAGGTAGACGATCACCGGACAGATGGCGCCAATTGTCAAAAGATTTTGTTTTCCAACCGAAAATGCCGAAATTTGCCTGTAAATCCCGTTTGATTTGTACCGGTCGTGTTGGTGTGATTTAGTTTTGTGTTATTGTAATTATTGTAATAGAAAAAAGAATGAAAATGTGAGTAGTAAAAGTAATATTATTTCAACAGCAATTACTAACTTGCTAATGGTAAAAATAAAAAAATTAAATATTCATAATGATTACCATGGACCAGTTATGCTCAATATAGTCTCGAATAGTAAAAAGCAAAAAAAAAATGTCAAACTGAAATTAAAAAAAACCGACTAAATGTCGAAAAATTTATCGCCTCTTTAAAAGCACAAGACTGGTCGCACATATTGAGTGACCCAGATCCAGAATCAGCAACTTTGAATTTTATTACAACTTATAACGAATTAAAAATTAAAGCAACCTCTGAATATACGATTAAATTTAAACAGCATGGAAAAATCAAGGAATGGATCACAAATGGAATTATAACGTCTATTAAACATAGAGATAAAATGAAAAGGAGACTGTTACAAAATCATAGCGAACAATTAGAAATTGCATATAAAACATATCGAAACAGCCTGAATAAAATAATCAAAAAAAGAAAACATGAATTCTATAAAAATCAAATATACAGTAATAAGGGTGACATAAAAAAAATATATGAGATAATTAAAGACGCTACTTACGAAAATAAAACTAAAACAACTACATTAAACATAAAAAATGACCAGGGTGTTGACTTTGAGAATGACTTGAAAATGGCTGACCACTGTAATAACTATTTTGCAAATATCGGAACCAAAATGGCTGAATCAATTCCAATACCTAAAAATCCAATAAATATTAATTTTTCACTACAAAATTCAATGTTTTTATCTCCTGTTGAGGAGAATGAATTGATCAAGCACATTTCAACTTTAAAGGCAACAGCCTCTCCAGGCCTAGACGGTATCTCAGCTAAGTTGATCAAACAAACACACAGCCAAATTATAAAACCATTGCTACATATAATTAACAAAGCTTTTGTAACAGGAACCGTACCTTCTCATTTTAAAATATCAACAATCACTCCCATTTATAAGAGTGGTCCTAAATCATTAATCTGTAACTACCGACCTATAAGTCTGATAAGTAATTTCGCAAAACTATTTGAAAAATGTGTTAAGGAAAGACTATTTACATTTTTTAAAAATAACAATATTTTATCCGAAAATCAATATGGTTTCTTGCCGGGTTGTGGTACAGAGGACGCATTGTATAAATTAACATCGGAAATCACTAATAATTTGAATATGGGAAAAAAATGTGCTGCAATCTTCATAGACTTGGCAAAAGCGTTTGACACGGTCCCCCATGATAGGCTTCTTGATGTCTTATGGCAGTATGGAGTCAGGGGGACAGTGTGGAAGCTGTTAAAAAACTATCTTGCTGGAAGATCTCAGATCGTAAGAGTCAATAACATCTTAAGTGATAAACAGGAGGTGAAGATTGGAGTACCCCAGGGCACGGTTCTGGGCACTATATTATTTATAATTTACATAAATGGATTACTTTCATGTGACATAAATGGTTCGATAATATCCTATGCGGATGATACCGTATTGGTTTTCAATGGTAGCACCTGGATGGAGGTAAAACACAAAATGATAAATGGGCTGGGTATTGCCAAGTTGTGGTTAGAGAGTTTCAAACTGTCCCTTAATTTGGCTAAAACAAATTACATAGCTTTTTCCTTAACAAGTGCCAACAGACCTGATTTCACGAATATCAAAGTTAATGATCAACAAGTAAATGAAGTTTCTCAGATAAAATATCTCGGAATAATAGTGGACAAATTCTTAAAATGGTCTCCACATATTGAATACCTCACTAAAAAAATTCGTGTCTTGATTTATAAATTCTATACTCTCAGAGAAATTCTAAATAAAAAATTGTTAATTATAATTTATAAGAGCCTTGTTGAGTCTTTGATTCGCTATGGAATTTTAGTATGGGGTGGTTTGTACAACAGTGCACTCTACAGACTAAACATTGCTCAAAAATTTATTATAAAGGTTATGTACAAAAGAAACAGACTATATCCTACAGAATTACCTTTTTCAAGTGACATTTGCAATATAAGAACTTTATATATGGTAACAGTAACAGCATTTATACACAAAACCAAATCCTATAAGAATACTGTAAGCCACAGTTACCACACTCGTGCAAGAATGAGTAATGACGTTCTTATTCCATTAAATTACAATAACATTAACTTAAAAAGTGTTGCCTACTTGGGACCCAAGTTGTATAATATGATCCCTACTATAATAAAGAATATTAAAAACATGTGTAAATTTAAAAATGAATGTAGAAATCACATATCAAAAAATTTCAGATATTTTAAAAACATTTTTAATTAACTGTTTCTTACTCATTCTTAGCCTTAAAAAATGCCAGTAACCAAGGTGTAACTACAAATAAAAATAAAACCATTACTTAATAATTAATATACTTACTTATAATAAAATTATATTGAAGATTATATTACAATACAAGTAATCCAATTACTTGAGTACCATTTAAACATCTTACCTTATATGGTGTTTTTTGTGAATGGTGTTTAATTAGTTTATTCAAACACCTTACCTTTTATGGTGTTTTTGTGATTAGTATTTAATTCGTTCAATTCATATTGATTACAGTAAAATTATTGTACTAACTGTAAATTATCTTTATTTTTTAGTTTTTAAGTGTTTGTTATGACACACACAAGTGTATTTAACACTTAGGTGTCTTATAAACCTTACAATATTTTCATTCATTCATTTGTACACCTAGATATTTTATAATTTTTGTAAGACCAGTTTGAATAAATAAATAAATAAATAAATTACGTTTTAATTAAATTAAAAAAATATTTTTTTGTTTAAAAATATGTATGTGTTGAAAAAATGTAATATTTAGTTAAATTTTAATAATAATATATTGATAATTATATAAGTTGGTACTTTTTTATCAAATTTGGTACATTTTTGGATAGCTTTTGGTACGAAAAATTTGTAGTCTCTGGCAACGCTGCTTCGGTGTATGTTGCACGTCCGGGCTTAGGGATGAAGGTGACATTTGCTGTTCTCCATGCCTCTGGAACATAGCCCATGGCTATGCAAGCTCGGTAGATTCTGCATAGGTGTGGTAGTAAGTATTCGAGTCCTTCTTGCAGGAGAATGGGATAGATTCCATCCGGCCCTGGAGACTTATAGGGTTCGAATGTCTCTATGGCCCATTTGATTCTTTCATAGCTGACTGTTGTAACTGCAGTTTTCCAATCTGCTTTCTTGGCTCTGTGCACAAGGTTCGTTTCATGATGTTGAGTTTCCGGTTGTATAACCTTCGACCCCGGAAAGTGCACTTGGAGAAGAGTTTCAAGGGTGTCTTTACCGCTCGTGGTATATTCGCCTGTTGGTTTCATTATTGTGCCAACTGAGTTTGACGTGTCTTTAGCGAGAATTCGATGGATGCGGGCCGTTTGGGAGGTTGTTTCCACCTCTCCGCAGAATTTCCTCCATGAATCTCGTTTGGCTTTTCTTAGGGCTTTGTTGTACTCAGTGAGAGACCGGGCGTATTTGTCTCAGTCGCCTGTGATTTTAGCTTTGTTGAAAAGTTTCCTGGTTTCTTTTCTCAGGTCTTGCAGGTGTTGATTCCACCATGGTACTTCCCTTTTTCTCCCCCGTGCTTTTAGAGGGCAGTTTTCTTCATACGCTGTTGTAATGGCGTCCTAAAGTTGATCCACAGATAAGTATATATCTACGGTACTTTGCAGATTGGTTTTAACAGAAGTCAGACCCTGTTTCAGTTGACCCCTGTATGATTCCCATTCGGTATTACGCGGATTACGGTAGGGCGTTATTTCTCCGCTGCAATTCTGAAGTACAAACTCAATGTGTCTGTGATCGGACGCAGACGGTTCGTTCGATACTCGCCAGCCTTTAACCGCGTCTAATAAACGCGTTGTGACCAAGGTTATGTCGATTACTTCTCTCCGCCTCGCGGTTACGAAAGTCGGTTCGTTTCCCTGATTTAGTAAAGATAAATTGTTACTTACCAGGAATTCTAGTAGGCTGTTGCCGCGTGGGTTGTCATTGGTGCTCCCCCATGCAATGTTGTGCGAGTTTGCATTGCAGCCTACCAGTAGCTGAAGGCGGTTGGCCTCACAGTGTTCCACGAGTGTTTTGAACTCTGCTGGTGGTGGTGGTCCGACCGAGTCGTAAGGGAAGTAGGCAGAGGAGATTATTAGCTCCTTCACGTTTCCATCCTCCTTGTACCTCAGTTTTGCGGTTGCTAGGTCCCTAAAACAGAACTTTAACAGAGGCACACAGTTTACATCATTCCTGACGTAGATGCAAGCTCTCACATTACCAGATGACAAATTGTATATTAGCTTACCACCTGCTTGACCGAGTCCTCTAACATGACCTCCAACGATCCAGGGCTCCTGGATCAGTGCCACCGCTGTGGACTCGTTTATGAGTCTGCGGCATAAGGCCGCAGACCCAGCTCTACTGTGTTGTAGATTTACCTGCAGCAGATTCAGGTTGACGGACGGTGTTTGAGCCATCTTTCTTCCCCTTTGCTGCAGTTAGTACTCTGAACGAGGCCTTCCAAAGTCTGAGACACGCCTTCATGTTGGACTTTGTTAGGCTCTTCAGAGATGGTTCGTCGATGTTCATAACCAACGTGACCCCGTTTTCGTCCTTGGTATGGTTCAAGACATACCAGTCATCGGTTTTAAGTCCTGCATTTTGGGTTTTCACCAGTTGCAGGATCTCCTTCGGCGTTTTCATCCGTAGGTTTTTTGGGGCCATCATGATGACTTTAGACGTGTGTAGTAGGTCTTTAGCCATCCCTACCTTTAAGTTTGCGCCCTCCCATAGCTTCAGCTTGGGGGCCTCGGTTTGCACCCAGGTTTTAGTCCCTTCGCCTATGCATGATAGGATGACTGCTCCTTTGTCAAAGTAGCAGCTATTGAATGCGGGCCCAGATCCTTCCGGTCCGGGTTTGATCACATCCAATAGTGCCATTTGCACTTGATCCGCTTGTTCCTCTGTCAGGCGTGTCTCAGGGAAGTCCTGAGGAACAACGGCTAGCTTTATGGCTGTTAGGGCGTCTCTAAAAGCTATCGTGCTTTTGTCATCCCTTCTTTTCTTTGCGGCCTGTTGAGCATCTGGGGTGCTGCCGTCAGACCGTGTTCTTTTATTTGAAGTACCTTTGGAAGGAGCGTGTGGGCTCCTTTCACGTGAGGTACTAGCGGAGTCTTTGGATTCGGAGTGGGCGTAAGAGCCCTCTCTATGGGAGGAGTCCGGTTGTTTACGAGCCGGTCTTTTGTTCTTATAACGAATCGGCTCGCCTCATTCTTTCGCAGCCTGAATTGCCAATTTCCGTCGCTGTGATCCAGACATTCGCTTCAGGCTGAGTTTTTTCAGGTCGATATTCAGGTCAGGTTCGTTGGCCTTGACTGAATCTCCCTGCGTATCTGCAATCAACGTCGTGTTGTTGTCATCCACGTCAGCTGATGCAGGACTGTTAAGTAGGGCGTCTTCAAGTTCCCTGCTTACCAGTTGGTCGTCTTTTATTGGTGCTTTATCCATAAAGTTCCCACGAGTATGGAGGAAATACAGGTCAACACCTGCAGTGCCTCTTGTACAGGTGCAAGGCAAGTTACTTCGAGAGATCGCCTGGTATCTCGAAGGCTCCGTAAAAGATGTCGATTGGTTCAGGCTCAACATCATCCACCCCCTCAGCACGGTTCGCATAACACCTTAGGGTTAAGCCTGTAGGACGGTACGGTGTATTCTGTGTGTGGGTGTAAGTAAGGGTGTACGTGTGCGTGTGTGTGGGCACCACTGTGCGTTTGTATTCCTCTTAGTCTGGCTTCTACCGACAGAGACCTGTTCGGCATGGAAGACCCTTCTGGTAGTTACCTACCGCTGACATAGCTCTCTGAGTCAATGAAGTTCGCAAGCCCCACCGGTACGGCAAACCGGGAATACAGCGGGGGGACAAGAGAGTTACTGTACTTTGGCCAAGAAAATAAGTAGATAGTATTAGTTTTAAGATAAAGTACCTACGACAGTTTCCAATCAATAATGCTATAAACTTGAAGTTAATATAATGTACATATTATAGGTAGGTACCTAAAAGTAGAAGTTTATTTAATGATTGTAAATCATATAGCAAAAAAAAATTGTAGTAGGTAAAAGAACCAAAATATCGAGTACAAACTTAAAAACATCAAGTATTTCCAAAAAAAAAAATGTACGAGTTCTTCCAATTTCGTCTCATACGGCCAACATAAAAAGGTTAAAATATTATTTAAATTTTTTATCATTGAGCAGTAAAAAACGGGTATATTATTATTATATCTAAGCGCCATCGATAATTTATTCATCGGCAAATTTATTGACTAGTTCTTTGTTTCTGTGATTTGTAAGAATAGTACCAACCAATGGATTAATATTCCGTATGAATGAATTCGATATGGGGTTTACTATATTATTATACAGGGTGTCTCACGGTCGATGGTACCTTAGACGTTTCTGACGAACCAGTAAAGGAATCGTTCTGAAAATTTGGTCGCGTACATAAACGGACATGCTCTACCAACCCAAAACATTTTTAACAATACAGTGTTGCCGCTTCCACACAAAAATAATAGTAACTTCGATTTTTTAAATGCAATACCATATATTATATTTTATTTTCGAAACCTTCATTACTTTCCTTACAATTTTTATAAACTCTACTCTATACTTATCTCTTACCATTTCTAAGATATAAATTAATTTCTTTTTTTTTTCCGAAAACGTCACTTTTAAAAATGCTGATAATTTTGAACTCTAAAACACTGAAACCCTGAAATTTGGTAAATAGTTAACTAATACCATAGGGCTCTTTGCCCTAGTCCCAAATATTAGTTGCAATATACAGGGTGGTTGAAAAATACACTTATTCTGGTAACTTGAAAAAGTGACCATAAGTCCTTTTTTTAAATGTAACACCCTGCATATTATTACGGATTTGAAAAGCTGCTAAAATTTCACTTAATTCTTGTATATCATACCTGTACCTAAAACCATTTTTTGACGTATTAAGCATAATTTGTAAAATTTCTATACAATTCAATTTTCATTCGGTTATTAGTAAGTTAGCCATGACAAAAACTGATGTTTACGTATGTTACAATGGTTATCGTTTTGACATTTCATTAAGTTTGGATACAAGATAGAAATACACTTTAGTCATGGAAGAAAACTATGCAAATGCAGTTCTTATGAATTTATTTATTTTATTTGGACAATGTGTGTTTGCATTAACATGCAAAAAACATTAAAACTAAATTTTTCTTGAAATCCATGCAACACCAGCATATTTTTAAAGTGTTTGTATGTAAACGGTCAGCGTTTTGAACATCTGTTAAAATAGCATTTTATAAGTTATAATTTTAGTTTATTTGACTACCTAGTTAACATTGAATAAAATTGTCCTGGATCCTTATGAATTTTCTAAGATTCATTGGCGGTAAATTATTAGAGTACATTTCGTTAAACTTTATACATGTCCTGGCGATAATTCTCTCATATTGTCCAAATAAAATAAATAAATTTATAAGAACTGCATTTGTATAGTTTTCTTCCATGACTTTAAAGTGTATTTCTATCTTGTATCTAAACTTAATGAAATGTGAAAACGATAACCATAGTACGTATATATCAGTTTTTGTCATGGCGAACTTACGAATAACCGAATAAAAATTAAATTGTATAGAAAATTTTACAAATTATGCTTAATACGTCAAAAAAATGGTTAAAATAGTTATTAGGTACAGGTATGATATACAAGAATTAAGTGAAATTTTAGCAGCTTTTCAAATCTGTAATAATATACAGGGTGTTACATTTGAAAAAAAGGACTTATGGTCACTTTTTCAAGTTACCAGAATAAGTGTATTTTTCAACCACCCTGTATATTTCAACTAAGATTTGGGACTAGGGCAAAGAGCCCTATGGTATTAGTTAACTATTTACCAAATTTCAGGGTTTCAGTGTTTTAGAGTTCAAAATTATCAGCATTTTTAAAAGTGACGTTTTCGGACAAAAAAAACGGAAATTAATTTATATCTTAGAAACGGTAAGAGATAAGTATAGAGTAGAGTTAATAAAAATTGTATGAAAAGTAATGGGGGTTTCGAAAATAAAATAAAATATATGGTGTCGCATTTAAAAAATCGAAGTTATTATATTTGTGTGGAAGCGGCAACACTGTATTGTTAAAAATATTTTAGGTTGGTAGAGCATGTCCGTTTATATACGCGACCAAATTTTCAGAACTATTCCTTAACTGGTTCGTCAGAAACGTCTAAGGTACCATCGACCGTAAGACACCCTGTATAAGTAGTTTATATTTCAGTTAGGCCTAAACTTAAATTTTAAAACATAACTAGCTTTATTATTTATTAATATTAAAAATTTGTTATCGCTCAATTATAATACAAAATAATTGAAGATTCAGTTATGTTATTGGGAGTATTTCAAAAATGAATTGGGAAGTTTTGGCGGCCACCCAGGAAAATAAATATACACGATTTTCGTACATTACTAGATTTTGATATTAGGTGAGGATTGAGACTAAAAACGCTTATGTTTACCAAAAACGGAAAGTCAGGGGCAGCGTGGTTCAAATTAATGCTATTAGGAAAAAGAAATATAGTAACCTATTTTCGTATAATAATAAGGGAAATATTATAGGTATAGTAATTTCAAGAGAAATTTAAAATGCAAAAATTGTTTTAAAGAATGGAATTGTATTTGAAATATTTTATTTATGTTTAAAAAAAAGGGGAAATGATAAAATAAAAATATAATTGTAGTGTTGAAATTAGTTTTCTAACAACCTTTAAACAAACCTAACGTAGATAGTTCTTAATATATCGCCAGGAAATTTTTTGTTGTAGTTCATTTAATACTGGCATGTGACCATATATTTTCCTGGCTTGTTCCAATCTACAAGACTGATAGTTCAAAAAAGGAAATAGTTAACTACCGTGGAGTGTACTTTATCGATTGTTTCCAAGGTACCTAGCTGGTCAATTTATTGTATCATTTAATCCTACTGTACTTCCATCGAAAACGTTTCGAACATATTTCGTTACTTCTCGTTCACTGTAAACAGGACATCCGTCCATTTGCAACCAAATATGTATATTCATTCGCAGGAGTAACTTCTTCGCCGATGCAGGTTTAATTTGATTTTGTAAAAGTTTCAAAAAAGTTACTTTTTCGAAATCTTGTTCATGTGTTTATTTTCTGCATTTCAATATCTACAATTTCGACATTTGTTTCAATTTCGACATTTGTTTCATTGTTTAATGTGAATATGCATTCGTCGGTAAAACAAACATTGTGTGAGAATTCCCTATCTTCAAAACAAAAATTTGCTTTTCGTATTTTATCACCTTCCCTCAATTCCTTACGTTTTTAACCTTTATACGGATAATATTTATACAGAGACAAATTTAACTGAAATAAATTTGGTATTAGAGAGCCTCTTTATTTGTGGAAAAAATACAGAACTAGGCCTGCGTTTATTTTTAGTTTGGAATACTTTTTTCGTATCATCATGAAGGCCCCTGTTTTGGGGATAGAAATTGCCCCAAATTTCGGTAATGTAGACGCAATTTGTTTTATTGTAAAAATTGTTGGAAATGTTGCCCAATTTTTTCCTGACAAACCCCTAATCTAAAGTAAAATTTATTCTTGTCATTATGTACCAAAGACTTCTAATAATTTTATATTAGAAGTCTTTGTTATGTACCATATCCGGGGTTATTTGGCGAATTTAGTGTAGACGTGGTTGCCCAAGTTCCTCTAAATTTCTGGTTTTGTTAAGTAAAATTCGGTTATAAAATAAATAAATTCAACGATTGATGACAATCTTTAGGTAGCCTTAGTTTACTTACAAGTTATTTTATTTATAAAAGTGTATATTATGAACTGAGCGACAGTTCCTCAAAATACCTTTTTACCTACACCTCTTTAAATATTAAGGCCACAGCGAGCAGATTTAAACCCACTATCTAATACAATCTACAGTGCAAGGCAACCTCGACGCGTTTCCACTATAAAGGCACGGAAGATACTCAAAGCATGCACCTGGGGTCGAAACCAACGAGACAGAGCTTGATTGCCATTGTTCGCAACCACGTTAACGAAACACTTAAAAACCTCCGGCGTCAGCGAAGGTCCTTATTGATAATGATGATATTGTAAACATTATAACTAGCCGCGTCCCGCTACAGCAAGATGTCCTCTGCTGCGACAATCGCCGCGTTTCTGCCACCTCGTACGTATAGATCGAATAACAATTCAATATACCAACGCTTAATAGTCCTTCGACTTCATTACAAGATTTCCACTAAAATACTTCATTTTTCTCCAAGAAACTAATAATACAAAAATAATATTAAGTCCTTTTTTTAATATTTAAATGTTCCTTAGAAGATAAGGAAGAACTTTTCATTACATTTTAACGTGGAAGTGGAAATTTCGGCCAATATTTTGAATATTTTTTGTTAACAACTCGCATTTGCCAAATCCCAAACAAATTAGCAGCAGTCTCCTAAATGCGTGAATATAAAAAAATTATAATAGGCTTAGTTTTCAAAATATATATTTTAATTGAAAATGTGGCCCAGTGATTTTCTAACTCTATAAGACTTATATTATTATTAAAAATGTATTGGTTGTTGATTGATTTTGAGTAATCACAAGTATTGTCCAGTTTTAAGTTTTTAATTAATTTATACAAATACTGATTTAATATCGAGCAATTTCTTAAATAGAAGTAAGCATAAACATAATTCAAGTGAAAGATGCATGGCTAAAATAAATAGAATTTTAACATGCTTAAATCAATCTTGTTCTTACGGTATTTAGTAGAACAGAAAGTGTATTTTTGAACTGGGACAGCAAGACGTTTAAATTGGTATAGGCAAATACATTTTTTTGAATGCATTGTACAAATACAGCAACAATAGGAAAAGTATTTTTATCCATTAATTTTTATTAAACAGTGTTCCTTATAATAATTATTGTATTATATTCCACTTTACATAAATATAGATAGACATAGACTCAAACACTCTTATTTACTAAAGAGTTTTGAATTTAGTCCATCAAAATATTTAGATCTTATAGCTTTTCAGTTGTGTTTTTACGGTGTACCTAATTGTTTTAATTCGACATAATATGATGCTTTCGCGTTAATTTAATTTTTTGCAATTAAATCGTTTTGCCGATAATTTTACCCAGAAGTTGTTGCCAAAATAGCCTTAGCTCTATTAAAGTAAACAGTATGCGTCAAAAAAAACTTTTTTCTTTGTCAACTTACAGAAAAAGCAGAAAAATATTTGCCATACAGGACATAACTTATTCTGACACATAATTTTAAACCTAGAATATATAATAATAATAATAATAATAATAATAATAATAATAATAATAATAATAATAATAATAATAATAATAATAATAATAATAATAATAATAATAATAATAATAATAATAATAATAATAATAATAATAATAATAATAATAATAATAATAATAATAATAATAATAATAATAATAATAATAATAATAATAATAATAATAATAATAATAATAATAATAATAATAATAATAATAATAATAATAATAATAATAATAATAATAATAATAATAATAATAATAATAATAATAATAATAATAATAATAATAATAATAATAATAATAATAATAATAATAATAATAATAATAATAATAATAATAATAATAATAATAATAATAATAATAATAATAATACCTCCTCGGATTAGACACGATCATAACCAAGGAGGAGATAGAAAAAGCGGTAAAAGAACAAACAAAAACAAGCAACGTGTCAGGCATAGTAATAAAATCGATCAGGGCCACAACAATCGGGACACAAAATGCAACACTGGAGCTACATGAGAGTATTGCTGATAACCTGTTAAAAACGGGACGATTGAAAGTGGGATGGTTAAACTGCCCAATCAGGGAAAGAATAAATCTACAGAGGTGCTTTAAATGTCAGGAATGGGTCATGTAAGAAACCAATGCCACGGAGAAGACAAAACAAATGACTGCTTGAGATGCGGGAAAAAAGACCACACAGTAAAGGAATGCCCTAAAGAGAATCAAGAGTACTGCCACAACTGTAAAAAAATCGGCCACAGAAATAGTAACATGAGATGCCCTATATACAAAAGACTTATACAGGAGGCCAGAAACAAAACATCAAGATAGATATGGCGAATACTACCACCAAGAAAGCGCAGAAGATACGGTTTCTGCAAACCAATCTCGGAAGAACAAGAGCAGCACATGACGCAGCCCACTATACAGCGGCAGAAATCGAAGCAGACATAATAATAGTGGGAGAACCTAATAGAAGAATCTGCGAAGGGCAAGGTTGGTTTACAGACAATTTAAAAAACATAGCCATATACATTAAAAATACACAAATCTGCATAAAGAAAATCGAAGCTCATGATAACTACCTAATACTAAGTCTTCCAAATGTTACCTTGTTCACAGTATACCTGTCACCTAATATAACCATACAAGACTACAGCTACAGACTACAAAACATCATGAGCGACGTCAGAAGATGCCAGACAGAAATAATAATCGCAGGAGATTTCAACGCAAAGTCTGCAGAATGGGGATCGCCTCTAACAAATAGAAGGGGAACGCTACTGATGGATTGGATCGCAACGCTAAATTTAAATGTACTTAACAGAGGGGGCAAACCCACTTTTGTGAGAGGCGCATCCGAATCTTTCATCGATATCACATGTGCTAGCCAAGGAATCTCTAAGGTGATAACCAGCTGGCAGGTGCTGGACGACGAGACCCTAACCCAGCATAAATTTATTGAATTTACAATAGATGGCGAACCAACCCGAAAACCAGAAAAACACGACATCACAGATTGGGAAGCATGCAAGACCCTGATCAGCTGGTACATGGAAGAAAGAAGGCCAACGGATATAGACGGTTTCAATGATATTATAAACAAAATTCGCAAAGGAAGCACGGTAAAAAACACAGCGAACAAGACGATGCCTTACTGGTGGACCGTAGATATTGCTAACAAGAGGAAAGAATGCACAAGGTGTAGGAGAATCGCTACCAGAAAACACGCAGATAGAAGGAGCAGCGCAAGGGAAATCGAAGCTGCCGACAATGAATACAAGGCTACCAAAAAGGAACTAAAAAAATTAATAAGCATCTCAAAAAAGAAACAATGGCAAGAGCTACTCCAGCAGTTAGAAAATGACATATGGGGAGAAGGTTACAGAATCATAATGAAGAAATTCAGAACATACACACCGTACTCACTGCCCAGAGAAGAGAAAATCAAAATCGCACATAAACTCTTTCCAAAAGGTCCTAACAGAAACATCAGAAGAGGGAACAGCACAAATGTAAACCCATTTACTATAGAAGAGCTGTCGCGATGCGTAGATGCTCTTAAAAACAAAAAGGCACCGGGAATCGACGGAGTACCCCCAGAACTCATAAAACTTATAGGTAAGGAAAAGCCTAACTGGCTCTTAGGTTTCCTAAACAAGATCCTGGAACGCCAAATTTTTCCAAAAACATGGAAGATAGCCAAGCTGATACTCTTACCCAAAGGAGGCACCCAATACAGACCAATATGTTTGCTAAACACTATCAGCAAACTTTACGAAGCACTAATCAGGGGCAGACTAGAAATACACCTAGAGGAAGTGGGGGGAATATCGGCGAATCAGTTCGGCTTCCGGAAAAAGAAATCCACGATCCAGGCTATAGAAAAGGTTATCTCCCTGACCAGGACAGCAAATGAGCACAAATGGGGAATATTAATTACTCTGGATGTCAAAAACGCTTTTAACAGCGCTCCATGGAGCAAAATAAAAGAGTGTCTAATAAAACTTAGAACACCACAATACTTGCAAAACATAATCGACGACTACCTGTACGACAGAGCGCTGACCATTGGTGGAAAGGTGATAAATGTTACAGCAGGAGTTCCACAGGGGTCTGTCCTCGGGCCAACCTTATGGAATATAGTATACGACGGCATACTTAGATGCAGATTTCCGGAAGGCGTCGAAGCAATAGCTTTCGCCGACGATTTGGCACTAACAGTACGCGCAAACACAAAGTACAACTTGATATGCAAGGCAGAGACAGCAATTAAAACAATAGAAGCTTGGATAAAGGACTGCAAACTAACTTTAGCAGATCAAAAGACAGAAATGATAGCCCTAAAGGGACCCAGGAAGAAAGAAAATCTAGTTATACATATCGGGGAAACAGAATTGAGGCCTAAAAAACACGTAAAATACCTAGGAATTACACTAAGCGAGAAAGGAAGGTACGGAGAACACTTACAGATCATAGCCAGAAAAGCCGAAGACAGAATAACAAAGCTGACCAGCCTTATGCCAAACATCGGGGGACCAGGTAGCATGAAGAGACGTATTCTGCATGGGGTGGTGCAGTCCGTCTTACTGTATGGGGCACAGATATGGCACCAGATGCTGGATATAAAATACTACCAAAATTTGCTTGCCAGGGTGGAAAGGAAAAACTTACTACGCATCTCTAGCGCTTACAGAACAACATCAACAAGTGCACTCAACGTCGTAGCGGGAATTATCCCAATCCACTTACTGGTAAAAGAAAGATGGCGGCTCCCCATAAGAGGGGAAACAAACAACAACATCAAATAGGAAGAAAGGGAACTAACGATGGTCATGTGGCAAAATGAGTGGGAACAGACAGAAACGGTGGCCCAGTGGACCAAAAGGCTAATTCCGAATATTAGAAGGTGGATGGAATGCGAACATCGACGCACTGACTTCTGTCTTACTCAGGTACTCACTGGTCATGGCGTCTTCCAAGTCTACCTTAAAAGATTCCACATTAAGGAGACGGACGAGTGCGTATACTGCGGTGCTCAGGATACGGTCCAGCACACACTTTTTGAGTGTCCGAGATGGGTGGTACAGAGGCAGAACACATACCTACTGCTAGATGTACAAAACCTAGAAGTAGATACCTTGGTAGAAGAGATGCTGGAGTCAGGACACAAGTGGACCATACTGAAAGAATACATCAAAACTATCCTGGAGACCAAAGTGGCAGAAGAAAGGCAGTAGAAGATACATAGCCCGGGGCTCCCCTGACGGTAATACCTTTTGGTGATTCCGGGGCAGTCCCGTAGAGGAGGGAGGTTTTAGTGCGTAAACAGGACAAACTCTGGACTCGCACACTACCGGCGAAAGGTAGAACAAGTAACCGGTGCCCATAAAGGGTTTCCTCCCTGACACAAAAAAAAAAATAATAATAATAATACTAATAATACTAATAATAATAATAATAATAATAATAATAATAATAATAATAATAATAATAATAATAATAATAATAATAATAATAATAATAATAATAATAATAATAATAATAATAATAATAATAATAATAATAATAATAATAATAATAATAATAATAATAATAATAATAATAATAATAATAATAATAATAATAAATTACTTTTTATTTCAAATTAATTACATGTTTGCAATAAAATGAAATGACGTCAAAAAAAAGGAATAATCTTAAAAACTATATTCTAAAAACTCTGCTATGGTATACGGTTCAATGTTAACTAGCAGTCGTTTTAGTTCCCTTTTTAGGGTTTTTACATTAGTAATGCTTTTTACCGACTGCGGAAGTTTATTGAACAACTTTACACACATATAGTATGGACTTTTTTCAGTAATTGCCAAACGATGTGTTGGATATAGAAAATTTTGGTTTCTTGTATTATAGCTGTGTTCGTTGATACTATCAAACCTATCTCTGTTTTTAAAAATAAACACAATACATTCAAAAATATATAAAGCATATACAGTCATGATATTAAGCTCCTTGAAGATGCCCCTGCAGGAACACAGAAAACCAAGCTTTTTAATAGTTCTGATAATTCTTTTTTGTACAATAAACACTCTCTGCATTCCAGTACAACTACCCCAAAATATAATTCCATATCTAATAACAGACTCAAAATTGGCACAGTATGAGGCAGAATTTCCCTAATTCTTACCTTTGGTTTGGCTTTTCTTGTTTTATAAGTCTGGACAATGTTTGTTGTCATTTTTCTTGCAAATATACCGTGGACTTATTGTGTTTTCTACCTTTTTAGAATTGCCGTCAAGTTATGTTATAGTAAACAGGAATCTACTATCTACTTTCGGTTTACTTTACAGTTTTCCTCGTTTCGTTTAAAGGGTAGGATTTATTTTTATTGTTTCTCAAGGTTTAACTACTCTCTTCTAGGGGGAGTTGTTGCGGATAGCTGAAATTACACCGAGTTTGTAGGTTACCTCCTGGTTGGTTTTGCGCTTGGAAGAATAGACACCAGAGGGACCTATGAGTACTAGTTTTGAATAATTGCAGTGTAGCGCGGTTTATCTCACCTTATCCTGTACTTTTTTTGCGACCTTTTTTGCGCTATTGTTCACGGCGAGTACTACGTTGGTACCTACCAAAATCGACAAATTCCTTTCCTTCTTGAACCTGTGGCAAAGCTAGTAGCTGTTCGGCTTTGAGAACTCATTTAATTATTTTACCCTAATTAAAAGTTTCACGCTAAGTACCAGGTAGGTGAATTTCCTTATTATATCTAATTCTCAAATAAAATGTTGCAGTTCATAATATTGAGGTATTTTATTGAGTTTTAAATTTCTCTGTAATTAAGTTGATATTAAAAATGCTTACTCTTTATTATGCTTAGACAAATAATTACCTATCTGGAACTTACCTTATTTTTATATGTATTTTCAGATTTACCAAAAAGATAAAAGAAGCAAGAAAGCCTGTCTCCAATTAAAAGTAAATTTACTGGCATGCTCTGAGTTTTATTGGTCTAAACCCACAAATAAAAATATACCCTGAGAAAAAACCGTCACATCTTGGCACCCAATCAAGAGGCCAGAAAATTTGAGATGCCAAATTTACAACATTCGCCAGAGACAGAAAATAATCCATCTTCGGGTGTAGGAACACCTAGGTTCACCAGAAGTGGTAGAAACATCCGTCTTCCTTCCTACTTAGACCAGTTTGATATGTCAAACTCTAGAAGGCCGCCATCTTCAGAGCCTCGCCTTCTGCCTGGAAGAAGCAGATGGTCTCTGGATCCACCAACTGAAAATATACCGAATATCAATATTCAAGGTAGGATCCAACCAAATTTAAATCGAACTAACCCAACTTTTCGTATGGAGCCCTTCACAGCGGGCTTCAATCATTCTGGGCCGATCAGCGCAGCTGGACAGTCTGCCCAGAACGTGCCGCCACCCCCCATCATCGTCTATGGAGGTTCCACCCCCTCAACAGCATATGTTTTT
Source organism: Polydrusus pterygomalis (assembly GCA_963969555.1). NCBI lineage: Eukaryota > Metazoa > Arthropoda > Insecta > Coleoptera > Curculionidae > Polydrusus > Polydrusus pterygomalis. The sequence continues at coordinate 129,065,395 of OZ018376.1, forward strand.
TGCTCCTGCTAATCCGTTAAATGTTCAGAACGAAGATATATTAAGAATAGTAACACAAGTGGTAGCTACAATGCAAAATTTAAATCTAAATAATAATTGTAACAATAATTTACCTCAATCTCAGTTAAATAACATAAATATTCCATTCGATATTAAACAGCTGCCAGTTTTCGAAAATAATGGTTCGTTGCACCCCATGGAATTTTTGAGTAGAATTGAAAGTAGTTTAGCAGTCAATCAATTGCCTTATCACGACATTTATAAGATCCTCATTAATTCTTTTAAGGGGCGCGCACGCCTATGGGCGGATGCCTTTTTACATACTTTCCAAAATTATATAAATTTTAAACAAAATTTTTGTGAGCATTTTTGGGGGGCAACAAAGCAGTTGCAAGTTAGGTTACAATTAGATTCTGGTAGGTACAGAGAAGGTGACTCCCTAGTGGACCATTTTAATTATTTTGTAAGCCTAGCTAAATTTTTAGACCCACCATATCCTATTGAATTATTGATTTCCACTATAGCTCGTCATTTTTCGCCCAGTATTTCTGTATTATTGGTGGGAGCTAATACTTTAGAAGAAGCCCTAAGGAGGCTACGACAGGCCAAGTACTATTTTAGGGGTCATGATGACGTAGTCACACCGGTTACGATACCTTCCAAAAATTATTCTACTCAGCCTAAAAAATATTTTAACGATAAGAACAATAAAAAACACACTTTTAATCTGGAAGTGTCAGAAACCGTAGACGAGTCGGAAAACTGTTAATTTTCTCGGAAAATCAAGGTCCTATCCGGGAAAATCTAATAAAAAGGACCGTACTAGAAACTTTTTCTGATGAAAAAATTGACCACGATAATGTTTTGAAAGCTAGTGAGAACTTTAAATCGCCTATCATTACAGACGCAGCGTCTGACCCAGAGTGGGCGGCTGCAAACAGCGTCTGCCCTCATGTTAGAGGCGGCTGAACAAAAAACAGTGAAGGCAACGGGAAACCACACTGTTAACATTTCCCAGGATATTGCTATGGCGAGAAAAACGAAAGCAACGGCCCCTAGTCCCGGGCAGCCCTTTGATGGGCAAGGGGTGCTAAGAATCTCCCGGCTCAAAATAGCAAAATCCACTGTAAAGATAGGCACATGGAATGTTAGAAGCCTCTGTGCTGCTGGAAAATTTGAAAACCTTGTTCAGGAGACTAATCGCTTAAAACTGTCGATTATGGGGGTGAGTGAATTACGATGGACTGGTACGGGAACATGCAGACACAAAGATGGTATACTATATTACTCTGGGAGCGACAATGACGACCCACAACATAGACACGGAGTAGGAATTTTCGTAACATCGGAAATAGAGAAATATGTCCTTAACTTTGTTCCAATAAACGACAGAATAGTACTGTTACAGCTGCACGCATCGCCATTTAATATCAACAAATATATGCCCCTACTGCAGAAAAAAAGTACAACGCCGAAGTGGAAACTTTGTATAATCAACTTAGTACAACACTAAAAAGCTTAAAATCAAATGAAATCACATACTTAATTGGTGACTTTAATGCCAAACTTGGTAAAGGTCGTAGATTGGACCTAGTAGGGGAGTATGGCTTGGGAGAAAGCAATGAACGAGGTGACAGACTGTTTGATTTTTGCCAAGAACACAATTTAGTAGTAACCAACACATGGTATAAATTACATCAACGTAGGCTGTATACTTGGAGAAGCCCTGGAGATAACCCAACACATATAGTAAGAAATCAGATAGACTATATTCTTACCAACAAACGATTTAGGAACTCCATCACCAAAGTTACAACGTACCCTGGCGCGGATATTGGGTCTGACCACAATCCTTTGGTCGCAGACGTAAGAGTCAAACTAAAACAAATAGAAAAGAAACAACAGCAAAAGAAGCTCACAATTTCGGACGTCAACAAGGATAAAATTGAAAAAGCTGTAAACAATTACATGAAAGAAATGAGAACAACCGAGGATGTAGAAGAAACATGGAAATTATTTCGTGAACATATGACCAGGATATTGGAAGAACACAAAGTAACAACCAGACACAAGAAACAACAATGGATGACGGAAGAAATATTAGATCTTATGGAACAGAGAAGACAATGTAAGGGCAAAACAGAAGAATACAGAGAAAAACAAAGAGAAATAAAACAAAAAATACGAACGGCTAAAGAGAGATGGATGAGGGATAGATGTCGGGAAATGGAAGAGTTTGAAAGGAAACATGACGCGCTAAACATGTACAAAAAAGTCCGGGAGGTTGCTGGTTTGTATAATAAGAAAGCTACTAACATATTAGTGGATAGCACGGGAAAAACTATTATTGATGAAAGAGAAATTCTTGACGTATGGAGTAAATATGTAACTGAATTGTTTGAAGACGACAGACCAAACATACAGGGTAATGCAAATCAAGAAGAAGGTCCAGAAATTTTAAAATCTGAAGTTCTCCATGCCATAAAATCAGCCAAAACCAAGAAAGCAACTGGTCCAGACAACATCCCAGTAGAGCTCTTACAGATGATCCACGAAAACCACATCAGTGCTCTGGTTAAGTTTTTTAATAATGTATATACTACTGGTGAAATACCCGAAGAATGGTTGAAGTCTGTTTTTATAGCGCTTCCGAAAAAACAGCGAGCAAGGAGGTGCGACGAATATAGGTTAATTAGCTTAATGAGCCATACATTAAAGGTGTTTCTGCGCATAATACATGGAAGGATGAGAAGTCGATGCGAGAGGGATCTGGATGAGACGCAGTTTGGCTTTAGGAATGCACTAGGCACCCGGGAAGCACTTTTTGCCCTGAATATACTTCTCCAAAAATGTCGTGACCAACGCAAGGATATTTATGTATGTTTCATAGATTATGAAAAAGCCTTCGATAGGGTTCAGCATGAAACACTTTTAAACATACTAAGAACCATGGAAATCGATGATAGAGATCTGAAAATTATAGAAAACTTGTATTGGAAGCAGAAAGCAGTGGTCCGAATCGATGGAAGACTAACAGATGAATGTTGCATTCAACGAGGCGTCAGACAGGGATGCATTCTCTCCCCGCTACTATTCAACATCTACTCGGATATAATCTTTAAACGGGCGTTGCAAGATAGAAACATTGGAGTGAAGATTAACGGCGAACTGATTAATAACATTCGATATGCCGACGATACGGTCATCTTGTGCGATAGTATCCAGGGCCTTCAAGATTTGTTGAATAGTGTAAACACGACAGGAATGGAAATGGGTTTGAAGATGAATGTCAATAAGACAAAATTTATGATATTCAGTCGCCAACCGCACGCCGATGCTTCCATACAGATTGACCAACAAAACATTGAAAGAGTTACCCAATTCAAATACCTTGGCTGTTATATCACAGAACATCTAGACCCTGATAAAGAGATAAAGTGCAGAATTGAAACAGCTCGCACAACTTTTCTGAAAATGAGATCATTTTTCTCTAACGACAACTTAAACCTAAAATTACGTCAAAGAATGATCAAATGTTATATTTGGTCCGTGTTGTTGTATGGAGCTGAGACCTGGACCCTAAAGGCTGCCACGATCAATCGCCTGGAAGCGTTTGAAATGTGGTTGCACAGAAGAATGCTTCGAATACCCTGGACAGCTATGCAGACCAACGAAGCAGTGTTAAACAGAGCAAATACCGTAAGGGAATTGTTTAACACTATTAAAGTGCGAAAGATATCGTACCTGGGACATGTTCTTCGAGGAGACCGATACAAGATACTCCAGCTTATAATGAAAGGTAAAATCGAAGGCAGCCGAGGAATTGGAAGGAAACAGACGTCATGGCTAAAGAACATTCGCGATTGGACTGGAATACGCAGTGCCGAACAACTATTCAGATTAGCCGAAAACCGCGAACAACTCGCCAATGTAATTGCCAACGTTAGGGGGACCTGATATGGCACCGAAAGAAGAAGAATCATTACAGTAAATTTTTTTAATTTTAATTTCCCTGCTTTGGTTGACACTGGCAGTGAAATTTCGTGTTTTTCTTCAGATGCTTGGGCTCAACTGGAGCACAACCATCAGTTCATACCCTCTTTTTCTTGTGCAGGCGTTAAAGTTGTTGGGGCTTTTAAAACCAAACACAAACGTGTAGAAAAACAAGTTTCTATGTCTTTTTCCATCGAGAAAGAGAAGTTTACACATGAATTTTTAATTATTAATGAATTAAATTACCCTGTTATATTGGGTATAGATTTTTTGCGTTTAGTAAAAGCAAAAATTGATTTAGGAAAAAATTGCCTAATATTTTTTTAAAAAGATAAAAAATTAGGAGATATTATCATCAAACTGCAAGTTGAATCCAATGAGTGTTCTAACCTGCAAAGTCGTTTCTTGTTGTTTAACGATACGCTGTACATTAGGCACTCCGATGATGAACCTTATCGGCTTTGTGTGCCCAAGACAGTGACATCAGATTTTTGTGTGGCTTATCACGAAACCTTGGGGCACTATGGCGCTTTTAAAACTTGGTCAGCCTTAAAACACGAGGTTTGGTGGTCTAATATGTACCCTGAAATTGAAAGAGTTATTCGTAGCTGTGATATTTGTCAAAAAAGTAAGACTGTTTCCTTACCAAAGCCGGATATCCATCCCATTATTCCGAATTCCAAGGGGGATTTAGTGGCCTTGGATCTTTATGGACCGTTAATTCGTAGCCGTGGTGGAGCTACCTATTTGCTTGTCGTTCTAGACCTTTACACCAAATATACTGCTCTTTATCCCCTTAAACGAGCTACTACCCGAGCAGTTTTGAGTAGACTGACTCTTGACTATTTTCCTAACATGGGAAAACCATTGAGAATTCTTAGTGATCATGGTACACAATTTACGGCCAAGTCCTGGAGATCCACCTTAGAGTCTTTGGGAGTTCAAGTTATTTTTTCTTCCATCCGGCATCCCCAGGCCAACCCTTCTGAGAGGGTTATGAGAGAATTGGGTCGTTTGTTCCGGGTGTTTTGTAATGAAAAACACTCCAGGTGGGCATTCGAGGTTAATAAATTCGTTTTCTTCCTTAATAATGTGGTGCATGAGTCCACCGGTTTCACACCCACTGAATTGCATCATGGTACCTCACCGCCAAAATTGTTACCCGAGGATTTTTTGACACCAGGTACCGAACTTTTATCCACCGATGTAAAGTTAGTTCTAGCCAAGGAAACTTTGGTTAGTAAGGCCGCTCGACGGGCGGTATTATACCCTAGTAGGCCCTACCCTGCATTCGTCGAGGGTGATTGGGTACTTTTACGTTCCAACTACATATCTTCTAAACTGAAGTCAGAAACAAAAAAATTTCTTCTTCTGTTTGAAGGTCCGTATTTAATTAAAAAGAAAATTAGTTTTTCTACTTTTGTTTTGTCTTCTACAGACGGTAAAAAGGAACGAGGTTCTTTTCATGCCAGTTTATTAAGACCGTATTTTAAGAGAGAAGGTTAATGTTTGTTTTTAGGTTTCACTGGAGCTTTGAGCTTTCATATTAAACCTAAAAAGGGGGGCAGTTGAGGCAGAATTTCCCTAATTCTTACCTTTGGTTTGGCTTTTCTTGTTTTATAAGTCTGGACAATGTTTGTTGTCATTTTTCTTGCAAATATACCGTGGACTTATTGTGTTTTCTACCTTTTTAGAATTGCCGTCAAGTTATGTTATAGTAAACAGGAATCTACTATCTACTTTCGGTTTACTTTACAGTTTTCCTCGTTTCGTTTAAAGGGTAGGATTTCTTTTTATTGTTTCTCAAGGTTTAACTACTCTCTTCTAGGGGGCGTTGTTGCGGATAGCTGAAATTACACCGAGTTTGTAGGTTACCTTCCTGGTTGGTTTTGCGCTTGGAAGAATAGACACCAGAGGGACCTATGAGTACTAGTTTTGAATAATTACAGTGTAGCGCGCGTTTTATCTCACCTTATCCTGTACTTTTTTTGCGACCTTTTTTGCGCTATTGTTCACGGCGAGTACTACGTTGGTACCTACCAAAATCGACAAATTCCTTTCCTTCTTGAACCTGTGGCAAAGCTAGTAGCTGTTCGGCTTTGAGAACTCATTTAATTATTTTACCCTAATTAAAAGTTTCACGCTAAGTACCAGGTAGGTGAATTTCCTTATTATATCTAATTCTCAAATAAAATGTTGCAGTTCATAATATTGAGGTATTTTATTGAGTTTTAAATTTCTCTGTAATTAAGTTGATATTAAAAATGCTTACTCTTTATTATGCTTAGACAAATAATTACCTATCTGGAACTTACCTTATTTTTATATGTATTTTCAGATTTACCAAAAAGATAAAAGAAGCAAGAAAGCCTGTCTCCAATTAAAAGTAAATTTACTGGCATGCTCTGAGTTTTATTGGTCTAAACCCACAAATAAAAATATACCCTGAGAAAAAACCGTCACATCTTGGCACCCAATCAAGAGGCCAGAAAATTTGAGATGCCAAATTTACAACATTCGTCAGAGACAGAAAATAATCCATCTTCGGGTGTAGGAACACCTAGGTTCACCAGAAGTGGTAGAAACATCCGTCTTCCTTCCTACTTAGACCAGTTTGATATGTCAAACTCTAGAAGGCCGCCATCTTCAGAGCCTCGCCTTCTGCCTGGAAGAAGCAGATGGTCTCTGGATCCACCAACTGAAAATATACCGAATATCAATATTCAAGGTAGGATCCAACCAAATTTAAATCGAACTAACCCAACTTTTCGTATGGAGCCCTTCACAGCGGGCTTCAATCATTCTGGGCCGATCAGCGCAGCTGGACAGTCTGCCCAGAACGTGCCGCCACCCCCATCATCGTCTATGGAGGTTCCACCCCCTCAACAGCATATGTTTTTTGCTCCTGCTAATCCGTTAAATGTTCAGAACGAAGATATATTAAGAATAGTAACACAAGTGGTAGCTACAATGCAAAATTTAAATCTAAATAATAATTGTAACAATAATTTACCTCAATCTCAGTTAAATAACATAAATATTCCATTCGATATTAAACAGCTGCCAGTTTTCGAAAATAATGGTTCGTTGCACCCCATGGAATTTTTGAGTAGAATTGAAAGTAGTTTAGCAGTCAATCAATTGCCTTATCACGACATTTATAAGATCCTCATTAATTCTTTTAAGGGGCGCGCACGCCTATGGGCGGATGCCTTTTTACATACTTTCCAAAATTATATAAATTTTAAACAAAATTTTTGTGAGCATTTTTGGGGGGCAACAAAGCAGTTGCAAGTTAGGTTACAATTAGATTCTGGTAGGTACAGAGAAGGTGACTCCCTAGTGGACCATTTTAATTATTTTGTAAGCCTAGCTAAATTTTTAGACCCACCATATCCTATTGAATTATTGATTTCCACTATAGCTCGTCATTTTTCGCCCAGTATTTCTGTATTATTGGTGGGAGCTAATACTTTAGAAGAAGCCCTAAGGAGGCTACGACAGGCCAAGTACTATTTTAGGGGTCATGATGACGTAGTCACACCGGTTACGATACCTTCCAAAAATTATTCTACTCAGCCTAAAAAATATTTTAACGATAAGAACAATAAAAAACACACTTTTAATCTGGAAGTGTCAGAAACCGTAGACGAGTCGGAAAACTGTTAATTTTCTCGGAAAATCAAGGTCCTATCCGGGAAAATCTAATAAAAAGGACCGTACTAGAAACTTTTTCTGATGAAAAAATTGACCACGATAATGTTTTGAAAGCTAGTGAGAACTTTAAATCGCCTATCATTACAGTAAATTTTTTTAATTTTAATTTCCCTGCTTTGGTTGACACTGGCAGTGAAATTTCGTGTTTTTCTTCAGATGTTTGGGCTCAACTGGAGCACAACCATCAGTTCATACCCTCTTTTTCTTGTGCAGGCGTTAAAGTTGTTGGGGCTTTTAAAACCAAACACAAACGTGTAGAAAAACAAGTTTCTATGTCTTTTTCCATCGAGAAAGAGAAGTTTACACATGAATTTTTAATTATTAATGAATTAAATTACCCTGTTATATTGGGTATAGATTTTTTGCGTTTAGTAAAAGCAAAAATTGATTTAGGAAAAAATTGCCTAATATTTTTTTTAAAAGATAAAAAATTAGGAGATATTATCATCAAACTGCAAGTTGAATCCAATGAGTGTTCTAACCTGCAAAGTCGTTTCTTGTTGTTTAACGATACGCTGTACATTAGGCACTCCGATGATGAACCTTATCGGCTTTGTGTGCCCAAGACAGTGACATCAGATTTTTGTGTGGCTTATCACGAAACCTTGGGGCACTATGGCGCTTTTAAAACTTGGTCAGCCTTAAAACACGAGGTTTGGTGGTCTAATATGTACCCTGAAATTGAAAGAGTTCTTCGTAGCTGTGATATTTGTCAAAAAAGTAAGACTGTTTCCTTACCAAAGCCGGATATCCATCCCATTATTCCGAATTCCAAGGGGGATTTAGTGGCCTTGGATCTTTATGGACCGTTAATTCGTAGCCGTGGTGGAGCTACCTATTTGCTTGTCGTTCTAGACCTTTACACCAAATATACTGCTCTTTATCCCCTTAAACGAGCTACTACCCGAGCAGTTTTGAGTAGACTGACTCTTGACTATTTTCCTAACATGGGAAAACCATTGAGAATTCTTAGTGATCATGGTACACAATTTAGGGCCAAGTCCTGGAGATCCACCTTAGAGTCTTTGGGAGTTCAAGTTATTTTTTCTTCCATCCGGCATCCCCAGGCCAACCCTTCTGAGAGGGTTATGAGAGAATTGGGTCGTTTGTTCCGGGTGTTTTGTAATGAAAAACACTCCAGGTGGGCATTCGAGGTTAATAAATTCGTTTTCTTCCTTAATAATGTGGTGCATGAGTCCACCGGTTTCACACCCACTGAATTGCATCATGGTACCTCACCGCCAAAATTGTTACCCGAGGATTTTTTGACACCAGGTACCGAACTTTTATCCACCGATGTAAAGTTAGTTCTAGCCAAGGAAACTTTGGTTAGTAAGGCCGCTCGACGGGCGGTATTATACCCTAGTAGGCCCTACCCTGCATTCGTCGAGGGTGATTGGGTACTTTTACGTTCCAACTACATATCTTCTAAACTGAAGTCAGAAACAAAAAAATTTCTTCTTCTGTTTGAAGGTCCGTATTTAATTAAAAAGAAAATTAGTTTTTCTACTTTTGTTTTGTCTTCTACAGACGGTAAAAAGGAACGAGGTTCTTTTCATGCCAGTTTATTAAGACCGTATTTTAAGAGAGAAGGTTAATGTTTGTTTTTAGGTTTCACTGGAGCTTTGAGCTTTCATATTAAACCTAAAAAGGGGGGCAGTTGAGGCAGAATTTCCCTAATTCTTACCTTTGGTTTGGCTTTTCTTGTTTTATAAGTCTGGACAATGTTTGTTGTCATTTTTCTTGCAAATATACCGTGGACTTATTGTGTTTTCTACCTTTTTAGAATTGCCGTCAAGTTATGTTATAGTAAACAGGAATCTACTATCTACTTTCGGTTTACTTTACAGTTTTCCTCGTTTCGTTTAAAGGGTAGGATTTCTTTTTATTGTTTCTCAAGGTTTAACTACTCTCTTCTAGGGGGCGTTGTTGCGGATAGCTGAAATTACACCGAGTTTGTAGGTTACCTTCCTGGTTGGTTTTGCGCTTGGAAGAATAGACACCAGAGGGACCTATGAGTACTAGTTTTGAATAATTACAGTGTAGCGCGCGTTTTATCTCACCTTATCCTGTACTTTTTTTGCGACCTTTTTTGCGCTATTGTTCACGGCGAGTACTACGTTGGTACCTACCAAAATCGACAAATTCCTTTCCTTCTTGAACCTGTGGCAAAGCTAGTAGCTGTTCGGCTTTGAGAACTCATTTAATTATTTTACCCTAATTAAAAGTTTCACGCTAAGTACCAGGTAGGTGAATTTCCTTATTATATCTAATTCTCAAATAAAATGTTGCAGTTCATAATATTGAGGTATTTTATTGAGTTTTAAATTTCTCTGTAATTAAGTTGATATTAAAAATGCTTACTCTTTATTATGCTTAGACAAATAATTACCTATCTGGAACTTACCTTATTTTTATATGTATTTTCAGATTTACCAAAAAGATAAAAGAAGCAAGAAAGCCTGTCTCCAATTAAAAGTAAATTTACTGGCATGCTCTGAGTTTTATTGGTCTAAACCCACAAATAAAAATATACCCTGAGAAAAAACCGTCACATCTTGGCACCCAATCAAGAGGCCAGAAAATTTGAGATGCCAAATTTACAACATTCGCCAGAGACAGAAAATAATCCATCTTCGGGTGTAGGAACACCTAGGTTCACCAAAAGTGGTAGAAACATCCGTCTTCCTTCCTACTTAGACCAGTTTGATATGTCAAACTCTAGAAGGCCGCCATCTTCAGAGCCTCGCCTTCTGCCTGGAAGAAGCAGATGGTCTCTGGATCCACCAACTGAAAATATACCGAATATCAATATTCAAGGTAGGATCCAACCAAATTTAAATCGAACTAACCCAACTTTTCGTATGGAGCCCTTCACAGCGGGCTTCAATCATTCTGGGCCGATCAGCGCAGCTGGACAGTCTGCCCAGAACGTGCCGCCACCCCCATCATCGTCTATGGAGGTTCCACCCCCTCAACAGCATATGTTTTTTGCTCCTGCTAATCCGTTAAATGTTCAGAACGAAGATATATTAAGAATAGTAACACAAGTGGTAGCTACAATGCAAAATTTAAATCTAAATAATAATTGTAACAATAATTTACCTCAAGCTCAGTTAAATAACATAAATATTCCATTCGATATTAAACAGCTGCCAGTTTTCGAAAATAATGGTTCGTTGCACCCCATGGAATTTTTGAGTAGAATTGAAAGTAGTTTAGCAGTCAATCAATTGCCTTATCACGACATTTATAAGATCCTCATTAATTCTTTTAAGGGGCGCGCACGCCTATGGGCGGATGCCTTTTTACATACTTTCCAAAATTATATAAATTTTAAACAAAATTTTTGTGAGCATTTTTGGGGGGCAACAAAGCAGTTGCAAGTTAGGTTACAATTAGATTCTGGTAGGTACAGAGAAGAAGGTGACTCCCTAGTGGACCATTTTAATTATTTTGTAAGCCTAGCTAAATTTTTAGACCCACCATATCCTATTGAATTATTGATTTCCACTATAGCTCGTCATTTTTCGCCCAGTATTTCTGTATTATTGGTGGGAGCTAATACTTTAGAAGAAGCCCTAAGGAGGCTACGACAGGCCAAGTACTATTTTAGGGGTCATGATGACGTAGTCACACCGGTTACGATACCTTCCAAAAATTATTCTACTCAGCCTAAAAAATATTTTAACGATAAGAACAATAAAAAACACACTTTTAATCTGGAAGTGTCAGAAACCGTAGACGAGTCGGAAAACTGTTAATTTTCTCGGAAAATCAAGGTCCTATCCGGGAAAATCTAATAAAAAGGACCGTACTAGAAACTTTTTCTGATGAAAAAATTGACCACGATAATGTTTTGAAAGCTAGTGAGAACTTTAAATCGCCTATCATTACAGTAAATTTTTTTAATTTTAATTTCCCTGCTTTGGTTGACACTGGCAGTGAAATTTCGTGTTTTTCTTCAGATGTTTGGGCTCAACTGGAGCACAACCATCAGTTCATACCCTCTTTTTCTTGTGCAGGCGTTAAAGTTGTTGGGGCTTTTAAAACCAAACACAAACGTGTAGAAAAACAAGTTTCTATGTCTTTTTCCATCGAGAAAGAGAAGTTTACACATGAATTTTTAATTATTAATGAATTAAATTACCCTGTTATATTGGGTATAGATTTTTTGCGTTTAGTAAAAGCAAAAATTGATTTAGGAAAAAATTGCCTAATATTTTTTTTAAAAGATAAAAAATTAGGAGATATTATCATCAAACTGCAAGTTGAATCCAATGAGTGTTCTAACCTGCAAAGTCGTTTCTTGTTGTTTAACGATACGCTGTACATTAGGCACTCCGATGATGAACCTTATCGGCTTTGTGTGCCCAAGACAGTGACATCAGATTTTTGTGTGGCTTATCACGAAACCTTGGGGCACTATGGCGCTTTTAAAACTTGGTCAGCCTTAAAACACGAGGTTTGGTGGTCTAATATGTACCCTGAAATTGAAAGAGTTATTCGTAGCTGTGATATTTGTCAAAAAAGTAAGACTGTTTCCTTACCAAAGCCGGATATCCATCCCATTATTCCAAATTCCAAGGGGGATTTAGTGGCCTTGGATCTTTATGGACCGTTAATTCGTAGCCGTGGTGGAGCTACCTATTTGCTTGTCGTTCTAGACCTTTACACCAAATATACTGCTCTTTATCCCCTTAAACGAGCTACTACCCGAGCAGTTTTGAGTAGACTGACTCTTGACTATTTTCCTAACATGGGAAAACCATTGAGAATTCTTAGTGATCATGGTACACAATTTACGGCCAAGTCCTGGAGATCCACCTTAGAGTCTTTGGGAGTTCAAGTTATTTTTTCTTCCATCCGGCATCCCCAGGCCAACCCTTCTGAGAGGGTTATGAGAGAATTGGGTCGTTTGTTCCGGGTGTTTTGTAATGAAAAACACTCCAGGTGGGCATTCGAGGTTAATAAATTCGTTTTCTTCCTTAATAATGTGGTGCATGAGTCCACCGGTTTCACACCCACTGAATTGCATCATGGTACCTCACCGCCAAAATTGTTACCCGAGGATTTTTTGACACCAGGTACCGAACTTTTATCCACCGATGTAAAGTTAGTTCTAGCCAAGGAAACTTTGGTTAGTAAGGCCGCTCGACGGGCGGTATTATACCCTAGTAGGCCCTACCCTGCATTCGTCGAGGGTGATTGGGTACTTTTACGTTCCAACTACATATCTTCTAAACTGAAGTCAGAAACAAAAAAATTTCTTCTTCTGTTTGAAGGTCCGTATTTAATTAAAAAGAAAATTAGTTTTTCTACTTTTGTTTTGTCTTCTACAGACGGTAAAAAGGAACGAGGTTCTTTTCATGCCAGTTTATTAAGACCGTATTTTAAGAGAGAAGGTTAATGTTTGTTTTTAGGTTTCACTGGAGCTTTGAGCTTTCATATTAAACCTAAAAAGGGGGGCAGTTGAGGCAGAATTTCCCTAATTCTTACCTTTGGTTTGGCTTTTCTTGTTTTATAAGTCTGGACAATGTTTGTTGTCATTTTTCTTGCAAATATACCGTGGACTTATTGTGTTTTCTACCTTTTTAGAATTGCCGTCAAGTTATGTTATAGTAAACAGGAATCTACTATCTACTTTCGGTTTACTTTACAGTTTTCCTCGTTTCGTTTAAAGGGTAGGATTTCTTTTTATTGTTTCTCAAGGTTTAACTACTCTCTTCTAGGGGGCGTTGTTGCGGATAGCTGAAATTACACCGAGTTTGTAGGTTACCTTCCTGGTTGGTTTTGCGCTTGGAAGAATAGACACCAGAGGGACCTATGAGTACTAGTTTTGAATAATTACAGTGTAGCGCGCGTTTTATCTCACCTTATCCTGTACTTTTTTTGCGACCTTTTTTGCGCTATTGTTCACGGCGAGTACTACGTTGGTACCTACCAAAATCGACAAATTCCTTTCCTTCTTGAACCTGTGGCAAAGCTAGTAGCTGTTCGGCTTTGAGAACTCATTTAATTATTTTACCCTAATTAAAAGTTTCACGCTAAGTACCAGGTAGGTGAATTTCCTTATTATATCTAATTCTCAAATAAAATGTTGCAGTTCATAATATTGAGGTATTTTATTGAGTTTTAAATTTCTCTGTAATTAAGTTGATATTAAAAATGCTTACTCTTTATTATGCTTAGACAAATAATTACCTATCTGGAACTTACCTTATTTTTATATGTATTTTCAGATTTACCAAAAAGATAAAAGAAGCAAGAAAGCCTGTCTCCAATTAAAAGTAAATTTACTGGCATGCTCTGAGTTTTATTGGTCTAAACCCACAAATAAAAATATACCCTGAGAAAAAACCGTCACATCTTGGCACCCAATCAAGAGGCCAGAAAATTTGAGATGCCAAATTTACAACATTCGCCAGAGACAGAAAATAATCCATCTTCGGGTGTAGGAACACCTAGGTTCACCAGAAGTGGTAGAAACATCCGTCTTCCTTCCTACTTAGACCAGTTTGATATGTCAAACTCTAGAAGGCCGCCATCTTCAGAGCCTCGCCTTCTGCCTGGAAGAAGCAGATGGTCTCTGGATCCACCAACTGAAAATATACCGAATATCAATATTCAAGGTAGGATCCAACCAAATTTAAATCGAACTAACCCAACTTTTCGTATGGAGCCCTTCACAGCGGGCTTCAATCATTCTGGGCCGATCAGCGCAGCTGGACAGTCTGCCCAGAACGTGCCGCCACCCCCATCATCGTCTATGGAGGTTCCACCCCCTCAACAGCATATGTTTTTTGCTCCTGCTAATCCGTTAAATGTTCAGAACGAAGATATATTAAGAATAGTAACACAAGTGGTAGCTACAATGCAAAATTTAAATCTAAATAATAATTGTAACAATAATTTACCTCAATCTCAGTTAAATAACATAAATATTCCATTCGATATTAAACAGCTGCCAGTTTTCGAAAATAATGGTTCGTTGCACCCCATGGAATTTTTGAGTAGAATTGAAAGTAGTTTAGCAGTCAATCAATTGCCTTATCACGACATTTATAAGATCCTCATTAATTCTTTTAAGGGGCGCGCACGCCTATGGGCGGATGCCTTTTTACATACTTTCCAAAATTATATAAATTTTAAACAAAATTTTTGTGAGCATTTTTGGGGGGCAACAAAGCAGTTGCAAGTTAGGTTACAATTAGATTCTGGTAGGTACAGAGAAGAAGGTGACTCCCTAGTGGACCATTTTAATTATTTTGTAAGCCTAGCTAAATTTTTAGACCCACCATATCCTATTGAATTATTGATTTCCACTATAGCTCGTCATTTTTCGCCCAGTATTTCTGTATTATTGGTGGGAGCTAATACTTTAGAAGAAGCCCTAAGGAGGCTACGACAGGCCAAGTACTATTTTAGGGGTCATGATGACGTAGTCACACCGGTTACGATACCTTCCAAAAATTATTCTACTCAGCCTAAAAAATATTTTAACGATAAGAACAATAAAAAACACACTTTTAATCTGGAAGTGTCAGAAACCGTAGACGAGTCGGAAAACTGTTAATTTTCTCGGAAAATCAAGGTCCTATCCGGGAAAATCTAATAAAAAGGACCGTACTAGAAACTTTTTCTGATGAAAAAATTGACCACGATAATGTTTTGAAAGCTAGTGAGAACTTTAAATCGCCTATCATTACAGTAAATTTTTTTAATTTTAATTTCCCTGCTTTGGTTGACACTGGCAGTGAAATTTCGTGTTTTTCTTCAGATGTTTGGGCTCAACTGGAGCACAACCATCAGTTCATACCCTCTTTTTCTTGTGCAGGCGTTAAAGTTGTTGGGGCTTTTAAAACCAAACACAAACGTGTAGAAAAACAAGTTTCTATGTCTTTTTCCATCGAGAAAGAGAAGTTTACACATGAATTTTTAATTATTAATGAATTAAATTACCCTGTTATATTGGGTATAGATTTTTTGCGTTTAGTAAAAGCAAAAATTGATTTAGGAAAAAATTGCCTAATATTTTTTTTAAAAGATAAAAAATTAGGAGATATTATCATCAAACTGCAAGTTGAATCCAATGAGTGTTCTAACCTGCAAAGTCGTTTCTTGTTGTTTAACGATACGCTGTACATTAGGCACTCCGATGATGAACCTTATCGGCTTTGTGTGCCCAAGACAGTGACATCAGATTTTTGTGTGGCTTATCACGAAACCTTGAGGCACTATGGCGCTTTTAAAACTTGGTCAGCCTTAAAACACGAGGTTTGGTGGTCTAATATGTACCCTGAAATTGAAAGAGTTATTCGTAGCTGTGATATTTGTCAAAAAAGTAAGACTGTTTCCTTACCAAAGCCGGATATCCATCCCATTATTCCAAATTCCAAGGGGGATTTAGTGGCCTTGGATCTTTATGGACCGTTAATTCGTAGCCGTGGTGGAGCTACCTATTTGCTTGTCGTTCTAGACCTTTACACCAAATATACTGCTCTTTATCCCCTTAAACGAGCTACTACCCGAGCAGTTTTGAGTAGACTGACTCTTGACTATTTTCCTAACATGGGAAAACCATTGAGAATTCTTAGTGATCATGGTACACAATTTACGGCCAAGTCCTGGAGATCCACCTTAGAGTCTTTGGGAGTTCAAGTTATTTTTTCTTCCATCCGGCATCCCCAGGCCAACCCTTCTGAGAGGGTTATGAGAGAATTGGGTCGTTTGTTCCGGGTGTTTTGTAATGAAAAACACTCCAGGTGGGCATTCGAGGTTAATAAATTCGTTTTCTTCCTTAATAATGTGGTGCATGAGTCCACCGGTTTCACACCCACTGAATTGCATCATGGTACCTCACCGCCAAAATTGTTACCCGAGGATTTTTTGACACCAGGTACCGAACTTTTATCCACCGATGTAAAGTTAGTTCTAGCCAAGGAAACTTTGGTTAGTAAGGCCGCTCGACGGGCGGTATTATACCCTAGTAGGCCCTACCCTGCATTCGTCGAGGGTGATTGGGTACTTTTACGTTCCAACTACATATCTTCTAAACTGAAGTCAGAAACAAAAAAATTTCTTCTTCTGTTTGAAGGTCCGTATTTAATTAAAAAGAAAATTAGTTTTTCTACTTTTGTTTTGTCTTCTACAGACGGTAAAAAGGAACGAGGTTCTTTTCATGCCAGTTTATTAAGACCGTATTTTAAGAGAGAAGGTTAATGTTTGTTTTTAGGTTTCACTGGAGCTTTGAGCTTTCATATTAAACCTAAAAAGGGGGGCAGTTGAGGCAGAATTTCCCTAATTCTTACCTTTGGTTTGGCTTTTCTTGTTTTATAAGTCTGGACAATGTTTGTTGTCATTTTTCTTGCAAATATACCGTGGACTTATTGTGTTTTCTACCTTTTTAGAATTGCCGTCAAGTTATGTTATAGTAAACAGGAATCTACTATCTACTTTCGGTTTACTTTACAGTTTTCCTCGTTTCGTTTAAAGGGTAGGATTTCTTTTTATTGTTTCTCAAGGTTTAACTACTCTCTTCTAGGGGGCGTTGTTGCGGATAGCTGAAATTACACCGAGTTTGTAGGTTACCTTCCTGGTTGGTTTTGCGCTTGGAAGAATAGACACCAGAGGGACCTATGAGTACTAGTTTTGAATAATTACAGTGTAGCGCGCGTTTTATCTCACCTTATCCTGTACTTTTTTTGCGACCTTTTTTGCGCTATTGTTCACGGCGAGTACTACGTTGGTACCTACCAAAATCGACAAATTCCTTTCCTTCTTGAACCTGTGGCAAAGCTAGTAGCTGTTCGGCTTTGAGAACTCATTTAATTATTTTACCCTAATTAAAAGTTTCACGCTAAGTACCAGGTAGGTGAATTTCCTTATTATATCTAATTCTCAAATAAAATGTTGCAGTTCATAATATTGAGGTATTTTATTGAGTTTTAAATTTCTCTGTAATTAAGTTGATATTAAAAATGCTTACTCTTTATTATGCTTAGACAAATAATTACCTATCTGGAACTTACCTTATTTTTATATGTATTTTCAGATTTACCAAAAAGATAAAAGAAGCAAGAAAGCCTGTCTCCAATTAAAAGTAAATTTACTAGCATGCTCTGAGTTTTATTGGTCTAAACCCACAAATAAAAATATACCCTGAGAAAAAACCGTCACATCTTGGCACCCAATCAAGAGGCCAGAAAATTTGAGATGCCAAATTTACAACATTCGCCAGAGACAGAAAATAATCCATCTTCGGGTGTAGGAACACCTAGGTTCACCAGAAGTGGTAGAAACATCCGTCTTCCTTCCTACTTAGACCAGTTTGATATGTCAAACTCTAGAAGGCCGCCATCTTCAGAGCCTCGCCTTCTGCCTGGAAGAAGCAGATGGTCTCTGGATCCACCAACTGAAAATATACCGAATATCAATATTCAAGGTAGGATCCAACCAAATTTAAATCGAACTAACCCAACTTTTCGTATGGAGCCCTTCACAGCGGGCTTCAATCATTCTGGGCCGATCAGCGCAGCTGGACAGTCTGCCCAGAACGTGCCGCCACCCCCATCATCGTCTATGGAGGTTCCACCCCCTCAACAGCATATGTTTTTTGCTCCTGCTAATCCGTTAAATGTTCAGAACGAAGATATATTAAGAATAGTAACACAAGTGGTAGCTACAATGCAAAATTTAAATCTAAATAATAATTGTAACAATAATTTACCTCAATCTCAGTTAAATAACATAAATATTCCATTCGATATTAAACAGCTGCCAGTTTTCGAAAATAATGGTTCGTTGCACCCCATGGAATTTTTGAGTAGAATTGAAAGTAGTTTAGCAGTCAATCAATTGCCTTATCACGACATTTATAAGATCCTCATTAATTCTTTTAAGGGGCGCGCACGCCTATGGGCGGATGCCTTTTTACATACTTTCCAAAATTATATAAATTTTAAACAAAATTTTTGTGAGCATTTTTGGGGGGCAACAAAGCAGTTGCAAGTTAGGTTACAATTAGATTCTGGTAGGTACAGAGAAGAAGGTGACTCCCTAGTGGACCATTTTAATTATTTTGTAAGCCTAGCTAAATTTTTAGACCCACCATATCCTATTGAATTATTGATTTCCACTATAGCTCGTCATTTTTCGCCCAGTATTTCTGTATTATTGGTGGGAGCTAATACTTTAGAAGAAGCCCTAAGGAGGCTACGACAGGCCAAGTACTATTTTAGGGGTCATGATGACGTAGTCACACCGGTTACGATACCTTCCAAAAATTATTCTACTCAGCCTAAAAAATATTTTAACGATAAGAACAATAAAAAACACACTTTTAATCTGGAAGTGTCAGAAACCGTAGACGAGTCGGAAAACTGTTAATTTTCTCGGAAAATCAAGGTCCTATCCGGGAAAATCTAATAAAAAGGACCGTACTAGAAACTTTTTCTGATGAAAAAATTGACCACGATAATGTTTTGAAAGCTAGTGAGAACTTTAAATCGCCTATCATTACAGTAAATTTTTTTAATTTTAATTTCCCTGCTTTGGTTGACACTGGCAGTGAAATTTCGTGTTTTTCTTCAGATGTTTGGGCTCAACTGGAGCACAACCATCAGTTCATACCCTCTTTTTCTTGTGCAGGCGTTAAAGTTGTTGGGGCTTTTAAAACCAAACACAAACGTGTAGAAAAACAAGTTTCTATGTCTTTTTCCATCGAGAAAGAGAAGTTTACACATGAATTTTTAATTATTAATGAATTAAATTACCCTGTTATATTGGGTATAGATTTTTTGCGTTTAGTAAAAGCAAAAATTGATTTAGGAAAAAATTGCCTAATATTTTTTTTAAAAGATAAAAAATTAGGAGATATTATCATCAAACTGCAAGTTGAATCCAATGAGTGTTCTAACCTGCAAAGTCGTTTCTTGTTGTTTAACGATACGCTGTACATTAGGCACTCCGATGATGAACCTTATCGGCTTTGTGTGCCCAAGACAGTGACATCAGATTTTTGTGTGGCTTATCACGAAACCTTGGGGCACTATGGCGCTTTTAAAACTTGGTCAGCCTTAAAACACGAGGTTTGGTGGTCTAATATGTACCCTGAAATTGAAAGAGTTATTCGTAGCTGTGATATTTGTCAAAAAAGTAAGACTGTTTCCTTACCAAAGCCGGATATCCATCCCATTATTCCAAATTCCAAGGGGGATTTAGTGGCCTTGGATCTTTATGGACCGTTAATTCGTAGCCGTGGTGGAGCTACCTATTTGCTTGTCGTTCTAGACCTTTACACCAAATATACTGCTCTTTATCCCCTTAAACGAGCTACTACCCGAGCAGTTTTGAGTAGACTGACTCTTGACTATTTTCCTAACATGGGAAAACCATTGAGAATTCTTAGTGATCATGGTACACAATTTACGGCCAAGTCCTGGAGATCCACCTTAGAGTCTTTGGGAGTTCAAGTTATTTTTTCTTCCATCCGGCATCCCCAGGCCAACCCTTCTGAGAGGGTTATGAGAGAATTGGGTCGTTTGTTCCGGGTGTTTTGTAATGAAAAACACTCCAGGTGGGCATTCGAGGTTAATAAATTCGTTTTCTTCCTTAATAATGTGGTGCATGAGTCCACCGGTTTCACACCCACTGAATTGCATCATGGTACCTCACCGCCAAAATTGTTACCCGAGGATTTTTTGACACCAGGTACCGAACTTTTATCCACCGATGTAAAGTTAGTTCTAGCCAAGGAAACTTTGGTTAGTAAGGCCGCTCGACGGGCGGTATTATACCCTAGTAGGCCCTACCCTGCATTCGTCGAGGGTGATTGGGTACTTTTACGTTCCAACTACATATCTTCTAAACTGAAGTCAGAAACAAAAAAATTTCTTCTTCTGTTTGAAGGTCCGTATTTAATTAAAAAGAAAATTAGTTTTTCTACTTTTGTTTTGTCTTCTACAGACGGTAAAAAGGAACGAGGTTCTTTTCATGCCAGTTTATTAAGACCGTATTTTAAGAGAGAAGGTTAATGTTTGTTTTTAGGTTTCACTGGAGCTTTGAGCTTTCATATTAAACCTAAAAAGGGGGGCAGTTGAGGCAGAATTTCCCTAATTCTTACCTTTGGTTTGGCTTTTCTTGTTTTATAAGTCTGGACAATGTTTGTTGTCATTTTTCTTGCAAATATACCGTGGACTTATTGTGTTTTCTACCTTTTTAGAATTGCCGTCAAGTTATGTTATAGTAAACAGGAATCTACTATCTACTTTCGGTTTACTTTACAGTTTTCCTCGTTTCGTTTAAAGGGTAGGATTTCTTTTTATTGTTTCTCAAGGTTTAACTACTCTCTTCTAGGGGGCGTTGTTGCGGATAGCTGAAATTACACCGAGTTTGTAGGTTACCTTCCTGGTTGGTTTTGCGCTTGGAAGAATAGACACCAGAGGGACCTATGAGTACTAGTTTTGAATAATTACAGTGTAGCGCGCGTTTTATCTCACCTTATCCTGTACTTTTTTTGCGACCTTTTTTGCGCTATTGTTCACGGCGAGTACTACGTTGGTACCTACCAAAATCGACAAATTCCTTTCCTTCTTGAACCTGTGGCAAAGCTAGTAGCTGTTCGGCTTTGAGAACTCATTTAATTATTTTACCCTAATTAAAAGTTTCACGCTAAGTACCAGGTAGGTGAATTTCCTTATTATATCTAATTCTCAAATAAAATGTTGCAGTTCATAATATTGAGGTATTTTATTGAGTTTTAAATTTCTCTGTAATTAAGTTGATATTAAAAATGCTTACTCTTTATTATGCTTAGACAAATAATTACCTATCTGGAACTTACCTTATTTTTATATGTATTTTCAGATTTACCAAAAAGATAAAAGAAGCAAGAAAGCCTGTCTCCAA
Organism: Polydrusus pterygomalis; assembly: GCA_963969555.1. Taxonomy (NCBI): domain Eukaryota; kingdom Metazoa; phylum Arthropoda; class Insecta; order Coleoptera; family Curculionidae; genus Polydrusus; species Polydrusus pterygomalis. The sequence goes on from OZ018376.1 coordinate 129,087,013, forward strand.
TTAAAAGTAAATTTACTGGCATGCTCTGAGTTTTATTGGTCTAAACCCACAAATAAAAATATACCCTGAGAAAAAACCGTCACATCTTGGCACCCAATCAAGAGGCCAGAAAATTTGAGATGCCAAATTTACAACATTCGCCAGAGACAGAAAATAATCCATCTTCGGGTGTAGGAACACCTAGGTTCACCAGAAGTGGTAGAAACATCCGTCTTCCTTCCTACTTAGACCAGTTTGATATGTCAAACTCTAGAAGGCCGCCATCTTCAGAGCCTCGCCTTCTGCCTGGAAGAAGCAGATGGTCTCTGGATCCACCAACTGAAAATATACCGAATATCAATATTCAAGGTAGGATCCAACCAAATTTAAATCGAACTAACCCAACTTTTCGTATGGAGCCCTTCACAGCGGGCTTCAATCATTCTGGGCCGATCAGCGCAGCTGGACAGTCTGCCCAGAACGTGCCGCCACCCCCATCATCGTCTATGGAGGTTCCACCCCCTCAACAGCATATGTTTTTTGCTCCTGCTAATCCGTTAAATGTTCAGAACGAAGATATATTAAGAATAGTAACACAAGTGGTAGCTACAATGCAAAATTTAAATCTAAATAATAATTGTAACAATAATTTACCTCAATCTCAGTTAAATAACATAAATATTCCATTCGATATTAAACAGCTGCCAGTTTTCGAAAATAATGGTTCGTTGCACCCCATGGAATTTTTGAGTAGAATTGAAAGTAGTTTAGCAGTCAATCAATTGCCTTATCACGACATTTATAAGATCCTCATTAATTCTTTTAAGGGGCGCGCACGCCTATGGGCGGATGCCTTTTTACATACTTTCCAAAATTATATAAATTTTAAACAAAATTTTTGTGAGCATTTTTGGGGGGCAACAAAGCAGTTGCAAGTTAGGTTACAATTAGATTCTGGTAGGTACAGAGAAGAAGGTGACTCCCTAGTGGACCATTTTAATTATTTTGTAAGCCTAGCTAAATTTTTAGACCCACCATATCCTATTGAATTATTGATTTCCACTATAGCTCGTCATTTTTCGCCCAGTATTTCTGTATTATTGGTGGGAGCTAATACTTTAGAAGAAGCCCTAAGGAGGCTACGACAGGCCAAGTACTATTTTAGGGGTCATGATGACGTAGTCACACCGGTTACGATACCTTCCAAAAATTATTCTACTCAGCCTAAAAAATATTTTAACGATAAGAACAATAAAAAACACACTTTTAATCTGGAAGTGTCAGAAACCGTAGACGAGTCGGAAAACTGTTAATTTTCTCGGAAAATCAAGGTCCTATCCGGGAAAATCTAATAAAAAGGACCGTACTAGAAACTTTTTCTGATGAAAAAATTGACCACGATAATGTTTTGAAAGCTAGTGAGAACTTTAAATCGCCTATCATTACAGTAAATTTTTTTAATTTTAATTTCCCTGCTTTGGTTGACACTGGCAGTGAAATTTCGTGTTTTTCTTCAGATGTTTGGGCTCAACTGGAGCACAACCATCAGTTCATACCCTCTTTTTCTTGTGCAGGCGTTAAAGTTGTTGGGGCTTTTAAAACCAAACACAAACGTGTAGAAAAACAAGTTTCTATGTCTTTTTCCATCGAGAAAGAGAAGTTTACACATGAATTTTTAATTATTAATGAATTAAATTACCCTGTTATATTGGGTATAGATTTTTTGCGTTTAGTAAAAGCAAAAATTGATTTAGGAAAAAATTGCCTAATATTTTTTTTAAAAGATAAAAAATTAGGAGATATTATCATCAAACTGCAAGTTGAATCCAATGAGTGTTCTAACCTGCAAAGTCGTTTCTTGTTGTTTAACGATACGCTGTACATTAGGCACTCCGATGATGAACCTTATCGGCTTTGTGTGCCCAAGACAGTGACATCAGATTTTTGTGTGGCTTATCACGAAACCTTGGGGCACTATGGCGCTTTTAAAACTTGGTCAGCCTTAAAACACGAGGTTTGGTGGTCTAATATGTACCCTGAAATTGAAAGAGTTATTCGTAGCTGTGATATTTGTCAAAAAAGTAAGACTGTTTCCTTACCAAAGCCGGATATCCATCCCATTATTCCAAATTCCAAGGGGGATTTAGTGGCCTTGGATCTTTATGGACCGTTAATTCGTAGCCGTGGTGGAGCTACCTATTTGCTTGTCGTTCTAGACCTTTACACCAAATATACTGCTCTTTATCCCCTTAAACGAGCTACTACCCGAGCAGTTTTGAGTAGACTGACTCTTGACTATTTTCCTAACATGGGAAAACCATTGAGAATTCTTAGTGATCATGGTACACAATTTACGGCCAAGTCCTGGAGATCCACCTTAGAGTCTTTGGGAGTTCAAGTTATTTTTTCTTCCGTCCGGCATCCCCAGGCCAACCCTTCTGAGAGGGTTATGAGAGAATTGGGTCGTTTGTTCCGGGTGTTTTGTAATGAAAAACACTCCAGGTGGGCATTCGAGGTTAATAAATTCGTTTTCTTCCTTAATAATGTGGTGCATGAGTCCACCGGTTTCACACCCACTGAATTGCATCATGGTACCTCACCGCCAAAATTGTTACCCGAGGATTTTTTGACACCAGGTACCGAACTTTTATCCACCGATGTAAAGTTAGTTCTAGCCAAGGAAACTTTGGTTAGTAAGGCCGCTCGACGGGCGGTATTATACCCTAGTAGGCCCTACCCTGCATTCGTCGAGGGTGATTGGGTACTTTTACGTTCCAACTACATATCTTCTAAACTGAAGTCAGAAACAAAAAAATTTCTTCTTCTGTTTGAAGGTCCGTATTTAATTAAAAAGAAAATTAGTTTTTCTACTTTTGTTTTGTCTTCTACAGACGGTAAAAAGGAACGAGGTTCTTTTCATGCCAGTTTATTAAGACCGTATTTTAAGAGAGAAGGTTAATGTTTGTTTTTAGGTTTCACTGGAGCTTTGAGCTTTCATATTAAACCTAAAAAGGGGGGCAGTTGAGGCAGAATTTCCCTAATTCTTACCTTTGGTTTGGCTTTTCTTGTTTTATAAGTCTGGACAATGTTTGTTGTCATTTTTCTTGCAAATATACCGTGGACTTATTGTGTTTTCTACCTTTTTAGAATTGCCGTCAAGTTATGTTATAGTAAACAGGAATCTACTATCTACTTTCGGTTTACTTTACAGTTTTCCTCGTTTCGTTTAAAGGGTAGGATTTCTTTTTATTGTTTCTCAAGGTTTAACTACTCTCTTCTAGGGGGCGTTGTTGCGGATAGCTGAAATTACACCGAGTTTGTAGGTTACCTTCCTGGTTGGTTTTGCGCTTGGAAGAATAGACACCAGAGGGACCTATGAGTACTAGTTTTGAATAATTACAGTGTAGCGCGCGTTTTATCTCACCTTATCCTGTACTTTTTTTGCGACCTTTTTTGCGCTATTGTTCACGGCGAGTACTACGTTGGTACCTACCAAAATCGACAAATTCCTTTCCTTCTTGAACCTGTGGCAAAGCTAGTAGCTGTTCGGCTTTGAGAACTCATTTAATTATTTTACCCTAATTAAAAGTTTCACGCTAAGTACCAGGTAGGTGAATTTCCTTATTATATCTAATTCTCAAATAAAATGTTGCAGTTCATAATATTGAGGTATTTTATTGAGTTTTAAATTTCTCTGTAATTAAGTTGATATTAAAAATGCTTACTCTTTATTATGCTTAGACAAATAATTACCTATCTGGAACTTACCTTATTTTTATATGTATTTTCAGATTTACCAAAAAGATAAAAGAAGCAAGAAAGCCTGTCTCCAATTAAAAGTAAATTTACTGGCATGCTCTGAGTTTTATTGGTCTAAACCCACAAATAAAAATATACCCTGAGAAAAAACCGTCACATCTTGGCACCCAATCAAGAGGCCAGAAAATTTGAGATGCCAAATTTACAACATTCGCCAGAGACAGAAAATAATCCATCTTCGGGTGTAGGAACACCTAGGTTCACCAGAAGTGGTAGAAACATCCGTCTTCCTTCCTACTTAGACCAGTTTGATATGTCAAACTCTAGAAGGCCGCCATCTTCAGAGCCTCGCCTTCTGCCTGGAAGAAGCAGATGGTCTCTGGATCCACCAACTGAAAATATACCGAATATCAATATTCAAGGTAGGATCCAACCAAATTTAAATCGAACTAACCCAACTTTTCGTATGGAGCCCTTCACAGCGGGCTTCAATCATTCTGGGCCGATCAGCGCAGCTGGACAGTCTGCCCAGAACGTGCCGCCACCCCCATCATCGTCTATGGAGGTTCCACCCCCTCAACAGCATATGTTTTTTGCTCCTGCTAATCCGTTAAATGTTCAGAACGAAGATATATTAAGAATAGTAACACAAGTGGTAGCTACAATGCAAAATTTAAATCTAAATAATAATTGTAACAATAATTTACCTCAATCTCAGTTAAATAACATAAATATTCCATTCGATATTAAACAGCTGCCAGTTTTCGAAAATAATGGTTCGTTGCACCCCATGGAATTTTTGAGTAGAATTGAAAGTAGTTTAGCAGTCAATCAATTGCCTTATCACGACATTTATAAGATCCTCATTAATTCTTTTAAGGGGCGCGCACGCCTATGGGCGGATGCCTTTTTACATACTTTCCAAAATTATATAAATTTTAAACAAAATTTTTGTGAGCATTTTTGGGGGGCAACAAAGCAGTTGCAAGTTAGGTTACAATTAGATTCTGGTAGGTACAGAGAAGAAGGTGACTCCCTAGTGGACCATTTTAATTATTTTGTAAGCCTAGCTAAATTTTTAGACCCACCATATCCTATTGAATTATTGATTTCCACTATAGCTCGTCATTTTTCGCCCAGTATTTCTGTATTATTGGTGGGAGCTAATACTTTAGAAGAAGCCCTAAGGAGGCTACGACAGGCCAAGTACTATTTTAGGGGTCATGATGACGTAGTCACACCGGTTACGATACCTTCCAAAAATTATTCTACTCAGCCTAAAAAATATTTTAACGATAAGAACAATAAAAAACACACTTTTAATCTGGAAGTGTCAGAAACCGTAGACGAGTCGGAAAACTGTTAATTTTCTCGGAAAATCAAGGTCCTATCCGGGAAAATCTAATAAAAAGGACCGTACTAGAAACTTTTTCTGATGAAAAAATTGACCACGATAATGTTTTGAAAGCTAGTGAGAACTTTAAATCGCCTATCATTACAGTAAATTTTTTTAATTTTAATTTCCCTGCTTTGGTTGACACTGGCAGTGAAATTTCGTGTTTTTCTTCAGATGTTTGGGCTCAACTGGAGCACAACCATCAGTTCATACCCTCTTTTTCTTGTGCAGGCGTTAAAGTTGTTGGGGCTTTTAAAACCAAACACAAACGTGTAGAAAAACAAGTTTCTATGTCTTTTTCCATCGAGAAAGAGAAGTTTACACATGAATTTTTAATTATTAATGAATTAAATTACCCTGTTATATTGGGTATAGATTTTTTGCGTTTAGTAAAAGCAAAAATTGATTTAGGAAAAAATTGCCTAATATTTTTTTTAAAAGATAAAAAATTAGGAGATATTATCATCAAACTGCAAGTTGAATCCAATGAGTGTTCTAACCTGCAAAGTCGTTTCTTGTTGTTTAACGATACGCTGTACATTAGGCACTCCGATGATGAACCTTATCGGCTTTGTGTGCCCAAGACAGTGACATCAGATTTTTGTGTGGCTTATCACGAAACCTTGGGGCACTATGGCGCTTTTAAAACTTGGTCAGCCTTAAAACACGAGGTTTGGTGGTCTAATATGTACCCTGAAATTGAAAGAGTTATTCGTAGCTGTGATATTTGTCAAAAAAGTAAGACTGTTTCCTTACCAAAGCCGGATATCCATCCCATTATTCCAAATTCCAAGGGGGATTTAGTGGCCTTGGATCTTTATGGACCGTTAATTCGTAGCCGTGGTGGAGCTACCTATTTGCTTGTCGTTCTAGACCTTTACACCAAATATACTGCTCTTTATCCCCTTAAACGAGCTACTACCCGAGCAGTTTTGAGTAGACTGACTCTTGACTATTTTCCTAACATGGGAAAACCATTGAGAATTCTTAGTGATCATGGTACACAATTTACGGCCAAGTCCTGGAGATCCACCTTAGAGTCTTTGGGAGTTCAAGTTATTTTTTCTTCCATCCGGCATCCCCAGGCCAACCCTTCTGAGAGGGTTATGAGAGAATTGGGTCGTTTGTTCCGGGTGTTTTGTAATGAAAAACACTCCAGGTGGGCATTCGAGGTTAATAAATTCGTTTTCTTCCTTAATAATGTGGTGCATGAGTCCACCGGTTTCACACCCACTGAATTGCATCATGGTACCTCACCGCCAAAATTGTTACCCGAGGATTTTTTGACACCAGGTACCGAACTTTTATCCACCGATGTAAAGTTAGTTCTAGCCAAGGAAACTTTGGTTAGTAAGGCCGCTCGACGGGCGGTATTATACCCTAGTAGGCCCTACCCTGCATTCGTCGAGGGTGATTGGGTACTTTTACGTTCCAACTACATATCTTCTAAACTGAAGTCAGAAACAAAAAAATTTCTTCTTCTGTTTGAAGGTCCGTATTTAATTAAAAAGAAAATTAGTTTTTCTACTTTTGTTTTGTCTTCTACAGACGGTAAAAAGGAACGAGGTTCTTTTCATGCCAGTTTATTAAGACCGTATTTTAAGAGAGAAGGTTAATGTTTGTTTTTAGGTTTCACTGGAGCTTTGAGCTTTCATATTAAACCTAAAAAGGGGGGCAGTTGAGGCAGAATTTCCCTAATTCTTACCTTTGGTTTGGCTTTTCTTGTTTTATAAGTCTGGACAATGTTTGTTGTCATTTTTCTTGCAAATATACCGTGGACTTATTGTGTTTTCTACCTTTTTAGAATTGCCGTCAAGTTATGTTATAGTAAACAGGAATCTACTATCTACTTTCGGTTTACTTTACAGTTTTCCTCGTTTCGTTTAAAGGGTAGGATTTCTTTTTATTGTTTCTCAAGGTTTAACTACTCTCTTCTAGGGGGCGTTGTTGCGGATAGCTGAAATTACACCGAGTTTGTAGGTTACCTTCCTGGTTGGTTTTGCGCTTGGAAGAATAGACACCAGAGGGACCTATGAGTACTAGTTTTGAATAATTACAGTGTAGCGCGCGTTTTATCTCACCTTATCCTGTACTTTTTTTGCGACCTTTTTTGCGCTATTGTTCACGGCGAGTACTACGTTGGTACCTACCAAAATCGACAAATTCCTTTCCTTCTTGAACCTGTGGCAAAGCTAGTAGCTGTTCGGCTTTGAGAACTCATTTAATTATTTTACCCTAATTAAAAGTTTCACGCTAAGTACCAGGTAGGTGAATTTCCTTATTATATCTAATTCTCAAATAAAATGTTGCAGTTCATAATATTGAGGTATTTTATTGAGTTTTAAATTTCTCTGTAATTAAGTTGATATTAAAAATGCTTACTCTTTATTATGCTTAGACAAATAATTACCTATCTGGAACTTACCTTATTTTTATATGTATTTTCAGATTTACCAAAAAGATAAAAGAAGCAAGAAAGCCTGTCTCCAATTAAAAGTAAATTTACTAGCATGCTCTGAGTTTTATTGGTCTAAACCCACAAATAAAAATATACCCTGAGAAAAAACCGTCACATCTTGGCACCCAATCAAGAGGCCAGAAAATTTGAGATGCCAAATTTACAACATTCGCCAGAGACAGAAAATAATCCATCTTCGGGTGTAGGAACACCTAGGTTCACCAGAAGTGGTAGAAACATCCGTCTTCCTTCCTACTTAGACCAGTTTGATATGTCAAACTCTAGAAGGCCGCCATCTTCAGAGCCTCGCCTTCTGCCTGGAAGAAGCAGATGGTCTCTGGATCCACCAACTGAAAATATACCGAATATCAATATTCAAGGTAGGATCCAACCAAATTTAAATCGAACTAACCCAACTTTTCGTATGGAGCCCTTCACAGCGGGCTTCAATCATTCTGGGCCGATCAGCGCAGCTGGACAGTCTGCCCAGAACGTGCCGCCACCCCCATCATCGTCTATGGAGGTTCCACCCCCTCAACAGCATATGTTTTTTGCTCCTGCTAATCCGTTAAATGTTCAGAACGAAGATATATTAAGAATAGTAACACAAGTGGTAGCTACAATGCAAAATTTAAATCTAAATAATAATTGTAACAATAATTTACCTCAATCTCAGTTAAATAACATAAATATTCCATTCGATATTAAACAGCTGCCAGTTTTCGAAAATAATGGTTCGTTGCACCCCATGGAATTTTTGAGTAGAATTGAAAGTAGTTTAGCAGTCAATCAATTGCCTTATCACGACATTTATAAGATCCTCATTAATTCTTTTAAGGGGCGCGCACGCCTATGGGCGGATGCCTTTTTACATACTTTCCAAAATTATATAAATTTTAAACAAAATTTTTGTGAGCATTTTTGGGGGGCAACAAAGCAGTTGCAAGTTAGGTTACAATTAGATTCTGGTAGGTACAGAGAAGAAGGTGACTCCCTAGTGGACCATTTTAATTATTTTGTAAGCCTAGCTAAATTTTTAGACCCACCATATCCTATTGAATTATTGATTTCCACTATAGCTCGTCATTTTTCGCCCAGTATTTCTGTATTATTGGTGGGAGCTAATACTTTAGAAGAAGCCCTAAGGAGGCTACGACAGGCCAAGTACTATTTTAGGGGTCATGATGACGTAGTCACACCGGTTACGATACCTTCCAAAAATTATTCTACTCAGCCTAAAAAATATTTTAACGATAAGAACAATAAAAAACACACTTTTAATCTGGAAGTGTCAGAAACCGTAGACGAGTCGGAAAACTGTTAATTTTCTCGGAAAATCAAGGTCCTATCCGGGAAAATCTAATAAAAAGGACCGTACTAGAAACTTTTTCTGATGAAAAAATTGACCACGATAATGTTTTGAAAGCTAGTGAGAACTTTAAATCGCCTATCATTACAGTAAATTTTTTTAATTTTAATTTCCCTGCTTTGGTTGACACTGGCAGTGAAATTTCGTGTTTTTCTTCAGATGTTTGGGCTCAACTGGAGCACAACCATCAGTTCATACCCTCTTTTTCTTGTGCAGGCGTTAAAGTTGTTGGGGCTTTTAAAACCAAACACAAACGTGTAGAAAAACAAGTTTCTATGTCTTTTTCCATCGAGAAAGAGAAGTTTACACATGAATTTTTAATTATTAATGAATTAAATTACCCTGTTATATTGGGTATAGATTTTTTGCGTTTAGTAAAAGCAAAAATTGATTTAGGAAAAAATTGCCTAATATTTTTTTTAAAAGATAAAAAATTAGGAGATATTATCATCAAACTGCAAGTTGAATCCAATGAGTGTTCTAACCTGCAAAGTCGTTTCTTGTTGTTTAACGATACGCTGTACATTAGGCACTCCGATGATGAACCTTATCGGCTTTGTGTGCCCAAGACAGTGACATCAGATTTTTGTGTGGCTTATCACGAAACCTTGGGGCACTATGGCGCTTTTAAAACTTGGTCAGCCTTAAAACACGAGGTTTGGTGGTCTAATATGTACCCTGAAATTGAAAGAGTTATTCGTAGCTGTGATATTTGTCAAAAAAGTAAGACTGTTTCCTTACCAAAGCCGGATATCCATCCCATTATTCCAAATTCCAAGGGGGATTTAGTGGCCTTGGATCTTTATGGACCGTTAATTCGTAGCCGTGGTGGAGCTACCTATTTGCTTGTCGTTCTAGACCTTTACACCAAATATACTGCTCTTTATCCCCTTAAACGAGCTACTACCCGAGCAGTTTTGAGTAGACTGACTCTTGACTATTTTCCTAACATGGGAAAACCATTGAGAATTCTTAGTGATCATGGTACACAATTTACGGCCAAGTCCTGGAGATCCACCTTAGAGTCTTTGGGAGTTCAAGTTATTTTTTCTTCCATCCGGCATCCCCAGGCCAACCCTTCTGAGAGGGTTATGAGAGAATTGGGTCGTTTGTTCCGGGTGTTTTGTAATGAAAAACACTCCAGGTGGGCATTCGAGGTTAATAAATTCGTTTTCTTCCTTAATAATGTGGTGCATGAGTCCACCGGTTTCACACCCACTGAATTGCATCATGGTACCTCACCGCCAAAATTGTTACCCGAGGATTTTTTGACACCAGGTACCGAACTTTTATCCACCGATGTAAAGTTAGTTCTAGCCAAGGAAACTTTGGTTAGTAAGGCCGCTCGACGGGCGGTATTATACCCTAGTAGGCCCTACCCTGCATTCGTCGAGGGTGATTGGGTACTTTTACGTTCCAACTACATATCTTCTAAACTGAAGTCAGAAACAAAAAAATTTCTTCTTCTGTTTGAAGGTCCGTATTTAATTAAAAAGAAAATTAGTTTTTCTACTTTTGTTTTGTCTTCTACAGACGGTAAAAAGGAACGAGGTTCTTTTCATGCCAGTTTATTAAGACCGTATTTTAAGAGAGAAGGTTAATGTTTGTTTTTAGGTTTCACTGGAGCTTTGAGCTTTCATATTAAACCTAAAAAGGCGGGCAGTTGAGGCAGAATTTCCCTAATTCTTACCTTTGGTTTGGCTTTTCTTGTTTTATAAGTCTGGACAATGTTTGTTGTCATTTTTCTTGCAAATATACCGTGGACTTATTGTGTTTTCTACCTTTTTAGAATTGCCGTCAAGTTATGTTATAGTAAACAGGAATCTACTATCTACTTTCGGTTTACTTTACAGTTTTCCTCGTTTCGTTTAAAGGGTAGGATTTCTTTTTATTGTTTCTCAAGGTTTAACTACTCTCTTCTAGGGGGCGTTGTTGCGGATAGCTGAAATTACACCGAGTTTGTAGGTTACCTTCCTGGTTGGTTTTGCGCTTGGAAGAATAGACACCAGAGGGACCTATGAGTACTAGTTTTGAATAATTACAGTGTAGCGCGCGTTTTATCTCACCTTATCCTGTACTTTTTTTGCGACCTTTTTTGCGCTATTGTTCACGGCGAGTACTACGTTGGTACCTACCAAAATCGACAAATTCCTTTCCTTCTTGAACCTGTGGCAAAGCTAGTAGCTGTTCGGCTTTGAGAACTCATTTAATTATTTTACCCTAATTAAAAGTTTCACGCTAAGTACCAGGTAGGTGAATTTCCTTATTATATCTAATTCTCAAATAAAATGTTGCAGTTCATAATATTGAGGTATTTTATTGAGTTTTAAATTTCTCTGTAATTAAGTTGATATTAAAAATGCTTACTCTTTATTATGCTTAGACAAATAATTACCTATCTGGAACTTACCTTATTTTTATATGTATTTTCAGATTTACCAAAAAGATAAAAGAAGCAAGAAAGCCTGTCTCCAATTAAAAGTAAATTTACTGGCATGCTCTGAGTTTTATTGGTCTAAACCCACAAATAAAAATATACCCTGAGAAAAAACCGTCACATCTTGGCACCCAATCAAGAGGCCAGAAAATTTGAGATGCCAAATTTACAACATTCGCCAGAGACAGAAAATAATCCATCTTCGGGTGTAGGAACACCTAGGTTCACCAGAAGTGGTAGAAACATCCGTCTTCCTTCCTACTTAGACCAGTTTGATATGTCAAACTCTAGAAGGCCGCCATCTTCAGAGCCTCGCCTTCTGCCTGGAAGAAGCAGATGGTCTCTGGATCCACCAACTGAAAATATACCGAATATCAATATTCAAGGTAGGATCCAACCAAATTTAAATCGAACTAACCCAACTTTTCGTATGGAGCCCTTCACAGCGGGCTTCAATCATTCTGGGCCGATCAGCGCAGCTGGACAGTCTGCCCAGAACGTGCCGCCACCCCCATCATCGTCTATGGAGGTTCCACCCCCTCAACAGCATATGTTTTTTGCTCCTGCTAATCCGTTAAATGTTCAGAACGAAGATATATTAAGAATAGTAACACAAGTGGTAGCTACAATGCAAAATTTAAATCTAAATAATAATTGTAACAATAATTTACCTCAATCTCAGTTAAATAACATAAATATTCCATTCGATATTAAACAGCTGCCAGTTTTCGAAAATAATGGTTCGTTGCACCCCATGGAATTTTTGAGTAGAATTGAAAGTAGTTTAGCAGTCAATCAATTGCCTTATCACGACATTTATAAGATCCTCATTAATTCTTTTAAGGGGCGCGCACGCCTATGGGCGGATGCCTTTTTACATACTTTCCAAAATTATATAAATTTTAAACAAAATTTTTGTGAGCATTTTTGGGGGGCAACAAAGCAGTTGCAAGTTAGGTTACAATTAGATTCTGGTAGGTACAGAGAAGAAGGTGACTCCCTAGTGGACCATTTTAATTATTTTGTAAGCCTAGCTAAATTTTTAGACCCACCATATCCTATTGAATTATTGATTTCCACTATAGCTCGTCATTTTTCGCCCAGTATTTCTGTATTATTGGTGGGAGCTAATACTTTAGAAGAAGCCCTAAGGAGGCTACGACAGGCCAAGTACTATTTTAGGGGTCATGATGACGTAGTCACACCGGTTACGATACCTTCCAAAAATTATTCTACTCAGCCTAAAAAATATTTTAACGATAAGAACAATAAAAAACACACTTTTAATCTGGAAGTGTCAGAAACCGTAGACGAGTCGGAAAACTGTTAATTTTCTCGGAAAATCAAGGTCCTATCCGGGAAAATCTAATAAAAAGGACCGTACTAGAAACTTTTTCTGATGAAAAAATTGACCACGATAATGTTTTGAAAGCTAGTGAGAACTTTAAATCGCCTATCATTACAGTAAATTTTTTTAATTTTAATTTCCCTGCTTTGGTTGACACTGGCAGTGAAATTTCGTGTTTTTCTTCAGATGTTTGGGCTCAACTGGAGCACAACCATCAGTTCATACCCTCTTTTTCTTGTGCAGGCGTTAAAGTTGTTGGGGCTTTTAAAACCAAACACAAACGTGTAGAAAAACAAGTTTCTATGTCTTTTTCCATCGAGAAAGAGAAGTTTACACATGAATTTTTAATTATTAATGAATTAAATTACCCTGTTATATTGGGTATAGATTTTTTGCGTTTAGTAAAAGCAAAAATTGATTTAGGAAAAAATTGCCTAATATTTTTTTTAAAAGATAAAAAATTAGGAGATATTATCATCAAACTGCAAGTTGAATCCAATGAGTGTTCTAACCTGCAAAGTCGTTTCTTGTTGTTTAACGATACGCTGTACATTAGGCACTCCGATGATGAACCTTATCGGCTTTGTGTGCCCAAGACAGTGACATCAGATTTTTGTGTGGCTTATCACGAAACCTTGGGGCACTATGGCGCTTTTAAAACTTGGTCAGCCTTAAAACACGAGGTTTGGTGGTCTAATATGTACCCTGAAATTGAAAGAGTTATTCGTAGCTGTGATATTTGTCAAAAAAGTAAGACTGTTTCCTTACCAAAGCCGGATATCCATCCCATTATTCCAAATTCCAAGGGGGATTTAGTGGCCTTGGATCTTTATGGACCGTTAATTCGTAGCCGTGGTGGAGCTACCTATTTGCTTGTCGTTCTAGACCTTTACACCAAATATACTGCTCTTTATCCCCTTAAACGAGCTACTACCCGAGCAGTTTTGAGTAGACTGACTCTTGACTATTTTCCTAACATGGGAAAACCATTGAGAATTCTTAGTGATCATGGTACACAATTTACGGCCAAGTCCTGGAGATCCACCTTAGAGTCTTTGGGAGTTCAAGTTATTTTTTCTTTCATCCGGCATCCCCAGGCCAACCCTTCTGAGGGGGTTATGAGAGAATTGGGTCGTTTGTTCCGGGTGTTTTGTAATGAAAAACACTCCAGGTGGGCATTCGAGGTTAATAAATTCGTTTTCTTCCTTAATAATGTGGTGCATGAGTCCACCGGTTTCACACCCACTGAATTGCATCATGGTACCTCACCGCCAAAATTGTTACCCGAGGATTTTTTGACACCAGGTACCGAACTTTTATCCACCGATGTAAAGTTAGTTCTAGCCAAGGAAACTTTGGTTAGTAAGGCCGCTCGACGGGCGGTATTATACCCTAGTAGGCCCTACCCTGCATTCGTCGAGGGTGATTGGGTACTTTTACGTTCCAACTACATATCTTCTAAACTGAAGTCAGAAACAAAAAAATTTCTTCTTCTGTTTGAAGGTCCGTATTTAATTAAAAAGAAAATTAGTTTTTCTACTTTTGTTTTGTCTTCTACAGACGGTAAAAAGGAACGAGGTTCTTTTCATGCCAGTTTATTAAGACCGTATTTTAAGAGAGAAGGTTAATGTTTGTTTTTAGGTTTCACTGGAGCTTTGAGCTTTCATATTAAACCTAAAAAGGGGGGCAGTTGAGGCAGAATTTCCCTAATTCTTACCTTTGGTTTGGCTTTTCTTGTTTTATAAGTCTGGACAATGTTTGTTGTCATTTTTCTTGCAAATATACCGTGGACTTATTGTGTTTTCTACCTTTTTAGAATTGCCGTCAAGTTATGTTATAGTAAACAGGAATCTACTATCTACTTTCGGTTTACTTTACAGTTTTCCTCGTTTCGTTTAAAGGGTAGGATTTCTTTTTATTGTTTCTCAAGGTTTAACTACTCTCTTCTAGGGGGCGTTGTTGCGGATAGCTGAAATTACACCGAGTTTGTAGGTTACCTTCCTGGTTGGTTTTGCGCTTGGAAGAATAGACACCAGAGGGACCTATGAGTACTAGTTTTGAATAATTACAGTGTAGCGCGCGTTTTATCTCACCTTATCCTGTACTTTTTTTGCGACCTTTTTTGCGCTATTGTTCACGGCGAGTACTACGTTGGTACCTACCAAAATCGACAAATTCCTTTCCTTCTTGAACCTGTGGCAAAGCTAGTAGCTGTTCGGCTTTGAGAACTCATTTAATTATTTTACCCTAATTAAAAGTTTCACGCTAAGTACCAGGTAGGTGAATTTCCTTATTATATCTAATTCTCAAATAAAATGTTGCAGTTCATAATATTGAGGTATTTTATTGAGTTTTAAATTTCTCTGTAATTAAGTTGATATTAAAAATGCTTACTCTTTATTATGCTTAGACAAATAATTACCTATCTGGAACTTACCTTATTTTTATATGTATTTTCAGATTTACCAAAAAGATAAAAGAAGCAAGAAAGCCTGTCTCCAATTAAAAGTAAATTTACTGGCATGCTCTGAGTTTTATTGGTCTAAACCCACAAATAAAAATATACCCTGAGAAAAAACCGTCACATCTTGGCACCCAATCAAGAGGCCAGAAAATTTGAGATGCCAAATTTACAACATTCGCCAGAGACAGAAAATAATCCATCTTCGGGTGTAGGAACACCTAGGTTCACCAGAAGTGGTAGAAACATCCGTCTTCCTTCCTACTTAGACCAGTTTGATATGTCAAACTCTAGAAGGCCGCTATCTTCAGAGCCTCGCCTTCTGCCTGGAAGAAGCAGATGGTCTCTGGATCCACCAACTGAAAATATACCGAATATCAATATTCAAGGTAGGATCCAACCAAATTTAAATCGAACTAACCCAACTTTTCGTATGGAGCCCTTCACAGCGGGCTTCAATCATTCTGGGCCGATCAGCGCAGCTGGACAGTCTGCCCAGAACGTGCCGCCACCCCCATCATCGTCTATGGAGGTTCCACCCCCTCAACAGCATATGTTTTTTGCTCCTGCTAATCCGTTAAATGTTCAGAACGAAGATATATTAAGAATAGTAACACAAGTGGTAGCTACAATGCAAAATTTAAATCTAAATAATAATTGTAACAATAATTTACCTCAATCTCAGTTAAATAACATAAATATTCCATTCGATATTAAACAGCTGCCAGTTTTCGAAAATAATGGTTCGTTGCACCCCATGGAATTTTTGAGTAGAATTGAAAGTAGTTTAGCAGTCAATCAATTGCCTTATCACGACATTTATAAGATCCTCATTAATTCTTTTAAGGGGCGCGCACGCCTATGGGCGGATGCCTTTTTACATACTTTCCAAAATTATATAAATTTTAAACAAAATTTTTGTGAGCATTTTTGGGGGGCAACAAAGCAGTTGCAAGTTAGGTTACAATTAGATTCTGGTAGGTACAGAGAAGGTGACTCCCTAGTGGACCATTTTAATTATTTTGTAAGCCTAGCTAAATTTTTAGACCCACCATATCCTATTGAATTATTGATTTCCACTATAGCTCGTCATTTTTCGCCCAGTATTTCTGTATTATTGGTGGGAGCTAATACTTTAGAAGAAGCCCTAAGGAGGCTACGACAGGCCAAGTACTATTTTAGGGGTCATGATGACGTAGTCACACCGGTTACGATACCTTCCAAAAATTATTCTACTCAGCCTAAAAAATATTTTAACGATAAGAACAATAAAAAACACACTTTTAATCTGGAAGTGTCAGAAACCGTAGACGAGTCGGAAAACTGTTAATTTTCTCGGAAAATCAAGGTCCTATCCGGGAAAATCTAATAAAAAGGACCGTACTAGAAACTTTTTCTGATGAAAAAATTGACCACGATAATGTTTTGAAAGCTAGTGAGAACTTTAAATCGCCTATCATTACAGTAAATTTTTTTAATTTTAATTTCCCTGCTTTGGTTGACACTGGCAGTGAAATTTCGTGTTTTTCTTCAGATGTTTGGGCTCAACTGGAGCACAACCATCAGTTCATACCCTCTTTTTCTTGTGCAGGCGTTAAAGTTGTTGGGGCTTTTAAAACCAAACACAAACGTGTAGAAAAACAAGTTTCTATGTCTTTTTCCATCGAGAAAGAGAAGTTTACACATGAATTTTTAATTATTAATGAATTAAATTACCCTGTTATATTGGGTATAGATTTTTTGCGTTTAGTAAAAGCAAAAATTGATTTAGGAAAAAATTGCCTAATATTTTTTTTAAAAGATAAAAAATTAGGAGATATTATCATCAAACTGCAAGTTGAATCCAATGAGTGTTCTAACCTGCAAAGTCGTTTCTTGTTGTTTAACGATACGCTGTACATTAGGCACTCCGATGATGAACCTTATCGGCTTTGTGTGCCCAAGACAGTGACATCAGATTTTTGTGTGGCTTATCACGAAACCTTGGGGCACTATGGCGCTTTTAAAACTTGGTCAGCCTTAAAACACGAGGTTTGGTGGTCTAATATGTACCCTGAAATTGAAAGAGTTATTCGTAGCTGTGATATTTGTCAAAAAAGTAAGACTGTTTTCTTACCAAAGCCGGATATCCATCCCATTATTCCAAATTCCAAGGGCCTTGGATCTTTATGGACCGTTAATTCGTAGCCGTGGTGGAGCTACCTATTTGCTTGTCGTTCTAGACCTTTACACCAAATATACTGCTCTTTATCCCCTTAAACGAGCTACTACCCGAGCAGTTTTGAGTAGACTGACTCTTGACTATTTTCCTAACATGGGAAAACCATTGAGAATTCTTAGTGATCATGGTACACAATTTACGGCCAAGTCCTGGAGATCCACCTTAGAGTCTTTGGGAGTTCAAGTTATTTTTTCTTCCATCCGGCATCCCCAGGCCAACCCTTCTGAGAGGGTTATGAGAGAATTGGGTCGTTTGTTCCGGGTGTTTTGTAATGAAAAACACTCCAGGTGGGCATTCGAGGTTAATAAATTCGTTTTCTTCCTTAATAATGTGGTGCATGAGTCCACCGGTTTCACACCCACTGAATTGCATCATGGTACCTCACCGCCAAAATTGTTACCCGAGGATTTTTTGACACCAGGTACCGAACTTTTATCCACCGATGTAAAGTTAGTTCTAGCCAAGGAAACTTTGGTTAGTAAGGCCTCTCGACGGGCGGTATTATACCCTAGTAGGCCCTACCCTGCATTCGTCGAGGGTGATTGGGTACTTTTACGTTCCAACTACATATCTTCTAAACTGAAGTCAGAAACAAAAAAATTTCTTCTTCTGTTTGAAGGTCCGTATTTAATTAAAAAGAAAATTAGTTTTTCTACTTTTGTTTTGTCTTCTACAGACGGTAAAAAGGAACGAGGTTCTTTTCATGCCAGTTTATTAAGACCGTATTTTAAGAGAGAAGGTTAATGTTTGTTTTTAGGTTTCACTGGAGCTTTGAGCTTTCATATTAAACCTAAAAAGGGGGGCAGTTGAGGCAGAATTTCCCTAATTCTTACCTTTGGTTTGGCTTTTCTTGTTTTATAAGTCTGGACAATGTTTGTTGTCATTTTTCTTGCAAATATACCGTGGACTTATTGTGTTTTCTACCTTTTTAGAATTGCCGTCAAGTTATGTTATAGTAAACAGGAATCTACTATCTACTTTCGGTTTACTTTACAGTTTTCCTCGTTTCGTTTAAAGGGTAGGATTTCTTTTTATTGTTTCTCAAGGTTTAACTACTCTCTTCTAGGGGGCGTTGTTGCGGATAGCTGAAATTACACCGAGTTTGTAGGTTACCTTCCTGGTTGGTTTTGCGCTTGGAAGAATAGACACCAGAGGGACCTATGAGTACTAGTTTTGAATAATTACAGTGTAGCGCGCGTTTTATCTCACCTTATCCTGTACTTTTTTTGCGACCTTTTTTGCGCTATTGTTCACGGCGAGTACTACGTTGGTACCTACCAAAATCGACAAATTCCTTTCCTTCTTGAACCTGTGGCAAAGCTAGTAGCTGTTCGGCTTTGAGAACTCATTTAATTATTTTACCCTAATTAAAAGTTTCACGCTAAGTACCAGGTAGGTGAATTTCCTTATTATATCTAATTCTCAAATAAAATGTTGCAGTTCATAATATTGAGGTATTTTATTGAGTTTTAAATTTCTCTGTAATTAAGTTGATATTAAAAATGCTTACTCTTTATTATGCTTAGACAAATAATTACCTATCTGGAACTTACCTTATTTTTATATGTATTTTCAGATTTACCAAAAAGATAAAAGAAGCAAGAAAGCCTGTCTCCAATTAAAAGTAAATTTACTGGCATGCTCTGAGTTTTATTGGTCTAAACCCACAAATAAAAATATACCCTGAGAAAAAACCGTCACATCTTGGCACCCAATCAAGAGGCCAGAAAATTTGAGATGCCAAATTTACAACATTCGCCAGAGACAGAAAATAATCCATCTTCGGGTGTAGGAACACCTAGGTTCACCAGAAGTGGTAGAAACATCCGTCTTCCTTCCTACTTAGACCAGTTTGATATGTCAAACTCTAGAAGGCCGCCATCTTCAGAGCCTCGCCTTCTGCCTGGAAGAAGCAGATGGTCTCTGGATCCACCAACTGAAAATATACCGAATATCAATATTCAAGGTAGGATCCAACCAAATTTAAATCGAACTAACCCAACTTTTCGTATGGAGCCCTTCACAGCGGGCTTCAATCATTCTGGGCCGATCAGCGCAGCTGGACAGTCTGCCCAGAACGTGCCGCCACCCCCATCATCGTCTATGGAGGTTCCACCCCCTCAACAGCATATGTTTTTTGCTCCTGCTAATCCGTTAAATGTTCAGAACGAAGATATATTAAGAATAGTAACACAAGTGGTAGCTACAATGCAAAATTTAAATCTAAATAATAATTGTAACAATAATTTACCTCAATCTCAGTTAAATAACATAAATATTCCATTCGATATTAAACAGCTGCCAGTTTTCGAAAATAATGGTTCGTTGCACCCCATGGAATTTTTGAGTAGAATTGAAAGTAGTTTAGCAGTCAATCAATTGCCTTATCACGACATTTATAAGATCCTCATTAATTCTTTTAAGGGGCGCGCACGCCTATGGGCGGATGCCTTTTTACATACTTTCCAAAATTATATAAATTTTAAACAAAATTTTTGTGAGCATTTTTGGGGGGCAACAAAGCAGTTGCAAGTTAGGTTACAATTAGATTCTGGTAGGTACAGAGAAGAAGGTGACTCCCTAGTGGACCATTTTAATTATTTTGTAAGCCTAGCTAAATTTTTAGACCCACCATATCCTATTGAATTATTGATTTCCACTATAGCTCGTCATTTTTCGCCCAGTATTTCTGTATTATTGGTGGGAGCTAATACTTTAGAAGAAGCCCTAAGGAGGCTACGACAGGCCAAGTACTATTTTAGGGGTCATGATGACGTAGTCACACCGGTTACGATATCTTCCAAAAATTATTCTACTCAGCCTAAAAAATATTTTAACGATAAGAACAATAAAAAACACACTTTTAATCTGGAAGTGTCAGAAACCGTAGACGAGTCGGAAAACTGTTAATTTTCTCGGAAAATCAAGGTCCTATCCGGGAAAATCTAATAAAAAGGACCGTACTAGAAACTTTTTCTGATGAAAAAATTGACCACGATAATGTTTTGAAAGCTAGTGAGAACTTTAAATCGCCTATCATTACAGTAAATTTTTTTAATTTTAATTTCCCTGCTTTGGTTGACACTGGCAGTGAAATTTCGTGTTTTTCTTCAGATGTTTGGGCTCAACTGGAGCACAACCATCAGTTCATACCCTCTTTTTCTTGTGCAGGCGTTAAAGTTGTTGGGGCTTTTAAAACCAAACACAAACGTGTAGAAAAACAAGTTTCTATGTCTTTTTCCATCGAGAAAGAGAAGTTTACACATGAATTTTTAATTATTAATGAATTAAATTACCCTGTTATATTGGGTATAGATTTTTTGCGTTTAGTAAAAGCAAAAATTGATTTAGGAAAAAATTGCCTAATATTTTTTTTAAAAGATAAAAAATTAGGAGATATTATCATCAAACTGCAAGTTGAATCCAATGAGTGTTCTAACCTGCAAAGTCGTTTCTTGTTGTTTAACGATACGCTGTACATTAGGCACTCCGATGATGAACCTTATCGGCTTTGTGTGCCCAAGACAGTGACATCAGATTTTTGTGTGGCTTATCACGAAACCTTGGGGCACTATGGCGCTTTTAAAACTTGGTCAGCCTTAAAACACGAGGTTTGGTGGTCTAATATGTACCCTGAAATTGAAAGAGTTATTCGTAGCTGTGATATTTGTCAAAAAAGTAAGACTGTTTCCTTACCAAAGCCGGATATCCATCCCATTATTCCAAATTCCAAGGGGGATTTAGTGGCCTTGGATCTTTATGGACCGTTAATTCGTAGCCGTGGTGGAGCTACCTATTTGCTTGTCGTTCTAGACCTTTACACCAAATATACTGCTCTTTATCCCCTTAAACGAGCTACTACCCGAGCAGTTTTGAGTAGACTGACTCTTGACTATTTTCCTAACATGGGAAAACCATTGAGAATTCTTAGTGATCATGGTACACAATTTACGGCCAAGTCCTGGAGATCCACCTTAGAGTCTTTGGGAGTTCAAGTTATTTTTTCTTCCATCCGGCATCCCCAGGCCAACCCTTCTGAGAGGGTTATGAGAGAATTGGGTCGTTTGTTCCGGGTGTTTTGTAATGAAAAACACTCCAGGTGGGCATTCGAGGTTAATAAATTCGTTTTCTTCCTTAATAATGTGGTGCATGAGTCCACCGGTTTCACACCCACTGAATTGCATCATGGTACCTCACCGCCAAAATTGTTACCCGAGGATTTTTTGACACCAGGTACCGAACTTTTATCCACCGATGTAAAGTTAGTTCTAGCCAAGGAAACTTTGGTTAGTAAGGCCGCTCGACGGGCGGTATTATACCCTAGTAGGCCCTACCCTGCATTCGTCGAGGGTGATTGGGTACTTTTACGTTCCAACTACATATCTTCTAAACTGAAGTCAGAAACAAAAAAATTTCTTCTTCTGTTTGAAGGTCCGTATTTAATTAAAAAGAAAATTAGTTTTTCTACTTTTGTTTTGTCTTCTACAGACGGTAAAAAGGAACGAGGTTCTTTTCATGCCAGTTTATTAAGACCGTATTTTAAGAGAGAAGGTTAATGTTTGTTTTTAGGTTTCACTGGAGCTTTGAGCTTTCATATTAAACCTAAAAAGGGGGGCAGTTGAGGCAGAATTTCCCTAATTCTTACCTTTGGTTTGGCTTTTCTTGTTTTATAAGTCTGGACAATGTTTGTTGTCATTTTTCTTGCAAATATACCGTGGACTTATTGTGTTTTCTACCTTTTTAGAATTGCCGTCAAGTTATGTTATAGTAAACAGGAATCTACTATCTACTTTCGGTTTACTTTACAGTTTTCCTCGTTTCGTTTAAAGGGTAGGATTTCTTTTTATTGTTTCTCAAGGTTTAACTACTCTCTTCTAGGGGGCGTTGTTGCGGATAGCTGAAATTACACCGAGTTTGTAGGTTACCTTCCTGGTTGGTTTTGCGCTTGGAAGAATAGACACCAGAGGGACCTATGAGTACTAGTTTTGAATAATTACAGTGTAGCGCGCGTTTTATCTCACCTTATCCTGTACTTTTTTTGCGACCTTTTTTGCGCTATTGTTCACGGCGAGTACTACGTTGGTACCTACCAAAATCGACAAATTCCTTTCCTTCTTGAACCTGTGGCAAAGCTAGTAGCTGTTCGGCTTTGAGAACTCATTTAATTATTTTACCCTAATTAAAAGTTTCACGCTAAGTACCAGGTAGGTGAATTTCCTTATTATATCTAATTCTCAAATAAAATGTTGCAGTTCATAATATTGAGGTATTTTATTGAGTTTTAAATTTCTCTGTAATTAAGTTGATATTAAAAATGCTTACTCTTTATTATGCTTAGACAAATAATTACCTATCTGGAACTTACCTTATTTTTATATGTATTTTCAGATTTACCAAAAAGATAAAAGAAGCAAGAAAGCCTGTCTCCAATTAAAAGTAAATTTACTGGCATGCTCTGAGTTTTATTGGTCTAAACCCACAAATAAAAATATACCCTGAGAAAAAACCGTCACATCTTGGCACCCAATTAAGAGGCCAGAAAATTTGAGATGCCAAATTTACAACATTCGCCAGAGACAGAAAATAATCCATCTTCGGGTGTAG
The DNA here is from genome assembly GCA_963969555.1 of Polydrusus pterygomalis. NCBI lineage: Eukaryota > Metazoa > Arthropoda > Insecta > Coleoptera > Curculionidae > Polydrusus > Polydrusus pterygomalis. The sequence continues at coordinate 129,110,045 of OZ018376.1, forward strand.
GAACACCTAGGTTCACCAGAAGTGGTAGAAACATCCGTCTTCCTTCCTACTTAGACCAGTTTGATATGTCAAACTCTAGAAGGCCGCCATCTTCAGAGCCTCGCCTTCTGCCTGGAAGAAGCAGATGGTCTCTGGATCCACCAACTGAAAATATACCGAATATCAATATTCAAGGTAGGATCCAACCAAATTTAAATCGAACTAACCCAACTTTTCGTATGGAGCCCTTCACAGCGGGCTTCAATCATTCTGGGCCGATCAGCGCAGCTGGACAGTCTGCCCAGAACGTGCCGCCACCCCCATCATCGTCTATGGAGGTTCCACCCCCTCAACAGCATATGTTTTTTGCTCCTGCTAATCCGTTAAATGTTCAGAACGAAGATATATTAAGAATAGTAACACAAGTGGTAGCTACAATGCAAAATTTAAATCTAAATAATAATTGTAACAATAATTTACCTCAATCTCAGTTAAATAACATAAATATTCCATTCGATATTAAACAGCTGCCAGTTTTCGAAAATAATGGTTCGTTGCACCCCATGGAATTTTTGAGTAGAATTGAAAGTAGTTTAGCAGTCAATCAATTGCCTTATCACGACATTTATAAGATCCTCATTAATTCTTTTAAGGGGCGCGCACGCCTATGGGCGGATGCCTTTTTACATACTTTCCAAAATTATATAAATTTTAAACAAAATTTTTGTGAGCATTTTTGGGGGGCAACAAAGCAGTTGCAAGTTAGGTTACAATTAGATTCTGGTAGGTACAGAGAAGGTGACTCCCTAGTGGACCATTTTAATTATTTTGTAAGCCTAGCTAAATTTTTAGACCCACCATATCCTATTGAATTATTGATTTCCACTATAGCTCGTCATTTTTCGCCCAGTATTTCTGTATTATTGGTGGGAGCTAATACTTTAGAAGAAGCCCTAAGGAGGCTACGACAGGCCAAGTACTATTTTAGGGGTCATGATGACGTAGTCACACCGGTTACGATACCTTCCAAAAATTATTCTACTCAGCCTAAAAAATATTTTAACGATAAGAACAATAAAAAACACACTTTTAATCTGGAAGTGTCAGAAACCGTAGACGAGTCGGAAAACTGTTAATTTTCTCGGAAAATCAAGGTCCTATCCGGGAAAATCTAATAAAAAGGACCGTACTAGAAACTTTTTCTGATGAAAAAATTGACCACGATAATGTTTTGAAAGCTAGTGAGAACTTTAAATCGCCTATCATTACAGTAAATTTTTTTAATTTTAATTTCCCTGCTTTGGTTGACACTGGCAGTGAAATTTCGTGTTTTTCTTCAGATGTTTGGGCTCAACTGGAGCACAACCATCAGTTCATACCCTCTTTTTCTTGTGCAGGCGTTAAAGTTGTTGGGGCTTTTAAAACCAAACACAAACGTGTAGAAAAACAAGTTTCTATGTCTTTTTCCATCGAGAAAGAGAAGTTTACACATGAATTTTTAATTATTAATGAATTAAATTACCCTGTTATATTGGGTATAGATTTTTTGCGTTTAGTAAAAGCAAAAATTGATTTAGGAAAAAATTGCCTAATATTTTTTTTAAAAGATAAAAAATTAGGAGATATTATCATCAAACTGCAAGTTGAATCCAATGAGTGTTCTAACCTGCAAAGTCGTTTCTTGTTGTTTAACGATACGCTGTACATTAGGCACTCCGATGATGAACCTTATCGGCTTTGTGTGCCCAAGACAGTGACATCAGATTTTTGTGTGGCTTATCACGAAACCTTGGGGCACTATGGCGCTTTTAAAACTTGGTCAGCCTTAAAACACGAGGTTTGGTGGTCTAATATGTACCCTGAAATTGAAAGAGTTATTCGTAGCTGTGATATTTGTCAAAAAAGTAAGACTGTTTCCTTACCAAAGCCGGATATCCATCCCATTATTCCAAATTCCAAGGGGGATTTAGTGGCCTTGGATCTTTATGGACCGTTAATTCGTAGCCGTGGTGGAGCTACCTATTTGCTTGTCGTTCTAGACCTTTACACCAAATATACTGCTCTTTATCCCCTTAAACGAGCTACTACCCGAGCAGTTTTGAGTAGACTGACTCTTGACTATTTTCCTAACATGGGAAAACCATTGAGAATTCTTAGTGATCATGGTACACAATTTACGGCCAAGTCCTGGAGATCCACCTTAGAGTCTTTGGGAGTTCAAGTTATTTTTTCTTCCATCCGGCATCCCCAGGCCAACCCTTCTGAGAGGGTTATGAGAGAATTGGGTCGTTTGTTCCGGGTGTTTTGTAATGAAAAACACTCCAGGTGGGCATTCGAGGTTAATAAATTCGTTTTCTTCCTTAATAATGTGGTGCATGAGTCCACCGGTTTCACACCCACTGAATTGCATCATGGTACCTCACCGCCAAAATTGTTACCCGAGGATTTTTTGACACCAGGTACCGAACTTTTATCCACCGATGTAAAGTTAGTTCTAGCCAAGGAAACTTTGGTTAGTAAGGCCGCTCGACGGGCGGTATTATACCCTAGTAGGCCCTACCCTGCATTCGTCGAGGGTGATTGGGTACTTTTACGTTCCAACTACATATCTTCTAAACTGAAGTCAGAAACAAAAAAATTTCTTCTTCTGTTTGAAGGTCCGTATTTAATTAAAAAGAAAATTAGTTTTTCTACTTTTGTTTTGTCATCTACAGACGGTAAAAAGGAACGAGGTTCTTTTCATGCCAGTTTATTAAGACCGTATTTTAAGAGAGAAGGTTAATGTTTGTTTTTAGGTTTCACTGGAGCTTTGAGCTTTCATATTAAACCTAAAAAGGGGGGCAGTTGAGGCAGAATTTCCCTAATTCTTACCTTTGGTTTGGCTTTTCTTGTTTTATAAGTCTGGACAATGTTTGTTGTCATTTTTCTTGCAAATATACCGTGGACTTATTGTGTTTTCTACCTTTTTAGAATTGCCGTCAAGTTATGTTATAGTAAACAGGAATCTACTATCTACTTTCGGTTTACTTTACAGTTTTCCTCGTTTCGTTTAAAGGGTAGGATTTCTTTTTATTGTTTCTCAAGGTTTAACTACTCTCTTCTAGGGGGCGTTGTTGCGGATAGCTGAAATTACACCGAGTTTGTAGGTTACCTTCCTGGTTGGTTTTGCGCTTGGAAGAATAGACACCAGAGGGGCCTATGAGTACTAGTTTTGAATAATTACAGTGTAGCGCGCGTTTTATCTCACCTTATCCTGTACTTTTTTTGCGACCTTTTTTGCGCTATTGTTCACGGCGAGTACTACGTTGGTACCTACCAAAATCGACAAATTCCTTTCCTTCTTGAACCTGTGGCAAAGCTAGTAGCTGTTCGGCTTTGAGAACTCATTTAATTATTTTACCCTAATTAAAAGTTTCACGCTAAGTACCAGGTAGGTGAATTTCCTTATTATATCTAATTCTCAAATAAAATGTTGCAGTTCATAATATTGAGGTATTTTATTGAGTTTTAAATTTCTCTGTAATTAAGTTGATATTAAAAATGCTTACTCTTTATTATGCTTAGACAAATAATTACCTATCTGGAACTTACCTTATTTTTATATGTATTTTCAGATTTACCAAAAAGATAAAAGAAGCAAGAAAGCCTGTCTCCAATTAAAAGTAAATTTACTGGCATGCTCTGAGTTTTATTGGTCTAAACCCACAAATAAAAATATACCCTGAGAAAAAACCGTCACATCTTGGCACCCAATCAAGAGGCCAGAAAATTTGAGATGCCAAATTTACAACATTCGCCAGAGACAGAAAATAATCCATCTTCGGGTGTAGGAACACCTAGGTTCACCAAAAGTGGTAGAAACATCCGTCTTCCTTCCTACTTAGACCAGTTTGATATGTCAAACTCTAGAAGGCCGCCATCTTCAGAGCCTCGCCTTCTGCCTGGAAGAAGCAGATGGTCTCTGGATCCACCAACTGAAAATATACCGAATATCAATATTCAAGGTAGGATCCAACCAAATTTAAATCGAACTAACCCAACTTTTCGTATGGAGCCCTTCACAGCGGGCTTCAATCATTCTGGGCCGATCAGCGCAGCTGGACAGTCTGCCCAGAACGTGCCGCCACCCCCTCAACAGCATATGTTTTTTGCTCCTGCTAATCCGTTAAATGTTCAGAACGAAGATATATTAAGAATAGTAACACAAGTGGTAGCTACAATGCAAAATTTAAATCTAAATAATAATTGTAACAATAATTTACCTCAATCTCAGTTAAATAACATAAATATTCCATTCGATATTAAACAGCTGCCAGTTTTCGAAAATAATGGTTCGTTGCACCCCATGGAATTTTTGAGTAGAATTGAAAGTAGTTTAGCAGTCAATCAATTGCCTTATCACGACATTTATAAGATCCTCATTAATTCTTTTAAGGGGCGCGCACGCCTATGGGCGGATGCCTTTTTACATACTTTCCAAAATTATATAAATTTTAAACAAAATTTTTGTGAGCATTTTTGGGGGGCAACAAAGCAGTTGCAAGTTAGGTTACAATTAGATTCTGGTAGGTACAGAGAAGAAGGTGACTCCCTAGTGGACCATTTTAATTATTTTGTAAGCCTAGCTAAATTTTTAGACCCACCATATCCTATTGAATTATTGATTTCCACTATAGCTCGTCATTTTTCGCCCAGTATTTCTGTATTATTGGTGGGAGCTAATACTTTAGAAGAAGCCCTAAGGAGGCTACGACAGGCCAAGTACTATTTTAGGGGTCATGATGACGTAGTCACACCGGTTACGATACCTTCCAAAAATTATTCTACTCAGCCTAAAAAATATTTTAACGATAAGAACAATAAAAAACACACTTTTAATCTGGAAGTGTCAGAAACCGTAGACGAGTCGGAAAACTGTTAATTTTCTCGGAAAATCAAGGTCCTATCCGGGAAAATCTAATAAAAAGGACCGTACTAGAAACTTTTTCTGATGAAAAAATTGACCACGATAATGTTTTGAAAGCTAGTGAGAACTTTAAATCGCCTATCATTACAGTAAATTTTTTTAATTTTAATTTCCCTGCTTTGGTTGACACTGGCAGTGAAATTTCGTGTTTTTCTTCAGATGTTTGGGCTCAACTGGAGCACAACCATCAGTTCATACCCTCTTTTTCTTGTGCAGGCGTTAAAGTTGTTGGGGCTTTTAAAACCAAACACAAACGTGTAGAAAAACAAGTTTCTATGTCTTTTTCCATCGAGAAAGAGAAGTTTACACATGAATTTTTAATTATTAATGAATTAAATTACCCTGTTATATTGGGTATAGATTTTTTGCGTTTAGTAAAAGCAAAAATTGATTTAGGAAAAAATTGCCTAATATTTTTTTTAAAAGATAAAAAATTAGGAGATATTATCATCAAACTGCAAGTTGAATCCAATGAGTGTTCTAACCTGCAAAGTCGTTTCTTGTTGTTTAACGATACGCTGTACATTAGGCACTCCGATGATGAACCTTATCGGCTTTGTGTGCCCAAGACAGTGACATCAGATTTTTGTGTGGCTTATCACGAAACCTTGGGGCACTATGGCGCTTTTAAAACTTGGTCAGCCTTAAAACACGAGGTTTGGTGGTCTAATATGTACCCTGAAATTGAAAGAGTTATTCGTAGCTGTGATATTTGTCAAAAAAGTAAGACTGTTTCCTTACCAAAGCCGGATATCCATCCCATTATTCCAAATTCCAAGGGGGATTTAGTGGCCTTGGATCTTTATGGACCGTTAATTCGTAGCCGTGGTGGAGCTACCTATTTGCTTGTCGTTCTAGACCTTTACACCAAATATACTGCTCTTTATCCCCTTAAACGAGCTACTACCCGAGCAGTTTTGAGTAGACTGACTCTTGACTATTTTCCTAACATGGGAAAACCATTGAGAATTCTTAGTGATCATGGTACACAATTTACGGCCAAGTCCTGGAGATCCACCTTAGAGTCTTTGGGAGTTCAAGTTATTTTTTCTTCCATCCGGCATCCCCAGGCCAACCCTTCTGAGAGGGTTATGAGAGAATTGGGTCGTTTGTTCCGGGTGTTTTGTAATGAAAAACACTCCAGGTGGGCATTCGAGGTTAATAAATTCGTTTTCTTCCTTAATAATGTGGTGCATGAGTCCACCGGTTTCACACCCACTGAATTGCATCATGGTACCTCACCGCCAAAATTGTTACCCGAGGATTTTTTGACACCAGGTACCGAACTTTTAGCCACCGATGTAAAGTTAGTTCTAGCCAAGGAAACTTTGGTTAGTAAGGCCGCTCGACGGGCGGTATTATACCCTAGTAGGCCCTACCCTGCATTCGTCGAGGGTGATTGGGTACTTTTACGTTCCAACTACATATCTTCTAAACTGAAGTCAGAAACAAAAAAATTTCTTCTTCTGTTTGAAGGTCCGTATTTAATTAAAAAGAAAATTAGTTTTTCTACTTTTGTTTTGTCTTCTACAGACGGTAAAAAGGAACGAGGTTCTTTTCATGCCAGTTTATTAAGACCGTATTTTAAGAGAGAAGGTTAATGTTTGTTTTTAGGTTTCACTGGAGCTTTGAGCTTTCATATTAAACCTAAAAAGGGGGGCAGTTGAGGCAGAATTTCCCTAATTCTTACCTTTGGTTTGGCTTTTCTTGTTTTATAAGTCTGGACAATGTTTGTTGTCATTTTTCTTGCAAATATACCGTGGACTTATTGTGTTTTCTACCTTTTTAGAATTGCCGTCAAGTTATGTTATAGTAAACAGGAATCTACTATCTACTTTCGGTTTACTTTACAGTTTTCCTCGTTTCGTTTAAAGGGTAGGATTTCTTTTTATTGTTTCTCAAGGTTTAACTACTCTCTTCTAGGGGGCGTTGTTGCGGATAGCTGAAATTACACCGAGTTTGTAGGTTACCTTCCTGGTTGGTTTTGCGCTTGGAAGAATAGACACCAGAGGGACCTATGAGTACTAGTTTTGAATAATTACAGTGTAGCGCGCGTTTTATCTCACCTTATCCTGTACTTTTTTTGCGACCTTTTTTGCGCTATTGTTCACGGCGAGTACTACGTTGGTACCTACCAAAATCGACAAATTCCTTTCCTTCTTGAACCTGTGGCAAAGCTAGTAGCTGTTCGGCTTTGAGAACTCATTTAATTATTTTACCCTAATTAAAAGTTTCACGCTAAGTACCAGGTAGGTGAATTTCCTTATTATATCTAATTCTCAAATAAAATGTTGCAGTTCATAATATTGAGGTATTTTATTGAGTTTTAAATTTCTCTGTAATTAAGTTGATATTAAAAATGCTTACTCTTTATTATGCTTAGACAAATAATTACCTATCTGGAACTTACCTTATTTTTATATGTATTTTCAGATTTACCAAAAAGATAAAAGAAGCAAGAAAGCCTGTCTCCAATTAAAAGTAAATTTACTGGCATGCTCTGAGTTTTATTGGTCTAAACCCACAAATAAAAATATACCCTGAGAAAAAACCGTCACATCTTGGCACCCAATCAAGAGGCCAGAAAATTTGAGATGCCAAATTTACAACATTCGCCAGAGACAGAAAATAATCCATCTTCGGGTGTAGGAACACCTAGGTTCACCAGAAGTGGTAGAAACATCCGTCTTCCTTCCTACTTAGACCAGTTTGATATGTCAAACTCTAGAAGGCCGCCATCTTCAGAGCCTCGCCTTCTGCCTGGAAGAAGCAGATGGTCTCTGGATCCACCAACTGAAAATATACCGAATATCAATATTCAAGGTAGGATCCAACCAAATTTAAATCGAACTAACCCAACTTTTCGTATGGAGCCCTTCACAGCGGGCTTCAATCATTCTGGGCCGATCAGCGCAGCTGGACAGTCTGCCCAGAACGTGCCGCCACCCCCATCATCGTCTATGGAGGTTCCACCCCCTCAACAGCATATGTTTTTTGCTCCTGCTAATCCGTTAAATGTTCAGAACGAAGATATATTAAGAATAGTAACACAAGTGGTAGCTACAATGCAAAATTTAAATCTAAATAATAATTGTAACAATAATTTACCTCAATCTCAGTTAAATAACATAAATATTCCATTCGATATTAAACAGCTGCCAGTTTTCGAAAATAATGGTTCGTTGCACCCCATGGAATTTTTGAGTAGAATTGAAAGTAGTTTAGCAGTCAATCAATTGCCTTATCACGACATTTATAAGATCCTCATTAATTCTTTTAAGGGGCGCGCACGCCTATGGGCGGATGCCTTTTTACATACTTTCCAAAATTATATAAATTTTAAACAAAATTTTTGTGAGCATTTTTGGGGGGCAACAAAGCAGTTGCAAGTTAGGTTACAATTAGATTCTGGTAGGTACAGAGAAGGTGACTCCCTAGTGGACCATTTTAATTATTTTGTAAGCCTAGCTAAATTTTTAGACCCACCATATCCTATTGAATTATTGATTTCCACTATAGCTCGTCATTTTTCGCCCAGTATTTCTGTATTATTGGTGGGAGCTAATACTTTAGAAGAAGCCCTAAGGAGGCTACGACAGGCCAAGTACTATTTTAGGGGTCATGATGACGTAGTCACACCGGTTACGATACCTTCCAAAAATTATTCTACTCAGCCTAAAAAATATTTTAACGATAAGAACAATAAAAAACACACTTTTAATCTGGAAGTGTCAGAAACCGTAGACGAGTCGGAAAACTGTTAATTTTCTCGGAAAATCAAGGTCCTATCCGGGAAAATCTAATAAAAAGGACCGTACTAGAAACTTTTTCTGATGGAAAAAATTGACCACGATAATGTTTTGAAAGCTAGTGAGAACTTTAAATCGCCTATCATTACAGTAAATTTTTTTAATTTTAATTTCCCTGCTTTGGTTGACACTGGCAGTGAAATTTCGTGTTTTTCTTCAGATGTTTGGGCTCAACTGGAGCACAACCATCAGTTCATACCCTCTTTTTCTTGTGCAGGCGTTAAAGTTGTTGGGGCTTTTAAAACCAAACACAAACGTGTAGAAAAACAAGTTTCTATGTCTTTTTCCATCGAGAAAGAGAAGTTTACACATGAATTTTTAATTATTAATGAATTAAATTACCCTGTTATATTGGGTATAGATTTTTTGCGTTTAGTAAAAGCAAAAATTGATTTAGGAAAAAATTGCCTAATATTTTTTTTAAAAGATAAAAAATTAGGAGATATTATCATCAAACTGCAAGTTGAATCCAATGAGTGTTCTAACCTGCAAAGTCGTTTCTTGTTGTTTAACGATACGCTGTACATTAGGCACTCCGATGATGAACCTTATCGGCTTTGTGTGCCCAAGACAGTGACATCAGATTTTTGTGTGGCTTATCACGAAACCTTGGGGCACTATGGCGCTTTTAAAACTTGGTCAGCCTTAAAACACGAGGTTTGGTGGTCTAATATGTACCCTGAAATTGAAAGAGTTATTCGTAGCTGTGATATTTGTCAAAAAAGTAAGACTGTTTCCTTACCAAAGCCGGATATCCATCCCATTATTCCAAATTCCAAGGGGGATTTAGTGGCCTTGGATCTTTATGGACCGTTAATTCGTAGCCGTGGTGGAGCTACCTATTTGCTTGTCGTTCTAGACCTTTACACCAAATATACTGCTCTTTATCCCCTTAAACGAGCTACTACCCGAGCAGTTTTGAGTAGACTGACTCTTGACTATTTTCCTAACATGGGAAAACCATTGAGAATTCTTAGTGATCATGGTACACAATTTACGGCCAAGTCCTGGAGATCCACCTTAGAGTCTTTGGGAGTTCAAGTTATTTTTTCTTCCATCCGGCATCCCCAGGCCAACCCTTCTGAGAGGGTTATGAGAGAATTGGGTCGTTTGTTCCGGGTGTTTTGTAATGAAAAACACTCCAGGTGGGCATTCGAGGTTAATAAATTCGTTTTCTTCCTTAATAATGTGGTGCATGAGTCCACCGGTTTCACACCCACTGAATTGCATCATGGTACCTCACCGCCAAAATTGTTACCCGAGGATTTTTTGACACCAGGTACCGAACTTTTATCCACCGATGTAAAGTTAGTTCTAGCCAAGGAAACTTTGGTTAGTAAGGCCGCTCGACGGGCGGTATTATACCCTAGTAGGCCCTACCCTGCATTCGTCGAGGGTGATTGGGTACTTTTACGTTCCAACTACATATCTTCTAAACTGAAGTCAGAAACAAAAAAATTTCTTCTTCTGTTTGAAGGTCCGTATTTAATTAAAAAGAAAATTAGTTTTTCTACTTTTGTTTTGTCTTCTACAGACGGTAAAAAGGAACGAGGTTCTTTTCATGCCAGTTTATTAAGACCGTATTTTAAGAGAGAAGGTTAATGTTTGTTTTTAGGTTTCACTGGAGCTTTGAGCTTTCATATTAAACCTAAAAAGGGGGGCAGTTGAGGCAGAATTTCCCTAATTCTTACCTTTGGTTTGGCTTTTCTTGTTTTATAAGTCTGGACAATGTTTGTTGTCATTTTTCTTGCAAATATACCGTGGACTTATTGTGTTTTCTACCTTTTTAGAATTGCCGTCAAGTTATGTTATAGTAAACAGGAATCTACCATCTACTTTCGGTTTACTTTACAGTTTTCCTCGTTTCGTTTAAAGGGTAGGATTTCTTTTTATTGTTTCTCAAGGTTTAACTACTCTCTTCTAGGGGGCGTTGTTGCGGATAGCTGAAATTACACCGAGTTTGTAGGTTACCTTCCTGGTTGGTTTTGCGCTTGGAAGAATAGACACCAGAGGGACCTATGAGTACTAGTTTTGAATAATTACAGTGTAGCGCGCGTTTTATCTCACCTTATCCTGTACTTTTTTTGCGACCTTTTTTGCGCTATTGTTCACGGCGAGTACTACGTTGGTACCTACCAAAATCGACAAATTCCTTTCCTTCTTGAACCTGTGGCAAAGCTAGTAGCTGTTCGGCTTTGAGAACTCATTTAATTATTTTACCCTAATTAAAAGTTTCACGCTAAGTACCAGGTAGGTGAATTTCCTTATTATATCTAATTCTCAAATAAAATGTTGCAGTTCATAATATTGAGGTATTTTATTGAGTTTTAAATTTCTCTGTAATTAAGTTGATATTAAAAATGCTTACTCTTTATTATGCTTAGACAAATAATTACCTATCTGGAACTTACCTTATTTTTATATGTATTTTCAGATTTACCAAAAAGATAAAAGAAGCAAGAAAGCCTGTCTCCAATTAAAAGTAAATTTACTGGCATGCTCTGAGTTTTATTGGTCTAAACCCACAAATAAAAATATACCCTGAGAAAAAACCGTCACATCTTGGCACCCAATCAAGAGGCCAGAAAATTTGAGATGCCAAATTTACAACATTCGCCAGAGACAGAAAATAATCCATCTTCGGGTGTAGAAACACCTAGGTTCACCAGAAGTGGTAGAAACATCCGTCTTCCTTCCTACTTAGACCAGTTTGATATGTCAAACTCTAGAAGGCCGCCATCTTCAGAGCCTCGCCTTCTGCCTGGAAGAAGCAGATGGTCTCTGGATCCACCAACTGAAAATATACCGAATATCAATATTCAAGGTAGGATCCAACCAAATTTAAATCGAACTAACCCAACTTTTCGTATGGAGCCCTTCACAGCGGGCTTCAATCATTCTGGGCCGATCAGCGCAGCTGGACAGTCTGCCCAGAACGTGCCGCCACCCCCATCATCGTCTATGGAGGTTCCACCCCCTCAACAGCATATGTTTTTTGCTCCTGCTAATCCGTTAAATGTTCAGAACGAAGATATATTAAGAATAGTAACACAAGTGGTAGCTACAATGCAAAATTTAAATCTAAATAATAATTGTAACAATAATTTACCTCAATCTCAGTTAAATAACATAAATATTCCATTCGATATTAAACAGCTGCCAGTTTTCGAAAATAATGGTTCGTTGCACCCCATGGAATTTTTGAGTAGAATTGAAAGTAGTTTAGCAGTCAATCAATTGCCTTATCACGACATTTATAAGATCCTCATTAATTCTTTTAAGGGGCGCGCACGCCTATGGGCGGATGCCTTTTTACATACTTTCCAAAATTATATAAATTTTAAACAAAATTTTTGTGAGCATTTTTGGGGGGCAACAAAGCAGTTGCAAGTTAGGTTACAATTAGATTCTGGTAGGTACAGAGAAGAAGGTGACTCCCTAGTGGACCATTTTAATTATTTTGTAAGCCTAGCTAAATTTTTAGACCCACCATATCCTATTGAATTATTGATTTCCACTATAGCTCGTCATTTTTCGCCCAGTATTTCTGTATTATTGGTGGGAGCTAATACTTTAGAAGAAGCCCTAAGGAGGCTACGACAGGCCAAGTACTATTTTAGGGGTCATGATGACGTAGTCACACCGGTTACGATACCTTCCAAAAATTATTCTACTCAGCCTAAAAAATATTTTAACGATAAGAACAATAAAAAACACACTTTTAATCTGGAAGTGTCAGAAACCGTAGACGAGTCGGAAAACTGTTAATTTTCTCGGAAAATCAAGGTCCTATCCGGGAAAATCTAATAAAAAGGACCGTACTAGAAACTTTTTCTGATGAAAAAATTGACCACGATAATGTTTTGAAAGCTAGTGAGAACTTTAAATCGCCTATCATTACAGTAAATTTTTTTAATTTTAATTTCCCTGCTTTGGTTGACACTGGCAGTGAAATTTCGTGTTTTTCTTCAGATGTTTGGGCTCAACTGGAGCACAACCATCAGTTCATACCCTCTTTTTCTTGTGCAGGCGTTAAAGTTGTTGGGGCTTTTAAAACCAAACACAAACGTGTAGAAAAACAAGTTTCTATGTCTTTTTCCATCGAGAAAGAGAAGTTTACACATGAATTTTTAATTATTAATGAATTAAATTACCCTGTTATATTGGGTATAGATTTTTTGCGTTTAGTAAAAGCAAAAATTGATTTAGGAAAAAATTGCCTAATATTTTTTTTAAAAGATAAAAAATTAGGAGATATTATCATCAAACTGCAAGTTGAATCCAATGAGTGTTCTAACCTGCAAAGTCGTTTCTTGTTGTTTAACGATACGCTGTACATTAGGCACTCCGATGATGAACCTTATCGGCTTTGTGTGCCCAAGACAGTGACATCAGATTTTTGTGTGGCTTATCACGAAACCTTGGGGCACTATGGCGCTTTTAAAACTTGGTCAGCCTTAAAACACGAGGTTTGGTGGTCTAATATGTACCCTGAAATTGAAAGAGTTATTCGTAGCTGTGATATTTGTCAAAAAAGTAAGACTGTTTCCTTACCAAAGCCGGATATCCATCCCATTATTCCAAATTCCAAGGGGGATTTAGTGGCCTTGGATCTTTATGGACCGTTAATTCGTAGCCGTGGTGGAGCTACCTATTTGCTTGTCGTTCTAGACCTTTACACCAAATATACTGCTCTTTATCCCCTTAAACGAGCTACTACCCGAGCAGTTTTGAGTAGACTGACTCTTGACTATTTTCCTAACATGGGAAAACCATTGAGAATTCTTAGTGATCATGGTACACAATTTACGGCCAAGTCCTGGAGATCCACCTTAGAGTCTTTGGGAGTTCAAGTTATTTTTTCTTCCATCCGGCATCCCCAGGCCAACCCTTCTGAGAGGGTTATGAGAGAATTGGGTCGTTTGTTCCGGGTGTTTTGTAATGAAAAACACTCCAGGTGGGCATTCGAGGTTAATAAATTCGTTTTCTTCCTTAATAATGTGGTGCATGAGTCCACCGGTTTCACACCCACTGAATTGCATCATGGTACCTCACCGCCAAAATTGTTACCCGAGGATTTTTTGACACCAGGTACCGAACTTTTATCCACCGATGTAAAGTTAGTTCTAGCCAAGGAAACTTTGGTTAGTAAGGCCGCTCGACGGGCGGTATTATACCCTAGTAGGCCCTACCCTGCATTCGTCGAGGGTGATTGGGTACTTTTACGTTCCAACTACATATCTTCTAAACTGAAGTCAGAAACAAAAAAATTTCTTCTTCTGTTTGAAGGTCCGTATTTAATTAAAAAGAAAATTAGTTTTTCTACTTTTGTTTTGTCTTCTACAGACGGTAAAAAGGAACGAGGTTCTTTTCATGCCAGTTTATTAAGACCGTATTTTAAGAGAGAAGGTTAATGTTTGTTTTTAGGTTTCACTGGAGCTTTGAGCTTTCATATTAAACCTAAAAAGGGGGGCAGTTGAGGCAGAATTTCCCTAATTCTTACCTTTGGTTTGGCTTTTCTTGTTTTATAAGTCTGGACAATGTTTGTTGTCATTTTTCTTGCAAATATACCGTGGACTTATTGTGTTTTCTACCTTTTTAGAATTGCCGTCAAGTTATGTTATAGTAAACAGGAATCTACTATCTACTTTCGGTTTACTTTACAGTTTTCCTCGTTTCGTTTAAAGGGTAGGATTTCTTTTTATTGTTTCTCAAGGTTTAACTACTCTCTTCTAGGGGGCGTTGTTGCGGATAGCTGAAATTACACCGAGTTTGTAGGTTACCTTCCTGGTTGGTTTTGCGCTTGGAAGAATAGACACCAGAGGGACCTATGAGTACTAGTTTTGAATAATTACAGTGTAGCGCGCGTTTTATCTCACCTTATCCTGTACTTTTTTTGCGACCTTTTTTGCGCTATTGTTCACGGCGAGTACTACGTTGGTACCTACCAAAATCGACAAATTCCTTTCCTTCTTGAACCTGTGGCAAAGCTAGTAGCTGTTCGGCTTTGAGAACTCATTTAATTATTTTACCCTAATTAAAAGTTTCACGCTAAGTACCAGGTAGGTGAATTTCCTTATTATATCTAATTCTCAAATAAAATGTTGCAGTTCATAATATTGAGGTATTTTATTGAGTTTTAAATTTCTCTGTAATTAAGTTGATATTAAAAATGCTTACTCTTTATTATGCTTAGACAAATAATTACCTATCTGGAACTTACCTTATTTTTATATGTATTTTCAGATTTACCAAAAAGATAAAAGAAGCAAGAAAGCCTGTCTCCAATTAAAAGTAAATTTACTGGCATGCTCTGAGTTTTATTGGTCTAAACCCACAAATAAAAATATACCCTGAGAAAAAACCGTCACATCTTGGCACCCAATCAAGAGGCCAGAAAATTTGAGATGCCAAATTTACAACATTCGCCAGAGACAGAAAATAATCCATCTTCGGGTGTAGGAACACCTAGGTTCACCAGAAGTGGTAGAAACATCCGTCTTCCTTCCTACTTAGACCAGTTTGATATGTCAAACTCTAGAAGGCCGCCATCTTCAGAGCCTCGCCTTCTGCCTGGAAGAAGCAGATGGTCTCTGGATCCACCAACTGAAAATATACCGAATATCAATATTCAAGGTAGGATCCAACCAAATTTAAATCGAACTAACCCAACTTTTCGTATGGAGCCCTTCACAGCGGGCTTCAATCATTCTGGGCCGATCAGCGCAGCTGGACAGTCTGCCCAGAACGTGCCGCCACCCCCATCATCGTCTATGGAGGTTCCACCCCCTCAACAGCATATGTTTTTTGCTCCTGCTAATCCGTTAAATGTTCAGAACGAAGATATATTAAGAATAGTAACACAAGTGGTAGCTACAATGCAAAATTTAAATCTAAATAATAATTGTAACAATAATTTACCTCAATCTCAGTTAAATAACATAAATATTCCATTCGATATTAAACAGCTGCCAGTTTTCGAAAATAATGGTTCGTTGCACCCCATGGAATTTTTGAGTAGAATTGAAAGTAGTTTAGCAGTCAATCAATTGCCTTATCACGACATTTATAAGATCCTCATTAATTCTTTTAAGGGGCGCGCACGCCTATGGGCGGATGCCTTTTTACATACTTTCCAAAATTATATAAATTTTAAACAAAATTTTTGTGAGCATTTTTGGGGGGCAACAAAGCAGTTGCAAGTTAGGTTACAATTAGATTCTGGTAGGTACAGAGAAGGTGACTCCCTAGTGGACCATTTTAATTATTTTGTAAGCCTAGCTAAATTTTTAGACCCACCATATCCTATTGAATTATTGATTTCCACTATAGCTCGTCATTTTTCGCCCAGTATTTCTGTATTATTGGTGGGAGCTAATACTTTAGAAGAAGCCCTAAGGAGGCTACGACAGGCCAAGTACTATTTTAGGGGTCATGATGACGTAGTCACACCGGTTACGATACCTTCCAAAAATTATTCTACTCAGCCTAAAAAATATTTTAACGATAAGAACAATAAAAAACACACTTTTAATCTGGAAGTGTCAGAAACCGTAGACGAGTCGGAAAACTGTTAATTTTCTCGGAAAATCAAGGTCCTATCCGGGAAAATCTAATAAAAAGGACCGTACTAGAAACTTTTTCTGATGAAAAAATTGACCACGATAATGTTTTGAAAGCTAGTGAGAACTTTAAATCGCCTATCATTACAGTAAATTTTTTTAATTTTAATTTCCCTGCTTTGGTTGACACTGGCAGTGAAATTTCGTGTTTTTCTTCAGATGTTTGGGCTCAACTGGAGCACAACCATCAGTTCATACCCTCTTTTTCTTGTGCAGGCGTTAAAGTTGTTGGGGCTTTTAAAACCAAACACAAACGTGTAGAAAAACAAGTTTCTATGTCTTTTTCCATCGAGAAAGAGAAGTTTACACATGAATTTTTAATTATTAATGAATTAAATTACCCTGTTATATTGGGTATAGATTTTTTGCGTTTAGTAAAAGCAAAAATTGATTTAGGAAAAAATTGCCTAATATTTTTTTTAAAAGATAAAAAATTAGGAGATATTATCATCAAACTGCAAGTTGAATCCAATGAGTGTTCTAACCTGCAAAGTCGTTTCTTGTTGTTTAACGATACGCTGTACATTAGGCACTCCGATGATGAACCTTATCGGCTTTGTGTGCCCAAGACAGTGACATCAGATTTTTGTGTGGCTTATCACGAAACCTTGGGGCACTATGGCGCTTTTAAAACTTGGTCAGCCTTAAAACACGAGGTTTGGTGGTCTAATATGTACCCTGAAATTGAAAGAGTTATTCGTAGCTGTGATATTTGTCAAAAAAGTAAGACTGTTTCCTTACCAAAGCCGGATATCCATCCCATTATTCCAAATTCCAAGGGGGATTTAGTGGCCTTGGATCTTTATGGACCGTTAATTCGTAGCCGTGGTGGAGCTACCTATTTGCTTGTCGTTCTAGACCTTTACACCAAATATACTGCTCTTTATCCCCTTAAACGAGCTACTACCCGAGCAGTTTTGAGTAGACTGACTCTTGACTATTTTCCTAACATGGGAAAACCATTGAGAATTCTTAGTGATCATGGTACACAATTTACGGCCAAGTCCTGGAGATCCACCTTAGAGTCTTTGGGAGTTCAAGTTATTTTTTCTTCCATCCGGCATCCCCAGGCCAACCCTTCTGAGAGGGTTATGAGAGAATTGGGTCGTTTGTTCCGGGTGTTTTGTAATGAAAAACACTCCAGGTGGGCATTCGAGGTTAATAAATTCGTTTTCTTCCTTAATAATGTGGTGCATGAGTCCACCGGTTTCACACCCACTGAATTGCATCATGGTACCTCACCGCCAAAATTGTTACCCGAGGATTTTTTGACACCAGGTACCGAACTTTTATCCACCGATGTAAAGTTAGTTCTAGCCAAGGAAACTTTGGTTAGTAAGGCCGCTCGACGGGCGGTATTATACCCTAGTAGGCCCTACCCTGCATTCGTCGAGGGTGATTGGGTACTTTTACGTTCCAACTACATATCTTCTAAACTGAAGTCAGAAACAAAAAAATTTCTTCTTCTGTTTGAAGGTCCGTATTTAATTAAAAAGAAAATTAGTTTTTCTACTTTTGTTTTGTCTTCTACAGACGGTAAAAAGGAACGAGGTTCTTTTCATGCCAGTTTATTAAGACCGTATTTTAAGAGAGAAGGTTAATGTTTGTTTTTAGGTTTCACTGGAGCTTTGAGCTTTCATATTAAACCTAAAAAGGGGGGCAGTTGAGGCAGAATTTCCCTAATTCTTACCTTTGGTTTGGCTTTTCTTGTTTTATAAGTCTGGACAATGTTTGTTGTCATTTTTCTTGCAAATATACCGTGGACTTATTGTGTTTTCTACCTTTTTAGAATTGCCGTCAAGTTATGTTATAGTAAACAGGAATCTACTATCTACTTTCGGTTTACTTTACAGTTTTCCTCGTTTCGTTTAAAGGGTAGGATTTCTTTTTATTGTTTCTCAAGGTTTAACTACTCTCTTCTAGGGGGCGTTGTTGCGGATAGCTGAAATTACACCGAGTTTGTAGGTTACCTTCCTGGTTGGTTTTGCGCTTGGAAGAATAGACACCAGAGGGACCTATGAGTACTAGTTTTGAATAATTACAGTGTAGCGCGCGTTTTATCTCACCTTATCCTGTACTTTTTTTGCGACCTTTTTTGCGCTATTGTTCACGGCGAGTACTACGTTGGTACCTACCAAAATCGACAAATTCCTTTCCTTCTTGAACCTGTGGCAAAGCTAGTAGCTGTTCGGCTTTGAGAACTCATTTAATTATTTTACCCTAATTAAAAGTTTCACGCTAAGTACCAGGTAGGTGAATTTCCTTATTATATCTAATTCTCAAATAAAATGTTGCAGTTCATAATATTGAGGTATTTTATTGAGTTTTAAATTTCTCTGTAATTAAGTTGATATTAAAAATGCTTACTCTTTATTATGCTTAGACAAATAATTACCTATCTGGAACTTACCTTATTTTTATATGTATTTTCAGATTTACCAAAAAGATAAAAGAAGCAAGAAAGCCTGTCTCCAATTAAAAGTAAATTTACTGGCATGCTCTGAGTTTTATTGGTCTAAACCCACAAATAAAAATATACCCTGAGAAAAAACCGTCACATCTTGGCACCCAATCAAGAGGCCAGAAAATTTGAGATGCCAAATTTACAACATTCGCCAGAGACAGAAAATAATCCATCTTCGGGTGTAGGAACACCTAGGTTCACCAGAAGTGGTAGAAACATCCGTCTTCCTTCCTACTTAGACCAGTTTGATATGTCAAACTCTAGAAGGCCGCCATCTTCAGAGCCTCGCCTTCTGCCTGGAAGAAGCAGATGGTCTCTGGATCCACCAACTGAAAATATACCGAATATCAATATTCAAGGTAGGATCCAACCAAATTTAAATCGAACTAACCCAACTTTTCGTATGGAGCCCTTCACAGCGGGCTTCAATCATTCTGGGCCGATCAGCGCAGCTGGACAGTCTGCCCAGAACGTGCCGCCACCCCCATCATCGTCTATGGAGGTTCCACCCCCTCAACAGCATATGTTTTTTGCTCCTGCTAATCCGTTAAATGTTCAGAACGAAGATATATTAAGAATAGTAACACAAGTGGTAGCTACAATGCAAAATTTAAATCTAAATAATAATTGTAACAATAATTTACCTCAATCTCAGTTAAATAACATAAATATTCCATTCGATATTAAACAGCTGCCAGTTTTCGAAAATAATGGTTCGTTGCACCCCATGGAATTTTTGAGTAGAATTGAAAGTAGTTTAGCAGTCAATCAATTGCCTTATCACGACATTTATAAGATCCTCATTAATTCTTTTAAGGGGCGCGCACGCCTATGGGCGGATGCCTTTTTACATACTTTCCAAAATTATATAAATTTTAAACAAAATTTTTGTGAGCATTTTTGGGGGGCAACAAAGCAGTTGCAAGTTAGGTTACAATTAGATTCTGGTAGGTACAGAGAAGAAGGTGACTCCCTAGTGGACCATTTTAATTATTTTGTAAGCCTAGCTAAATTTTTAGACCCACCATATCCTATTGAATTATTGATTTCCACTATAGCTCGTCATTTTTCGCCCAGTATTTCTGTATTATTGGTGGGAGCTAATACTTTAGAAGAAGCCCTAAGGAGGCTACGACAGGCCAAGTACTATTTTAGGGGTCATGATGACGTAGTCACACCGGTTACGATACCTTCCAAAAATTATTCTACTCAGCCTAAAAAATATTTTAACGATAAGAACAATAAAAAACACACTTTTAATCTGGAAGTGTCAGAAACCGTAGACGAGTCGGAAAACTGTTAATTTTCTCGGAAAATCAAGGTCCTATCCGGGAAAATCTAATAAAAAGGACCGTACTAGAAACTTTTTCTGATGAAAAAATTGACCACGATAATGTTTTGAAAGCTAGTGAGAACTTTAAATCGCCTATCATTACAGTAAATTTTTTTAATTTTAATTTCCCTGCTTTGGTTGACACTGGCAGTGAAATTTCGTGTTTTTCTTCAGATGTTTGGGCTCAACTGGAGCACAACCATCAGTTCATACCCTCTTTTTCTTGTGCAGGCGTTAAAGTTGTTGGGGCTTTTAAAACCAAACACAAACGTGTAGAAAAACAAGTTTCTATGTCTTTTTCCATCGAGAAAGAGAAGTTTACACATGAATTTTTAATTATTAATGAATTAAATTACCCTGTTATATTGGGTATAGATTTTTTGCGTTTAGTAAAAGCAAAAATTGATTTAGGAAAAAATTGCCTAATATTTTTTTTAAAAGATAAAAAATTAGGAGATATTATCATCAAACTGCAAGTTGAATCCAATGAGTGTTCTAACCTGCAAAGTCGTTTCTTGTTGTTTAACGATACGCTGTACATTAGGCACTCCGATGATGAACCTTATCGGCTTTGTGTGCCCAAGACAGTGACATCAGATTTTTGTGTGGCTTATCACGAAACCTTGGGGCACTATGGCGCTTTTAAAACTTGGTCAGCCTTAAAACACGAGGTTTGGTGGTCTAATATGTACCCTGAAATTGAAAGAGTTATTCGTAGCTGTGATATTTGTCAAAAAAGTAAGACTGTTTCCTTACCAAAGCCGGATATCCATCCCATTATTCCAAATTCCAAGGGGGATTTAGTGGCCTTGGATCTTTATGGACCGTTAATTCGTAGCCGTGGTGGAGCTACCTATTTGCTTGTCGTTCTAGACCTTTACACCAAATATACTGCTCTTTATCCCCTTAAACGAGCTACTACCCGAGCAGTTTTGAGTAGACTGACTCTTGACTATTTTCCTAACATGGGAAAACCATTGAGAATTCTTAGTGATCATGGTACACAATTTACGGCCAAGTCCTGGAGATCCACCTTAGAGTCTTTGGGAGTTCAAGTTATTTTTTCTTCCATCCGGCATCCCCAGGCCAACCCTTCTGAGAGGGTTATGAGAGAATTGGGTCGTTTGTTCCGGGTGTTTTGTAATGAAAAACACTCCAGGTGGGCATTCGAGGTTAATAAATTCGTTTTCTTCCTTAATAATGTGGTGCATGAGTCCACCGGTTTCACACCCACTGAATTGCATCATGGTACCTCACCGCCAAAATTGTTACCCGAGGATTTTTTGACACCAGGTACCGAACTTTTATCCACCGATGTAAAGTTAGTTCTAGCCAAGGAAACTTTGGTTAGTAAGGCCGCTCGACGGGCGGTATTATACCCTAGTAGGCCCTACCCTGCATTCGTCGAGGGTGATTGGGTACTTTTACGTTCCAACTACATATCTTCTAAACTGAAGTCAGAAACAAAAAAATTTCTTCTTCTGTTTGAAGGTCCGTATTTAATTAAAAAGAAAATTAGTTTTTCTACTTTTGTTTTGTCTTCTACAGACGGTAAAAAGGAACGAGGTTCTTTTCATGCCAGTTTATTAAGACCGTATTTTAAGAGAGAAGGTTAATGTTTGTTTTTAGGTTTCACTGGAGCTTTGAGCTTTCATATTAAACCTAAAAAGGGGGGCAGTTGAGGCAGAATTTCCCTAATTCTTACCTTTGGTTTGGCTTTTCTTGTTTTATAAGTCTGGACAATGTTTGTTGTCATTTTTCTTGCAAATATACCGTGGACTTATTGTGTTTTCTACCTTTTTAGAATTGCCGTCAAGTTATGTTATAGTAAACAGGAATCTACTATCTACTTTCGGTTTACTTTACAGTTTTCCTCGTTTCGTTTAAAGGGTAGGATTTCTTTTTATTGTTTCTCAAGGTTTAACTACTCTCTTCTAGGGGGCGTTGTTGCGGATAGCTGAAATTACACCGAGTTTGTAGGTTACCTTCCTGGTTGGTTTTGCGCTTGGAAGAATAGACACCAGAGGGACCTATGAGTACTAGTTTTGAATAATTACAGTGTAGCGCGCGTTTTATCTCACCTTATCCTGTACTTTTTTTGCGACCTTTTTTGCGCTATTGTTCACGGCGAGTACTACGTTGGTACCTACCAAAATCGACAAATTCCTTTCCTTCTTGAACCTGTGGCAAAGCTAGTAGCTGTTCGGCTTTGAGAACTCATTTAATTATTTTACCCTAATTAAAAGTTTCACGCTAAGTACCAGGTAGGTGAATTTCCTTATTATATCTAATTCTCAAATAAAATGTTGCAGTTCATAATATTGAGGTATTTTATTGAGTTTTAAATTTCTCTGTAATTAAGTTGATATTAAAAATGCTTACTCTTTATTATGCTTAGACAAATAATTACCTATCTGGAACTTACCTTATTTTTATATGTATTTTCAGATTTACCAAAAAGATAAAAGAAGCAAGAAAGCCTGTCTCCAATTAAAAGTAAATTTACTGGCATGCTCTGAGTTTTATTGGTCTAAACCCACAAATAAAAATATACCCTGAGAAAAAACCGTCACATCTTGGCACCCAATCAAGAGGCCAGAAAATTTGAGATGCCAAATTTACAACATTCGCCAGAGACAGAAAATAATCCATCTTCGGGTGTAGGAACACCTAGGTTCACCAGAAGTGGTAGAAACATCCGTCTTCCTTCCTACTTAGACCAGTTTGATATGTCAAACTCTAGAAGGCCGCTATCTTCAGAGCCTCGCCTTCTGCCTGGAAGAAGCAGATGGTCTCTGGATCCACCAACTGAAAATATACCGAATATCAATATTCAAGGTAGGATCCAACCAAATTTAAATCGAACTAACCCAACTTTTCGTATGGAGCCCTTCACAGCGGGCTTCAATCATTCTGGGCCGATCAGCGCAGCTGGACAGTCTGCCCAGAACGTGCCGCCACCCCCATCATCGTCTATGGAGGTTCCACCCCCTCAACAGCATATGTTTTTTGCTCCTGCTAATCCGTTAAATGTTCAGAACGAAGATATATTAAGAATAGTAACACAAGTGGTAGCTACAATGCAAAATTTAAATCTAAATAATAATTGTAACAATAATTTACCTCAATCTCAGTTAAATAACATAAATATTCCATTCGATATTAAACAGCTGCCAGTTTTCGAAAATAATGGTTCGTTGCACCCCATGGAATTTTTGAGTAGAATTGAAAGTAGTTTAGCAGTCAATCAATTGCCTTATCACGACATTTATAAGATCCTCATTAATTCTTTTAAGGGGCGCGCACGCCTATGGGCGGATGCCTTTTTACATACTTTCCAAAATTATATAAATTTTAAACAAAATTTTTGTGAGCATTTTTGGGGGGCAACAAAGCAGTTGCAAGTTAGGTTACAATTAGATTCTGGTAGGTACAGAGAAGGTGACTCCCTAGTGGACCATTTTAATTATTTTGTAAGCCTAGCTAAATTTTTAGACCCACCATATCCTATTGAATTATTGATTTCCACTATAGCTCGTCATTTTTCGCCCAGTATTTCTGTATTATTGGTGGGAGCTAATACTTTAGAAGAAGCCCTAAGGAGGCTACGACAGGCCAAGTACTATTTTAGGGGTCATGATGACGTAGTCACACCGGTTACGATACCTTCCAAAAATTATTCTACTCAGCCTAAAAAATATTTTAACGATAAGAACAATAAAAAACACACTTTTAATCTGGAAGTGTCAGAAACCGTAGACGAGTCGGAAAACTGTTAATTTTCTCGGAAAATCAAGGTCCTATCCGGGAAAATCTAATAAAAAGGACCGTACTAGAAACTTTTTCTGATGAAAAAATTGACCACGATAATGTTTTGAAAGCTAGTGAGAACTTTAAATAGCCTATCATTACAGTAAATTTTTTTAATTTTAATTTCCCTGCTTTGGTTGACACTGGCAGTGAAATTTCGTGTTTTTCTTCAGATGTTTGGGCTCAACTGGAGCACAACCATCAGTTCATACCCTCTTTTTCTTGTGCAGGCGTTAAAGTTGTTGGGGCTTTTAAAACCAAACACAAACGTGTAGAAAAACAAGTTTCTATGTCTTTTTCCATCGAGAAAGAGAAGTTTACACATGAATTTTTAATTATTAATGAATTAAATTACCCTGTTATATTGGGTATAGATTTTTTGCGTTTAATAAAAGCAAAAATTGATTTAGGAAAAAATTGCCTAATATTTTTTTAAAAGATAAAAAATTAGGAGATATTATCATCAAACTGCAAGTTGAATCCAATGAGTGTTCTAACCTGCAAAGTCGTTTCTTGTTGTTTAACGATACGCTGTACATTAGGCACTCCGATGATGAACCTTATCGGCTTTGTGTGCCCAAGACAGTGACATCAGATTTTTGTGTGGCTTATCACGAAACCTTGGGGCACTATGGCGCTTTTAAAACTTGGTCAGCCTTAAAACACGAGGTTTGGTGGTCTAATATGTACCCTGAAATTGAAAGAGTTATTCGTAGCTGTGATATTTGTCAAAAAAGTAAGACTGTTTCCTTACCAAAGCCGGATATCCATCCCATTATTCCAAATTCCAAGGGGGATTTAGTGGCCTTGGATCTTTATGGACCGTTAATTCGTAGCCGTGGTGGAGCTACCTATTTGCTTGTCGTTCTAGACCTTTACACCAAATATACTGCTCTTTATCCCCTTAAACGAGCTACTACCCGAGCAGTTTTGAGTAGACTGACTCTTGACTATTTTCCTAACATGGGAAAACCATTGAGAATTCTTAGTGATCATGGTACACAATTTACGGCCAAGTCCTGGAGATCCACCTTAGAGTCTTTGGGAGTTCAAGTTATTTTTTCTTCCATCCGGCATCCCCAGGCCAACCCTTCTGAGAGGGTTATGAGAGAATTGGGTCGTTTGTTCCGGGTGTTTTGTAATGAAAAACACTCCAGGTGGGCATTCGAGGTTAATAAATTCGTTTTCTTCCTTAATAATGTGGTGCATGAGTCCACCGGTTTCACACCCACTGAATTGCATCATGGTACCTCACCGCCAAAATTGTTACCCGAGGATTTTTTGACACCAGGTACCGAACTTTTATCCACCGATGTAAAGTTAGTTCTAGCCAAGGAAACTTTGGTTAGTAAGGCCTCTCGACGGGCGGTATTATACCCTAGTAGGCCCTACCCTGCATTCGTCGAGGGTGATTGGGTACTTTTACGTTCCAACTACATATCTTCTAAACTGAAGTCAGAAACAAAAAAATTTCTTCTTCTGTTTGAAGGTCCGTATTTAATTAAAAAGAAAATTAGTTTTTCTACTTTTGTTTTGTCTTCTACAGACGGTAAAAAGGAACGAGGTTCTTTTCATGCCAGTTTATTAAGACCGTATTTTAAGAGAGAAGGTTAATGTTTGTTTTTAGGTTTCACTGGAGCTTTGAGCTTTCATATTAAACCTAAAAAGGGGGGCAGTTGAGGCAGAATTTCCCTAATTCTTACCTTTGGTTTGGCTTTTCTTGTTTTATAAGTCTGGACAATGTTTGTTGTCATTTTTCTTGCAAATATACCGTGGACTTATTGTGTTTTCTACCTTTTTAGAATTGCCGTCAAGTTATGTTATAGTAAACAGGAATCTACTATCTACTTTCGGTTTACTTTACAGTTTTCCTCGTTTCGTTTAAAGGGTAGGATTTCTTTTTATTGTTTCTCAAGGTTTAACTACTCTCTTCTAGGGGGCGTTGTTGCGGATAGCTGAAATTACACCGAGTTTGTAGGTTACCTTCCTGGTTGGTTTTGCGCTTGGAAGAATAGACACCAGAGGGACCTATGAGTACTAGTTTTGAATAATTACAGTGTAGCGCGCGTTTTATCTCACCTTATCCTGTACTTTTTTTGCGACCTTTTTTGCGCTATTGTTCACGGCGAGTACTACGTTGGTACCTACCAAAATCGACAAATTCCTTTCCTTCTTGAACCTGTGGCAAAGCTAGTAGCTGTTCGGCTTTGAGAACTCATTTAATTATTTTACCCTAATTAAAAGTTTCACGCTAAGTACCAGGTAGGTAAATTTCCTTATTATATCTAATTCTCAAATAAAATGTTGCAGTTCATAATATTGAGGTATTTTATTGAGTTTTAAATTTCTCTGTAATTAAGTTGATATTAAAAATGCTTACTCTTTATTATGCTTAGACAAATAATTACCTATCTGGAACTTACCTTATTTTTATATGTATTTTCAGATTTACCAAAAAGATAAAAGAAGCAAGAAAGCCTGTCTCCAATTAAAAGTAAATTTACTGGCATGCTCTGAGTTTTATTGGTCTAAACCCACAAATAAAAATATACCCTGAGAAAAAACCGTCACATCTTGGCACCCAATCAAGAGGCCAGAAAATTTGAGATGCCAAATTTACAACATTCGCCAGAGACAGAAAATAATCCATCTTCGGGTGTAGGAACACCTAGGTTCACCAGAAGTGGTAGAAACATCCGTCTTCCTTCCTACTTAGACCAGTTTGATATGTCAAACTCTAGAAGGCCGCCATCTTCAGAGCCTCGCCTTCTGCCTGGAAGAAGCAGATGGTCTCTGGATCCACCAACTGAAAATATACCGAATATCAATATTCAAGGTAGGATCCAACCAAATTTAAATCGAACTAACCCAACTTTTCGTATGGAGCCCTTCACAGCGGGCTTCAATCATTCTGGGCCGATCAGCGCAGCTGGACAGTCTGCCCAGAACGTGCCGCCACCCCCATCATCGTCTATGGAGGTTCCACCCCCTCAACAGCATATGTTTTTTGCTCCTGCTAATCCGTTAAATGTTCAGAACGAAGATATATTAAGAATAGTAACACAAGTGGTAGCTACAATGCAAAATTTAAATCTAAATAATAATTGTAACAATAATTTACCTCAATCTCAGTTAAATAACATAAATATTCCATTCGATATTAAACAGCTGCCAGTTTTCGAAAATAATGGTTCGTTGCACCCCATGGAATTTTTGAGTAGAATTGAAAGTAGTTTAGCAGTCAATCAATTGCCTTATCACGACATTTATAAGATCCTCATTAATTCTTTTAAGGGGCGCGCACGCCTATGGGCGGATGCCTTTTTACATACTTTCCAAAATTATATAAATTTTAAACAAAATTTTTGTGAGCATTTTTGGGGGGCAACAAAGCAGTTGCAAGTTAGGTTACAATTAGATTCTGGTAGGTACAGAGAAGAAGGTGACTCCCTAGTGGACCATTTTAATTATTTTGTAAGCCTAGCTAAATTTTTAGACCCACCATATCCTATTGAATTATTGATTTCCACTATAGCTCGTCATTTTTCGCCCAGTATTTCTGTATTATTGGTGGGAGCTAATACTTTAGAAGAAGCCCTAAGGAGGCTACGACAGGCCAAGTACTATTTTAGGGGTCATGATGACGTAGTCACACCGGTTACGATACCTTCCAAAAATTATTCTACTCAGCCTAAAAAATATTTTAACGATAAGAACAATAAAAAACACACTTTTAATCTGGAAGTGTCAGAAACCGTAGACGAGTCGGAAAACTGTTAATTTTCTCGGAAAATCAAGGTCCTATCCGGGAAAATCTAATAAAAAGGACCGTACTAGAAACTTTTTCTGATGAAAAAATTGACCACGATAATGTTTTGAAAGCTAGTGAGAACTTTAAATCGCCTATCATTATAGTAAATTTTTTTAATTTTAATTTCCCTGCTTTGGTTGACACTGGCAGTGAAATTTCGTGTTTTTCTTCAGATGTTTGGGCTCAACTGGAGCACAACCATCAGTTCATACCCTCTTTTTCTTGTGCAGGCGTTAAAGTTGTTGGGGCTTTTAAAACCAAACACAAACGTGTAGAAAAACAAGTTTCTATGTCTTTTTCCATCGAGAAAGAGAAGTTTACACATGAATTTTTAATTATTAATGAATTAAATTACCCTGTTATATTGGGTATAGATTTTTTGCGTTTAGTAAAAGCAAAAATTGATTTAGGAAAAAATTGCCTAATATTTTTTTTAAAAGATAAAAAATTAGGAGATATTATCATCAAACTGCAAGTTGAATCCAATGAGTGTTCTAACCTGCAAAGTCGTTTCTTGTTGTTTAACGATACGCTGTACATTAGGCACTCCGATGATGAACCTTATCGGCTTTGTGTGCCCAAGACAGTGACATCAGATTTTTGTGTGGCTTATCACGAAACCTTGGGGCACTATGGCGCTTTTAAAACTTGGTCAGCCTTAAAACACGAGGTTTGGTGGTCTAATATGTACCCTGAAATTGAAAGAGTTATTCGTAGCTGTGATATTTGTCAAAAAAGTAAGACTGTTTCCTTACCAAAGCCGGATATCCATCCCATTATTCCAAATTCCAAGGGGGATTTAGTGGCCTTGGATCTTTATGGACCGTTAATTCGTAGCCGTGGTGGAGCTACCTATTTGCTTGTCGTTCTAGACCTTTACACCAAATATACTGCTCTTTATCCCCTTAAACGAGCTACTACCCGAGCAGTTTTGAGTAGACTGACTCTTGACTATTTTCCTAACATGGGAAAACCATTGAGAATTCTTAGTGATCATGGTACACAATTTACGGCCAAGTCCTGGAGATCCACCTTAGAGTCTTTGGGAGTTCAAGTTATTTTTTCTTCCATCCGGCATCCCCAGGCCAACCCTTCTGAGAGGGTTATGAGAGAATTGGGTCGTTTGTTCCGGGTGTTTTGTAATGAAAAACACTCCAGGTGGGCATTCGAGGTTAATAAATTCGTTTTCTTCCTTAATAATGTGGTGCATGAGTCCACCGGTTTCACACCCACTGAATTGCATCATGGTACCTCACCGCCAAAATTGTTACCCGAGGATTTTTTGACACCAGGTACCGAACTTTTATCCACCGATGTAAAGTTAGTTCTAGCCAAGGAAACTTTGGTTAGTAAGGCCGCTCGACGGGCGGTATTATACCCTAGTAGGCCCTACCCTGCATTCGTCGAGGGTGATTGGGTACTTTTACGTTCCAACTACATATCTTCTAAACTGAAGTCAGAAACAAAAAAATTTCTTCTTCTGTTTGAAGGTCCGTATTTAATTAAAAAGAAAATTAGTTTTTCTACTTTTGTTTTGTCTTCTACAGACGGTAAAAAGGAACGAGGTTCTTTTCATGCCAGTTTATTAAGACCGTATTTTAAGAGAGAAGGTTAATGTTTGTTTTTAGGTTTCACTGGAGCTTTGAGCTTTCATATTAAACCTAAAAAGGGGGGCAGTTGAGGCAGAATTTCCCTAATTCTTACCTTTGGTTTGGCTTTTCTTGTTTTATAAGTCTGGACAATGTTTGTTGTCATTTTTCTTGCAAATATACCGTGGACTTATTGTGTTTTCTACCTTTTTAGAATTGCCGTCAAGTTATGTTATAGTAAACAGGAATCTACTATCTACTTTCGGTTTACTTTACAGTTTTCCTCGTTTCGTTTAAAGGGTAGGATTTCTTTTTATTGTTTCTCAAGGTTTAACTACTCTCTTCTAGGGGGCGTTGTTGCGGATAGCTGAAATTACACCGAGTTTGTAGGTTACCTTCCTGGTTGGTTTTGCGCTTGGAAGAATAGACACCAGAGGGACCTATGAGTACTAGTTTTGAATAATTACAGTGTAGCGCGCGTTTTATCTCACCTTATCCTGTACTTTTTTTGCGACCTTTTTTGCGCTATTGTTCACGGCGAGTACTACGTTGGTACCTACCAAAATCGACAAATTCCTTTCCTTCTTGAACCTGTGGCAAAGCTAGTAGCTGTTCGGCTTTGAGAACTCATTTAATTATTTTACCCTAATTAAAAGTTTCACGCTAAGTACCAGGTAGGTGAATTTCCTTATTATATCTAATTCTCAAATAAAATGTTGCAGTTCATAATATTGAGGTATTTTATTGAGTTTTAAATTTCTCTGTAATTAAGTTGATATTAAAAATGCTTACTCTTTATTATGCTTAGACAAATAATTACCTATCTGGAACTTACCTTATTTTTATATGTATTTTCAGATTTACCAAAAAGATAAAAGAAGCAAGAAAGCCTGTCTCCAATTAAAAGTAAATTTACTGGCATGCTCTGAGTTTTATTGGTCTAAACCCACAAATAAAAATATACCCTGAGAAAAAACCGTCACATCTTGGCACCCAATCAAGAGGCCAGAAAATTTGAGATGCCAAATTTACAACATTCGCCAGAGACAGAAAATAATCCATCTTCGGGTGTAGGAACACCTAGGTTCACCAGAAGTGGTAGAAACATCCGTCTTCCTTCCTACTTAGACCAGTTTGATATGTCAAACTCTAGAAGGCCGCCATCTTCAGAGCCTCGCCTTCTGCCTGGAAGAAGCAGATGGTCTCTGGATCCACCAACTGAAAATATACCGAATATCAATATTCAAGGTAGGATCCAACCAAATTTAAATCGAACTAACCCAACTTTTCGTATGGAGCCCTTCACAGCGGGCTTCAATCATTCTGGGCCGATCAGCGCAGCTGGACAGTCTGCCCAGAACGTGCCGCCACCCCCATCATCGTCTATGGAGGTTCCACCCCCTCAACAGCATATGTTTTTTGCTCCTGCTAATCCGTTAAATGTTCAGAACGAAGATATATTAAGAATAGTAACACAAGTGGTAGCTACAATGCAAAATTTAAATCTAAATAATAATTGTAACAATAATTTACCTCAATCTCAGTTAAATAACATAAATATTCCATTCGATATTAAACAGCTGCCAGTTTTCGAAAATAATGGTTCGTTGCACCCCATGGAATTTTTGAGTAGAATTGAAAGTAGTTTAGCAGTCAATCAATTGCCTTATCACGACATTTATAAGATCCTCATTAATTCTTTTAAGGGGCGCGCACGCCTATGGGCGGATGCCTTTTTACATACTTTCCAAAATTATATAAATTTTAAACAAAATTTTTGTGAGCATTTTTGGGGGGCAACAAAGCAGTTGCAAGTTAGGTTACAATTAGATTCTGGTAGGTACAGAGAAGAAGGTGACTCCCTAGTGGACCATTTTAATTATTTTGTAAGCCTAGCTAAATTTTTAGACCCACCATATCCTATTGAATTATTGATTTCCACTATAGCTCGTCATTTTTCGCCCAGTATTTCTGTATTATTGGTGGGAGCTAATACTTTAGAAGAAGCCCTAAGGAGGCTACGACAGGCCAAGTACTATTTTAGGGGTCATGATGACGTAGTCACACCGGTTACGATACCTTCCAAAAATTATTCTACCCAGCCTAAAAAATATTTTAACGATAAGAACAATAAAAAACACACTTTTAATCTGGAAGTGTCAGAAACCGTAGACGAGTCGGAAAACTGTTAATTTTCTCGGAAAATCAAGGTCCTATCCGGGAAAATCTAATAAAAAGGACCGTACTAGAAACTTTTTCTGATGAAAAAATTGACCACGATAATGTTTTGAAAGCTAGTGAGAACTTTAAATCGCCTATCATTACAGTAAATTTTTTTAATTTTAATTTCCCTGCTTTGGTTGACACTGGCAGTGAAATTTCGTGTTTTTCTTCAGATGTTTGGGCTCAACTGGAGCACAACCATCAGTTCATACCCTCTTTTTCTTGTGCAGGCGTTAAAGTTGTTGGGGCTTTTAAAACCAAACACAAACGTGTAGAAAAACAAGTTTCTATGTCTTTTTCCATCGAGAAAGAGAAGTTTACACATGAATTTTTAATTATTAATGAATTAAATTACCCTGTTATATTGGGTATAGATTTTTTGCGTTTAGTAAAAGCAAAAATTGATTTAGGAAAAAATTGCCTAATATTTTTTTTAAAAGATAAAAAATTAGGAGATATTATCATCAAACTGCAAGTTGAATCCAATGAGTGTTCTAACCTGCAAAGTCGTTTCTTGTTGTTTAACGATACGCTGTACATTAGGCACTCCGATGATGAACCTTATCGGCTTTGTGTGCCCAAGACAGTGACATCAGATTTTTGTGTGGCTTATCACGAAACCTTGGGGCACTATGGCGCTTTTAAAACTTGGTCAGCCTTAAAACACGAGGTTTGGTGGCCTAATATGTACCCTGAAATTGAAAGAGTTATTCGTAGCTGTGATATTTGTCAAAAAAGTAAGACTGTTTCCTTACCAAAGCCG
Source organism: Polydrusus pterygomalis (assembly GCA_963969555.1). NCBI lineage: Eukaryota > Metazoa > Arthropoda > Insecta > Coleoptera > Curculionidae > Polydrusus > Polydrusus pterygomalis. The sequence continues at coordinate 129,142,414 of OZ018376.1, forward strand.
GATATCCATCCCATTATTCCAAATTCCAAGGGGGATTTAGTGGCCTTGGATCTTTATGGACCGTTAATTCGTAGCCGTGGTGGAGCTACCTATTTGCTTGTCGTTCTAGACCTTTACACCAAATATACTGCTCTTTATCCCCTTAAACGAGCTACTACCCGAGCAGTTTTGAGTAGACTGACTCTTGACTATTTTCCTAACATGGGAAAACCATTGAGAATTCTTAGTGATCATGGTACACAATTTACGGCCAAGTCCTGGAGATCCACCTTAGAGTCTTTGGGAGTTCAAGTTATTTTTTCTTCCATCCGGCATCCCCAGGCCAACCCTTCTGAGAGGGTTATGAGAGAATTGGGTCGTTTGTTCCGGGTGTTTTGTAATGAAAAACACTCCAGGTGGGCATTCGAGGTTAATAAATTCGTTTTCTTCCTTAATAATGTGGTGCATGAGTCCACCGGTTTCACACCCACTGAATTGCATCATGGTACCTCACCGCCAAAATTGTTACCCGAGGATTTTTTGACACCAGGTACCGAACTTTTATCCACCGATGTAAAGTTAGTTCTAGCCAAGGAAACTTTGGTTAGTAAGGCCGCTCGACGGGCGGTATTATACCCTAGTAGGCCCTACCCTGCATTCGTCGAGGGTGATTGGGTACTTTTACGTTCCAACTACATATCTTCTAAACTGAAGTCAGAAACAAAAAAATTTCTTCTTCTGTTTGAAGGTCCGTATTTAATTAAAAAGAAAATTAGTTTTTCTACTTTTGTTTTGTCTTCTACAGACGGTAAAAAGGAACGAGGTTCTTTTCATGCCAGTTTATTAAGACCGTATTTTAAGAGAGAAGGTTAATGTTTGTTTTTAGGTTTCACTGGAGCTTTGAGCTTTCATATTAAACCTAAAAAGGGGGGCAGTTGAGGCAGAATTTCCCTAATTCTTACCTTTGGTTTGGCTTTTCTTGTTTTATAAGTCTGGACAATGTTTGTTGTCATTTTTCTTGCAAATATACCGTGGACTTATTGTGTTTTCTACCTTTTTAGAATTGCCGTCAAGTTATGTTATAGTAAACAGGAATCTACTATCTACTTTCGGTTTACTTTACAGTTTTCCTCGTTTCGTTTAAAGGGTAGGATTTCTTTTTATTGTTTCTCAAGGTTTAACTACTCTCTTCTAGGGGGCGTTGTTGCGGATAGCTGAAATTACACCGAGTTTGTAGGTTACCTTCCTGGTTGGTTTTGCGCTTGGAAGAATAGACACCAGAGGGACCTATGAGTACTAGTTTTGAATAATTACAGTGTAGCGCGCGTTTTATCTCACCTTATCCTGTACTTTTTTTGCGACCTTTTTTGCGCTATTGTTCACGGCGAGTACTACGTTGGTACCTACCAAAATCGACAAATTCCTTTCCTTCTTGAACCTGTGGCAAAGCTAGTAGCTGTTCGGCTTTGAGAACTCATTTAATTATTTTACCCTAATTAAAAGTTTCACGCTAAGTACCAGGTAGGTGAATTTCCTTATTATATCTAATTCTCAAATAAAATGTTGCAGTTCATAATATTGAGGTATTTTATTGAGTTTTAAATTTCTCTGTAATTAAGTTGATATTAAAAATGCTTACTCTTTATTATGCTTAGACAAATAATTACCTATCTGGAACTTACCTTATTTTTATATGTATTTTCAGATTTACCAAAAAGATAAAAGAAGCAAGAAAGCCTGTCTCCAATTAAAAGTAAATTTACTGGCATGCTCTGAGTTTTATTGGTCTAAACCCACAAATAAAAATATACCCTGAGAAAAAACCGTCACATCTTGGCACCCAATCAAGAGGCCAGAAAATTTGAGATGCCAAATTTACAACATTCGCCAGAGACAGAAAATAATCCATCTTCGGGTGTAGGAACACCTAGGTTCACCAGAAGTGGTAGAAACATCCGTCTTCCTTCCTACTTAGACCAGTTTGATATGTCAAACTCTAGAAGGCCGCCATCTTCAGAGCCTCGCCTTCTGCCTGGAAGAAGCAGATGGTCTCTGGATCCACCAACTGAAAATATACCGAATATCAATATTCAAGGTAGGATCCAACCAAATTTAAATCGAACTAACCCAACTTTTCGTATGGAGCCCTTCACAGCGGGCTTCAATCATTCTGGGCCGATCAGCGCAGCTGGACAGTCTGCCCAGAACGTGCCGCCACCCCCATCATCGTCTATGGAGGTTCCACCCCCTCAACAGCATATGTTTTTTGCTCCTGCTAATCCGTTAAATGTTCAGAACGAAGATATATTAAGAATAGTAACACAAGTGGTAGCTACAATGCAAAATTTAAATCTAAATAATAATTGTAACAATAATTTACCTCAATCTCAGTTAAATAACATAAATATTCCATTCGATATTAAACAGCTGCCAGTTTTCGAAAATAATGGTTCGTTGCACCCCATGGAATTTTTGAGTAGAATTGAAAGTAGTTTAGCAGTCAATCAATTGCCTTATCACGACATTTATAAGATCCTCATTAATTCTTTTAAGGGGCGCGCACGCCTATGGGCGGATGCCTTTTTACATACTTTCCAAAATTATATAAATTTTAAACAAAATTTTTGTGAGCATTTTTGGGGGGCAACAAAGCAGTTGCAAGTTAGGTTACAATTAGATTCTGGTAGGTACAGAGAAGAAGGTGACTCCCTAGTGGACCATTTTAATTATTTTGTAAGCCTAGCTAAATTTTTAGACCCACCATATCCTATTGAATTATTGATTTCCACTATAGCTCGTCATTTTTCGCCCAGTATTTCTGTATTATTGGTGGGAGCTAATACTTTAGAAGAAGCCCTAAGGAGGCTACGACAGGCCAAGTACTATTTTAGGGGTCATGATGACGTAGTCACACCGGTTACGATACCTTCCAAAAATTATTCTACTCAGCCTAAAAAATATTTTAACGATAAGAACAATAAAAAACACACTTTTAATCTGGAAGTGTCAGAAACCGTAGACGAGTCGGAAAACTGTTAATTTTCTCGGAAAATCAAGGTCCTATCCGGGAAAATCTAATAAAAAGGACCGTACTAGAAACTTTTTCTGATGAAAAAATTGACCACGATAATGTTTTGAAAGCTAGTGAGAACTTTAAATCGCCTATCATTACAGTAAATTTTTTTAATTTTAATTTCCCTGCTTTGGTTGACACTGGCAGTGAAATTTCGTGTTTTTCTTCAGATGTTTGGGCTCAACTGGAGCACAACCATCAGTTCATACCCTCTTTTTCTTGTGCAGGCGTTAAAGTTGTTGGGGCTTTTAAAACCAAACACAAACGTGTAGAAAAACAAGTTTCTATGTCTTTTTCCATCGAGAAAGAGAAGTTTACACATGAATTTTTAATTATTAATGAATTAAATTACCCTGTTATATTGGGTATAGATTTTTTGCGTTTAGTAAAAGCAAAAATTGATTTAGGAAAAAATTGCCTAATATTTTTTTTAAAAGATAAAAAATTAGGAGATATTATCATCAAACTGCAAGTTGAATCCAATGAGTGTTCTAACCTGCAAAGTCGTTTCTTGTTGTTTAACGATACGCTGTACATTAGGCACTCCGATGATGAACCTTATCGGCTTTGTGTGCCCAAGACAGTGACATCAGATTTTTGTGTGGCTTATCACGAAACCTTGGGGCACTATGGCGCTTTTAAAACTTGGTCAGCCTTAAAACACGAGGTTTGGTGGTCTAATATGTACCCTGAAATTGAAAGAGTTATTCGTAGCTGTGATATTTGTCAAAAAAGTAAGACTGTTTCCTTACCAAAGCCGGATATCCATCCCATTATTCCAAATTCCAAGGGCCTTGGATCTTTATGGACCGTTAATTCGTAGCCGTGGTGGAGCTACCTATTTGCTTGTCGTTCTAGACCTTTACACCAAATATACTGCTCTTTATCCCCTTAAACGAGCTACTACCCGAGCAGTTTTGAGTAGACTGACTCTTGACTATTTTCCTAACATGGGAAAACCATTGAGAATTCTTAGTGATCATGGTACACAATTTACGGCCAAGTCCTGGAGATCCACCTTAGAGTCTTTGGGAGTTCAAGTTATTTTTTCTTCCATCCGGCATCCCCAGGCCAACCCTTCTGAGAGGGTTATGAGAGAATTGGGTCGTTTGTTCCGGGTGTTTTGTAATGAAAAACACTCCAGGTGGGCATTCGAGGTTAATAAATTCGTTTTCTTCCTTAATAATGTGGTGCATGAGTCCACCGGTTTCACACCCACTGAATTGCATCATGGTACCTCACCGCCAAAATTGTTACCCGAGGATTTTTTGACACCAGGTACCGAACTTTTATCCACCGATGTAAAGTTAGTTCTAGCCAAGGAAACTTTGGTTAGTAAGGCCGCTCGACGGGCGGTATTATACCCTAGTAGGCCCTACCCTGCATTCGTCGAGGGTGATTGGGTACTTTTACGTTCCAACTACATATCTTCTAAACTGAAGTCAGAAACAAAAAAATTTCTTCTTCTGTTTGAAGGTCCGTATTTAATTAAAAAGAAAATTAGTTTTTCTACTTTTGTTTTGTCTTCTACAGACGGTAAAAAGGAACGAGGTTCTTTTCATGCCAGTTTATTAAGACCGTATTTTAAGAGAGAAGGTTAATGTTTGTTTTTAGGTTTCACTGGAGCTTTGAGCTTTCATATTAAACCTAAAAAGGGGGGCAGTTGAGGCAGAATTTCCCTAATTCTTACCTTTGGTTTGGCTTTTCTTGTTTTATAAGTCTGGACAATGTTTGTTGTCATTTTTCTTGCAAATATACCGTGGACTTATTGTGTTTTCTACCTTTTTAGAATTGCCGTCAAGTTATGTTATAGTAAACAGGAATCTACTATCTACTTTCGGTTTACTTTACAGTTTTCCTCGTTTCGTTTAAAGGGTAGGATTTCTTTTTATTGTTTCTCAAGGTTTAACTACTCTCTTCTAGGGGGCGTTGTTGCGGATAGCTGAAATTACACCGAGTTTGTAGGTTACCTTCCTGGTTGGTTTTGCGCTTGGAAGAATAGACACCAGAGGGACCTATGAGTACTAGTTTTGAATAATTACAGTGTAGCGCGCGTTTTATCTCACCTTATCCTGTACTTTTTTTGCGACCTTTTTTGCGCTATTGTTCACGGCGAGTACTACGTTGGTACCTACCAAAATCGACAAATTCCTTTCCTTCTTGAACCTGTGGCAAAGCTAGTAGCTGTTCGGCTTTGAGAACTCATTTAATTATTTTACCCTAATTAAAAGTTTCACGCTAAGTACCAGGTAGGTGAATTTCCTTATTATATCTAATTCTCAAATAAAATGTTGCAGTTCATAATATTGAGGTATTTTATTGAGTTTTAAATTTCTCTGTAATTAAGTTGATATTAAAAATGCTTACTCTTTATTATGCTTAGACAAATAATTACCTATCTGGAACTTACCTTATTTTTATATGTATTTTCAGATTTACCAAAAAGATAAAAGAAGCAAGAAAGCCTGTCTCCAATTAAAAGTAAATTTACTGGCATGCTCTGAGTTTTATTGGTCTAAACCCACAAATAAAAATATACCCTGAGAAAAAACCGTCACATCTTGGCACCCAATCAAGAGGCCAGAAAATTTGAGATGCCAAATTTACAACATTCGCCAGAGACAGAAAATAATCCATCTTCGGGTGTAGGAACACCTAGGTTCACCAGAAGTGGTAGAAACATCCGTCTTCCTTCCTACTTAGACCAGTTTGATATGTCAAACTCTAGAAGGCCGCCATCTTCAGAGCCTCGCCTTCTGCCTGGAAGAAGCAGATGGTCTCTGGATCCACCAACTGAAAATATACCGAATATCAATATTCAAGGTAGGATCCAACCAAATTTAAATCGAACTAACCCAACTTTTCGTATGGAGCCCTTCACAGCGGGCTTCAATCATTCTGGGCCGATCAGCGCAGCTGGACAGTCTGCCCAGAACGTGCCGCCACCCCCATCATCGTCTATGGAGGTTCCACCCCCTCAACAGCATATGTTTTTTGCTCCTGCTAATCCGTTAAATGTTCAGAACGAAGATATATTAAGAATAGTAACACAAGTGGTAGCTACAATGCAAAATTTAAATCTAAATAATAATTGTAACAATAATTTACCTCAATCTCAGTTAAATAACATAAATATTCCATTCGATATTAAACAGCTGCCAGTTTTCGAAAATAATGGTTCGTTGCACCCCATGGAATTTTTGAGTAGAATTGAAAGTAGTTTAGCAGTCAATCAATTGCCTTATCACGACATTTATAAGATCCTCATTAATTCTTTTAAGGGGCGCGCACGCCTATGGGCGGATGCCTTTTTACATACTTTCCAAAATTATATAAATTTTAAACAAAATTTTTGTGAGCATTTTTGGGGGGCAACAAAGCAGTTGCAAGTTAGGTTACAATTAGATTCTGGTAGGTACAGAGAAGAAGGTGACTCCCTAGTGGACCATTTTAATTATTTTGTAAGCCTAGCTAAATTTTTAGACCCACCATATCCTATTGAATTATTGATTTCCACTATAGCTCGTCATTTTTCGCCCAGTATTTCTGTATTATTGGTGGGAGCTAATACTTTAGAAGAAGCCCTAAGGAGGCTACGACAGGCCAAGTACTATTTTAGGGGTCATGATGACGTAGTCACACCGGTTACGATACCTTCCAAAAATTATTCTACTCAGCCTAAAAAATATTTTAACGATAAGAACAATAAAAAACACACTTTTAATCTGGAAGTGTCAGAAACCGTAGACGAGTCGGAAAACTGTTAATTTTCTCGGAAAATCAAGGTCCTATCCGGGAAAATCTAATAAAAAGGACCGTACTAGAAACTTTTTCTGATGAAAAAATTGACCACGATAATGTTTTGAAAGCTAGTGAGAACTTTAAATCGCCTATCATTACAGTAAATTTTTTTAATTTTAATTTCCCTGCTTTGGTTGACACTGGCAGTGAAATTTCGTGTTTTTCTTCAGATGTTTGGGCTCAACTGGAGCACAACCATCAGTTCATACCCTCTTTTTCTTGTGCAGGCGTTAAAGTTGTTGGGGCTTTTAAAACCAAACACAAACGTGTAGAAAAACAAGTTTCTATGTCTTTTTCCATCGAGAAAGAGAAGTTTACACATGAATTTTTAATTATTAATGAATTAAATTACCCTGTTATATTGGGTATAGATTTTTTGCGTTTAGTAAAAGCAAAAATTGATTTAGGAAAAAATTGCCTAATATTTTTTTTAAAAGATAAAAAATTAGGAGATATTATCATCAAACTGCAAGTTGAATCCAATGAGTGTTCTAACCTGCAAAGTCGTTTCTTGTTGTTTAACGATACGCTGTACATTAGGCACTCCGATGATGAACCTTATCGGCTTTGTGTGCCCAAGACAGTGACATCAGATTTTTGTGTGGCTTATCACGAAACCTTGGGGCACTATGGCGCTTTTAAAACTTGGTCAGCCTTAAAACACGAGGTTTGGTGGTCTAATATGTACCCTGAAATTGAAAGAGTTATTCGTAGCTGTGATATTTGTCAAAAAAGTAAGACTGTTTCCTTACCAAAGCCGGATATCCATCCCATTATTCCAAATTCCAAGGGCCTTGGATCTTTATGGACCGTTAATTCGTAGCCGTGGTGGAGCTACCTATTTGCTTGTCGTTCTAGACCTTTACACCAAATATACTGCTCTTTATCCCCTTAAACGAGCTACTACCCGAGCAGTTTTGAGTAGACTGACTCTTGACTATTTTCCTAACATGGGAAAACCATTGAGAATTCTTAGTGATCATGGTACACAATTTACGGCCAAGTCCTGGAGATCCACCTTAGAGTCTTTGGGAGTTCAAGTTATTTTTTCTTCCATCCGGCATCCCCAGGCCAACCCTTCTGAGAGGGTTATGAGAGAATTGGGTCGTTTGTTCCGGGTGTTTTGTAATGAAAAACACTCCAGGTGGGCATTCGAGGTTAATAAATTCGTTTTCTTCCTTAATAATGTGGTGCATGAGTCCACCGGTTTCACACCCACTGAATTGCATCATGGTACCTCACCGCCAAAATTGTTACCCGAGGATTTTTTGACACCAGGTACCGAACTTTTATCCACCGATGTAAAGTTAGTTCTAGCCAAGGAAACTTTGGTTAGTAAGGCCGCTCGACGGGCGGTATTATACCCTAGTAGGCCCTACCCTGCATTCGTCGAGGGTGATTGGGTACTTTTACGTTCCAACTACATATCTTCTAAACTGAAGTCAGAAACAAAAAAATTTCTTCTTCTGTTTGAAGGTCCGTATTTAATTAAAAAGAAAATTAGTTTTTCTACTTTTGTTTTGTCTTCTACAGACGGTAAAAAGGAACGAGGTTCTTTTCATGCCAGTTTATTAAGACCGTATTTTAAGAGAGAAGGTTAATGTTTGTTTTTAGGTTTCACTGGAGCTTTGAGCTTTCATATTAAACCTAAAAAGGGGGGCAGTTGAGGCAGAATTTCCCTAATTCTTACCTTTGGTTTGGCTTTTCTTGTTTTATAAGTCTGGACAATGTTTGTTGTCATTTTTCTTGCAAATATACCGTGGACTTATTGTGTTTTCTACCTTTTTAGAATTGCCGTCAAGTTATGTTATAGTAAACAGGAATCTACTATCTACTTTCGGTTTACTTTACAGTTTTCCTCGTTTCGTTTAAAGGGTAGGATTTCTTTTTATTGTTTCTCAAGGTTTAACTACTCTCTTCTAGGGGGCGTTGTTGCGGATAGCTGAAATTACACCGAGTTTGTAGGTTACCTTCCTGGTTGGTTTTGCGCTTGGAAGAATAGACACCAGAGGGACCTATGAGTACTAGTTTTGAATAATTACAGTGTAGCGCGCGTTTTATCTCACCTTATCCTGTACTTTTTTTGCGACCTTTTTTGCGCTATTGTTCACGGCGAGTACTACGTTGGTACCTACCAAAATCGACAAATTCCTTTCCTTCTTGAACCTGTGGCAAAGCTAGTAGCTGTTCGGCTTTGAGAACTCATTTAATTATTTTACCCTAATTAAAAGTTTCACGCTAAGTACCAGGTAGGTGAATTTCCTTATTATATCTAATTCTCAAATAAAATGTTGCAGTTCATAATATTGAGGTATTTTATTGAGTTTTAAATTTCTCTGTAATTAAGTTGATATTAAAAATGCTTACTCTTTATTATGCTTAGACAAATAATTACCTATCTGGAACTTACCTTATTTTTATATGTATTTTCAGATTTACCAAAAAGATAAAAGAAGCAAGAAAGCCTGTCTCCAATTAAAAGTAAATTTACTGGCATGCTCTGAGTTTTATTGGTCTAAACCCACAAATAAAAATATACCCTGAGAAAAAACCGTCACATCTTGGCACCCAATCAAGAGGCCAGAAAATTTGAGATGCCAAATTTACAACATTCGCCAGAGACAGAAAATAATCCATCTTCGGGTGTAGGAACACCTAGGTTCACCAGAAGTGGTAGAAACATCCGTCTTCCTTCCTACTTAGACCAGTTTGATATGTCAAACTCTAGAAGGCCGCCATCTTCAGAGCCTCGCCTTCTGCCTGGAAGAAGCAGATGGTCTCTGGATCCACCAACTGAAAATATACCGAATATCAATATTCAAGGTAGGATCCAACCAAATTTAAATCGAACTAACCCAACTTTTCGTATGGAGCCCTACACACGCCCGGTGAGATACCATTGCATCGGCTTAGGCGGCGTGAAGTTGCTCTTGAGTTATTCTTTGAGTCAACGTTTCGTCGCTGTGCCGATGTTCCCGGTTTCCAGGGTGGGAAGAAAAAGCATGATGGAAGCTCCAGGACCAAAATACTCCGGAGGTAAACTCGCCCCCCGATCGGATCTCCGGGTGGGGGCTGATCCTGTGGCCTCATCAAGCGACATTAACCAAACATCCACTGTCTCCGACAATATATTGGGTTCCCCTAACAACACTCAACGGAGAAATAGTGTGGCACCTACAGTTGCTGACACACCCAAAAACAGCAGCTTCAAAATTGATTTCTGCAATATCAGAGGGCTTAATACCAACATCAATTCAGTCCACCAGCACTTACAAACATCCAAGCCCCATGTGCTCGCACTGACCGAGACAAAGGTCAGATCGTCAACGAACACCGTCAGCTATTTATATCCTGGATACGATTTTCATTTCCGATTTAGACGCAACTTTGGGGTCTGTGTCTTTATCCGAGATGATCTTTGCTGCCAACGAGAGTACACACTTGAACCAGCAGAGTTTGATGTAATGTGGTTTAAAATATCAACGCAGAAAATCACCAAGTTTATCTGCTGCCTTTACCGTCCTCCAAGTGACACCCATTACAGAGCACTCTTCTCGTCACTAGCAAACACAATTGATTTCTTGCAAACCAACCATCCTAATGCCGAAGTCGCTATCTTTGGTGACTTTAACGTCCACAATATCAACTGGCTCAAATACTCAAATACCAACGATGAACAGGGTCGTGAGGCGGAATCTTTTGCGATCAGTTCTGGTCTAACTCAACTCGTGGAAGAACCAACGCGAATTCCAGACCGAGATGGAGATTTTGCTAGTCTTTTAGATCTCTTTTTGACATCCAACCCTGACCTATACACAGTCACCGTTCATCCTCCCTTAGGATCTTCCGATCACAAACTTATTTCAACTCTAAGCGAGCTGCCAATTTGTTCTGAACAACCTTCTAAACCTCGTAAAATTTGGCACTACACATCAGCTAGTTGGGAAGATCTAAGGGACCATTTTCGCACTTTTCCTTGGCTGGAAGTATGCTTCTCTTCAGATGATCCATCCGCTTGTGCTCAAGAGGTCTCCGATGTCATTCTTACTGGCATGGAAGCCTTTATTCCTTTCTCCAAGAAGCGCCCTTCGAATGGCAAGCCCTGGTTTAGCAAGAACTGCGAGCGTGCTGTCAGAGCTAAAAATCTAGCTTACCGACAATGGCGTAAAAATCCTACCGATGTGAATCGCACCATCTTTGTTACCGCTCGAAACCAGTGCAAGCAAACGATAGATCAAAACAAAGAGGCTCACAACATGAGAATCAAAAATAAACTCCTCGCCAGTCCTAACGGATCTAGGTCCTTTTGGTCAGTCGCTAAGGCCGTCAGTCAAAATTTTACCAAATCAAATATTCCACCGCTAACACGTTCTGACGGCACAATAGCAACCACGGCTGAAGATAAAGCGAACTTACTCGCAGAACTCTTTGCTTCACACTCCACGGTAGACTTTCAGGGAAAAATACCCCCGAACATTCCAGCAGTTCGATCGGAAATGACTGATATCGTATTCCGTCAGCGTCCTGTCAAGCGAATTCTGAAGGGGCTCGATGCCAAAAAAGCTTCTGGTCCAGATGAAATTCCTATTATAGTGCTCAAGAAATGCGCCGATGAACTCACACCAGTATTTTGTAGACTTTTTAACTTATCCTACAAAAAAGGAATATTTCCATCTTGCTGGAAAAAGGCGCGAGTCCAGCCTATACCAAAGAAAGGCAAGAAAACCCTGCCAAACAACTATCGACCAGTCGCATTGCTTTCAGTTATATCAAAGGTGATGGAGAAAGCTATTAACCAACAACTTATAAAATACCTGGAAGGCCTTAAAATTATCAGCGACCATCAGTATGGTTTTCGTAAGTCCAGATCAACAGGAGACCTGCTAGCCTATGTCACTCATCTTTGGAGCAACGCAATCGAACATCATGGGGAGTCCCGGGCTATTGCACTGGACATCTCTAAAGCCTTTGACCGTGTCTGGCACGAGGGGCTCCTAAGCAAACTGCGTTCTTATGGTATGCCCGGTCGATTTTGTTTATGGTTGTCTAGCTTCCTCAAGGACCGCTCTCTGCAAGTGGCGATTGACGGGTTTCTCTCAGACACCTTCACCATCAATGCTGGTGTTCCTCAAGGGTCCATATTATCTCCCACTCTCTTCTTACTGTACATTAACGACCTTCTAGCGAAAACAGAAAATCCATTATATTGCTTTGCTGACGATAGCACACTTATCTCATCTTTTACTTTGAAACCTCAAACATCGGCTACTGATGCACATCTTCGCAGACAACATGAGGTATCACGCCTCAATAACGACCTGGAAGAAATTTTGTCTTGGGGTGACAGTAACCAAGTCGAATTTAACGCTCAAAAAACCCAGGCTGCAGTTTTCTCTAAGAAGGCCAACATTGCAGAACCCGATATCGTTATGGCAGGACACGCAATTCCACTGACTTCGTCTATTAATTTGCTGGGTGTCAACCTGGGAGGAAATATGTCTTGGCATAATCACGTAGTGGCAATCGCCAGGGCAGCTTCTCAGAAGCTCGGTATACTTTTCCGTACCAAAAAGTTGTATACACCTCAACAACTTCTGACACTCTATAAAGCCCAGATTCGACCATCACTGGAATACTGCTCTCATATCTGGAGTTCTGCACCGAAGCATACCCTTCGGTTGTTGGATTCCATCCAAAGGAGAGCCGTTCGTCTAATCGGCGACCACGAGCTGACTAAGAACCTCGACAGCTTAGAACATCGAAGACAGGTTGGTGATTTGACTCTCTTCTACAGATATTTTCATGGCAAGTGTTCGACAGATATTGCCCGCTCGATTCCACCTAGAGTAATGCATAGCAGAAACACACGACGAACCACTGCCGCCCATCCCTATGTGGTTCAACTTAGTACACCCCGAACATCATTGTTTCAGAACTCTTTCATTTGGAGGACGTCATCTTTGTGGAACGGCCTTTCTGAGACCGTGTTTCCAACCGAATATAACCTCCAACGATTCAAGAAAAACGTGAATCGCTTTCTTCGCACACGCACCGCTCCCAGAGCGCCTTAAAGGATTTTCCTATAGTGCTTGTGCTCGATCATAAAAAAAAAAAAAAAAAAAAAAACAGCGGGCTTCAATCATTCTGGGCCGATCAGCGCAGCTGGACAGTCTGCCCAGAACGTGCCGCCACCCCCATCATCGTCTATGGAGGTTCCACCCCCTCAACAGCATATGTTTTTTGCTCCTGCTAATCCGTTAAATGTTCAGAACGAAGATATATTAAGAATAGTAACACAAGTGGTAGCTACAATGCAAAATTTAAATCTAAATAATAATTGTAACAATAATTTACCTCAATCTCAGTTAAATAACATAAATATTCCATTCGATATTAAACAGCTGCCAGTTTTCGAAAATAATGGTTCGTTGCACCCCATGGAATTTTTGAGTAGAATTGAAAGTAGTTTAGCAGTCAATCAATTGCCTTATCACGACATTTATAAGATCCTCATTAATTCTTTTAAGGGGCGCGCACGCCTATGGGCGGATGCCTTTTTACATACTTTCCAAAATTATATAAATTTTAAACAAAATTTTTGTGAGCATTTTTGGGGGGCAACAAAGCAGTTGCAAGTTAGGTTACAATTAGATTCTGGTAGGTACAGAGAAGAAGGTGACTCCCTAGTGGACCATTTTAATTATTTTGTAAGCCTAGCTAAATTTTTAGACCCACCATATCCTATTGAATTATTGATTTCCACTATAGCTCGTCATTTTTCGCCCAGTATTTCTGTATTATTGGTGGGAGCTAATACTTTAGAAGAAGCCCTAAGGAGGCTACGACAGGCCAAGTACTATTTTAGGGGTCATGATGACGTAGTCACACCGGTTACGATACCTTCCAAAAATTATTCTACTCAGCCTAAAAAATATTTTAACGATAAGAACAATAAAAAACACACTTTTAATCTGGAAGTGTCAGAAACCGTAGACGAGTCGGAAAACTGTTAATTTTCTCGGAAAATCAAGGTCCTATCCGGGAAAATCTAATAAAAAGGACCGTACTAGAAACTTTTTCTGATGAAAAAATTGACCACGATAATGTTTTGAAAGCTAGTGAGAACTTTAAATCGCCTATCATTACAGTAAATTTTTTTAATTTTAATTTCCCTGCTTTGGTTGACACTGGCAGTGATATTTCGTGTTTTTCTTCAGATGTTTGGGCTCAACTGGAGCACAACCATCAGTTCATACCCTCTTTTTCTTGTGCAGGCGTTAAAGTTGTTGGGGCTTTTAAAACCAAACACAAACGTGTAGAAAAACAAGTTTCTATGTCTTTTTCCATCGAGAAAGAGAAGTTTACACATGAATTTTTAATTATTAATGAATTAAATTACCCTGTTATATTGGGTATAGATTTTTTGCGTTTAGTAAAAGCAAAAATTGATTTAGGAAAAAATTGCCTAATATTTTTTTTAAAAGATAAAAAATTAGGAGATATTATCATCAAACTGCAAGTTGAATCCAATGAGTGTTCTAACCTGCAAAGTCGTTTCTTGTTGTTTAACGATACGCTGTACATTAGGCACTCCGATGATGAACCTTATCGGCTTTGTGTGCCCAAGACAGTGACATCAGATTTTTGTGTGGCTTATCACGAAACCTTGGGGCACTATGGCGCTTTTAAAACTTGGTCAGCCTTAAAACACGAGGTTTGGTGGTCTAATATGTACCCTGAAATTGAAAGAGTTATTCGTAGCTGTGATATTTGTCAAAAAAGTAAGACTGTTTCCTTACCAAAGCCGGATATCCATCCCATTATTCCAAATTCCAAGGGGGATTTAGTGGCCTTGGATCTTTATGGACCGTTAATTCGTAGCCGTGGTGGAGCTACCTATTTGCTTGTCGTTCTAGACCTTTACACCAAATATACTGCTCTTTATCCCCTTAAACGAGCTACTACCCGAGCAGTTTTGAGTAGACTGACTCTTGACTATTTTCCTAACATGGGAAAACCATTGAGAATTCTTAGTGATCATGGTACACAATTTACGGCCAAGTCCTGGAGATCCACCTTAGAGTCTTTGGGAGTTCAAGTTATTTTTTCTTCCGTCCGGCATCCCCAGGCCAACCCTTCTGAGAGGGTTATGAGAGAATTGGGTCGTTTGTTCCGGGTGTTTTGTAATGAAAAACACTCCAGGTGGGCATTCGAGGTTAATAAATTCGTTTTCTTCCTTAATAATGTGGTGCATGAGTCCACCGGTTTCACACCCACTGAATTGCATCATGGTACCTCACCGCCAAAATTGTTACCCGAGGATTTTTTGACACCAGGTACCGAACTTTTATCCACCGATGTAAAGTTAGTTCTAGCCAAGGAAACTTTGGTTAGTAAGGCCGCTCGACGGGCGGTATTATACCCTAGTAGGCCCTACCCTGCATTCGTCGAGGGTGATTGGGTACTTTTACGTTCCAACTACATATCTTCTAAACTGAAGTCAGAAACAAAAAAATTTCTTCTTCTGTTTGAAGGTCCGTATTTAATTAAAAAGAAAATTAGTTTTTCTACTTTTGTTTTGTCTTCTACAGACGGTAAAAAGGAACGAGGTTCTTTTCATGCCAGTTTATTAAGACCGTATTTTAAGAGAGAAGGTTAATGTTTGTTTTTAGGTTTCACTGGAGCTTTGAGCTTTCATATTAAACCTAAAAAGGGGGGCAGTTGAGGCAGAATTTCCCTAATTCTTACCTTTGGTTTGGCTTTTCTTGTTTTATAAGTCTGGACAATGTTTGTTGTCATTTTTCTTGCAAATATACCGTGGACTTATTGTGTTTTCTACCTTTTTAGAATTGCCGTCAAGTTATGTTATAGTAAACAGGAATCTACTATCTACTTTCGGTTTACTTTACAGTTTTCCTCGTTTCGTTTAAAGGGTAGGATTTCTTTTTATTGTTTCTCAAGGTTTAACTACTCTCTTCTAGGGGGCGTTGTTGCGGATAGCTGAAATTACACCGAGTTTGTAGGTTACCTTCCTGGTTGGTTTTGCGCTTGGAAGAATAGACACCAGAGGGACCTATGAGTACTAGTTTTGAATAATTACAGTGTAGCGCGCGTTTTATCTCACCTTATCCTGTACTTTTTTTGCGACCTTTTTTGCGCTATTGTTCACGGCGAGTACTACGTTGGTACCTACCAAAATCGACAAATTCCTTTCCTTCTTGAACCTGTGGCAAAGCTAGTAGCTGTTCGGCTTTGAGAACTCATTTAATTATTTTACCCTAATTAAAAGTTTCACGCTAAGTACCAGGTAGGTGAATTTCCTTATTATATCTAATTCTCAAATAAAATGTTGCAGTTCATAATATTGAGGTATTTTATTGAGTTTTAAATTTCTCTGTAATTAAGTTGATATTAAAAATGCTTACTCTTTATTATGCTTAGACAAATAATTACCTATCTGGAACTTACCTTATTTTTATATGTATTTTCAGATTTACCAAAAAGATAAAAGAAGCAAGAAAGCCTGTCTCCAATTAAAAGTAAATTTACTGGCATGCTCTGAGTTTTATTGGTCTAAACCCACAAATAAAAATATACCCTGAGAAAAAACCGTCACATCTTGGCACCCAATCAAGAGGCCAGAAAATTTGAGATGCCAAATTTACAACATTCGCCAGAGACAGAAAATAATCCATCTTCGGGTGTAGGAACACCTAGGTTCACCAGAAGTGGTAGAAACATCCGTCTTCCTTCCTACTTAGACCAGTTTGATATGTCAAACTCTAGAAGGCCGCTATCTTCAGAGCCTCGCCTTCTGCCTGGAAGAAGCAGATGGTCTCTGGATCCACCAACTGAAAATATACCGAATATCAATATTCAAGGTAGGATCCAACCAAATTTAAATCGAACTAACCCAACTTTTCGTATGGAGCCCTTCACAGCGGGCTTCAATCATTCTGGGCCGATCAGCGCAGCTGGACAGTCTGCCCAGAACGTGCCGCCACCCCCATCATCGTCTATGGAGGTTCCACCCCCTCAACAGCATATGTTTTTTGCTCCTGCTAATCCGTTAAATGTTCAGAACGAAGATATATTAAGAATAGTAACACAAGTGGTAGCTACAATGCAAAATTTAAATCTAAATAATAATTGTAACAATAATTTACCTCAATCTCAGTTAAATAACATAAATATTCCATTCGATATTAAACAGCTGCCAGTTTTCGAAAATAATGGTTCGTTGCACCCCATGGAATTTTTGAGTAGAATTGAAAGTAGTTTAGCAGTCAATCAATTGCCTTATCACGACATTTATAAGATCCTCATTAATTCTTTTAAGGGGCGCGCACGCCTATGGGCGGATGCCTTTTTACATACTTTCCAAAATTATATAAATTTTAAACAAAATTTTTGTGAGCATTTTTGGGGGGCAACAAAGCAGTTGCAAGTTAGGTTACAATTAGATTCTGGTAGGTACAGAGAAGGTGACTCCCTAGTGGACCATTTTAATTATTTTGTAAGCCTAGCTAAATTTTTAGACCCACCATATCCTATTGAATTATTGATTTCCACTATAGCTCGTCATTTTTCGCCCAGTATTTCTGTATTATTGGTGGGAGCTAATACTTTAGAAGAAGCCCTAAGGAGGCTACGACAGGCCAAGTACTATTTTAGGGGTCATGATGACGTAGTCACACCGGTTACGATACCTTCCAAAAATTATTCTACTCAGCCTAAAAAATATTTTAACGATAAGAACAATAAAAAACACACTTTTAATCTGGAAGTGTCAGAAACCGTAGACGAGTCGGAAAACTGTTAATTTTCTCGGAAAATCAAGGTCCTATCCGGGAAAATCTAATAAAAAGGACCGTACTAGAAACTTTTTCTGATGAAAAAATTGACCACGATAATGTTTTGAAAGCTAGTGAGAACTTTAAATCGCCTATCATTACAGTAAATTTTTTTAATTTTAATTTCCCTGCTTTGGTTGACACTGGCAGTGAAATTTCGTGTTTTTCTTCAGATGTTTGGGCTCAACTGGAGCACAACCATCAGTTCATACCCTCTTTTTCTTGTGCAGGCGTTAAAGTTGTTGGGGCTTTTAAAACCAAACACAAACGTGTAGAAAAACAAGTTTCTATGTCTTTTTCCATCGAGAAAGAGAAGTTTACACATGAATTTTTAATTATTAATGAATTAAATTACCCTGTTATATTGGGTATAGATTTTTTGCGTTTAGTAAAAGCAAAAATTGATTTAGGAAAAAATTGCCTAATATTTTTTTTAAAAGATAAAAAATTAGGAGATATTATCATCAAACTGCAAGTTGAATCCAATGAGTGTTCTAACCTGCAAAGTCGTTTCTTGTTGTTTAACGATACGCTGTACATTAGGCACTCCGATGATGAACCTTATCGGCTTTGTGTGCCCAAGACAGTGACATCAGATTTTTGTGTGGCTTATCACGAAACCTTGGGGCACTATGGCGCTTTTAAAACTTGGTCAGCCTTAAAACACGAGGTTTGGTGGTCTAATATGTACCCTGAAATTGAAAGAGTTATTCGTAGCTGTGATATTTGTCAAAAAAGTAAGACTGTTTCCTTACCAAAGCCGGATATCCATCCCATTATTCCAAATTCCAAGGGCCTTGGATCTTTATGGACCGTTAATTCGTAGCCGTGGTGGAGCTACCTATTTGCTTGTCGTTCTAGACCTTTACACCAAATATACTGCTCTTTATCCCCTTAAACGAGCTACTACCCGAGCAGTTTTGAGTAGACTGACTCTTGACTATTTTCCTAACATGGGAAAACCATTGAGAATTCTTAGTGATCATGGTACACAATTTACGGCCAAGTCCTGGAGATCCACCTTAGAGTCTTTGGGAGTTCAAGTTATTTTTTCTTCCATCCGGCATCCCCAGGCCAACCCTTCTGAGAGGGTTATGAGAGAATTGGGTCGTTTGTTCCGGGTGTTTTGTAATGAAAAACACTCCAGGTGGGCATTCGAGGTTAATAAATTCGTTTTCTTCCTTAATAATGTGGTGCATGAGTCCACCGGTTTCACACCCACTGAATTGCATCATGGTACCTCACCGCCAAAATTGTTACCCGAGGATTTTTTGACACCAGGTACCGAACTTTTATCCACCGATGTAAAGTTAGTTCTAGCCAAGGAAACTTTGGTTAGTAAGGCCTCTCGACGGGCGGTATTATACCCTAGTAGGCCCTACCCTGCATTCGTCGAGGGTGATTGGGTACTTTTACGTTCCAACTACATATCTTCTAAACTGAAGTCAGAAACAAAAAAATTTCTTCTTCTGTTTGAAGGTCCGTATTTAATTAAAAAGAAAATTAGTTTTTCTACTTTTGTTTTGTCTTCTACAGACGGTAAAAAGGAACGAGGTTCTTTTCATGCCAGTTTATTAAGACCGTATTTTAAGAGAGAAGGTTAATGTTTGTTTTTAGGTTTCACTGGAGCTTTGAGCTTTCATATTAAACCTAAAAAGGGGGGCAGTTGAGGCAGAATTTCCCTAATTCTTACCTTTGGTTTGGCTTTTCTTGTTTTATAAGTCTGGACAATGTTTGTTGTCATTTTTCTTGCAAATATACCGTGGACTTATTGTGTTTTCTACCTTTTTAGAATTGCCGTCAAGTTATGTTATAGTAAACAGGAATCTACTATCTACTTTCGGTTTACTTTACAGTTTTCCTCGTTTCGTTTAAAGGGTAGGATTTCTTTTTATTGTTTCTCAAGGTTTAACTACTCTCTTCTAGGGGGCGTTGTTGCGGATAGCTGAAATTACACCGAGTTTGTAGGTTACCTTCCTGGTTGGTTTTGCGCTTGGAAGAATAGACACCAGAGGGACCTATGAGTACTAGTTTTGAATAATTACAGTGTAGCGCGCGTTTTATCTCACCTTATCCTGTACTTTTTTTGCGACCTTTTTTGCGCTATTGTTCACGGCGAGTACTACGTTGGTACCTACCAAAATCGACAAATTCCTTTCCTTCTTGAACCTGTGGCAAAGCTAGTAGCTGTTCGGCTTTGAGAACTCATTTAATTATTTTACCCTAATTAAAAGTTTCACGCTAAGTACCAGGTAGGTGAATTTCCTTATTATATCTAATTCTCAAATAAAATGTTGCAGTTCATAATATTGAGGTATTTTATTGAGTTTTAAATTTCTCTGTAATTAAGTTGATATTAAAAATGCTTACTCTTTATTATGCTTAGACAAATAATTACCTATCTGGAACTTACCTTATTTTTATATGTATTTTCAGATTTACCAAAAAGATAAAAGAAGCAAGAAAGCCTGTCTCCAATTAAAAGTAAATTTACTGGCATGCTCTGAGTTTTATTGGTCTAAACCCACAAATAAAAATATACCCTGAGAAAAAACCGTCACATCTTGGCACCCAATCAAGAGGCCAGAAAATTTGAGATGCCAAATTTACAACATTCGCCAGAGACAGAAAATAATCCATCTTCGGGTGTAGGAACACCTAGGTTCACCAGAAGTGGTAGAAACATCCGTCTTCCTTCCTACTTAGACCAGTTTGATATGTCAAACTCTAGAAGGCCGCCATCTTCAGAGCCTCGCCTTCTGCCTGGAAGAAGCAGATGGTCTCTGGATCCACCAACTGAAAATATACCGAATATCAATATTCAAGGTAGGATCCAACCAAATTTAAATCGAACTAACCCAACTTTTCGTATGGAGCCCTTCACAGCGGGCTTCAATCATTCTGGGCCGATCAGCGCAGCTGGACAGTCTGCCCAGAACGTGCCGCCACCCCCATCATCGTCTATGGAGGTTCCACCCCCTCAACAGCATATGTTTTTTGCTCCTGCTAATCCGTTAAATGTTCAGAACGAAGATATATTAAGAATAGTAACACAAGTGGTAGCTACAATGCAAAATTTAAATCTAAATAATAATTGTAACAATA
This sequence comes from Polydrusus pterygomalis, assembly GCA_963969555.1. Classification (NCBI taxonomy): domain Eukaryota; kingdom Metazoa; phylum Arthropoda; class Insecta; order Coleoptera; family Curculionidae; genus Polydrusus; species Polydrusus pterygomalis. The sequence continues at coordinate 129,163,225 of OZ018376.1, forward strand.
ATTTACCTCAATCTCAGTTAAATAACATAAATATTCCATTCGATATTAAACAGCTGCCAGTTTTCGAAAATAATGGTTCGTTGCACCCCATGGAATTTTTGAGTAGAATTGAAAGTAGTTTAGCAGTCAATCAATTGCCTTATCACGACATTTATAAGATCCTCATTAATTCTTTTAAGGGGCGCGCACGCCTATGGGCGGATGCCTTTTTACATACTTTCCAAAATTATATAAATTTTAAACAAAATTTTTGTGAGCATTTTTGGGGGGCAACAAAGCAGTTGCAAGTTAGGTTACAATTAGATTCTGGTAGGTACAGAGAAGGTGACTCCCTAGTGGACCATTTTAATTATTTTGTAAGCCTAGCTAAATTTTTAGACCCACCATATCCTATTGAATTATTGATTTCCACTATAGCTCGTCATTTTTCGCCCAGTATTTCTGTATTATTGGTGGGAGCTAATACTTTAGAAGAAGCCCTAAGGAGGCTACGACAGGCCAAGTACTATTTTAGGGGTCATGATGACGTAGTCACACCGGTTACGATACCTTCCAAAAATTATTCTACTCAGCCTAAAAAATATTTTAACGATAAGAACAATAAAAAACACACTTTTAATCTGGAAGTGTCAGAAACCGTAGACGAGTCGGAAAACTGTTAATTTTCTCGGAAAATCAAGGTCCTATCCGGGAAAATCTAATAAAAAGGACCGTACTAGAAACTTTTTCTGATGAAAAAATTGACCACGATAATGTTTTGAAAGCTAGTGAGAACTTTAAATCGCCTATCATTACAGTAAATTTTTTTAATTTTAATTTCCCTGCTTTGGTTGACACTGGCAGTGAAATTTCGTGTTTTTCTTCAGATGTTTGGGCTCAACTGGAGCACAACCATCAGTTCATACCCTCTTTTTCTTGTGCAGGCGTTAAAGTTGTTGGGGCTTTTAAAACCAAACACAAACGTGTAGAAAAACAAGTTTCTATGTCTTTTTCCATCGAGAAAAAGAAGTTTACACATGAATTTTTAATTATTAATGAATTAAATTACCCTGTTATATTGGGTATAGATTTTTTGCGTTTAGTAAAAGCAAAAATTGATTTAGGAAAAAATTGCCTAATATTTTTTTTAAAAGATAAAAAATTAGGAGATATTATCATCAAACTGCAAGTTGAATCCAATGAGTGTTCTAACCTGCAAAGTCGTTTCTTGTTGTTTAACGATACGCTGTACATTAGGCACTCCGATGATGAACCTTATCGGCTTTGTGTGCCCAAGACAGTGACATCAGATTTTTGTGTGGCTTATCACGAAACCTTGGGGCACTATGGCGCTTTTAAAACTTGGTCAGCCTTAAAACACGAGGTTTGGTGGTCTAATATGTACCCTGAAATTGAAAGAGTTATTCGTAGCTGTGATATTTGTCAAAAAAGTAAGACTGTTTCCTTACCAAAGCCGGATATCCATCCCATTATTCCAAATTCCAAGGGGGATTTAGTGGCCTTGGATCTTTATGGACCGTTAATTCGTAGCCGTGGTGGAGCTACCTATTTGCTTGTCGTTCTAGACCTTTACACCAAATATACTGCTCTTTATCCCCTTAAACGAGCTACTACCCGAGCAGTTTTGAGTAGACTGACTCTTGACTATTTTCCTAACATGGGAAAACCATTGAGAATTCTTAGTGATCATGGTACACAATTTACGGCCAAGTCCTGGAGATCCACCTTAGAGTCTTTGGGAGTTCAAATTAGTTTTTCTTCCATCCGGCATCCCCAGGCCAACCCTTCTGAGAGGGTTATGAGAGAATTGGGTCGTTTGTTCCGGGTGTTTTGTAATGAAAAACACTCCAGGTGGGCATTCGAGGTTAATAAATTCGTTTTCTTCCTTAATAATGTGGTGCATGAGTCCACCGGTTTCACACCCACTGAATTGCATCATGGTACCTCACCGCCAAAATTGTTACCCGAGGATTTTTTGACACCAGGTACCGAACTTTTATCCACCGATGTAAAGTTAGTTCTAGCCAAGGAAACTTTGGTTAGTAAGGCCGCTCGACGGGCGGTATTATACCCTAGTAGGCCCTACCCTGCATTCGTCGAGGGTGATTGGGTACTTTTACGTTCCAACTACATATCTTCTAAACTGAAGTCAGAAACAAAAAAATTTCTTCTTCTGTTTGAAGGTCCGTATTTAATTAAAAAGAAAATTAGTTTTTCTACTTTTGTTTTGTCTTCTACAGACGGTAAAAAGGAACAAGGTTCTTTTCATGCCAGTTTATTAAGACCGTATTTTAAGAGAGAAGGTTAATGTTTGTTTTTAGGTTTCACTGGAGCTTTGAGCTTTCATATTAAACCTAAAAAGGGGGGCAGTTGAGGCAGAATTTCCCTAATTCTTACCTTTGGTTTGGCTTTTCTTGTTTTATAAGTCTGGACAATGTTTGTTGTCATTTTTCTTGCAAATATACCGTGGACTTATTGTGTTTTCTACCTTTTTAGAATTGCCGTCAAGTTATGTTATAGTAAACAGGAATCTACTATCTACTTTCGGTTTACTTTACAGTTTTCCTCGTTTCGTTTAAAGGGTAGGATTTCTTTTTATTGTTTCTCAAGGTTTAACTACTCTCTTCTAGGGGGCGTTGTTGCGGATAGCTGAAATTACACCGAGTTTGTAGGTTACCTTCCTGGTTGGTTTTGCGCTTGGAAGAATAGACACCAGAGGGACCTATGAGTACTAGTTTTGAATAATTACAGTGTAGCGCGCGTTTTATCTCACCTTATCCTGTACTTTTTTTGCGACCTTTTTTGCGCTATTGTTCACGGCGAGTACTACGTTGGTACCTACCAAAATCGACAAATTCCTTTCCTTCTTGAACCTGTGGCAAAGCTAGTAGCTGTTCGGCTTTGAGAACTCATTTAATTATTTTACCCTAATTAAAAGTTTCACGCTAAGTACCAGATAGGTGAATTTCCTTATTATATCTAATTCTCAAATAAAATGTTGCAGTTCATAATATTGAGGTATTTTATTGATTTTTAAATTTCTCTGTAATTAAGTTGATATTAAAAATGCTTACTCTTTATTATGCTTAGACAAATAATTACCTATCTGGAACTTACCTTATTTTTATATGTATTTTCAGATTTACCAAAAAGATAAAAGAAGCAAGAAAGCCTGTCTCCAATTAAAAGTAAATTTACTGGCATGCTCTGAGTTTTATTGGTCTAAACCCACAAATAAAAATATACCCTGAGAAAAAACCGTCACATCTTGGCACCCAATCAAGAGGCCAGAAAATTTGAGATGCCAAATTTACAACATTCGCCAGAGACAGAAAATAATCCATCTTCGGGTGTAGGAACACCTAGGTTCACCAGAAGTGGTAGAAACATCCGTCTTCCTTCCTACTTAGACCAGTTTGATATGTCAAACTCTAGAAGGCCGCCATCTTCAGAGCCTCGCCTTCTGCCTGGAAGAAGCAGATGGTCTCTGGATCCACCAACTGAAAATATACCGAATATCAATATTCAAGGTAGGATCCAACCAAATTTAAATCGAACTAACCCAACTTTTCGTATGGAGCCCTTCACAGCGGGCTTCAATCATTCTGGGCCGATCAGCGCAGCTGGACAGTCTGCCCAGAACGTGCCGCCACCCCCATCATCGTCTATGGAGGTTCCACCCCCTCAACAGCATATGTTTTTTGCTCCTGCTAATCCGTTAAATGTTCAGAACGAAGATATATTAAGAATAGTAACACAAGTGGTAGCTACAATGCAAAATTTAAATCTAAATAATAATTGTAACAATAATTTACCTCAATCTCAGTTAAATAACATAAATATTCCATTCGATATTAAACAGCTGCCAGTTTTCGAAAATAATGGTTCGTTGCACCCCATGGAATTTTTGAGTAGAATTGAAAGTAGTTTAGCAGTCAATCAATTGCCTTATCACGACATTTGTAAGATCCTCATTAATTCTTTTAAGGGGCGCGCACGCCTATGGGCGGATGCCTTTTTACATACTTTCCAAAATTATATAAATTTTAAACAAAATTTTTGTGAGCATTTTTGGGGGGCAACAAAGCAGTTGCAAGTTAGGTTACAATTAGATTCTGGTAGGTACAGAGAAGGTGACTCCCTAGTGGACCATTTTAATTATTTTGTAAGCCTAGCTAAATTTTTAGACCCACCATATCCTATTGAATTATTGATTTCCACTATAGCTCGTCATTTTTCGCCCAGTATTTCTGTATTATTGGTGGGAGCTAATACTTTAGAAGAAGCCCTAAGGAGGCTACGACAGGCCAAGTACTATTTTAGGGGTCATGATGACGTAGTCACACCGGTTACGATACCTTCCAAAAATTATTCTACTCAGCCTAAAAAATATTTTAACGATAAGAACAATAAAAAACACACTTTTAATCTGGAAGTGTCAGAAACCGTAGACGAGTCGGAAAACTGTTAATTTTCTCGGAAAATCAAGGTCCTATCCGGGAAAATCTAATAAAAAGGACCGTACTAGAAACTTTTTCTGATGAAAAAATTGACCACGATAATGTTTTGAAAGCTAGTGAGAACTTTAAATCGCCTATCATTACAGTAAATTTTTTTAATTTTAATTTCCCTGCTTTGGTTGACACTGGCAGTGAAATTTCGTGTTTTTCTTCAGATGTTTGGGCTCAACTGGAGCACAACCATCAGTTCATACCCTCTTTTTCTTGTGCAGGCGTTAAAGTTGTTGGGGCTTTTAAAACCAAACACAAACGTGTAGAAAAACAAGTTTCTATGTCTTTTTCCATCGAGAAAGAGAAGTTTACACATGAATTTTTAATTATTAATGAATTAAATTACCCTGTTATATTGGGTATAGATTTTTTGCGTTTAGTAAAAGCAAAAATTGATTTAGGAAAAAATTGCCTAATATTTTTTTTAAAAGATAAAAAATTAGGAGATATTATCATCAAACTGCAAGTTGAATCCAATGAGTGTTCTAACCTGCAAAGTCGTTTCTTGTTGTTTAACGATACGCTGTACATTAGGCACTCCGATGATGAACCTTATCGGCTTTGTGTGCCCAAGACAGTGACATCAGATTTTTGTGTGGCTTATCACGAAACCTTGGGGCACTATGGCGCTTTTAAAACTTGGTCAGCCTTAAAACACGAGGTTTGGTGGTCTAATATGTACCCTGAAATTGAAAGAGTTATTCGTAGCTGTGATATTTGTCAAAAAAGTAAGACTGTTTCCTTACCAAAGCCGGATATCCATCCCATTATTCCAAATTCCAAGGGCCTTGGATCTTTATGGACCGTTAATTCGTAGCCGTGGTGGAGCTACCTATTTGCTTGTCGTTCTAGACCTTTACACCAAATATACTGCTCTTTATCCCCTTAAACGAGCTACTACCCGAGCAGTTTTGAGTAGACTGACTCTTGACTATTTTCCTAACATGGGAAAACCATTGAGAATTCTTAGTGATCATGGTACACAATTTACGGCCAAGTCCTGGAGATCCACCTTAGAGTCTTTGGGAGTTCAAGTTATTTTTTCTTCCATCCGGCATCCCCAGGCCAACCCTTCTGAGAGGGTTATGAGAGAATTGGGTCGTTTGTTCCGGGTGTTTTGTAATGAAAAACACTCCAGGTGGGCATTCGAGGTTAATAAATTCGTTTTCTTCCTTAATAATGTGGTGCATGAGTCCACCGGTTTCACACCCACTGAATTGCATCATGGTACCTCACCGCCAAAATTGTTACCCGAGGATTTTTTGACACCAGGTACCGAACTTTTATCCACCGATGTAAAGTTAGTTCTAGCCAAGGAAACTTTGGTTAGTAAGGCCTCTCGACGGGCGGTATTATACCCTAGTAGGCCCTACCCTGCATTCGTCGAGGGTGATTGGGTACTTTTACGTTCCAACTACATATCTTCTAAACTGAAGTCAGAAACAAAAAAATTTCTTCTTCTGTTTGAAGGTCCGTATTTAATTAAAAAGAAAATTAGTTTTTCTACTTTTGTTTTGTCTTCTACAGACGGTAAAAAGGAACGAGGTTCTTTTCATGCCAGTTTATTAAGACCGTATTTTAAGAGAGAAGGTTAATGTTTGTTTTTAGGTTTCACTGGAGCTTTGAGCTTTCATATTAAACCTAAAAAGGGGGGCAGTTGAGGCAGAATTTCCCTAATTCTTACCTTTGGTTTGGCTTTTCTTGTTTTATAAGTCTGGACAATGTTTGTTGTCATTTTTCTTGCAAATATACCGTGGACTTATTGTGTTTTCTACCTTTTTAGAATTGCCGTCAAGTTATGTTATAGTAAACAGGAATCTACTATCTACTTTCGGTTTACTTTACAGTTTTCCTCGTTTCGTTTAAAGGGTAGGATTTCTTTTTATTGTTTCTCAAGGTTTAACTACTCTCTTCTAGGGGGCGTTGTTGCGGATAGCTGAAATTACACCGAGTTTGTAGGTTACCTTCCTGGTTGGTTTTGCGCTTGGAAGAATAGACACCAGAGGGACCTATGAGTACTAGTTTTGAATAATTACAGTGTAGCGCGCGTTTTATCTCACCTTATCCTGTACTTTTTTTGCGACCTTTTTTGCGCTATTGTTCACGGCGAGTACTACGTTGGTACCTACCAAAATCGACAAATTCCTTTCCTTCTTGAACCTGTGGCAAAGCTAGTAGCTGTTCGGCTTTGAGAACTCATTTAATTATTTTACCCTAATTAAAAGTTTCACGCTAAGTACCAGGTAGGTGAATTTCCTTATTATATCTAATTCTCAAATAAAATGTTGCAGTTCATAATATTGAGGTATTTTATTGAGTTTTAAATTTCTCTGTAATTAAGTTGATATTAAAAATGCTTACTCTTTATTATGCTTAGACAAATAATTACCTATCTGGAACTTACCTTATTTTTATATGTATTTTCAGATTTACCAAAAAGATAAAAGAAGCAAGAAAGCCTGTCTCCAATTAAAAGTAAATTTACTGGCATGCTCTGAGTTTTATTGGTCTAAACCCACAAATAAAAATATACCCTGAGAAAAAACCGTCACATCTTGGCACCCAATCAAGAGGCCAGAAAATTTGAGATGCCAAATTTACAACATTCGCCAGAGACAGAAAATAATCCATCTTCGGGTGTAGGAACACCTAGGTTCACCAGAAGTGGTAGAAACATCCGTCTTCCTTCCTACTTAGACCAGTTTGATATGTCAAACTCTAGAAGGCCGCCATCTTCAGAGCCTCGCCTTCTGCCTGGAAGAAGCAGATGGTCTCTGGATCCACCAACTGAAAATATACCGAATATCAATATTCAAGGTAGGATCCAACCAAATTTAAATCGAACTAACCCAACTTTTCGTATGGAGCCCTTCACAGCGGGCTTCAATCATTCTGGGCCGATCAGCGCAGCTGGACAGTCTGCCCAGAACGTGCCGCCACCCCCATCATCGTCTATGGAGGTTCCACCCCCTCAACAGCATATGTTTTTTGCTCCTGCTAATCCGTTAAATGTTCAGAACGAAGATATATTAAGAATAGTAACACAAGTGGTAGCTACAATGCAAAATTTAAATCTAAATAATAATTGTAACAATAATTTACCTCAATCTCAGTTAAATAACATAAATATTCCATTCGATATTAAACAGCTGCCAGTTTTCGAAAATAATGGTTCGTTGCACCCCATGGAATTTTTGAGTAGAATTGAAAGTAGTTTAGCAGTCAATCAATTGCCTTATCACGACATTTATAAGATCCTCATTAATTCTTTTAAGGGGCGCGCACGCCTATGGGCGGATGCCTTTTTACATACTTTCCAAAATTATATAAATTTTAAACAAAATTTTTGTGAGCATTTTTGGGGGGCAACAAAGCAGTTGCAAGTTAGGTTACAATTAGATTCTGGTAGGTACAGAGAAGGTGACTCCCTAGTGGACCATTTTAATTATTTTGTAAGCCTAGCTAAATTTTTAGACCCACCATATCCTATTGAATTATTGATTTCCACTATAGCTCGTCATTTTTCGCCCAGTATTTCTGTATTATTGGTGGGAGCTAATACTTTAGAAGAAGCCCTAAGGAGGCTACGACAGGCCAAGTACTATTTTAGGGGTCATGATGACGTAGTCACACCGGTTACGATACCTTCCAAAAATTATTCTACTCAGCCTAAAAAATATTTTAACGATAAGAACAATAAAAAACACACTTTTAATCTGGAAGTGTCAGAAACCGTAGACGAGTCGGAAAACTGTTAATTTTCTCGGAAAATCAAGGTCCTATCCGGGAAAATCTAATAAAAAGGACCGTACTAGAAACTTTTTCTGATGAAAAAATTGACCACGATAATGTTTTGAAAGCTAGTGAGAACTTTAAATCGCCTATCATTACAGTAAATTTTTTTAATTTTAATTTCCCTGCTTTGGTTGACACTGGCAGTGAAATTTCGTGTTTTTCTTCAGATGTTTGGGCTCAACTGGAGCACAACCATCAGTTCATACCCTCTTTTTCTTGTGCAGGCGTTAAAGTTGTTGGGGCTTTTAAAACCAAACACAAACGTGTAGAAAAACAAGTTTCTATGTCTTTTTCCATCGAGAAAAAGAAGTTTACACATGAATTTTTAATTATTAATGAATTAAATTACCCTGTTATATTGGGTATAGATTTTTTGCGTTTAGTAAAAGCAAAAATTGATTTAGGAAAAAATTGCCTAATATTTTTTTTAAAAGATAAAAAATTAGGAGATATTATCATCAAACTGCAAGTTGAATCCAATGAGTGTTCTAACCTGCAAAGTCGTTTCTTGTTGTTTAACGATACGCTGTACATTAGGCACTCCGATGATGAACCTTATCGGCTTTGTGTGCCCAAGACAGTGACATCAGATTTTTGTGTGGCTTATCACGAAACCTTGGGGCACTATGGCGCTTTTAAAACTTGGTCAGCCTTAAAACACGAGGTTTGGTGGTCTAATATGTACCCTGAAATTGAAAGAGTTATTCGTAGCTGTGATATTTGTCAAAAAAGTAAGACTGTTTCCTTACCAAAGCCGGATATCCATCCCATTATTCCAAATTCCAAGGGGGATTTAGTGGCCTTGGATCTTTATGGACCGTTAATTCGTAGCCGTGGTGGAGCTACCTATTTGCTTGTCGTTCTAGACCTTTACACCAAATATACTGCTCTTTATCCCCTTAAACGAGCTACTACCCGAGCAGTTTTGAGTAGACTGACTCTTGACTATTTTCCTAACATGGGAAAACCATTGAGAATTCTTAGTGATCATGGTACACAATTTACGGCCAAGTCCTGGAGATCCACCTTAGAGTCTTTGGGAGTTCAAATTAGTTTTTCTTCCATCCGGCATCCCCAGGCCAACCCTTCTGAGAGGGTTATGAGAGAATTGGGTCGTTTGTTCCGGGTGTTTTGTAATGAAAAACACTCCAGGTGGGCATTCGAGGTTAATAAATTCGTTTTCTTCCTTAATAATGTGGTGCATGAGTCCACCGGTTTCACACCCACTGAATTGCATCATGGTACCTCACCGCCAAAATTGTTACCCGAGGATTTTTTGACACCAGGTACCGAACTTTTATCCACCGATGTAAAGTTAGTTCTAGCCAAGGAAACTTTGGTTAGTAAGGCCGCTCGACGGGCGGTATTATACCCTAGTAGGCCCTACCCTGCATTCGTCGAGGGTGATTGGGTACTTTTACGTTCCAACTACATATCTTCTAAACTGAAGTCAGAAACAAAAAAATTTCTTCTTCTGTTTGAAGGTCCGTATTTAATTAAAAAGAAAATTAGTTTTTCTACTTTTGTTTTGTCTTCTACAGACGGTAAAAAGGAACAAGGTTCTTTTCATGCCAGTTTATTAAGACCGTATTTTAAGAGAGAAGGTTAATGTTTGTTTTTAGGTTTCACTGGAGCTTTGAGCTTTCATATTAAACCTAAAAAGGGGGGCAGTTGAGGCAGAATTTCCCTAATTCTTACCTTTGGTTTGGCTTTTCTTGTTTTATAAGTCTGGACAATGTTTGTTGTCATTTTTCTTGCAAATATACCGTGGACTTATTGTGTTTTCTACCTTTTTAGAATTGCCGTCAAGTTATGTTATAGTAAACAGGAATCTACTATCTACTTTCGGTTTACTTTACAGTTTTCCTCGTTTCGTTTAAAGGGTAGGATTTCTTTTTATTGTTTCTCAAGGTTTAACTACTCTCTTCTAGGGGGCGTTGTTGCGGATAGCTGAAATTACACCGAGTTTGTAGGTTACCTTCCTGGTTGGTTTTGCGCTTGGAAGAATAGACACCAGAGGGACCTATGAGTACTAGTTTTGAATAATTACAGTGTAGCGCGCGTTTTATCTCACCTTATCCTGTACTTTTTTTGCGACCTTTTTTGCGCTATTGTTCACGGCGAGTACTACGTTGGTACCTACCAAAATCGACAAATTCCTTTCCTTCTTGAACCTGTGGCAAAGCTAGTAGCTGTTCGGCTTTGAGAACTCATTTAATTATTTTACCCTAATTAAAAGTTTCACGCTAAGTACCAGGTAGGTGAATTTCCTTATTATATCTAATTCTCAAATAAAATGTTGCAGTTCATAATATTGAGGTATTTTATTGAGTTTTAAATTTCTCTGTAATTAAGTTGATATTAAAAATGCTTACTCTTTATTATGCTTAGACAAATAATTACCTATCTGGAACTTACCTTATTTTTATATGTATTTTCAGATTTACCAAAAAGATAAAAGAAGCAAGAAAGCCTGTCTCCAATTAAAAGTAAATTTACTGGCATGCTCTGAGTTTTATTGGTCTAAACCCACAAATAAAAATATACCCTGAGAAAAAACCGTCACATCTTGGCACCCAATTAAGAGGCCAGAAAATTTGAGATGCCAAATTTACAACATTCGCCAGAGACAGAAAATAATCCATCTTCGGGTGTAGGAACACCTAGGTTCACCAGAAGTGGTAGAAACATCCGTCTTCCTTCCTACTTAGACCAGTTTGATATGTCAAACTCTAGAAGGCCGCCATCTTCAGAGCCTCGCCTTCTGCCTGGAAGAAGCAGATGGTCTCTGGATCCACCAACTGAAAATATACCGAATATCAATATTCAAGGTAGGATCCAACCAAATTTAAATCGAACTAACCCAACTTTTCGTATGGAGCCCTTCACAGCGGGCTTCAATCATTCTGGGCCGATCAGCGCAGCTGGACAGTCTGCCCAGAACGTGCCGCCACCCCCATCATCGTCTATGGAGGTTCCACCCCCTCAACAGCATATGTTTTTTGCTCCTGCTAATCCGTTAAATGTTCAGAACGAAGATATATTAAGAATAGTAACACAAGTGGTAGCTACAATGCAAAATTTAAATCTAAATAATAATTGTAACAATAATTTACCTCAATCTCAGTTAAATAACATAAATATTCCATTCGATATTAAACAGCTGCCAGTTTTCGAAAATAATGGTTCGTTGCACCCCATGGAATTTTTGAGTAGAATTGAAAGTAGTTTAGCAGTCAATCAATTGCCTTATCACGACATTTATAAGATCCTCATTAATTCTTTTAAGGGGCGCGCACGCCTATGGGCGGATGCCTTTTTACATACTTTCCAAAATTATATAAATTTTAAACAAAATTTTTGTGAGCATTTTTGGGGGGCAACAAAGCAGTTGCAAGTTAGGTTACAATTAGATTCTGGTAGGTACAGAGAAGAAGGTGACTCCCTAGTGGACCATTTTAATTATTTTGTAAGCCTAGCTAAATTTTTAGACCCACCATATCCTATTGAATTATTGATTTCCACTATAGCTCGTCATTTTTCGCCCAGTATTTCTGTATTATTGGTGGGAGCTAATACTTTAGAAGAAGCCCTAAGGAGGCTACGACAGGCCAAGTACTATTTTAGGGGTCATGATGACGTAGTCACACCGGTTACGATACCTTCCAAAAATTATTCTACTCAGCCTAAAAAATATTTTAACGATAAGAACAATAAAAAACACACTTTTAATCTGGAAGTGTCAGAAACCGTAGACGAGTCGGAAAACTGTTAATTTTCTCGGAAAATCAAGGTCCTATCCGGGAAAATCTAATAAAAAGGACCGTACTAGAAACTTTTTCTGATGAAAAAATTGACCACGATAATGTTTTGAAAGCTAGTGAGAACTTTAAATCGCCTATCATTACAGTAAATTTTTTTAATTTTAATTTCCCTGCTTTGGTTGACACTGGCAGTGAAATTTCGTGTTTTTCTTCAGATGTTTGGGCTCAACTGGAGCACAACCATCAGTTCATACCCTCTTTTTCTTGTGCAGGCGTTAAAGTTGTTGGGGCTTTTAAAACCAAACACAAACGTGTAGAAAAACAAGTTTCTATGTCTTTTTCCATCGAGAAAGAGAAGTTTACACATGAATTTTTAATTATTAATGAATTAAATTACCCTGTTATATTGGGTATAGATTTTTTGCGTTTAGTAAAAGCAAAAATTGATTTAGGAAAAAATTGCCTAATATTTTTTTTAAAAGATAAAAAATTAGGAGATATTATCATCAAACTGCAAGTTGAATCCAATGAGTGTTCTAACCTGCAAAGTCGTTTCTTGTTGTTTAACGATACGCTGTACATTAGGCACTCCGATGATGAACCTTATCGGCTTTGTGTGCCCAAGACAGTGACATCAGATTTTTGTGTGGCTTATCACGAAACCTTGGGGCACTATGGCGCTTTTAAAACTTGGTCAGCCTTAAAACACGAGGTTTGGTGGTCTAATATGTACCCTGAAATTGAAAGAGTTATTCGTAGCTGTGATATTTGTCAAAAAAGTAAGACTGTTTCCTTACCAAAGCCGGATATCCATCCCATTATTCCAAATTCCAAGGGCCTTGGATCTTTATGGACCGTTAATTCGTAGCCGTGGTGGAGCTACCTATTTGCTTGTCGTTCTAGACCTTTACACCAAATATACTGCTCTTTATCCCCTTAAACGAGCTACTACCCGAGCAGTTTTGAGTAGACTGACTCTTGACTATTTTCCTAACATGGGAAAACCATTGAGAATTCTTAGTGATCATGGTACACAATTTACGGCCAAGTCCTGGAGATCCACCTTAGAGTCTTTGGGAGTTCAAGTTATTTTTTCTTCCATCCGGCATCCCCAGGCCAACCCTTCTGAGAGGGTTATGAGAGAATTGGGTCGTTTGTTCCGGGTGTTTTGTAATGAAAAACACTCCAGGTGGGCATTCGAGGTTAATAAATTCGTTTTCTTCCTTAATAATGTGGTGCATGAGTCCACCGGTTTCACACCCACTGAATTGCATCATGGTACCTCACCGCCAAAATTGTTACCCGAGGATTTTTTGACACCAGGTACCGAACTTTTATCCACCGATGTAAAGTTAGTTCTAGCCAAGGAAACTTTGGGTAGTAAGGCCGCTCGACGGGCGGTATTATACCCTAGTAGGCCCTACCCTGCATTCGTCGAGGGTGATTGGGTACTTTTACGTTCCAACTACATATCTTCTAAACTGAAGTCAGAAACAAAAAAATTTCTTCTTCTGTTTGAAGGTCCGTATTTAATTAAAAAGAAAATTAGTTTTTCTACTTTTGTTTTGTCTTCTACAGACGGTAAAAAGGAACGAGGTTCTTTTCATGCCAGTTTATTAAGACCGTATTTTAAGAGAGAAGGTTAATGTTTGTTTTTAGGTTTCACTGGAGCTTTGAGCTTTCATATTAAACCTAAAAAGGGGGGCAGTTGAGGCAGAATTTCCCTAATTCTTACCTTTGGTTTGGCTTTTCTTGTTTTATAAGTCTGGACAATGTTTGTTGTCATTTTTCTTGCAAATATACCGTGGACTTATTGTGTTTTCTACCTTTTTAGAATTGCCGTCAAGTTATGTTATAGTAAACAGGAATCTACTATCTACTTTCGGTTTACTTTACAGTTTTCCTCGTTTCGTTTAAAGGGTAGGATTTCTTTTTATTGTTTCTCAAGGTTTAACTACTCTCTTCTAGGGGGCGTTGTTGCGGATAGCTGAAATTACACCGAGTTTGTAGGTTACCTTCCTGGTTGGTTTTGCGCTTGGAAGAATAGACACCAGAGGGACCTATGAGTACTAGTTTTGAATAATTACAGTGTAGCGCGCGTTTTATCTCACCTTATCCTGTACTTTTTTTGCGACCTTTTTTGCGCTATTGTTCACGGCGAGTACTACGTTGGTACCTACCAAAATCGACAAATTCCTTTCCTTCTTGAACCTGTGGCAAAGCTAGTAGCTGTTCGGCTTTGAGAACTCATTTAATTATTTTACCCTAATTAAAAGTTTCACGCTAAGTACCAGGTAGGTGAATTTCCTTATTATATCTAATTCTCAAATAAAATGTTGCAGTTCATAATATTGAGGTATTTTATTGAGTTTTAAATTTCTCTGTAATTAAGTTGATATTAAAAATGCTTACTCTTTATTATGCTTAGACAAATAATTACCTATCTGGAACTTACCTTATTTTTATATGTATTTTCAGATTTACCAAAAAGATAAAAGAAGCAAGAAAGCCTGTCTCCAATTAAAAGTAAATTTACTGGCATGCTCTGAGTTTTATTGGTCTAAACCCACAAATAAAAATATACCCTGAGAAAAAACCGTCACATCTTGGCACCCAATCAAGAGGCCAGAAAATTTGAGATGCCAAATTTACAACATTCGCCAGAGACAGAAAATAATCCATCTTCGGGTGTAGGAACACCTAGGTTCACCAGAAGTGGTAGAAACATCCGTCTTCCTTCCTACTTAGACCAGTTTGATATGTCAAACTCTAGAAGGCCGCCATCTTCAGAGCCTCGCCTTCTGCCTGGAAGAAGCAGATGGTCTCTGGATCCACCAACTGAAAATATACCGAATATCAATATTCAAGGTAGGATCCAACCAAATTTAAATCGAACTAACCCAACTTTTCGTATGGAGCCCTTCACAGCGGGCTTCAATCATTCTGGGCCGATCAGCGCAGCTGGACAGTCTGCCCAGAACGTGCCGCCACCCCCATCATCGTCTATGGAGGTTCCACCCCCTCAACAGCATATGTTTTTTGCTCCTGCTAATCCGTTAAATGTTCAGAACGAAGATATATTAAGAATAGTAACACAAGTGGTAGCTACAATGCAAAATTTAAATCTAAATAATAATTGTAACAATAATTTACCTCAATCTCAGTTAAATAACATAAATATTCCATTCGATATTAAACAGCTGCCAGTTTTCGAAAATAATGGTTCGTTGCACCCCATGGAATTTTTGAGTAGAATTGAAAGTAGTTTAGCAGTCAATCAATTGCCTTATCACGACATTTGTAAGATCCTCATTAATTCTTTTAAGGGGCGCGCACGCCTATGGGCGGATGCCTTTTTACATACTTTCCAAAATTATATAAATTTTAAACAAAATTTTTGTGAGCATTTTTGGGGGGCAACAAAGCAGTTGCAAGTTAGGTTACAATTAGATTCTGGTAGGTACAGAGAAGGTGACTCCCTAGTGGACCATTTTAATTATTTTGTAAGCCTAGCTAAATTTTTAGACCCACCATATCCTATTGAATTATTGATTTCCACTATAGCTCGTCATTTTTCGCCCAGTATTTCTGTATTATTGGTGGGAGCTAATACTTTAGAAGAAGCCCTAAGGAGGCTACGACAGGCCAAGTACTATTTTAGGGGTCATGATGACGTAGTCACACCGGTTACGATACCTTCCAAAAATTATTCTACTCAGCCTAAAAAATATTTTAACGATAAGAACAATAAAAAACACACTTTTAATCTGGAAGTGTCAGAAACCGTAGACGAGTCGGAAAACTGTTAATTTTCTCGGAAAATCAAGGTCCTATCCGGGAAAATCTAATAAAAAGGACCGTACTAGAAACTTTTTCTGATGAAAAAATTGACCACGATAATGTTTTGAAAGCTAGTGAGAACTTTAAATCGCCTATCATTACAGTAATTTTTTTTAATTTTAATTTCCCTGCTTTGGTTGACACTGGCAGTGAAATTTCGTGTTTTTCTTCAGATGTTTGGGCTCAACTGGAGCACAACCATCAGTTCATACCCTCTTTTTCTTGTGCAGGCGTTAAAGTTGTTGGGGCTTTTAAAACCAAACACAAACGTGTAGAAAAACAAGTTTCTATGTCTTTTTCCATCGAGAAAGAGAAGTTTACACATGAATTTTTAATTATTAATGAATTAAATTACCCTGTTATATTGGGTATAGATTTTTTGCGTTTAGTAAAAGCAAAAATTGATTTAGGAAAAAATTGCCTAATATTTTTTTTAAAAGATAAAAAATTAGGAGATATTATCATCAAACTGCAAGTTGAATCCAATGAGTGTTCTAACCTGCAAAGTCGTTTCTTGTTGTTTAACGATACGCTGTACATTAGGCACTCCAATGATGAACCTTATCGGCTTTGTGTGCCCAAGACAGTGACATCAGATTTTTGTGTGGCTTATCACGAAACCTTGGGGCACTATGGCGCTTTTAAAACTTGGTCAGCCTTAAAACACGAGGTTTGGTGGTCTAATATGTACCCTGAAATTGAAAGAGTTATTCGTAGCTGTGATATTTGTCAAAAAAGTAAGACTGTTTCCTTACCAAAGCCGGATATCCATCCCATTATTCCAAATTCCAAGGGGGATTTAGTGGCCTTGGATCTTTATGGACCGTTAATTCGTAGCCGTGGTGGAGCTACCTATTTGCTTGTCGTTCTAGACCTTTACACCAAATATACTGCTCTTTATCCCCTTAAACGAGCTACTACCCGAGCAGTTTTGAGTAGACTGACTCTTGACTATTTTCCTAACATGGGAAAACCATTGAGAATTCTTAGTGATCATGGTACACAATTTACGGCCAAGTCCTGGAGATCCACCTTAGAGTCTTTGGGAGTTCAAGTTATTTTTTCTTCCATCCGGCATCCCCAGGCCAACCCTTCTGAGAGGGTTATGAGAGAATTGGGTCGTTTGTTCCGGGTGTTTTGTAATGAAAAACACTCCAGGTGGGCATTCGAGGTTAATAAATTCGTTTTCTTCCTTAATAATGTGGTGCATGAGTCCACCGGTTTCACACCCACTGAATTGCATCATGGTACCTCACCGCCAAAATTGTTACCCGAGGATTTTTTGACACCAGGTACCGAACTTTTATCCACCGATGTAAAGTTAGTTCTAGCCAAGGAAACTTTGGTTAGTAAGGCCGCTCGACGGGCGGTATTATACCCTAGTAGGCCCTACCCTGCATTCGTCGAGGGTGATTGGGTACTTTTACGTTCCAACTACATATCTTCTAAACTGAAGTCAGAAACAAAAAAATTTCTTCTTCTGTTTGAAGGTCCGTATTTAATTAAAAAGAAAATTAGTTTTTCTACTTTTGTTTTGTCTTCTACAGACGGTAAAAAGGAACGAGGTTCTTTTCATGCCAGTTTATTAAGACCGTATTTTAAGAGAGAAGGTTAATGTTTGTTTTTAGGTTTCACTGGAGCTTTGAGCTTTCATATTAAACCTAAAAAGGGGGGCAGTTGAGGCAGAATTTCCCTAATTCTTACCTTTGGTTTGGCTTTTCTTGTTTTATAAGTCTGGACAATGTTTGTTGTCATTTTTCTTGCAAATATACCGTGGACTTATTGTGTTTTCTACCTTTTTAGAATTGCCGTCAAGTTATGTTATAGTAAACAGGAATCTACTATCTACTTTCGGTTTACTTTACAGTTTTCCTCGTTTCGTTTAAAGGGTAGGATTTCTTTTTATTGTTTCTCAAGGTTTAACTACTCTCTTCTAGGGGGCGTTGTTGCGGATAGCTGAAATTACACCGAGTTTGTAGGTTACCTTCCTGGTTGGTTTTGCGCTTGGAAGAATAGACACCAGAGGGACCTATGAGTACTAGTTTTGAATAATTACAGTGTAGCGCGCGTTTTATCTCACCTTATCCTGTACTTTTTTTGCGACCTTTTTTGCGCTATTGTTCACGGCGAGTACTACGTTGGTACCTACCAAAATCGACAAATTCCTTTCCTTCTTGAACCTGTGGCAAAGCTAGTAGCTGTTCGGCTTTGAGAACTCATTTAATTATTTTACCCTAATTAAAAGTTTCACGCTAAGTACCAGATAGGTGAATTTCCTTATTATATCTAATTCTCAAATAAAATGTTGCAGTTCATAATATTGAGGTATTTTATTGATTTTTAAATTTCTCTGTAATTAAGTTGATATTAAAAATGCTTACTCTTTATTATGCTTAGACAAATAATTACCTATCTGGAACTTACCTTATTTTTATATGTATTTTCAGATTTACCAAAAAGATAAAAGAAGCAAGAAAGCCTGTCTCCAATTAAAAGTAAATTTACTGGCATGCTCTGAGTTTTATTGGTCTAAACCCACAAATAAAAATATACCCTGAGAAAAAACCGTCACATCTTGGCACCCAATCAAGAGGCCAGAAAATTTGAGATGCCAAATTTACAACATTCGCCAGAGACAGAAAATAATCCATCTTCGGGTGTAGGAACACCTAGGTTCACCAGAAGTGGTAGAAACATCCGTCTTCCTTCCTACTTAGACCAGTTTGATATGTCAAACTCTAGAAGGCCGCCATCTTCAGAGCCTCGCCTTCTGCCTGGAAGAAGCAGATGGTCTCTGGATCCACCAACTGAAAATATACCGAATATCAATATTCAAGGTAGGATCCAACCAAATTTAAATCGAACTAACCCAACTTTTCGTATGGAGCCCTTCACAGCGGGCTTCAATCATTCTGGGCCGATCAGCGCAGCTGGACAGTCTGCCCAGAACGTGCCGCCACCCCCATCATCGTCTATGGAGGTTCCACCCCCTCAACAGCATATGTTTTTTGCTCCTGCTAATCCGTTAAATGTTCAGAACGAAGATATATTAAGAATAGTAACACAAGTGGTAGCTACAATGCAAAATTTAAATCTAAATAATAATTGTAACAATAATTTACCTCAATCTCAGTTAAATAACATAAATATTCCATTCGATATTAAACAGCTGCCAGTTTTCGAAAATAATGGTTCGTTGCACCCCATGGAATTTTTGAGTAGAATTGAAAGTAGTTTAGCAGTCAATCAATTGCCTTATCACGACATTTATAAGATCCTCATTAATTCTTTTAAGGGGCGCGCACGCCTATGGGCGGATGCCTTTTTACATACTTTCCAAAATTATATAAATTTTAAACAAAATTTTTGTGAGCATTTTTGGGGGGCAACAAAGCAGTTGCAAGTTAGGTTACAATTAGATTCTGGTAGGTACAGAGAAGAAGGTGACTCCCTAGTGAACCATTTTAATTATTTTGTAAGCCTAGCTAAATTTTTAGACCCACCATATCCTATTGAATTATTGATTTCCACTATAGCTCGTCATTTTTCGCCCAGTATTTCTGTATTATTGGTGGGAGCTAATACTTTAGAAGAAGCCCTAAGGAGGCTACGACAGGCCAAGTACTATTTTAGGGGTCATGATGACGTAGTCACACCGGTTACGATACCTTCCAAAAATTATTCTACTCAGCCTAAAAAATATTTTAACGATAAGAACAATAAAAAACACACTTTTAATCTGGAAGTGTCAGAAACCGTAGACGAGTCGGAAAACTGTTAATTTTCTCGGAAAATCAAGGTCCTATCCGGGAAAATCTAATAAAAAGGACCGTACTAGAAACTTTTTCTGATGAAAAAATTGACCACGATAATGTTTTGAAAGCTAGTGAGAACTTTAAATCGCCTATCATTACAGTAAATTTTTTTAATTTTAATTTCCCTGCTTTGGTTGACACTGGCAGTGAAATTTCGTGTTTTTCTTCAGATGTTTGGGCTCAACTGGAGCACAACCATCAGTTCATACCCTCTTTTTCTTGTGCAGGCGTTAAAGTTGTTGGGGCTTTTAAAACCAAACACAAACGTGTAGAAAAACAAGTTTCTATGTCTTTTTCCATCGAGAAAGAGAAGTTTACACATGAATTTTTAATTATTAATGAATTAAATTACCCTGTTATATTGGGTATAGATTTTTTGCGTTTAGTAAAAGCAAAAATTGATTTAGGAAAAAATTGCCTAATATTTTTTTTAAAAGAATAAAAATTAGGAGATATTATCATCAAACTGCAAGTTGAATCCAATGAGTGTTCTAACCTGCAAAGTCGTTTCTTGTTGTTTAACGATACGCTGTACATTAGGCACTCCGATGATGAACCTTATCGGCTTTGTGTGCCCAAGACAGTGACATCAGATTTTTGTGTGGCTTATCACGAAACCTTGGGGCACTATGGCGCTTTTAAAACTTGGTCAGCCTTAAAACACGAGGTTTGGTGGTCTAATATGTACCCTGAAATTGAAAGAGTTATTCGTAGCTGTGATATTTGTCAAAAAAGTAAGACTGTTTCCTTACCAAAGCCGGATATCCATCCCATTATTCCAAATTCAAAGGGGGATTTAGTGGCCTTGGATCTTTATGGACCGTTAATTCGTAGCCGTGGTGGAGCTACCTATTTGCTTGTCGTTCTAGACCTTTACACCAAATATACTGCTCTTTATCCCCTTAAACGAGCTACTACCCGAGCAGTTTTGAGTAGACTGACTCTTGACTAATTTCCTAACATGGGAAAACCATTGAGAATTCTTAGTGATCATGGTACACAATTTACGGCCAAGTCCTGGAGATCCACCTTAGAGTCTTTGGGAGTTCAAGTTATTTTTTCTTCCATCCGGCATCCCCAGGCCAACCCTTCTGAGAGGGTTATGAGAGAATTGGGTCGTTTGTTCCGGGTGTTTTGTAATGAAAAACACTCCAGGTGGGCATTCGAGGTTAATAAATTCGTTTTCTTCCTTAATAATGTGGTGCATGAGTCCACCGGTTTCACACCCACTGAATTGCATCATGGTACCTCACCGCCAAAATTGTTACCCGAGGATTTTTTGACACCAGGTACCGAACTTTTATCCACCGATGTAAAGTTAGTTCTAGCCAAGGAAACTTTGGTTAGTAAGGCCGCTCGACGGGCGGTATTATACCCTAGTAGGCCCTACCCTGCATTCGTCGAGGGTGATTGGGTACTTTTACGTTCCAACTACATATCTTCTAAACTGAAGTCAGAAACAAAAAAATTTCTTCTTCTGTTTGAAGGTCCGTATTTAATTAAAAAGAAAATTAGTTTTTCTACTTTTGTTTTGTCTTCTACAGACGGTAAAAAGGAACGAGGTTCTTTTCATGCCAGTTTATTAAGACCGTATTTTAAGAGAGAAGGTTAATGTTTGTTTTTAGGTTTCACTGGAGCTTTGAGCTTTCATATTAAACCTAAAAAGGGGGGCAGTTGAGGCAGAATTTCCCTAATTCTTACCTTTGGTTTGGCTTTTCTTGTTTTATAAGTCTGGACAATGTTTGTTGTCATTTTTCTTGCAAATATACCGTGGACTTATTGTGTTTTCTACCTTTTTAGAATTGCCGTCAAGTTATGTTATAGTAAACAGGAATCTACTATCTACTTTCGGTTTACTTTACAGTTTTCCTCGTTTCGTTTAAAGGGTAGGATTTCTTTTTATTGTTTCTCAAGGTTTAACTACTCTCTTCTAGGGGGCGTTGTTGCGGATAGCTGAAATTACACCGAGTTTGTAGGTTACCTTCCTGGTTGGTTTTGCGCTTGGAAGAATAGACACCAGAGGGACCTATGAGTACTAGTTTTGAATAATTACAGTGTAGCGCGCGTTTTATCTCACCTTATCCTGTACTTTTTTTGCGACCTTTTTTGCGCTATTGTTCACGGCGAGTACTACGTTGGTACCTACCAAAATCGACAAATTCCTTTCCTTCTTGAACCTGTGGCAAAGCTAGTAGCTGTTCGGCTTTGAGAACTCATTTAATTATTTTACCCTAATTAAAAGTTTCACGCTAAGTACCAGGTAGGTGAATTTCCTTATTATATCTAATTCTCAAATAAAATGTTGCAGTTCATAATATTGAGGTATTTTATTGAGTTTTAAATTTCTCTGTAATTAAGTTGATATTAAAAATGCTTACTCTTTATTATGCTTAGACAAATAATTACCTATCTGGAACTTACCTTATTTTTATATGTATTTTCAGATTTACCAAAAAGATAAAAGAAGCAAGAAAGCCTGTCTCCAATTAAAAGTAAATTTACTGGCATGCTCTGAGTTTTATTGGTCTAAACCCACAAATAAAAATATACCCTGAGAAA
Source organism: Polydrusus pterygomalis (assembly GCA_963969555.1). NCBI lineage: Eukaryota > Metazoa > Arthropoda > Insecta > Coleoptera > Curculionidae > Polydrusus > Polydrusus pterygomalis. Next base: position 129,185,509 of record OZ018376.1, read on the forward strand.
AAACCGTCACATCTTGGCACCCAATCAAGAGGCCAGAAAATTTGAGATGCCAAATTTACAACATTCGCCAGAGACAGAAAATAATCCATCTTCGGGTGTAGGAACACCTAGGTTCACCAGAAGTGGTAGAAACATCCGTCTTCCTTCCTACTTGGACCAGTTTGATATGTCAAACTCTAGAAGGCCGCCATCTTCAGAGCCTCGCCTTCTGCCTGGAAGAAGCAGATGGTCTCTGGATCCACCAACTGAAAATATACCGAATATCAATATTCAAGGTAGGATCCGACCAAATTTAAATCGAACTAACCCAACTTTTCGTATGGAGCCCTTCACAGCGGGCTTCAATCATTCTGGGCCAATCAGCGCAGCTGGACAGTCTGCCCAGAACGTGCCGCCACCCCCATCATCGTCTATGGAGGTTCCACCCCCTCAACAGCATATGTTTTTTGCTCCTGCTAATCCGTTAAATGTTCAGAACGAAGATATATTAAGAATAGTAACACAAGTGGTAGCTACAATGCAAAATTTAAATCTAAATAATAATTGTAACAATAATTTACCTCAATCTCAGTTAAATAACATAAATATTCCATTCGATATTAAACAGCTGCCAGTTTTCGAAAATAATGGTTCGTTGCACCCCATGGAATTTTTGAGTAGAATTGAAAGTAGTTTAGCAGTCAATCAATTGCCTTATCACGACATTTATAAGATCCTCATTAATTCTTTTAAGGGGCGCGCACGCCTATGGGCGGATGCCTTTTTACATACTTTCCAAAATTATATAAATTTTAAACAAAATTTTTGTGAGCATTTTTGGGGGGCAACAAAGCAGTTGCAAGTTAGGTTACAATTAGATTCTGGTAGGTACAGAGAAGGTGACTCCCTAGTGGACCATTTTAATTATTTTGTAAGCCTAGCTAAATTTTTAGACCCACCATATCCTATTGAATTATTGATTTCCACTGTAGCTCGTCATTTTTCGCCCAGTATTTCTGTATTATTGGTGGGAGCTAATACTTTAGAAGAAGCCCTAAGGAGGCTACGACAGGCCAAGTACTATTTTAGGGGTCATGATGACGTAGTCACACCGGTTACGATACCTTCCAAAAATTATTCTACTCAGCCTAAAAAATATTTTAACGATAAGAACAATAAAAAACACACTTTTAATCTGGAAGTGTCAGAAACCGTAGACGAGTCGGAAAACTGTTAATTTTCTCGGAAAATCAAGGTCCTATCCGGGAAAATCTAATAAAAAGGACCGTACTAGAAACTTTTTCTGATGAAAAAATTGACCACGATAATGTTTTGAAAGCTAGTGAGAACTTTAAATCGCCTATCATTACAGTAAATTTTTTTAATTTTAATTTCCCTGCTTTGGTTGACACTGGCAGTGAAATTTCGTGTTTTTCTTCAGATGTTTGGGCTCAACTGGAGCACAACCATCAGTTCATACCCTCTTTTTCTTGTGCAGGCGTTAAAGTTGTTGGGGCTTTTAAAACCAAACACAAACGTGTAGAAAAACAAGTTTCTATGTCTTTTTCCATCGAGAAAGAGAAGTTTACACATGAATTTTTAATTATTAATGAATTAAATTACCCTGTTATATTGGGTATAGATTTTTTGCGTTTAGTAAAAGCAAAAATTGATTTAGGAAAAAATTGCCTAATATTTTTTTTAAAAGATAAAAAATTAGGAGATATTATCATCAAACTGCAAGTTGAATCCAATGAGTGTTCTAACCTGCAAAGTCGTTTCTTGTTGTTTAACGATACGCTGTACATTAGGCACTCCGATGATGAACCTTATCGGCTTTGTGTGCCCAAGACAGTGACATCAGATTTTTGTGTGGCTTATCACGAAACCTTGGGGCACTATGGCGCTTTTAAAACTTGGTCAGCCTTAAAACACGAGGTTTGGTGGTCTAATATGTACCCTGAAATTGAAAGAGTTATTCGTAGCTGTGATATTTGTCAAAAAAGTAAGACTGTTTCCTTACCAAAGCCGGATATCCATCCCATTATTCCAAATTCCAAGGGGGATTTAGTGGCCTTGGATCTTTATGGACCGTTAATTCGTAGCCGTGGTGGAGCTACCTATTTGCTTGTCGTTCTAGACCTTTACACCAAATATACTGCTCTTTATCCCCTTAAACGAGCTACTACCCGAGCAGTTTTGAGTAGACTGACTCTTGACTATTTTCCTAACATGGGAAAACCATTGAGAATTCTTAGTGATCATGGTACACAATTTACGGCCAAGTCCTGGAGATCCACCTTAGAGTCTTTGGGAGTTCAAGTTATTTTTTCTTCCATCCGGCATCCCCAGGCCAACCCTTCTGAGAGGGTTATGAGAGAATTGGGTCGTTTGTTCCGGGTGTTTTGTAATGAAAAACACTCCAGGTGGGCATTCGAGGTTAATAAATTCGTTTTCTTCCTTAATAATGTGGTGCATGAGTCCAGCGGTTTCACACCCACTGAATTGCATCATGGTACCTCACCGCCAAAATTGTTACCCGAGGATTTTTTGACACCAGGTACCGAACTTTTATCCACCGATGTAAAGTTAGTTCTAGCCAAGGAAACTTTGGTTAGTAAGGCCGCTCGACGGGCGGTATTATACCCTAGTAGGCCCTACCCTGCATTCGTCGAGGGTGATTGGGTACTTTTACGTTCCAACTACATATCTTCTAAACTGAAGTCAGAAACAAAAAAATTTCTTCTTCTGTTTGAAGGTCCGTATTTAATTAAAAAGAAAATTAGTTTTTCTACTTTTGTTTTGTCTTCTACAGACGGTAAAAAGGAACGAGGTTCTTTTCATGCCAGTTTATTAAGACCGTATTTTAAGAGAGAAGGTTAATGTTTGTTTTTAGGTTTCACTGGAGCTTTGAGCTTTCATATTAAACCTAAAAAGGGGGGCAGTTGAGGCAGAATTTCCCTAATTCTTACCTTTGGTTTGGCTTTTCTTGTTTTATAAGTCTGGACAATGTTTGTTGTCATTTTTCTTGCAAATATACCGTGGACTTATTGTGTTTTCTACCTTTTTAGAATTGCCGTCAAGTTATGTTATAGTAAACAGGAATCTACTATCTACTTTCGGTTTACTTTACAGTTTTCCTCGTTTCGTTTAAAGGGTAGGATTTCTTTTTATTGTTTCTCAAGGTTTAACTACTCTCTTCTAGGGGGCGTTGTTGCGGATAGCTGAAATTACACCGAGTTTGTAGGTTACCTTCCTGGTTGGTTGTGCGCTTGGAAGAATAGACACCAGAGGGACCTATGAGTACTAGTTTTGAATAATTAGTGTAGCGCGCGTTTTATCTCACCTTATCCTGTACTTTTTTTGCGACCTTTTTTGCGCTATTGTTCACGGCGAGTACTACGTTGGTACCTACCAAAATCGACAAATTCCTTTCCTTCTTGAACCTGTGGCAAAGCTAGTAGCTGTTCGGCTTTGAGAACTCATTTAATTATTTTACCCTAATTAAAAGTTTCACGCTAAGTACCAGGTAGGTGAATTTCCTTATTATATCTAATTCTCAAATAAAATGTTGCAGTTCATAATATTGAGGTATTTTATTGAGTTTTAAATTTCTCTGTAATTAAGTTGATATTAAAAATGCTTACTCTTTATTATGCTTAGACAAATAATTACCTATCTGGAACTTACCTTATTTTTATATGTATTTTCAGATTTACCAAAAAGATAAAAGAAGCAAGAAAGCCTGTCTCCAATTAAAAGTAAATTTACTGGCATGCTCTGAGTTTTATTGGTCTAAACCCACAAATAAAAATATACCCTGAGAAAAAACCGTCACATCTTGGCACCCAATCAAGAGGCCAGAAAATTTGAGATGCCAAATTTACAACATTCGCCAGAGACAGAAAATAATCCATCTTCGGGTGTAGGAACACCTAGGTTCACCAGAAGTGGTAGAAACATCCGTCTTCCTTCCTACTTAGACCAGTTTGATATGTCAAACTCTAGAAGGCCGCCATCTTCAGAGCCTCGCCTTCTGCCTGGAAGAAGCAGATGGTCTCTGGATCCACCAACTGAAAATATACCGAATATCAATATTCAAGGTAGGATCCGACCAAATTTAAATCGAACTAACCCAACTTTTCGTATGGAGCCCTTCACAGCGGGCTTCAATCATTCTGGGCCGATCAGCGCAGCTGGACAGTCTGCCCAGAACGTGCCGCCACCCCCATCATCGTCTATGGAGGTTCCACCCCCTCAACAGCATATGTTTTTTGCTCCTGCTAATCCGTTAAATGTTCAGAACGAAGATATATTAAGAATAGTAACACAAGTGGTAGCTACAATGCAAAATTTAAATCTAAATAATAATTGTAACAATAATTTACCTCAATCTCAGTTAAATAACATAAATATTCCATTCGATATTAAACAGCTGCCAGTTTTCGAAAATAATGGTTCGTTGCACCCCATGGAATTTTTGAGTAGAATTGAAAGTAGTTTAGCAGTCAATCAATTGCCTTATCACGACATTTATAAGATCCTCATTAATTCTTTTAAGGGGCGCGCACGCCTATGGGCGGATGCCTTTTTACATACTTTCCAAAATTATATAAATTTTAAACAAAATTTTTGTGAGCATTTTTGGGGGGCAACAAAGCAGTTGCAAGTTAGGTTACAATTAGATTCTGGTAGGTACAGAGAAGAAGGTGACTCCCTAGTGGACCATTTTAATTATTTTGTAAGCCTAGCTAAATTTTTAGACCCACCATATCCTATTGAATTATTGATTTCCACTATAGCTCGTCATTTTTCGCCCAGTATTTCTGTATTATTGGTGGGAGCTAATACTTTAGAAGAAGCCCTAAGGAGGCTACGACAGGCCAAGTACTATTTTAGGGGTCATGATGACGTAGTCACACCGGTTACGATACCTTCCAAAAATTATTCTACTCAGCCTAAAAAATATTTTAACGATAAGAACAATAAAAAACACACTTTTAATCTGGAAGTGTCAGAAACCGTAGACGAGTCGGAAAACTGTTAATTTTCTCGGAAAATCAAGGTCCTATCCGGGAAAATCTAATAAAAAGGACCGTACTAGAAACTTTTTCTGATGAAAAAATTGACCACGATAATGTTTTGAAAGCTAGTGAGAACTTTAAATCGCCTATCATTACAGTAAATTTTTTTAATTTTAATTTCCCTGCTTTGGTTGACACTGGCAGTGAAATTTCGTGTTTTTCTTCAGATGTTTGGGCTCAACTGGAGCACAACCATCAGTTCATACCCTCTTTTTCTTGTGCAGGCGTTAAAGTTGTTGGGGCTTTTAAAACCAAACACAAACGTGTAGAAAAACAAGTTTCTATGTCTTTTTCCATCGAGAAAGAGAAGTTTACACATGAATTTTTAATTATTAATGAATTAAATTACCCTGTTATATTGGGTATAGATTTTTTGCGTTTAGTAAAAGCAAAAATTGATTTAGGAAAAAATTGCCTAATATTTTTTTTAAAAGATAAAAAATTAGGAGATATTATCATCAAACTGCAAGTTGAATCCAATGAGTGTTCTAACCTGCAAAGTCGTTTCTTGTTGTTTAACGATACGCTGTACACTAGGCACTCCGATGATGAACCTTATCGGCTTTGTGTGCCCAAGACAGTGACATCAGATTTTTGTGTGGCTTATCACGAAACCTTGGGGCACTATGGCGCTTTTAAAACTTGGTCAGCCTTAAAACACGAGGTTTGGTGGTCTAATATGTACCCTGAAATTGAAAGAGTTATTCGTAGCTGTGATATTTGTCAAAAAAGTAAGACTGTTTCCTTACCAAAGCCGGATATCCATCCCATTATTCCAAATTCCAAGGGGGATTTAGTGGCCTTGGATCTTTATGGACCGTTAATTCGTAGCCGTGGTGGAGCTACCTATTTGCTTGTCGTTCTAGACCTTTACACCAAATATACTGCTCTTTATCCCCTTAAACGAGCTACTACCCGAGCAGTTTTGAGTAGACTGACTCTTGACTATTTTCCTAACATGGGAAAACCATTGAGAATTCTTAGTGATCATGGTACACAATTTACGGCCAAGTCCTGGAGATCCACCTTAGAGTCTTTGGGAGTTCAAGTTATTTTTTCTTCCGTCCGGCATCCCCAGGCCAACCCTTCTGAGAGGGTTATGAGAGAATTGGGTCGTTTGTTCCGGGTGTTTTGTAATGAAAAACACTCCAGGTGGGCATTCGAGGTTAATAAATTCGTTTTCTTCCTTAATAATGTGGTGCATGAGTCCACCGGTTTCACACCCACTGAATTGCATCATGGTACCTCACCGCCAAAATTGTTACCCGAGGATTTTTTGACACCAGGTACCGAACTTTTATCCACCGATGTAAAGTTAGTTCTAGCCAAGGAAACTTTGGTTAGTAAGGCCGCTCGACGGGCGGTATTATACCCTAGTAGGCCCTACCCTGCATTCGTCGAGGGTGATTGGGTACTTTTACGTTCCAACTACATATCTTCTAAACTGAAGTCAGAAACAAAAAAATTTCTTCTTCTGTTTGAAGGTCCGTATTTAATTAAAAAGAAAATTAGTTTTTCTACTTTTGTTTTGTCTTCTACAGACGGTAAAAAGGAACGAGGTTCTTTTCATGCCAGTTTATTAAGACCGTATTTTAAGAGAGAAGGTTAATGTTTGTTTTTAGGTTTCACTGGAGCTTTGAGCTTTCATATTAAACCTAAAAAGGGGGGCAGTTGAGGCAGAATTTCCCTAATTCTTACCTTTGGTTTGGCTTTTCTTGTTTTATAAGTCTGGACAATGTTTGTTGTCATTTTTCTTGCAAATATACCGTGGACTTATTGTGTTTTCTACCTTTTTAGAATTGCCGTCAAGTTATGTTATAGTAAACAGGAATCTACTATCTACTTTCGGTTTACTTTACAGTTTTCCTCGTTTCGTTTAAAGGGTAGGATTTCTTTTTATTGTTTCTCAAGGTTTAACTACTCTCTTCTAGGGGGCGTTGTTGCGGATAGCTGAAATTACACCGAGTTTGTAGGTTACCTTCCTGGTTGGTTGTGCGCTTGGAAGAATAGACACCAGAGGGACCTATGAGTACTAGTTTTGAATAATTACAGTGTAGCGCGCGTTTTATCTCACCTTATCCTGTACTTTTTTTGCGACCTTTTTTGCGCTATTGTTCACGGCGAGTACTACGTTGGTACCTACCAAAATCGACAAATTCCTTTCCTTCTTGAACCTGTGGCAAAGCTAGTAGCTGTTCGGCTTTGAGAACTCATTTAATTATTTTACCCTAATTAAAAGTTTCACGCTAAGTACCAGGTAGGTGAATTTCCTTATTATATCTAATTCTCAAATAAAATGTTGCAGTTCATAATATTGAGGTATTTTATTGAGTTTTAAATTTCTCTGTAATTAAGTTGATATTAAAAATGCTTACTCTTTATTATGCTTAGACAAATAATTACCTATCTGGAACTTACCTTATTTTTATATGTATTTTCAGATTTACCAAAAAGATAAAAGAAGCAAGAAAGCCTGTCTCCAATTAAAAGTAAATTTACTGGCATGCTCTGAGTTTTATTGGTCTAAACCCACAAATAAAAATATACCCTGAGAAAAAACCGTCACAAGTATAAGATCTTTGTCGAAACCGCATTCACATAGCGAGCCACAACCTTCAAACCAAAACCGATCCTACCTAGTTTTAAACACAAACTATCAATATGCTGGTCCCATGACAGAAATTTATCTATTACAAGACCTAAGAATTTCGTTTTATGTTCCAGCGTGTAATTATTATTTATTATATTAAATGTTCGGGCTTCATGAGCTGGCTGTTTTTTCTTCTAAATAAAATTAAATTTGTTTTGCTGTCATTAATTATCATTTTGTTACAAGTAAACCACTCACTTGTTTTTTGTAATGCATATTCCGAATTCACTAAAATATTCTGAATTGTTGATCCTGGAACCAGCAGATTGGTATCATCTGCATAATTGGTAATGAGAAAATTATTTTCTAGAGAACTTAAATCGTTCAAGTAAATTACAAATAAAATAGGACCTAGAATACTACCTTGTGCTATACCCAGTTTACTTACTTTAATGTTGGATTTTATATTATTAACAACAACTCTTTGCGGTCTGTCTGAGAGGTAGGACTGTAACCACGCAAGCGCATTTCCTCTGATACCGTACTTACTTAACTTAAATAAAACAAAAGGTCGTGATTTACACAATCGTATGCTTTACTTAAATCTAAAAATAACCCCAGTGATAAGTCTTTATTTTCTAAGTGCTGTAAAATGGCTGTAGTGAATTGAAATATTGCTGTTGTGGTCGACCTACCGCTCAGGTAGCCATGCTGCCTAGTTGAAAAAATGTTACACTTATTAATAAATTCTGTAAGTCTAGAACACATGACCATTTCAAATATTTTGGAAAAGCTTGGAAGGAGACTATAATTGGTCTATAATTATTTAAATCATCTAAGGGTCCTTTATTTTTATACAAGGGTTTAATATTTGCGAGTTTCAGTTGGTCAGGAAAAATCCCAAACTTTAAAGAATTATTCAACATATGTTTTAAAATACACAACATTTTAGTAATGGACGATTTTACAATGCTCGTTGGAATTTCGTCCTCACCACTACTATATTTATTTTTTAATCTATTAGCTATGTCCAAAAGTTCCCTATTTGTTACTGGCTTTAAAAACATAGACTGATTATTTTCAACAATGTTACATTCAAAGGGTAATTTTTTTTGACTTTTTAATAACTCCGGTACAATATTAAGTAAATGATCATTAAAATTAGTAGTTAATTGTTGTATGTGATCTCCAGATTGATAAGCGCTGTTGTTTACTTTACCTTTTATTTCATTGCATATGTTCCACATGCATTTGATCTTATTGTCAGAGGCTTTAACTCTTTTTTCAAAGTTGTTATTTTTCTCTGATTTTAATAGATTATCATATTCTTTTTTTGTTTCATTATAAATTAACTTATAGTGGTTGCTATGTTTTGACAAAACCAGTAACGTATCTAGTCTACGTTTACAAGCCGCTATTTGTTCATTGTCGATAAATTTACATTTCTTATTTTTGTAAGTCATAACTAAGGGAAAGCATTGATTAAAGATGTTCTTATACTCATTAATAAATTTATTCCACTGCAAATTAACATCGTGTTCATCAACCCGACGAACATTTTCCCAATCCTGTTCCAGTAATAGTCGTAAAAACTCTTTCTTATTTTCTTCTGTAAAAAATCTTTTGTATATAAATTGTTTGTCCGATTTCTGGCCATGAATAAATGATATTTTTTGTGCAGTGTGATCTGAAATATGGTATTCTATCACTTTAGTATTAAATTTTTCCAGATTGGTAAAAATGTTGTCGAGGCAACTACTGCAAGTAGATGTTATTCGAGTGTTTTCATTGACAGTTCCTACTATATTATAAAAGTTCATTAAGGAAAATAGCGCATTTTTATTAGGATTGTCTATTAACATTTCAATATTAAAATCTCCCGTTATAAAAATTGTTGAGTCAGTATTAATAATCGATAACATTTCTTCTAACTTTTTAAAAAATACGTCTTTACTACCCAGTGGTGGTCTATAAATTGTTACAAAAGTAATAGTTAGCTTATTTATTGCGCACTGAATTGCTGCACATTCGAATTCCCCTTTAACAGATAAATTACCAATGTTTTTTTGCATAGTGAAATGTAGGCCATTTTTTACATAAATGGCACTCCCTCCATGTTGGCCTTGATCTCGACAAAAATAAGCAGCCAACTGAAACCCTTTAATTCCAATTTGCTGAAGTTGATCTTTAGTTTTCCAATGTTCTGTAATACCTAAAAAGTAGCACTCCGGATTATCTTTCAGAAGTTGCTCCAGTTTATCAACACTATTTCCAAGAGATTGAACATTTTGGTGAACTAACGAATACTTGATCCCACCTTCTACTTCCTGTCTAAAAAAGTGTCATCATTTGGTTTTTGTATACTATAGTTGGTGGTTTGCTTATATTTTTCCAGTTTTTTTATAAATGCTGGGCATCTTGGGTCCCTTGCAGAATGTACACGATCTTTTAAACTTATTCTTTTGCAGTTAGGACAGTCTAGTTGTCTGTTTTCATCACATTCCTTAGGTGCATGTTTTCCACCGCACTTGTGACAACATAGCTCCGTTTTGCAATGTTTTGCGAGATGACCAAAATAGCAACAATTGTAGCACATAACAATATTAAAGTGTTCCTTTATGTATACTTTGGTTAAATCAAAATTTATTTTCTCATTCTTTATGAACCACCGAAAAATATCTGGCTTCGTTTGAATTATCCAGTTCATATATTTCTGAAGTTTAAATAAAAAAATGGAATGCACTGGCAAATAATAAAGTAGGGTTGACATTTAAAACAATCCAATATGGCGTCTTATCTGTAAAATTTGTGAATCTATATAATTTTTGACATCAAATTTGGCTTCTTCGCAAAAAACCATTAGGGTGTACCTAATTGTTCTTTTTTTATTGTAATCAGTAGGAAAATCGCTAATCGGGTGAGACACTTAAAAAAATGTCCCTGTACATTATCTGAAAATGAAACCTTATTAATGTACTGGGTCGTCGACTGGGATGGGCATGCGCTCAACCCTCTGATTAGGTTTTCTTTTTTTATCGACGTACACTCCAGAACCGGCTCAGCGCATTTTTGTTGTTACGTTTCCTCTGTGATTTTCTTTCTATTATTTGCTATTAGGTATACCTTCCTTTTTCTTTTTTTAAACAGTTAAGTAAAAATATTTGCTTAACTTAGTTAAAGGAACGCTTCGCGAACAAATCGTATGAGAAATATAGATGGGCATACTTATTAACCGCGGCAAGGGAGGAGAACAAAACCTTTGCTGAGCTGAACTCAATTCTTAAAAGGAACGCTTAACTTAACCGTTGGCTTTGCTATTTAAAAGGAACTCGGTTATTGTTTTTCTGTACTTTTGTATTGTGCAGTTAAGTGAATTGTGTTTGTGCTATAAATAATGACTGGTACCGAAAACTTTATCAAATTATTGATCAAGAAATTGTGCTTGAAAATCTTGTTTTATACGTACGCATGTTTTTGGCAAATTGTTACAAACTTATATTTGATGTGAGGTTAGGTACGCGATAACATCAAAGATTGCTGTCTTTTGTTTTTTATTTTCGATTTAATAAGGTAAGTTTAATTGACTTATTTTTATCTTGCTTTTTGAACTAAAAACACGACGGCGAAACATTTTTAAACGAATTTCATAAACAACACATTAAAATTGATTTTCTAACCTCATAATCCGATTGTTGGCAGCCACTAAAAAACACCAAAAATCACAATCTTTTCCCCCAACTTGGAAAAAAAATTAGAACAAGTTCCAGTTTCACGATGATAAATTCTGGTAAATTTACAAGTGAGCTGTCTACGCGTCAAAAGAAACTGAAGGTCAACTTTTACAATTTCTTGATCTAGAAAACTTAAATTTTAAACCTAGGACCTGTCTATTTTCCCATTCGTTAAATGAGAATTTTGTAGTGCGCATGCCTATTCTTATATGGCTTTGTTTACATGGGTAAGTCCATAAATTTGCCATTTTCGTGATTATTCTTTGCTTATCTAAAGGTGCATGTCTATGTCGCATACCCCTGAAATTGCAATCTTAGTTCTTCCAAATTTTAAAAATTTTTATAAATAACACTTATTTAGCTGCCCATACACCAGCATTCTTTCCCGTCATTCTTTCCTTCCACATTCTTTCCTTTTAAGAAATTGAAAGGAAACAAAACTTTTTCTATACCTAAATGAAGCGTAAGGCCGTCATCTCGTGTGTGTGTGTGTACGTAATTTTCAATGGCACTGGAAAACTTCTAACAGGCCAGCCGGTTTTTGTAGGTTGACTACTTAATATTGTCATTCTTGTTTTTTTTTTTTTTTTCGTTGGTCTTGATTCATTTAATAACAATAATTTAACCTAATTAATAATCTTTAATAACAATCAGATTAAGTATATAAACATTCCTTTTTTTTTGTATTTTTATCTTTTTTTTTTATTTACATTATATAATATATTATGTATAATGTATATTTTTTTAATAATTCTTTTTTTTTATTCTTTTTTTTTTAATTACATATTTTTTTTTTTTTTGTTATCACTGGGACACTGGGTAGGATATTTAGTTTTCCGGTCGGCTGTCCCGGATGGATATACTAACAATAAGAGGCCGGAGTTTGGAGTAAGGGTAAACATGGGGTAACACAGGATTCTTATAGTTAGTGTCTCATTGGTCGAATGTAGGGTTGGTTAACCCACATTCAGACAAAGAGTAATTTTGATTTAGTATAATCCCAAGAAACACATAAATTTTAATTATAGTTTAATATACTTGTATTCAACAATATTTTGGTATTTTTTTGTTTATGGTGTACTAATAAAACGTTTCTTGTCAACGTCTATGTTTTAAACCGTGTAATACAGGTGGACGCATACCATTTTCTGAGGTTACATTATAAATATTGTGATTTTTTCTGGATATCTTACAACATTATTGTTTACTTTTGTTATTATAACTTGTTTACCAAATTATTATTATTCAAAGTCTTATGTGAAAAAAATTAAGTGTTTTTGTCGTATACGTTTTTCGTCTTTTACCCCAAAGTCAACAACTGTTATTAAACGGTAATGAAAATACGGGTAATGTCCATATTATTCGGAAGTAAAATATTCAAAGGTTGCTGTTTTTATAAAATTTGCCAAACTTTTTAGTGACTACAACAAAAGAAAAGGAAAAATCAATTATTGGTTTCGGAAGTTAAAATATTTTTATTGTTTTGTAGAACTATAATTTTAGTATTAATTAACGATAATATTCAATAAGTTGTTAAACCTCCAATAAACGTTCACAGTGTTCATATAAAATTACCAGCACCTGCGACGCTTGCAAGCGCCACGCAGCTATGTGCGTGATTTTCGAGAACTTGCCAGCCTACGTCACGTCTTGCGTCCGACGTTGCCAGGTCTGGGGAAAATCACCCTTGCAGACATTGTCGTCGACTGGAGGCCATCATTATTCACGCATATTCTCGAGAATTTTCTATAATGCCATATAAAAAAAGAACTTTATCAATACTTAATGAAGGTAGGACCTGCCATTTTTATTTATAATTATTTTTTTTTCTTTTAATACTTACTTTTTAAATTTTAATAAGTGCCTTAAGGTCGTTAAGTTTAATGACAAGATATATTTAGTTCCTCATGGCACGGTATAACTCTCACGGCACGGCTAAGATTGATGAAAATAAATTTGGGACTTTTGTATCCATCCGAAGAATTTAAGTGTTTAGATGTGACAACACTGCTTGAATTCGTTACGAAATAGCAGCGAGTAATGGCTAAACCCTTTTTTTTTCTGTGGTAATGGCGGACGTGACTGTGTTTTTATTGTTTCGAGTTTTGTTGAATTGCGTGAAATAATTCTCAATATAAGGTAAGAATATCTGTTTTTTAGTTTTGATCCCAATTTTTTTAAACATAATGCCCTGGTTAAATTTATGAACGAAGGAATTGTGGGCCATTTTGCTGGACAAATCGTTGAACAAATGATTAGGTTATTATTGAGGTTATTATATGGTTTTTATAGGGTCTAGGTATTTTTTAGTATAAAAGCCTTTAAAATTCTACGTTTGGTGGGTATATTTATCTCAATATGGATATCCGGTATTATAGGTACGACGATACTAACTAATTCTTATGTTTTTAGTTTAATAAACGTTTAATACACCTAAAATACCTACTGGTTATACCAACCACGCCATGTTGATAAAGGGAAAATAATAGTTGAATAAACGTTTAATATTTATTTTGTCTAATAAATAGCCATTTTTGCGTATAATATCAAAAAATGCTTACTTCCGAAACTGGCTGAAATTTAATTTAATTTTTAGTTCTGATTAAACTGGAAGTTGTTGTCGAATAGAAAATAAAAAATTAGTACAGGGACTTGCAAGTCGTTTTTCATATCAATTATATCTCTAAAACAGTACAACAGTGATAAATCCATATAAAGATATATAAACAATTCAGAATTATTATCCCACCATACTATCTTTTCCTTTCCCAAACCATACTTGGTTATTAATTAAAGCTGTTTTCAACGATTGAACCTTTTTTAGAGAACCCGTTTAGCCTCCATTGGAGGAACCACTGTAAGAGCTTGTGTAATGAATATGATGAAATATCTCATAACTAATAAATTGGGTATGGCATTTAATTGGGCCGGTAGTGCCCCGAAATCTGCTAATCAACATAAGAAATACCCATTCAAAGAAACAAATGCATACAAAGCAATTAATGGTAAGTCATAAATTATACTTTACTTCTATAATTAACATGAATCTAAATCAATTTGTCCCTTGTGAATTTGACAAAAATGATAGTGTATGATAACTTTTTTTAGCAGGCTGTGTTTTAGTCATTTTTTTTTTACAGAAGCTGTCAAGATAGCCTTTCAGGGCAAAGACCACGGAAAAGCACTTTTTGGGGAAACGACTGATACAGCAATAAATCAAGCGTGCCAAGATTGGCTTAAACAAGCGAAACATAGGTAGCAAAACAGTCAAGTAAAAAGTTAGCTGGGGCTACTATTACAGCACTTTACTGTACTTACCTAAAAATAAATGTTTTTTATACTTTTATATTTTACATTCATACGTTTTTTTACCTATATTAACCTCTATCCATTTTCATTAGCAATTTATTTGCATTTAAATTTTCATTGTATTTATTTACTGTGTATACAGTATAGGTCTACGGTAATATAGTAAATAGTGACCGGCATAATTTTGGTTCTATATGGAACACTTTTTTCTTATTGATTTGTCAGAAAATTTTATTCTTGATTAAAGTTTCTGCGTTTCCTTAAACTTAAAAAGCCCTCTTTAAATTGGAAAATTTGTGGTGCATACGAGGAGAATTTAATTTTTTAAAGGTTGTCTAAGAAAACGAACGGAAAATAAGAGTACTTTACTCTTAAGCAACTTTTAAAAAATTTAATCTCTCTCGTATACACTACAATTTTTTTCAATTTTAATGACGGCTTTTTTAGTTTAAGGGGACGCAGAAACTTTTAGCAAGAATAAAATTTTCTGGAATATCGATAAAAAAAAAGTTTTTCATTAGGACCAGAATTCTGCAGGTATATACTCTGTATATATTCTAAAATTGAGTGAGAACGATCAATAACCATTTTCAATTAATATTGAAAAAACGTATCACAAAGACGTTTCTAATTCTTACTTTTTATACTAATAATAGCCATTTTTCGTCAAATATTAATTAAAGTATTTCGTAAACGTTAATAACTGATGTTTGGTATACTATATTTAAGCGTCGAATGGATACCTGGCGTTTTCATTCCGTATCAAAGAGTATTAAACGTAAATTGTAAACGTTGATATCTTCCCTTTATACACTATATATAAACATTGACGAGGCGGACATTTTATCCTATATTAAAGGTTTATTAACAACCATAATTATACTTGCGGTATAAACGAAAATTAAACTTTTATTTAACCATTTTGTGTTTCTTGGGATGCTTATAAACTATATTAAATTTATTAACATCGGACAGTAGATTTGCTAGGTTTGTAGGGAATATAGTTTTTGAGTTATTTAGTTGTATGAAAAATTCTTCAATATTATTTGTATTTAATGAGCATTCAAAAAGAATATGTTGTGGATCGGCTATTTCATTACAGGAATTACAATAAGGATTATCTCTTAGTCCTATTTTAAATTTATAGCTAGGGCAGATGACGTGGTTTGACCGTAATCTCGTTATAGTTTGTATAGCCTTTTTATTAGTTGTATTTGAAAACCATGGTTTGCTACTTAATTTGGGCCTAATGTTACGGAAATAAGACCCCTTTGTCGCTAATTGGTATTGGGATTGCCAATCTTTATTCATCTTCTCTTTAATGGTCCGATAGAAATCTGTTTTTGGAGTTTTATAGTTCGTATCTACCTGTCCAGTGCTTGTTGCTTCCTTTGCTAGTTTGTCCACAATTTCGTTTTCGTTAATTCCAATATGTGATTTTATCCATATTAATTTAACTGTCTTAGCCTGGTTTATTATTTCGTAATTTAATTTTAGAATTTCGGCCATCAAATGATTGACTTCAGTAGCAGGGGAAGCTGATTTCAGTTTTTGTAAAGCGCTTAGGCAATCCGTAAATATTATGTAGTGTTGATTTTCATTTTCTATGCATATTTTATATGCCTCCTTAATTGCATTGAGTTCTGCGGAGAAATTAGACGAGTATTTGGGTAGTTTAATTTTGATTCTAATATTTTTGCTTGGGTAAAATACAGCGCTCCCTACTTTTTCATTTATTCTGGATCCGTCTGTGTATATTATTTCGTGGTTAGGCCATCTTTTATTTATTTCTAATTTAAAGGTGTTATTTCGGGAGCTCTCGGGTAAATTTCTATAATCTTCTATGAAGTCTGTATCCACATTATGGAAAAAATGTTCGTAATGATTTACAAAATTTGGTAGTTTCCTGTTGGTGTAAATTTCCTCGGAAAACTCTGATACGTAAATAAACCCTTCTACGCATAGGGGATTCTTTTTAATATTCCAGTATCTGTGGGTAAGACATAGTGTTGTGAGTTGGTTGATTTTCTTCAGTAAAGGGCTATCCTTAGAGTGTAGTTTAATAATAAATTTATTTGCCAGGTACCGCCTACGCAGTGCAAGAGGGGGTTCACAAGCCTCTGCTTCCAGAGCTACAATCGGTGTGCTTGGTAGCATTCCCATACATATTCTAAGACATTTGTTTTTGATCATTTCAATTTTTTGAAGATGTGTTCTGGCTGCTGTATCATAAAAAATGCTTCCATAATCTAGAATGGATTTTACTAGGCTTTTGTAAAAAAGGAGTCCTATATTTGGGTCCGCCCCCCAACTATGACCACAGAAGGTTTTTAAAATGTTAATAGCATTTTCAGTTCTTTTTAGAATGTAAAAAATATGTTCTTTCCAATTCAACTTTTGGTCCAGAAATATTCCCAAAAATTTTGTGGATGTTTTGTGAGGAAATCGGTATCCTGCGAGGTTTATGTAATCAGTTGGTGGTTTAAATCTCTTTCTGGTGAAAGTCACTATCACTGATTTGTTTTCGGATATTTCCAGTCCGTTTTTCCTTATCCAGTTTTGCATTTTTGATATGGCTTCTTCAAGAATTTCTTGACTTTTTTCTATGGAATTTGCCGACGTATATAAACATATATCGTCTGCAAACTGTAACACTTTTACGTTTTTGTCAAATATTGTGTCAAAGTCCGCAGCATAAATTAAGTACAGGATGGGACTTAATATACTTCCTTGAGGTAACCCTTGATAAGCTATTCTTGGTCCAAAAGATCTGTCTTGTATTTTTATATAAGTGTTTCTTTGGCTGTATAGGGCAATTATGTTGTTAACTATGTTCGTAGGTATTCCTAGGTTTTTCATTTTTCCTGATAGGATACCAAGGTTAACATTGTCATAGGCGCCTTTAATATCCAAAAATGCAGCAGAGATTGAATGGTTTTTTGTAAATGCTAGCTGTACGTCTGCGATAAAATTTGCTAAACTTTCTTGTGTGGAGAAGCCTCTTCGAAAACCGAATTGGGTCTTTGGTAGTTTGTCGTTTTTTTCCAGCCAATGTTCCAGCCTATTTTTAATGAGTCTTTCATAGGATTTTAATACACATGAAGCTAACGATATAGGTCTATAAGAATCCGCAGAGTTCGGTGGTTTTTGAGGTTTTAAAATGGGGATGATAGAGTAGTCTTTCCAGTCCTCTGGAATATTTGTTTTATTTGTCCAGATGTTATTAAATAAATTTAGTAATGTTAGTTTAGCATTTTTAGATAAATTTGAAAGCATTGAATAATGAATATTATCCAAACCTGGTGCTGAGTTATTGTTATTTTTAAGGGCTCTTTCTAGCTCTATCCTGGTAAATGGTTTGGTTAAATATGAGTGTCTTAACGTGCGTGGTGCGGGTCTTTCTGGTTTGGGCGTTCCTGCCCAACATGGAGCTATTTTCTGGTGAAAATTATCTATCCATTCACAGTTATTTAAGTCAATCGGTACTCTATTATTTTGCTTCCTATTTTTGTATCTATTGACCTTGTTCCATATCTCTTTTATGTTTGTGTTTCTGTTTAGAGATAAACAATAATTTCGCCAACTATTTGTCTTTTCTTTTTTTATAGTTAGCTTAGCTTGTGCATCTGATTTTCTGTAGTTTAGCAGGTTTTCTAGACTAGGCTTAGTCCTATAAGTTACATAATCTTCTTTTCTTTTATTTACAGCCGTTTGACATCGATCGTTCCACCATGGTTTAGATTTGGTGTGGTTGCCTTTTGAACTGGTTTTTGGTATATTGTGTGATATAACTACGTTCAAGTCGCTAATAAATTTTTCATAATTTTCTGATGATTGTTCACTTGAGATATTATTAGTTTCTTGTGAGTAGTTTATCCAGTTAGCTTTATTGGTGTTCCATTTTTTCCTGTTAAATATTATGTGCCTCTGAGGTGCAAAATTACAGTTCAAAATAATTGGTAGGTGGTCTGAACCACAAGGATCTAATAGTGTATCCCATTGACAACTGTTGGCTATGTCGGGGGTTGCTATCGTAATGTCTATCGCTGTGTCTTTTGTATTCAGTCTACCAATATACGTGGGTTTGCCGTTATTTAGAAAAATTAGGTTATCTCTATGTAATGCTTCAAGAAGGTTGTTTCCAGCGATATCATTACGATCACAACCCCAAGCCAGGTTATGGGCGTTGAAATCCCCTCCGAGAATAAATGGTTTTGGAACAGCGTTAAAAAACTGTTGCCATTGGTTTATTGATATTCTAGTATTAGGTCTAACGTATATAGAGACAATAGAGACAAATGTTAAGTTGTTAATTTTTAATTTTATACCTACTACATCAATTCCTACACCCACGGGTGGAAGATTAATCACACTGTAGACTAAATTAGATTTAATTAATATTGCTGAACCACCTTTTCCATCAGGTCGGTCGCAGCGTTCAGAGTTATAGCCTGAAAAATTAATATATTTTTGTGGTTTAAACCATGTTTCAGATAAAATTGCTAGTTCAATATTTTGTGAAGTTAACAATTGTTCTAAGTTACCCTTATTTGAAACAGCCGATCTGCAATTCCACTGTCCAATGATTAACCTATCCATTATTAGTAATTGAATCAAGTTCTAATTTTTTTTTTATAACTTCTAACAAATCTAATTTTTGAATATCAAAATTTTTTTTCTCCTTTAGGGAGCTAACCACAAACATGACAATATCAAGTATTTTATAGGTAAATACCTCTTCAACAGAGTTAGCCTGTATGCCAGACTTGTAAGTGGAGTCATTTAAGATTCCTCCCCTTTGGTTGGGAAGAGTAATAGTTTTAATTAATTGATTATGTTGCATTGTGGTCACGTCTGGACCTGTAGGACGGGGTCTTTTATTGTTTGTTTTATTAGTTAAGGTAAAAGATGTTACAGAAGGGGAAATGTTGGCTCTAGAGGTGCTAGGGGCCGGGTTATCAAAAATATTTAAAGTGGTTACAGGATGTTTATTTTGTGTTGTTTCTGGGGTATTATGGATCCTATTTTCTTTTTCGGTATGTAAATTTAAAACGTCAGCATACGACTTTTTAGGGACTTTTCCACTGGCGTCTCTGTAGGATAAATTTTCCAGTGCCATTGTTTCTTTAATCAGTTTTTGTCTTTTGAATTCTTGACAATTTTTAAAATCCGATGTCTGGTGAGAACCTTTACATCCGAAACATTTAACAAGTGTTTGTGAGTCAGTACAGTCTTTGGTCTTATGTGATTCTGTGCATTTTTCACATCGCGGAGCGCTTTTGCATTGTTTTGCCTGATGGCCATACCTACAGCAATTATAGCATAAAATTACTTTTTGTATATAAGTTTCTACTGGGTATCTTACATGACCTATACCTACATATTTGGGTAGCTGTTGTGTTTTAAACGTAACGATGATTGTACGTGAGGGAACTCGCTTATGTTGTCCGTTTTCATCGATTATGGGTTTTTTGTTTTGGTCTAGCTCTTTAAAAGTAATTCTTTGAACTTCTTTTACCGTAAATATGGAATGCATATCAAATGGTTTTATTTGGGTTTTTAAAAACTCTTCAGAGAATTATGTGTCAATCTTTTTGATGACTCCTGTACGCAATAAAATAAAACTTGGTAAATATGGGTTCAATTTATGATTGTCTCTTAAATATGTCGATTTAATTAATACATTTGCCGATTTATAATCTGTAAATATGACTCGAATTTTCTTTCTACCGATTGATTCTATTTCCTTAATTTTTCCATCAATTTCAGGGTGGCATGAATAAATTATCATATTTATTTTAATTGCGTTTAATTTACCTGCAAAATTAGGATCTAAAGGTTCAATGTATACCTGATAAGGAGCGACATTCCTTTCATTATAAAGAAATATTTCTTGTTTTTTTGTTTGCTTATCGCTGTTTTTTTCGGGGTTTAAATTTCTACTTGGGATTCCTGTATATTGATTGTTGGATAATGGGTTATTTAAATGTGTTTTTCTACTTACAGTCTCCTTAGCATCAAGATTAATTAATATATTTTCATTATTTTTTTTAACACCTGTTAATTGTAACATTCGGGAAATTTTATTATTTGCATCGCGCATTTCCTGGTCGTCAAATCCGGAAAACTCATTTCTGGTTCCTTTTGATTGTCTGGGTCAGGGGGGCGACCCCCCGGGTCAACGTTCATTTTAAACTACCGCACTTCCGCGCGGCTATTCGTCAATTTTTAGCTTACTCTTATCGGTCACCGTTAACAATTCGCACGCTTGATCGAGTTCGATACGACCTTCTCGGACGATAGCAATTCGGGCCGTCATCTCTTACTCCACTAACGATCGATAATATTAAAAGGAAAGAACGTGGAAGGAAAAACGTCGGGAATGAATGCTGGTGTATGCTAGGCTAATGTAACTCCACAGGAGAAATTCGTTTGATGAAAGAGGAGAAGACCTAGCTGGAAAAGGTATGATGTATGGTATATAAATAAAATTACTAAGAAATAGTCTTATAGTATGTTGTGGTACCTTTAACTACTACAAATCTAATTACAAAGTTTTTTTAATCGGTTTTGGAGCAACACTGACTCTCACTGGTGGGCAAAGGTCCAATAAAGTGGGATTGGAATCCAATCCCGATTTTCTTTTTCCAATGTCTGCTTCGGGAACATAAAGCGCAATGTTAATTTCTACGTTGCAGGCTTCAGACCATACCTGATGGGATATTAGGACCGAACTTAGCAGGCGGATGTTGTGGCCTATTTGTGATTCTAAAAAAATAAAGATCAATATTCCTATTCTCTGTCCCCCAATTGTGTTATACTCGTTGGTGGGATTGAGATCAAAGATTGTAGCGCGTTTGTAATTTTCACTTTTTGCAAAAACCAAAATTTTAAATATTTTGTAGATAAAAAAAAATTAGCTAGTATTTTGCTGTATCTACAGAAAACAGCCAGCCTAATGAGCTATATTTTGCTTCGACAACTACCCAATCAAAGTTGTTGTGAATCAAAATTAATGGCAATATGAATTCAGGAAGGGCTGTAAGTTTTCTATGTGTATAACAGAGATGGAGCAAATGACACAAATAACTAGTTCAGTTCTCATAAAAAGAGTAAAATAATAATTTGCATAAAATGTCCTTAAACTTAGTGAATAAATGTATATTTCTGACTAATTTACTCCCTTGTTTACGATTCATTTCACCCTAATAAATCAGACCAGATAGATAGTCAAGTAAATTAGAAATACAATAAAAATATCTACATACCTTTATTAGTTGTATCATAATATAAAGGTTTACAATGTTGGGGCCTGGGCAAAGTAACCTGTGTTCTTTGATCGGGATACTTAATTTTTAATCTTATTCTGCTCGGATCCATTAAATGTTTTAATTCAGCTTCAAATTGAACTGACATAATTAAACCGGCGGTGAATTTTAGTGATGTATCTGTTTGTCCTGATGGTTCTATTATTGTTGCTGAACTCATCCTTATCTAAAATGTAAAAAAATTGTTATAAGGAAACCTACATTTTATCACTCGTGACATACAAATTTAATTTTTTTATCTAAATTTTTTTTCATTTCCTCCATTTACCTTTGCAGACAAGAAAACATTGTTTTTTCTAACCACCTTAAAAAGTTTTCTATGAACCATAGACTGTTCTATAGGCTCAAAAACCATCGAATACCAAGTTTCATCAAAACTATACCATGAAATGATTTTCCTCATTATATTGGTTCAGTCATTTTAATTTTTTTCAAATTCTTAATTTAAAACTCCGAGACCCCTTAAACCAATTTAGGCCGAAATCATATGATAAACCTCCGTAAAATTCCATCTTGTGTCCTCCATATCAGGGTTGTTATGTTTAAAACATGTTTTAAACACGACCCGATGTTTTATTAGGTGTTTTAAACAGGAGTTTAAAACATGTTTAAAACATTTATTAAAATTTAAACACGACCTGATGTTTTATTAGGTGTTTTAAACAGGAGTTTAAAACATGTTTAAAACATTTATTAAAATATACTGTTTTTTCTTTTTTTCTCAATGTAGTAGATGTCAAATATCACTTTTTTTTGTCTCCTCATATCACCCAAAAAAATTGAAAAAAAAAACATAAAAATAATTGGAACATACATAAGGATATATTATTATTAACCTAAAGTTGAGCATTTAACATTTAACAGGACTAATACTAATAAATTAGCCACTGAAGGCCACGCTGTAAATTCGTAGTTTACATTCAAAATTATTTTATTTTTGCTTAAACTTTTGTCAGACAGTTAAATATAAAATTACCCATGAGATACAAGTCGTCAACGTTGAATTTATCTTTTTAAAACGTGTTTTAAACATGAGTATGTTTTGTTTAAAACATGTTTTTAATTGCCTAATAAAAAACATGTTTAAAACAAAAAAAACTGTTTTAAACAATAAAAAACACATGTTTTGTTTAAGTATAAAAAAAACATGTTTTTTTTCAACCCTGCTCCATATTGAATTTTTAAACAAACTTTTTACGCTTTGAGGAAAAAATAAGCAGTTATAATCTACAACCAAGTAATAACCCTCCTCGACTAAGTTGCGTTAAAATTAAACCCAGAAAACCAGGCTCAGGGTTTATTTTAGCGCACATTACTTATAAGGTTTTTATTAGAATATATTAGTTTGATGTATCTGTAAAGGGCAACCACTGCTGTTGATACTGTATGTAAATTAATAAATAAAAAAAATTGTATCACAAGATAATTCTATTCGCCATATTGGAGCCTCTATTTTAATTTTTTGAAAACTGATTTAAATTGAAAAAAGGGGCGAAACATTTATTAAAACATTTTGTTTATCAATAGGCAACTATCAGTTTCTAATATGAAAGCCATTTATGTAAAATTCTTATCCCTTTTATGTCCACTTTGTAGGGGTTAAATTTTCGTAAATGCACAAACTTTTTTTTGCAAGCAAAGAATTTGTCAACCAATTTTTGATGCTTTTTCTCTAGCGGTTGTATTCGAAAATATCCAGAACATCAAAACAAGTACCACCTTATTTTAATAGAGTAAGCTTAATACCAATTTTAAGACCTCTGCCAGTTTTAGTACCTGAGATACAGAAACTCCTATAAAAGTTTCAATTCCCGTTTTTATCTCCTAATGGGATAATTTACCAAAAATCCCTTTTTAGTGGGTGGTTGCGTTATAAAGAAAAGACATAGTCGAAATTTCATGATTTTAGGATTGGGGGTTTAGGCTATATTGTATTCCATGACAAAAAATAATATAAGGTATAAAAGCTTAAAATTAATAACAATCTAACACACTTTTATATTAGCAAAGTCAAAATAGGCTATTGTCACTTTAATAAACTTTGGTGCCAATAAATTGTTTTTCAAAGCCACCATCGATGTTTATTCATAATAATGACTGAATAGTTCTGTTGATAAAATGAGTTCTCTGAAAATAAGTCTTAATGCGTTAGAAATTGCGATAGGGTTGTAATTAGGAAAAATGTTTGATTTTAAATTCTGCATCTAATGACATAAAAATATACAGGGGTTCCAATTTAAAATAAGAAAAATAATTAGCTTAAAGTTTGACACTAAACTTTGGACACTCTGTACAACTCGTATTAAGTAAATATAGTTTGGTATCGCTCAATAGTATTTTTGATAGGCTTTCCAGAGAGGTGTCACAAATGGTGTAGTACCATTTAAGATTCTAAAATGGATGAGGGTAGTGCTTTAGAGGTGGGTGAGGGGTGGTCCGCAAAATATCCCATTTTTGTAGGAGTGATATTTTTGGTTTTTGATATATTGTTTAGTGTGGAAAATATAGCCATTGCAAGTTTTAAAAAAAGTCATCCTGTATAATAAAGATTAGCTGATTAAAATGTTTGGCGCTCATACTGCATGACAACGCTGCGCTTCCCACTAAAAAGTAGAGTGGCAAAGTTTATTAAGTATAATTGGTATATTAAGGGGCAATAATAATAATAACTTTTGGTAGAGTCAGTGATAGATAATTTAAACCCAAAGTATTAATCTTTAATTATTTACTTATTTATTATTACTTAATTATAAATAACCTTTGACCATTAATCCGTCACTGTTAAGTTTAAGGGTACATATACAGGGTGTTAATTAAGTACGTAGACAAACTTTAAGGGATAATTCCTTGTATAATTTTAAGATAAAAAGTTCATATAAACGTATATCCTAAAATGCTTGGTTTTCGATATACAGGGTGCTAAAGTTTTCATTTTTTTTTTGGTTTTCTGAATATTCCTTTGGAATCTTCAAGAATAATTAATTCAAATTTTGCACAAATAATAGATTTACCAGTATCTACGAACTAACATTATTAATATTTAAATTAATCTACAGGGTCCTCTTTTTTTGTGGTCATGACCCCTTTACGCCCGTCCAATTTACTTAATACGACGTCACTGTCTAATTTTAAGAACAAAATCTAATTTGTCATTTTATTCTCTAACATTTACCTATCTTGAAGTTTTTTACTATCTCTTACGGCTTAGAAGATATCTTGAGAAAAATAAAATAATGCATTGTTAATATTGGATAATTTGCAAATGGTAAGTTGGCAACGTCCTTAAGCCAAAAATAACAAAGTCGGCTTTGACAAACAATAAAAATTATAAAATCAACAATAAGGACAGTTTAGTTATCAAAACTTGTTACAAATTTTTATTTTTGCACTTTGTCAACTTAAGTAAGAGATTTTTCAGTTTTGTTTTTGTTAAAATGGTTGAATTTACAAACGCTGAAATGGCAGATATGCATTTTGTGTATGGAATGGCTAATGGTGGCGCTCGTGCAGCAAGACTAATGTATCAAGAAAGATTTCCTGAACGTCGTGTGCATAACAAACAAACTTTTACTAATATTCACTCCAGACTTAGTGATACAGGTAGTTTTAGAAGATCAAATGCCCTTGTAGGAAGACCCAGAACAGTAAGGACAGTTCAATTAGAGGAAGCTGTTCTTAATATTATAGGAGAAAATCCTGCAACAAGTACACGAAAAATTGCCGCTGAGTTAAATATTACACATGTTTTGGTATGGCAAATTTTACAGGAACAGCAACTTTATCCATATCACATAAAGCGTGTGCAAGCCCTTTTACCGCGAGATTTTCCCCAGAGAGTATAGCCTTTTGTACTTGGATACAAAATAAGCTAGTGAGAAATGTGAGGTTTTTATCGAATCGCCATAATAAATTTTCACAATAATCAGATTTGGGTAGAAGATAACCCACACGCTATAGTTGAAAATAATTTTCAAGAGCAATTTTCAGTAAATGTTTGGATTGGAATTGTTGGCAATTTCCTTATTGGGCCATATTTCCTGCCTCCCAGACTTAATGGCGACAATTATCGGCAATTTCTGGAGTATGTTTTACCCGAACTATCAGAAGATGTCCCATAAGAGCTCGAATTTGGCTTATGCATGATGGTGCTCCTCCACACTTTAGTTTAGTTGCACGACAGTATTTAGATGAAAATTATGCCGATTGATGGATCGGGCGTGGAGGACCTTAACCTTGGCCACCCAGGTCGCCCGATCTCAATCCAATTGATTTCTTTCTTTGGGGGCACCTAAAATCGCTAGTATACATAACTCCAGTTCTGAATGAAGATCTAAGAAACAGGATACATCAGTCGTGCGAAATTATACGGAATTATCCTGGTATTTTCGAGAGGGTCCGTCAGTCGATGGTGAGGCGCACCAATGCATGTGTTGAAGTCGGAGGGGGCCATTTCCAGCAGTTGCTTTAGGTTAAGTTTATTTCGTAGCTTAAGTTTATTTCTTAGCTTAAGTTTTAATTTAGTTTACCATAATTTTGGTTTTAAAATATATCAAATAACGTTGTCTCATGGACGAAACAATACTTATTAAATTATCCAATATTAACAATGCATTATTTTATTTTTCTCGAGATATCTTCTAAGCCGTAAGAGATAGTAAAAAACTTCAAGATAGGTAAATCTTAGAGAATAAAATGACAAATTAGATTTTGTTCTTAAAATTAGTCAGTGACGTCGTATTAAGTAAATTGGACGGGCGTAAAGGGGTCATGACCACAAAAAACGAGGACCCTGTAGATTAATTTAAATATTAATAATGTTAGTTCGTAGATACTGGTAAATCTATTATTTGTGCAAAATTTGAATTAATTATTCCTCAAGATTCCAAAGGAATATTAAGAAAACCAAAAAAAAAATGAAAACTTTAGCACCCTGTATATTGAAAACCAAGCATTTTAGGATATACGTTTATATGAACTTTTTATCTTAAAATTATACAAGGAATTATCCCTTAAAGTTTGTCTACGTACTTAATTAATACCCTGTATGTTAATAATTTACAACCATCCAAAAGTTATTACAGGGAAACTAATTAAAACCAATGTGAGGCATGGTATTTTCAAAAAAGTAATACAAATGCATACATTTTAGGTTTACCTACCTGATATGTGACCTTTGCGCCAATTCCACAAAGGTTCAACATTATAAATAAATGAATATTAAGTAATGATATACATATTTTTTAATATCTAATATTGTATGTAATATCTTTTAGTAAATAGATATGTTTTTTCTAAATTCAAAACAAAAATAAAATAGTTTTGGATCGTTTAGGCAGTTTATGAGATGTAGCCAATCAGTGTACTGTTACGTTTAAATTAAAAATCAAATAAAACATAAACTTACATTAATATTTGGTCTAGGTATACTTCCCAACTTTGATTCTGATAAAATTGGAATCAGAATTCTTGCCACAGCTCCAGGCTTGGGCTCTTCTAATTGCGATAATTCCCTAAAAACCATGGAAGTAAAACTATCCGGTTGAATACTGCTCTGGCTTAGATCTTTTTGCATTTCTTCAACAGCTGTCAGAAAATGGTGACATGGCGCCAAGGCAGAAGAATTGCTACCTAAAATGGAATGTATTGATAGATAAAAATAAAATATCCTTTACATCAGAAATTGAGTGCTAGTAACATTAGTATTGAAAACTAAAAATGTAGTGGCAAACCGGACAAGTGTGTAACTGTATTTTGTATTAGAATACATAGTGGTCCAAGTACGATGGACGTAACTGATTGCGCGCTCCCTAGTGGGTACCTCGGCGTGATCTGGTTCCGATATGCAATGTAATGCCGACTGTATTGGTTAAACGTGTATAGCGTTCCCTATACTAGACTGTGTTGCACTTTGTTGTTTTTATTTAGTTGCCTATCTTTCGGTTTTATATTACCAGTGATACTGCCTTTTGTATTAGAGTTGGTTCTACTAGATGCCGTTGACGCGTATTCATTACCGCTTGACTTTTACAAATCAGTTTTCGTGTAGTTGCATTGGGTTATGGCTTCCCGTAGAGTCTACCGTCTACCCGCCCAGGTGAAATACTTGTCAATTTGACAAGCAAGCACAGTGTTACCAGATATCGTGTTTTCAATCTCGATCTCCTGTTCTACTGTTTTCACTATGGCCTATTATAGGCCTGAATGTCTATAATTGTTTTCTTTACGAAATGTTGATTTCAGTAATTTTCAATATACCGTTACCTATTAACAAAGTAGTATAGACTATAGACTCCGAGTCTAGGACGCTGCCGTTTTTTTTACAAATAAAAAAATTGTAGGTCCCACATGTCTCACACGAAGAACCGAAAAATGCTGTCGACCTTTTTTTTTAGATGTCGTCTCAAAAATATATGCTGACTTGTGGCCGGCATAGGAGAGGAAAACCTAGATTCTTTGTTTCGATTCTGAAAATCACTCGAATATTATGATTTATTAAAATCTCTGTTCAAAAAAGTAATCTCCTGTTTATTAGGCTACATTCTTACTGTTGACAGAAAGGTCCATCTGACAACATTGAGCAAGCGTGACCCGGTCGTCGCTCAGCCTCTCCGATCCCGGAATTCGTTAAAACGGCATTTTGCTGTGGCGGAATAATATCTATCTTGGATGTGGTCTTAGTCTATTCAGGCCATGGCCTGAGAATTCTGTACTTATATCGTAGACGACCATTAAAATAACATAAAGTAGGAATAGGTTGATTTAATATTTGCGACAATACCGATGTTACCTATAACGTAAAATTTTGCACAGGGGCAGCTTCAGAAATATTGTTATTCAAAATCCTAATATTATTTTTTGTTTTAATTATTTCAATATAAGATTTTTAACACAAAATGTTAAGCAAGCAGCACTTACTTATTCATAAAAAAAATCCTTTATAAAGCCAAAAATTCTAGAATACCTATACATTTTTGTTGTAATTATTTAATTAATTTAAGGTCGGAGTATCAACATGCTTGCCAACCTATAACCTATTTCGCGTAAATTAATTTATGTTTTCTAGCTTTTATACAAAATTTAAAGAAAATCAGTATCGACTTGATATTCTATAGGTAATAACTGACATATTTAATAAATATCAAGGAATTTCATAACTTATTTTAGGAGAATTGTATAGCGAAAAATATCGGGTAAGATTTTTTTTAACACTATTATGTCATTGTCACCCATTGTTCTTTCACTATACAATTCTCCCAAAATTAGCAATGAAATAAATTGATATTTTCGTAATATATCAGATACTACCTAAATAATGTACCGACGATATTGATTTTCTTTAAATGTTAGTTATTAAAATAATAAACTCAAAAAATCAACGCGAAATAGGTTATAGGTTGGCAATAGATTGAATGACGTTGAAAATTCAACCTTAAATTAGAAGTTATTAGTTCCAAGCAGCGTTGCCACATCTACTCCGAACGCGGTTGATCTACCCCTTTTCAATAAAATCTTACTCTCTCGCTCACCTCAAGCAAATCTACCCCGATCCTTCAATGTCATCATATATCAGCTGATATATTAAAAGCCATTAAGACTAACAGCAGCAACACAACACTTTAAATATAGAGGCGTGACGAGGCAATATTTTTGAGAGACGAAAAAAAAGGGACAGATTAGTTTCAGAATACCCCCCACCAACCCAGTTCTACCTCTCTCACTGGCGGTAGTCTACCCCGATAAAAAAGGAGCTTGTGGTAACACTGTGCCCCAGGATATCCTGGTATCCATTATGCTTGAATCACTATTCAAATACAAAATACAGTTACACACTTGTCCGGATTACTACTAGGTACATTTTTAGTTTTCATTATTTTCACGAACGTAAACTCTATCTTCTAATGTTGTTAGTAGGGTTACATTATGTAACCTAATAGTCAACGTTACCTATCCTATAAATGGCGTCCTATGCCGTACAGGGTAAAGTGTTAGGCATGCGGATTGAGGCATGTCGTACGTGTCAACCTGATAAAATAAATGTTCTTGTCGCGTCACATACAACCAACCTACCTTTAACAATATAGACCAGATTAAGAGCAAGTGCTCTAAGCCTAAACTGCTTGACTGCACATTGTTCCGCCGGGTTGAGCCCAACAAAAAAGAACTGCAATTTTAGACAATATTCTAACAAATTCTGAATATTTGTCTTTAGAGTGTTTAGCTGCTGCGTGGCCAAAGTTGCAGGATTAACCTACAAGATAAATTGTTCTTATTAATATTCCAATATGCGGTGTTAACGTTCTTTCCGAACGACAATTTATTATCTCCTAGTGCAACATCATATACTATTTATCCCCCAGTTGCTCAGATGTCAGATGCAAAAATGCATAATAGAACTGACATTTAAATTACTATTTTTTAAACGATATGTGGACGACATAGAGATATGTCTACCATCTGATCAAATTGCTTCTTTGCTGACCACTAAGAGTTTTCACCCAAAATTACAATTTCCTGTGGAACAAGAACAAAATAAATCAATTGCTTTTCTAGATATACTTGTAATAAGAACCGACCTTTTCCGAATTATAATTAAATTTTAACTTTCGACATTATTGTAAACAAAAAGAAATTGATATAATAAAAAATCTTAAATATCAAGCTTTAAAATCATCACACCCTGATTTTCACTTCCTAAAGTTGTTTTATTGACCTGAACTCAACTAATCTGCCGTCTAAATATAAATCAGTGTGGTCAATAAATATCTCAAAAAACTGAATAGGTTCAATATGTTTAAAATGCTTGTATCGCTAACCTTTTTTTCTCTTTCTAGATAAAAACATAAAATATTCATTTATACCTACCCAAAATCCACGTTCTAAAATTTGTAGGATCTGCAACTGAGCACCTATGTAAAGAGCTGTAAACTGTGAAGTTCCTGATACTGTAGAATCCATATCACTTAGACGATTAAGGTGTTCCTTTGCTGTTTGTAGTAACGAAATGTGTATTCTAATAAAAAATAAATGTCAAAATTTCAAACGTAGTGGATTATGTAAGGGTTCATCGAATAAATTATGGTTTTTTGAGGTTTCACTATATCTTTATCTAGCTCTATATCTAGTTCTAAAATACTGTTTGATGATGATGATGATGTATAGCGAAAAATATCGGGCAAGATTTTTTTAACATTATTTTGT
The DNA here is from genome assembly GCA_963969555.1 of Polydrusus pterygomalis. Classification (NCBI taxonomy): domain Eukaryota; kingdom Metazoa; phylum Arthropoda; class Insecta; order Coleoptera; family Curculionidae; genus Polydrusus; species Polydrusus pterygomalis. The sequence goes on from OZ018376.1 coordinate 129,216,728, forward strand.
CATTGTTCTTTCACTATACAATTCTCCAAAAATTAGCAATGAAATAAACTGATATTTTTATATTATGTTAGATATTACCTAAATAATGTGCAGACGATATTGATTTTATTTAAATGTCAGTTAATAAAATTATAAACTAAAAAAAAACAAGGCGAAATAGGTTATAGGCTGGCAATAGATTGAATGACGTTGATAATTCCTCCTTAACACTTTTAAGGATACCATTATTGGAACAATTGTTATTATGGAAGTTATCAGACTGTTATAATAGTACTAATGGGACATTAATCATTTGGGCCTAAATGAGACATTCATTGTGTCAGGCCCGGTCCTAGACCTCCTGGCGCCCCCGGGCAAGGGTCTTATTTAGCGCCCTCGAAATTTTTATTTCATATTTTTTTCCTGAATATATACAGGGTGTCTCACGGTCGATGGTACCTTAGACGTTTCTGACGAACCAGTAAAGGAATCGTTCTGAAAATTTGGTAGCGTACATAAACGAACATGCTCTACCAACCTAAAATATTTTTAACAGTACAGTGTTGCCGCTTCCACACAAAAATAATAGTAACTTTGATTTTTTAAATGGAATACCATATATTTTATTTTATTTTCGAAACCCCCATTATTTTCCTTGCAATTTTTATTAACTCTACTCTATACTTATCTAAAACTCTATACTTATCTTAAACTAGTTAGTTAGGTACAGGTATGATATACAAGAATTAAGTGAAATTTTAGCAGCTTTTCAAATCCGTAATAATATACAGGGTGTTACATTTGAAAAAAATATATATGGTCCCTTTTTCAAGTTACCAGAATAAGTGTATTTTTTAACCACCCTGTATATTGCAACTAAGATTTGGGACTAGGGCCGAGGGCAAAGAGCCCTATGGTATTAGTTAACTATTTACTAAATTTCAGGGTTTCAGTGTTTTAGAGTTCAAAATTATCAGCATTTTTAAAAGTGACGTTTTCGGACAAAAAAACGGAAATTAATTTATATCTTAGAAACGGTAAGAGATAAGTATAAAGTAGAGTTAATAAAAATTGTAAGAAAAGTAATGGGGGTTTCGAAAATAAAATAAAATATATGGTGTTGCATTTAAAAAATCGAAGTTACTATTATTTTTGTGTGGAAGCGGCAACACTGTATTGTTAAAATTATTTTAGGTTGGTAGAGCATGTCCGTTTATGTACGCTACCAAATTTTCAGAACGATTCCTTTACTAGTTCGTCAGAAACGTCTAAGGTACCATCGACCGTGAGACACCCTGTTTATACCATCAAAAATATTTCATTTTTTTGACGTGATATTTTAAGGAGAGGCTCTCTGTACACTCTGCAGTGACTAATTTGCAAATAATTAGCTCCCTATGTTTTAATTTTAGAAAAAAACGTCGACACGAGTCTATCCAACTGAGCCTGCTGTTCCTTTTTTAGTCGCCGCGCCGCGCTCACCGCGTCCCGGTCATCGATGTTCCATTTTCGATGTTTTTTTGGCCACTATTAAATGGGTTAAAGGCACCCGCTTTGTTTCAGAATTTAGAAAAAATACCTGGGCGCCCTTATCTTTTAAATAGTATATTATACATCGAAGGTTATACAGACGCTTATTTGTTTTACCTTTGGCAATATTTTGCGCCCCTTGGACTTTGCGCCCCCGGCGTCTGCCCGGGCGCTGGGACCGGGCCTGATTGTGTGATCAAATACAGGGTGAAGTTATGGCCAACATTAGTTTTTTAAATTTATGTTTTAGCATTTCTGGATACATTATTATTATAACCTAAGTAAGCTTTGTTAATAATAACCTATATCTCTCTAACCGTTCTTGAGGTAAATATTCCCAAATGAATTTTTTTATGTAGAAACATAGTACCAAGAAAAAAAATCTGTAACTTTGAAACTACCTAATTTTGTAAAGCTGTTTAGCTATAATTTTGTTAGCTTTTTTGATCAAAACGTAAATCTTGTAAGTAACTTATGTTTTATATAGGTTGTTTTTAAAATTGTGCCAATGTGACCATGTGGATAATAATTGTACATAAGTCAATTTTCACATTTCAACACTTTGAGTTAAGTCATTTTTGCCAATGTCATTCATTTTACAGTTAAAATTGCTTGGTTAGTTAATGTCTAAAAGTTTTGTGCAGCCAAACAATACATTGTAAACGGCCTCTAATTTCAATAGGGATAATGACATACAGTAGTCCCAGTGGATCTATACCCGTCCGTTATCACTTATACGTCATTAAGATCGTATGAATACAATTGAAATTACGTGGGAAAAACGTAATCAAAACAAAGTCTAATTTCATAAACAATATGATAGATGTGCGTAGCGTTTCGATGTACGTATTCCTAAAAGTTGATTAACATTCTGTATTAAAAACTTGAGTCTAGTAAAAAAACAATCTTTTTATCCATTCATTTCAACAGATCATTCAAAATAATAACAAGTATCAGTACCTACTTACTGGCCACACAAAAGTACGGTGACAGGAGCTCTGAAAAGAACTGAACTTACTTTTAGGAATAAATAAACTTGCATGGCAGAAAAATGTAAAAAAATAAAAACGGTAACGTTCATGGAGAGACTTTCCTAGACTTTGAAATTTAATAATCAGTTTAGGACTATTCCTTCATTCTTTTTCCGTCTGGCACATTCTTGATGTGTATATTATTTTGTTATTAGTACAACTAATCTTAGTTAAGTACTTAGATTTTTTCTACTTTCTAAAGCTTTACCTGTAGGACTATATCCTAAGTGTGTCCGTCTTCTCCCCTTATTAGAAACTCTATAATTTACGAAAGCCGTAAATTGTTTAACCATCTTCCTGAGCAAATAAGAAATATACCTAAAGTTTTTATGTTTTTATAATTTTAAGGAATGACTCTCGAGTCGGCAATAAACAGTTAGGGTGGCTTACCATTCAAAACATATTTTATATATGATTTTCCGTGCTTCAGTGAAGAAACATAATTTAAGTTTTAACATTTAGTTAGTGCTTCAAGAAAAATGGCACTAACAAAGTTTGTCACAATTAGTAAACCAGTTAAAAACTCAAATAGGGACTCGTCGTTTCCGAACCAGGAAGACAAGCTATACTTAAGTTTTACAAGTGATAAATAAATACCGACAGTTAAGCCTGATTTGTTTGAAGCTGTGTATCTTAGGTTGGGTGGCTAATCAACCCTCTAATTACAATGTAAATGAACTGTATACTATATACTGTAAGCTAGCTGTAAATCTAAGTTCCAGAGGTTAAATAAATACATACTAAAAAGTAAAATAGTGTGACCTCTGACTAATAACTGTGCGTGGTTTTGAAAAAGCAGTGTCATACGGGGGAGAAGTGAAGTAAACATTAAGTAAAAATATTATAAATATTGTTTTGAATTAATTTTAATATTAAGAAACATAAGGCATACTTATGTTACCCCAGTTCCGGGGTAATTTTCATTTCATGTATTTTATATTTTACTATAAAGTGTAAATGAGAGTATATATGAAATTTATTTAGGTAAGTTAATAAGATATTAGCATAACTTTTTATAAATAAAAAGTATAGTTTGTAACTTTGTTAATTAGTTGTTTCCTGTTCAAAATATTCAGCCAGCATCCTAGATATATTAGTCCACTTTTTAAAATAATTACTGCTTGTTTTGCTGATTAGTAGGAGAAATACGTCCTGCTATTTCTGTGCATTGGGAGTAGCAAAGCCTAATCATACATAAAAGTTATTAAAAAATATTTGAACATCGAATATCTCAACAGTTTCAAATCTTTAGTAGTTTTGGTACGTTTTTACAAAAAAAATTGTTTTTATAATTTTTATCTCAAAAACAAGTTAGATATAAGTACCTATAGATTATTAGTAACAACAGTTACTTATGTCGGGTTGCACAAAAATTTTAAACAATAATTAACTAAACAGCAACTTTGACGGTGACATAAGTGACATTGGCAAAAAAGATTTCCTCACAATCAAAGTGTCCCGGTTATTCTTGATTTACTAATCAGGTCACTTTGCAAGTAAATATTGTTTGTCAATGTCATTTGTGTCACAGTCAAAGTTGTCTGGTTTGTTAATTATTGTTAAAAACTTTTGTGCAACCCAACATTAGACTTTTATGTGGCATTCAAAAATGCTAACATATACTATTTGAAATACTAACGTTGACAGTAACATCCGTTAAAACCGGAAGTGACACGAACGTTAATACATAGTATTTAAATAGTTTAAAGTGAATTATTCCCGTTACCAAATTATTAAAATAATAACTTTACTTGTTTCGGAGATCTTTCAATGGGCTACTCAACGTGAATCCAATACCAAATTAAAAATTCCTACCTGGTCATGTTTTCCGCCATATCCAAATTGGAAATAACATTGTTTAAGAATTCCAAACTTTCGGGAACGGACAACGGCCTCGAAATCACATTGCAATTTGAATCTGGAAGGCTTAATACGGGAACAAATTCTGTCATGGTATCCCTCAAATAGGAGTAATGACGTAGTATATGGGGTTCCAGGAGCGGGATTATTGTTAAAGAGTATTTGGCCGAGTTAAGAATTAAAATTAAAAGACATATGTCTAAAGAAAAATGTGTTAAGGAAAATAAGAATTAGTAAATATTTCTGTGTAACGAATTAAATGTTGATAGGAAGAGCGATTCCCCTACACAAGTTCGCACTGTTTTACCAATTTTGTAAACCGTTAAAAGCTTGACCGAGGACGTTTTATTAAACCTTTCGTTGAAGTTGCGAAAAATTATTGTGCCAGTGGACGAAAATCAGCTCGTCGTAAGGGGGAGAAAGCCTTCCGTCTTCCCGGATGGTGTACAAATGTACGCCAAAAAACTTTTTCTTGCCTATTTTCCGAATAAGTGCATATTTTTTGTGACTAATTTTATTCTGTGTCAATGAGGGCTTAGCAAATGATTGCTGCTCATCAAACAAGATTTTTCTTTTAATTTTTTTAGAAATAATAATTTTGGAATAGCCGAAAGGTTTGCAAGTGTCAAAACTTCGTATGTGCAAAACACCATGTAAACAAAGTAAAGTGTTTTGGATGCAAAGAAGATGTTTAAATAGTTACGCTAATTTAAGGTGCCTAACACGTTAATATAACAATTCCCAAAAATTTTTATTCACTACGTATAAAAAATATAATTTTTATAATAATAAAAATTTTAAGGAAAACGTTTCTATTACATGTTTTTTCCTTCACCTTATCGTTTTTTATAAAGCGGCTTTTATACAATTTAATTGGAAAAAAGGAGCGAATTAAATATTATCTTTTCTTTTCTAATTTGAAGAAATAGTCCATACTTAAAGTGGAGTTGAAAGTATTAAAAGGAACGAAAAACACAAAGTCTTCCTCCACAAAATTTAAAAGAAAAATTTAATTCACGGGTCTCTACATGTTTCGAACGTAGAAACGTTCATCCTCAGGAGACAGAAAATTTTATTCTGCTGTTGTTGTTAGCAAAAGAGAAACTTAAAAATAGAACCTTAATGGAGCTTTCATGGACTCAAAAATTGAAGTTTAGAAGAAACACGATATGAAGAAAATTGCTGATGGTCAAACCATACTGAGTATTTAAAACGTTATTAAATTGGGAGTAAGCCAACCAAATGAAATGGGGAAGAAGAAAAACCTTTCTAAGAAGGTGTCGAGGATTATTCAAAAAATCTTTCTTTAAAATTAAAACTTATCGAACATAACAAGTCTTTAAGACATTGTGAAGGTAAAATTGTGGTATCATAATAATATATTTCGTAGAAAAGTGTTTTTGGGGTACTGAGGTACTGTTTTCGTAGAAAAGTGTTTTTGGGGTACTGACTTTTCTTTTCTGTTTAATTTCATCATGGGGTATAAATATACCCCACGTGAGAATCTACGTAATTTTTCTGACGTGGGAAGACAAAGGTTAATTCAAAACTGTTTTAAAAATTATAAGCTTTTACTCTAAAGAACTTGTTTGGAGATGTAAAAAAATTCCTAGAATTTTAATTAAGTATGGGCAATGTTTGTGTAATAACTAGATAATTGTTAAAAAAATATATAAGAAAAATAACAACTTTATACAGACACACACAGTCCAACAATTATAAAACAGAAAATCATGGCAAAACAGTTTCTGAAAACACTGAAAATGCACAAAAATATTCCTAAGACACAAACTTTGATTTAAACTTCATAATCATAATCGAAATGTCCGGGTCTCCCGAGTGTTCGAGGTGAAAGAAGACATACGGGTCGGGAAGAGCTAACATGCAGGTGCAAAGGCGTAAGAAAAAGATGCCTATCTACATGGCATTATATCTGAGCTGCAGCACATATTTCACCTGTTGACACTTTTCCAGCTAAAAGGGTTATGTATTTTCATCGTGTACATGTAAATATAGGGTAATTGATATACCGTGCGAGCAAAAATTATTTGCATCAGAGGGCTTGGATTAAAAAACGTAGGGCTTGGTTTAGATCACAATGATATTAAGCTCTAAGCATTACATCTAAACAAATCTAGGTTAAAATTTTGTCAAATTCATATTAGGACATGATATGCCAAACTAATGAGTAATAAAATAAGTAGACAAAAACAAATTTATTTTTGTTGTTTACAAAATTAACAAAGTAAGAATATACAGAAAGAGAAAGAAAAATAATTACATAAATTGCTAAAATTAGCCACCAAGCATAAAGTCCTTTCTTTCAAAATTTGCGGCTTGTATTTCTTGGAATACTTGCACTTTATAAGGAAAAAATTTAGCTGCTTCTTAACAATAGTCCTGCGTGTTCCATAAGATCTTCCCACTTCTTGGGACAGGCGTCTTATACAATTTGTTGGCGTCTTTTGCATTATTTCACGAACGTTTGCAACAAGTTCTTCTGTTCTTACAGATGGTCTTTCTGCTCCTTTTTTGTGTTGTATAGAACATGTTTCCCTGAACACAGCCACGGTTCTTTTCAGGCAATGATAAAAATCCCCAGCAATAAAAGCAACGTTAGGAAAATGTTCGTGAACATCGTCCATGCACAAACCCGGATTGTATTGCCACTCACCATGTACTCTAACCCCGTTTCGAAAATACGCTTTAACCATGAATGTTTTGTGCTGTTCCGTAAAGCCCATTGTGTGAATTGTTCAAGAAATTGGAAAAATTAGCGATGAATCAAATTACTTGTAACGACTGTCAAAGATGACGGAATAACTGATTGATTGTTAATTCAGGTAGTTACTGACACCCAACAGGTATTAAGCTCTAAGCATTACGTCCTTGGATGCAAGGCCCTCTTTGATGCAAATAATTTTTGCTCGCACGGTATTCATCTCTTATCAATGCAACGATTATATTAACGAAGTGTTTTTTAAATAAGGTACTTTTAAATAAATTGTCAGCAAATATGTTTGACATATGTATGACAATGTCAGCCATTACATTCTTAGCTGGTACTAAGCAAATTAATCGCTATTGCGTAGTAAACTGGTAACGCTTACCCGCTCGACAGACAACGTTGGAAAAGGGATTAAGAACCTTTTTTAATAAAAATCATATTTTTAAAAAGGATACAATGTGGGTTTTCAACATCAGGCTCTGCGGTGTCAAAGAATGGGTGTATATTTAAAAAGTGAGGAACTAAAGGCAAAACCAATTCGGGATGTTTAGCACCTATACTTTGTAAACACCTATAAAATAAAATATAAGTCACAAAAACTGGGTCAGATAAAAATCAAATATTGGCGACATCTTGCAATCCCGTTTTTTATTGAATAATTCTGAACGAATTTTGCAATATATTACAGGAAATACAAACAATAAATGACAATATTAACTAAATAGTACTTAAAGTCGCCACAGTGGATCTTTTCCCGTGCGTCATCAATCAACGATCAGGACTCAACGTGGTTAATAACTCTGCATCCTTATTTATTACAGTAACAAGTTTGAATAAAAGCTAAAAGAACGTCTCCAAGATTCCGCAATAATATAACGTGCTAGACAAGAATAAAACTATAAACGTCAATTAATTACTTTTTAATTTGTTTAGTTGACTACCGTTGTATTTTAGAACGTCATTGTCAACCTTATTTTGATCTGCCAATCTAATTCGTATTTTGTGAATGTGTGTGCCTTTAAACTGTTCCTTTTTCTAAAAATAGTTCTTTTTAGAGCTAATTATACCCACCATCTGTTTTGGCGGTAAGTATTTATGAATTTTTATAATACCTAATTTATTTATTTTAAATATTCTAACCGTGAAAGTTCTTTGAAAAGTTTACGGCAGTGGCTAAATTTCCTTAAATAAAAGGATGTCAAAAATTTGACTTTTGCGATTTTAATAGTCAATAAAACACCAAACTTTTCTAGATTTTAAGCTTTAAAAATAGTATTAAATGTATTAACATTTGTTTGTCAATTTCTTTTAGATAACAGAGAATGCCGGGCAAAACTTAAAATAAATAATAATTTTTCGAGATATTATGTAGGTACGTCACACGGTAGGCAGGCACGTCCATTTTATGAACTTAGACTTAGTTTTGACTTTTTTCGTCTTGTAATTTTGATTTGATTCATACGATTTTGATGACGTGAAAGTGATGACGCACGGGAAAAGATCCACTGTGGCGACTTTATGTGTAAAGTTCAATGTATAAATAATATGTTAAATAAAATTAATATTAATTTTTTTCAACAATAGGTACCTACTTATTATAATAATATCTTTATTGTCATAAAAAATCATTCACAAGTGAACATTGACAACGTCAGTGGAAAAAAATTCCTACGATAACAAACAATCTCATAGTACATAGTCAAACAATAATTATATTCAAACTAAAGAATACCTTATTATATACATATACCTACACATACACAAAAATTCAATAAAACAATCAAGACAAAAAATAAAAACTTCAAGAAAAAATAAACAATAAAAGTAACAGTTTAAAAACAAAAACCGGAGCAGCAAACTGACACTTCACTAATTATGTGTTCAAAAGAAAAAAATCATTAAGCGTGTAAAATTCTTTGTCAATTAAAAAGGTCTTTAAGTGACGCTTAAACAATTCACTGCCCCTAATGGCCCTAAGATTATCAGGTAAAGAGTTATATACCTTAATGCAACTCATAAGAGGACCCTTATGAAATAGAGATGTTCGGTGAGCAGGTGTTAGCAAGTCATTTCTACCCCTAGTATGAATATTATCATAAACATCTCTATTTCGAACAAAAGCACCAGGATTAGACTTGACAAATACAGCACAGCTATATATAAAGAGAGATGGCACAGTCATGATGTTTAACTGTTTAAATTTACCTCTACAAGAATCCCGATAATGCATCCCCAACATAATCCTTACTATTCTCTTTTGCATCACAAAAACTCTATGTGCATTTGCAACCGAAGCACGGTACCAAAACATAATACTATATGCAATCACAGATTGCACACCGGACATATAGAAAATTCTTACAACATTCAAACTAACTTGGTGTTGCAAAAAACGAACAGCGTATGCTGCCTTGCTGATTTTACTTACAACGATGTTAACCTGTTCTGTCCACTGCAGTCTCTCATCCAAAGTGACTCCTAGAAACTTGACAGATTGTGCCTGCTCTATACTCTTTCCTTCAATAGGGACGTATAAAGATTTATTAGAATTATTTCCTCGAAAAACAATTAAACAGTTTTTTTTGGTATTTAAAATAAGATTATTGGCTGAAGACCATTCTAATACACCTGCCGCAATCTCAGTAGATTTTGTTGATAGTAAAATCTTGCTCGCACAGGACACTATGCATGACGTATCATCAGCGAACTGATACAAAGATGAAATGTCAATCTTCTTGTTGAGGTCATTAGCAAATATCAAAAATAAAATGGGTCCCAATATAGAACCCTGTGGTACGCCCTATTTAACTGTAATAACCTCTGAGAATACTGTTTGTTGATCCGAGCTGACACAAACCGTCATCTTTCTATTTGACAAATATGATTTAATAAAATTATTAGTCACACCGCGAACACCATACCACTCTAACTTGCGCAACAATATGTCATGATCAATCAAGTCGAACGCCTTACTCAAATCAAAATACAGACCTGATACCATCATTCCTCTATCTATTTGTTCTATTATATTATTAAGCGACTGAAAAATGGCTGTTATCGTTGAACGCTTTGGCAGAAAGCCATGTTGACCAGCATAGAATAAATTATTTTTAATAAAAAAGTCCAACAATCTAACATAAAACACTCTCTCAAAAATTTTCGAGAAAACGGATAAGATGGACACTGCTCGATAATTTGAAATATCACTGCGGCTTCCATTCTTATAAATGGGCCCTACTTTAGCCAACTTTAGTTTGTTAGGAAACACACCAGACTCAAAACATTCATTTATAATAACCGCTTTGGGAGCGCTAATAATCTCAGACACCGCTTTAATAACACTGACAGGTATCTCATCCACACCAGTGGAGTAGTTCGTCGCCAACAACTTAATAACCTGGCTAACTTCCTCTGCAGTTGTTGGTAAGAGAAAAAAAGAGTATGGTCCCGACTGCATGGTGTTATCAAAGTTATGATTATTCAATTCATCGGAAAGATTGCTGAGATCAAATTGTTTTAAGAAAAGACCTGCCAGTGTACTAGTGTCTGTAATAAGCGTTTGATTATGTAACAGCTCAATTTGACTGGATTTTTTATTATTATTCTGAATGCTATTAAGTAGTTGCCATGTTGATTTAGTCACATTACCAGAAGCAGTTATTACACTGTTATTGAAACTTTGTTTATAATGTCTGATATACTTTTTAAAAGCCTTACGTTCAGTCTTATAATGATTTAAAATGCGTTCATCATTCGTTCTTCTATACAGTGCATACATGTCACGAAGATTCGACGACCACTCTCTCACTTCACCCGTCACCCACATTTTACCAGTGCTGGACTTTACAGTAGTTTTATTTAGTGGCAAGAAAATGTCGAAATAATGCCTAAATATTCTATAGAATATTTCATATTTGGCATCGCAATTGTGTGCTGATGCCAAGTCATTCCAGCCTTCATTTCCAATAGCATTATTTAAGCCCTCGATATTCTGCTTGCTAAAATTTCTACGCCAACATGTAGTTCTCTTTGCCTTAATTTTCAAATCTATAAGTTTCAACACCAGTGCGTAGTGATCCGACACATTTGTTTTTATTATATTACCAGTAAACTCATTATCATTTAGAGTAGAGAAAATATTATCTAATTGACTACTGCTTGTATTTGTTACTCTGGTCATACCAGCAATGTTTGGCTTTAAATTATAAGTTACAAACAGCTCAGATATATCCATGGCACCACCGTCAGGAACATCAAACCTTACATTAAAGTCACCACACACATACAACCTTTTACACTTACCAAAAACCTCATCCAGCAGACATCCCATTACATCCAAGAAGACAGACATATTGCCGTTTGGAGAGCGATAAACAGAAACTACAATACAAATATCATCACTCAATGTTACCTGGGCACAGCAAAATTCACAATCAGTAGCCACAGACTTTACACATGTATCAAGGGGTTTCATCGTTAAGTTAGATTTAACATAAATAGAAGTACCTCCGCCCCTAGAGGAAGCTCTGCAAAAACTACTTACTAAAGTGTAATTATTTATTCTATACATCTCAATTTCATAATTATTAAGCCAGTCTTCATTAAGACATACTATCCCTGGCTCTTCCTCATCCAATAATATTTCCAACTTGTTTATCTTATTTCTAACACTTCTAATATTTAAAGACAATATATCAGTTCGTGCTGCTAGCTGATCAACTGAGGAGGCTGTACGATTTCTAAAAAATTTTGATCGTCACTACTATCAGATATATCTGGCAACAATTGACTATTTTCCTCCTCAGAAAACCCTCTTTGTGCGTCGATGCCAGTCATCACCGCACAATCCGTAAGTACCCCTGTCAATATACTCTTTAAAACAATTCTACTCCCTGTACGCCTCAAAACATAGGTACTCAAAAGATCACAAATCGAAAACGTACTGTGTCGAAATTGAATACCTCGCTTATAATTTTCAACATGTCTGATTGATGTATTATTGACTTTATTAAATTTGGAAATACAATCGTAAACCTTTGAGCACAAAGTTTCGAAGTAATCACGCTTAATAGTAACAATACACAATTAGTGAACTTAGCAACAGCGAGAAATGACCTCAAATCAGTAAAATTTTTAATGACCACTGATCTAAGATCCAATGAGTTTATTTAAATAGATTTATATTTGCTTGATATAACATTGTAAATCTACAAAGCAATTATTTTAAGTAAAAAAAATTTACAAAAACATAATATGCATAAACATACCTCGGTGCGTGAAAAATATTATTTATTAAATATTATTCAATAATATTTTGGTAGTATTTAAGTTAATAATTTTGACTAATTGCATTTAAAAAATATAGTAAATGGTACTGGCCTATAACTTACCTGAAGGTAGATCTTCTGTCGTGTGGGTACTTTTTTAAATTGTCTAATAATTTTTCAACGCATATTTTTAATCCAGCTGTTGTCGACATTCTACAAGAGGCCAACATTCGGTGTAAACCTTCACGAACGTCTTGGGAAAAATCCTCTAAAGCGCCTGCAAAATGAGTAATGAAAACATTAAGAATTAAACGAAATATAATTTTCAGTAAGTATAAAGTAGTGATAATTCTTGATATGTACTTTTATTTTATTATGATCAATTTAAACACATCTAACTAGGCCTAGGCCACACAAACAAGATATTTAAGCCCGGACCTGTCTATTTTCCCTATTCGTTACTATTCGTTAAATGATAAATGTTGCAGTGCGCATTTCTGAGTGGTTTTGTTTACATGCGCAAGGCTATAAATTTGCCACTTTCGTGATTATTGTTTGCTTATCTGAAGGTAAATGTCTATGCCCACTACTGAACTTGGGAACTTTTAGAAAAAAACAAGTATCAGCTGTTAATTTCACATGTGGGTGTCAACTGTCGAAACGCTTTGGTTTTAGAAAAAGTTTACTCTAACTGATTGTTGATAAAATAAACAACTTGAAAGTTGGCCAATATTTAAAAGTAACCTCTATAATCAATTATAATTGTATGTCATCTAAATGATGGTGCCATCATAATAAATAAAAGTAGTAGTATTTCTACTTAATCTTGAAAAATATAAAAAACACCAAAACTTATGCAGCCTGTCCAAAAAATTTATACAGAATGTCATAAATAGTTTACTTACCTAAAATGGTCTCTAACTGATCATCTCTTAAAATTATATGCTCAGAGATTAATCGAAGGCTGTCAATAGCCTTTAACCTAACGTCTTCGATTTCATCATTGAACATATCTACCATAAAGTCGAGTGCCATATTGGCAAATTGATGATTACTTATTGACAACTGACAAAGAGATTCAACGGCGGCAGATCTAACTTCTAAAATTGAATGGAAAATTAAAAATATTAACAAATCATAATAAAATATACAGGGTGATTAATTAAAAACGAGGTAGCGTTGTTGTTATCAGGGACGGACCTAAAAACTTCTTAAGGATATATGGATGGGTGTCCGAAATTCAAGCCTCATCATTAGGATTTCGGAAACTATTGTCGCGTCGGAAAAATTGTGACAGGAATGCAGCATTTTGAAAATTCGGTTTTAATACCTTGCTTATAAGCGTAATAAGAGAAAAATGAGCATAAATTTATCGAGGGTACTGTCAGTTCTATACCTTCATCGCCTCAAAATTAGTATTTTATTACATGTTTTGTTTCTTTTTAACACAAAAAAACTGAAAAACACAAATGCAGGTCCATATTGAAAAATTAACGTTGCTGGTTTTAAAAGCGACACATAAAAAAACAATTAAAAACATCCCGGGTAAAGTGCGGAAACAATGTGAGGTTCATTTTCCCATAATGATAAAAATGCGTCGAGCAATCATTAAAACAAAAATTTTAGTTTTTTAATTATTTTTTTTTAATTTTAAAATCGCCTTATTCCAAACTAATTATTATAAAATTCGAAGAAGTCGTCCATTTTTCTCAAAGAGACCTGATTTTGAATGTATTGAATTGTAAAAGGTAACCAATCCTGTTTTTTATATATTTGCGCTTATTGTAATTAGGTACTACTGCTATTTAGGTCTGATGATGCCGATAAGGCGAAACATGTCACCTTAACCTAACTCGGGGTACCTACTTAAATAAAGGTTTATGTGAGACCGTGACTTTGCGTCTTTTTTACAATTCAATACATTCTAATTATTATAGTTCATTAGATATACAAAATTATAATATACAGGATATTCGGGAAAATGTGGGAAATCTGTATGATAAGAACTTTGAACAACGTTTTTTTACATAGGTACCTTTAAGTATTAACTAAACATTAAGTAGGTACTCTTCATTTATGTCGCTAATCCTAACCGTTTTCGAAGAAACATCATTTACATCATGTATTAACCCTAAGGAGTTGAAGTCTAACGTTTTATTGAAACTATGATGTTGGTTGAACTTTGATGTATACACAGATCTATATTCTATCAAAATACGGCAAATAGGTACACCTAGTTTCACGACCAACTTCCAGGTGAAATATTGAAAATATGATGGATTGTTCATATAAAACGCACCATATACTGCCAAGTATAACCGAATACCGAATATTAATTCTTGGAAGATCAGAACGGAATGCAGCGAGCAGTGTTGCCAAAATGTTCTAAGATAAATCGTAAGAATCGGACACCTACTTAAGATCGTGAGATTCCTAATATTTTAAAAAATTCTTTAAAAGGGGTCAAAGTAGTGTAAAGAAAAGAATGAGTTATAAACAACAAATATATATTTATTTTCTGTATTTAAAAACCAAACACGTTTCTATTCTAACAACTTAAAAATTAAAAAAAAAAACTTGCGTTATTATGTAGTATTGAAAAATGTAGTAGGAGTAGGTAGTTAATCAGAATACGAATTGCTAGAATCATGTTTTCTATGCAAATATGACTCCAGTAGCGGCAGTAATAGTAGCGAAAGTCGTAACACAGAAAATCATACGAGGATTTTTATGTGAATGCAATACATTTGTGACGTTTGTTGTGAATAAAAATGATTTTTAGTTAAGTACTTATGTTTGACATACAATAAAAATCGTGAGAAACGCGACGTGATTCGTGAAATCGTGAGATACTTCCCGAAATCGTGTAATCTCACGATTAATCGTGAGTTTTGGCAACACTGGCAGCGAGTCAACGATGTTTTTAATATTGATAATGTGCAATGTTGCCAGGTATATCGTTTTTACGGTTAATCCACTATTTTGATGGATGAACTACCGTTCTATCGCTATGCTAACAATTTCTTCCGCTTAACATTGCACCCGATTTAGTTTACGCTTGTAAAATAAGCAATATTTTCTCTCTCTTGTCCATTCTCTGATTAAAATTGGCATTTTGGTTTCGGTATATCCCCCAGTTTGAGACGACGCGTACTCTTTTTTCAATATTTCTGGTCGCCTTGCTGTATTATATATATGTCTAATTAACATCCGTTTAAAGTGAATATTATTGGCCATTGGTTGAACATATGTATACTTTTTTAACTAATAAAATAATTTATTGATTTTTTTCAACATAATATATTAGCTTAATATATTTTTAAATCTATCGCTTTTTTATGTCAGACTGCTTTAATTATTTTTGACCTGGCAATACCTACTGATAATATATTAATTTACCCCGATTCAGTATTGCCAGAACAGCAGTCTTTTCTGCATTTAGCAAAATTTTTGAAAGCGTATTTTTTGCAAAGTTGTAGAGTAATTTTATTATTTGCAGATTTTTAATAAATAATGGAATTAGGTATCTACCAAATAGATTTAAAAAATACAATATTCAATGAAAAAAAAAAAAAAAAAAAAATAAAGGTTAAAAGAGTGAATTCGTTGGCCAGTCTGGCAACACTGCCTCGATGTTTGCGCTGGCCGACAAATTGTCTCGTCTTGCCTAGACGTTCTTGCGCGATCGTCTGCGGCCTTGGTTAAGACCTTGTCTTTTCCACTTGTGATTTTTTCACCCTAAACGAATTTTGTAGCTGCGCGAATAGACCTTTCCATGTTTGTAGCAAATTTTAATTTTTTTTAGAAGTTTTCAATACTATAGAAAAAATAGCAATATTTTACAGATAGCAGCATTTTAAGCATTATAATACCAAGCGGGGTGCAGAGTGCATCTGCAAAACTGTCGAAATAACCTTTGGTGCACAAAGGCCATTTCGACAGTTTTTTTGTGACATCTAATTTTCTGTGTAGCTGTAGATTTGTATTTTCGTGACATGTTCTGCATATATCATTTTCAAAAATGTTTTTTTTTTTAAATTAAACGATGATTACACAAAGTCCTCCCCCCCCCCCTTGCTTAAACGGCTTGAGATATATTGTTCAAATTCGGTAGGCGCAAATAATAAGTAAAATACTTACTTTTGAGGAGAATTGTTTTGTTATTTAAGGTGGCGGAAAAATTGCAACATATTTTTAACTGGAAAGGTGATACTTCATTTTAAAAGTATTTTCACACCCAATTTAACCTTACAATTTTTAATGTTCCAAAATGTCCCGCTTTAACATGGCGAATCGGAAATTATGCAAGAAAATTTTACCTATATTTGGCGATCTCCGCCATGTTGAATAACAAAACAACGTCATTAATTGGAAGTAACTGTCCATGCTTAAAATGGAGTTGCAAGTATGGGAATGAAAGAAAAATAAAAATAAAATTGTGGAGAAGACTTCCTTTTTTCCCTTCCCCCCAAAACAACAATATTTTTAAAAAGTAGCTTACTTAATTATAATTTACACTGATAAAATTATTGTTTTGTTTTTCAAGATGATAGAGATCCTCCAAAAATACCTACTGTTGTTTTCTCATATTTTTCGGAATCGTCATTTTAAAACGGCACATTTTAGAACATTAAAAATGACAAGATTACCTATATCAAGCATAAAAATACCTTTAAAATGAAGTATTACTCGACCCCCTTCCCATTTAAAAGATGGCGCATGTCCGCCATTTTAAATAACAAAACAACAAAATTTTCCTCAAAAGTAAATATTTTACCTATCATTTACGCATACCGACTTTAAATAAGTATATCTCAATCTTCCCAAATTACCAAGGGGGAGGGGGGGGGGGGTGGACTTTATGCAAGCACTGTATGTGTAAAAATATACTCTGCACCCCATTTGCTATAAGATGATTGTTATTATTATCATGTTTGTTGACAAATCGACATAAAATATTTAAAAAATTTGATATTGAGCTCCAGAAAATTTCGTGTTTCTTTCTTCTAACTTTTCCGGTCACAGTCTATTGACATTGACAGCACCTGTCAAATTTTGATAACAGAAGTTTTTAGTAAAATATTCTAAAGTAACTTATTCACCGTATTTGATTCCATAGTTCATTGTATCAATACCGCTTATCATTAATTTGACCACAGCACCTCTCAAACTTTTACATTGTATTTTTTTGCGCATGTTTCCCAAAATCATCTGGTCATAGTCTATGCTTCCATATAGTTTGTCTTTATTTCATCAACATCACTTAATTTTTGGGTACCTACTTCTCTCAAAAACTCCCAGTCCTCATCTCATGCGTCTATATTTTTATCAACAACTCTTATCCTTACAATTTTGACATTGATATAGCACCTAGCAAATTTTACCAATCGATTATCTGAATATTATTTTAATTGGTTTAAATATTTTAATCACAATGTAGGAAAAGTTTGATCGGACGCCCATGCAATAGTGCGCCACCCCCTGTATATTACTAAAAGGACAAGCAATAGAAATGTTTTTTACGCGTGACGTCGCCCAATCAAAATAAATTAATTTAATACTTTCATAGTTCAACCCCCCCCCTCCTACTACCCGTTTCTCGTGTCCTCGAGTCTATTTAAGTCATTGCAAAGCATTAAATCAAACTAACTTGTTCGATAGTAATAAAAGGAGTTTCTTTCTTTGTCTTATGCACGGTAAAGGCGCTAAAAGAGGAAGTTTCCCGACGTAAAAATATATAAGCCGTTGCTGCTAGAAATTGCAGCGATTTTAATTCACCTGGAAGTTGGTCGTGAAACTAGGTGTACATGATGTAAATAAAATGACGTTTTTTTGAAAACTGTTCGGATTATTGACATAAATGTAAATTAGCCAATAGTTAAAGGTATGTAAAGACGTTGTTCAAAGTCTTATCATAAAAAAATGGAGTCATAAGTGTCAAGGCTAGTCCGTCCCTGCAGCTGTGATTAATTCACAATCACAACACTTTCTTATGCAGATAGTAACTTAAAGGGTCTTACTAGGTATATACAACATATTAAAAAAAATGGAATATACTTGAAGAAATTTAATTATTTTTTAAAAGTTGCCAAATTTGAATTCTTCTGATATTTTTTGAAATAATGTTATATTTAATTATTACGTCTTTAAAAGGGATTTTTTTCCGAAATTATTTTTATTGGTAGGTATAGTTCTCGGTATAGTTTAATCGAGAGTTTAATAATATTTGTCTGGTATTATAACAATGTAAAGTCTTATTCTCTGAAAGTGTTATGTTCGATGTTTTCTTTTAAAATAATAGATTGAATTAGAATAAAAAATTTTAACTTGTAAGTTTTTTGAACCTGTACCTTATACCTTAGGTTTAGGTACATTAACAGTTCTCTAAATGTAGTAAGTCCGTTCGGCCCGTAAACATTTATTAGGGCCTGACGGCCCGAACCTTTATTGATTAATAACACCCGAATGCACCGTAAGCAAATTTTGCGGATTAGTTAGGTAATCCAGGATTAGGTTAAATGTTTACATGCGCCGCAAGAAAAATATGGTTTAAGCTTCAGCTTATCTAATCGGTCAACGAAGCATGGATTGCCCTGGATTAGCGATTGACATCTAACTTCAAAGTCAAATTTTGGCACTATTTTTTTGTAAGTGTTGGATTTTTTTGCAATTTTTTTTATTATTTCGGGATAAAATGGAGTTTATAGAGGATGAAATATTCATTGATGATGACCTAGATATCCTCGACATCATCAACAAATTGTGCGATTCCGTCGTTGTCAGATTTCTAATCCGGATTAGATAATCTAATGACGACGCATAGCTACGGATAACAGATTACAAAAACTGGATCGGGGAACTGGGATTACAAACCACAAACGCTGCATTCGGGTGTTAGTGTACCCGACCCGACCCGACCCGACACGACCCGACACGACCCGACCTAAACCCGAGAGTCGGGCCGGGCCGCGTAGAGGCCCGAGATGAAAACCCGGCCCGTGCAGGGCTCTATAATAATCCCCCAAAGAATATAAAGCAGGTCTAATAATTAAAGTTATTTTTCTTTATGCTGAAATATTAATTTTTCCAAGAATTTCCGTTTTTTTTAGACACTTAATATTTACGGGAATTTATTTATCCCCTTTACTAAATTCTTACCTAAAAATTCATCCTCTAATCCATGAACAAACGCGCCACAAGCACCACTGCTCATCAAACTAATACTGTCAGCATCTAACAGTTCTTTGGGTGCATCATCTGCCCATTTTTTGCCACTAGCCCATTCGCCACTTGTTACACTTTCCCATGCCAGCTCGTGTGCAGTTCTCTAAAATGACACTACAACATTTATTTTCGACCTTTTAAACGCCACACTATTTTATTTGATTTAATAATCAACATATTTTGTTTTAAACTTATCTTACAATGCCTAACTAAATACCTAATAACAGTTGATCAAATCCATCACATATTTTGGTGATACTTATTTCTGATCTAAACATAAAAATTTGGCCTATTTGTGACTACTGATTTCCAATTTTAGGATTTAAAAAAAAATTCGATGAACCCTTCTTTACTCTATTCCCCTTTTGCCTTAACTCTACTCTAATACCCAATCAACTGTTGGTTCTATTTAGATCAAAAAACAAACAAAAACATGGCCATACTTTTCTTCTCATGTTAGACATCAACTTCTTATCTAATGTCTGATTTAAAAACTTGGCACTGACAAGTTTCATTGATCCCAGTAATTTGGCTGCCAGAGTTCTGACTTGCATTGACAGGTCTGTGACGCCATTACAAATCTTTCCAAATGCATCATCTATAAGTCTTATTTCATGAATACTCCCAGGCACCAAAATTTCACTAAAAAAATAATATACCTAAAACCAATACCTATACCTACATTTTAGGTAGATACCTAAATTTCTTCTTTAAGGGCACAGTTCTCAAGGTAAATAATGTATAAAACACCTATAAATGGTTTGAATGCAGGGGTAACTTCCGGAACCTTATTTTATTAAAAATTCCGGAACCTTATTTTAAAAAAATAATTAAGTAGTATCTAATTTTGGAAGGACTGTTCAGAGAGGCATTGAAGAATAGTATGCCGGTGTTTTTTTTTTAAATAAATACACAAAAACTTTAAAAAAAGCATTTTTTTGAAACCATAAATTGCCACAATTCACCTTAAAATCCTTGAAAGTAAACACGTCGATTTTCAGAACTGAAGTAAAAACAACAATTTTTACAGGTAACACGATATTTTCTAGTCTATCTAGATGTCATATATCCTAAGAATTCTAGAGAATATGTGTTTGTTTTAACAAGAAATTGCACAAAACGCGAAAGTAAACAAAACTATGACCGGCTGACTAACATCTGCCTTGCTCTACCATCTCCAGAATATGTCTGTCTTTCTTCTTCATATGCCAAAAGCATAAAAATAACTACTTTGATCAACACAGCATGGCAGTATGCACCTTAAATTGATGACTTACAATGCAGTAAGTATATTATGCTTTCTGGGCACATTTTAGGATTATAAATTGCCCAAAATAAAATAAGCCCATTGCATTTTCCAATAGATACCTAATACAATGAGAAACAAATATTTTATTCTGTTTTTTTAGTATTGCAAATGGTAGGTAGACTTTAGCCTACTTATAGAAAACAATATTTACCCGTTTTTAGGTACCCATGGCCAGTACAGTCAAATATATTTTTACCTTTTATATGGACATGCGACTGTTATGTTAGTAAGTATATCTAGATTAAATAAAAATTTGAGTATTAATGTGTCCCTATTTACAGCATCGAGGTACACCCAATTATTTAACACATTTGGTAGATATGCCAGTAGTAATACCAGGAATTAAGTAGATAAGTAGGTACATGGAATTATCCCAAAAAATAATGTGTTTGTCCTTCCTTGAGTTATCTTCAATGAATTCAAGCCCTCCAATATTTTACTTTTAAAATATAATTAGAGCTTGGTGATAAGAATGAATAATGCCATAGGTAAGTACCGAGGTAAGTACATTAGGGCCTACTCAGTTTATGCCTATGATGAGAAAAAAAAAACTTACTTCTCTGGATAGGCATTTCCCAAAATCCAAATTAGTTTTAATGCAACACTTCTAACAATTTCATAATCGTCTTTTAATGCATCAGACACATAAACATAAATATTCGGATTTACTTTAAACCCCCTGTCATACAATGATATTACAGTTTGAAAGGCTTGACTTCTTACTCGGGCATCGTCATTATTAAAATAGGAACTAATAAGGTAAAATAACTTTTCTGCGTCTGGTCCTATACCAAGAGGTGCATGTGTGCCAATAATTTCTAGACATCTGCATTTAACAGCATGATTTGCATCCTAAAACATATTAATAAAATAAATCTTATACAAACTAAATTAATTTTCACCAGCTGGCATAAGAGTACTTAGTATAGTATATAGTAGGTATTAGGTATTAAGCTCGGTATTATGAATTTTATTATTAAGACATACTTAAGTAGGTAAACCTTTTAGAGTTGTTTTACCCACTCATCATAATTATTGTCAACCTTTTGACACTGTTCGACACCCTTAGGGGTTATACTGTTTATTGTAAACATTTTGAACAAAAAAAAATTATTATTATTATTATTATTATTATTATTATTACCTATTATTATTATTATTAAGTAGTATAATATTAGAAGTAAAAAGTTCACTTTAACACAATAATTAACTCATCAACTAACCTTTAAGTAGTTCTTTCCAACTTCAACCAGTTTTTGATGAAAAACAGTAGCTGTGTCAGTAACTAACTTTCCCAGTCTTAATATTGTTTTCATACCTTGAGCTATAACCTTATGAGAATGGTCATTTTTTATTAAAATGATGGTTTCATCTATAATGCTGGCACTCTCAAATGAATTTTCACATCCAATCTCAGACAAGATCATTAAAATTTTAACTCTTACCGCTGATTCAGCTTCATTTTTAAAATATTCACTAAAAAATATATAACCTTGTAAATATCCTATAACAAGGGCAGTATTAGAACAGGTTTTTCACACAACAATACTATAAGTGGAAGTTGAGGTGGAAGCCCTAAAAAATTTCATTGGATGGCAGCAGTCTACATTGCCTAGTTTCCAATCAAAAATATTTAGGGAACCAGATCCACAATACAGTACGGAAAGAATGAGATTGTAAACTCTGTAGGTAGGGACCTGAAAAATCGAGTGAAAAATTATTTGTGATAGAATCTGTAACATACTTACTGCGTTTTGAACACATTACCTATATAGGTGTGTAGTACAAGACATTATTAGGTAGGTAGGTACATGAACATAAATTCAACATCTCTGAATATATTTAGGTAGGTTGAAGTATAACTTTAATTACCTTAATTTTTTAACTACTTCAGATATATCCGCTGGGTCAAGTTCAAACTTATCAGCAATACTAAGGAAAAGTTTTAAAGCTTCATTACTATTTTTAGATTCTTCTAGCTCATTGACAATAGTTACCAGAGAAGTAGTGTGTCCCGGTAATGGTTTTTTAACAAGTTTAAGCTTCTTAACAGGCACTTGGGAAGCGGATTCCTTGAAAATATAAATTTCAGTTTTGAACCTTAACCTAGCTTAAAATGCAAACCTGGGTGATTGTTTGACTATACTCTGCTAATGCTCTCTTCTTTAAAACCGCAGCCATAATAATATATTTTTATTGTTCTAACTACTAAACACTCCGTTTAAAGATGTAAATAAAAACATTTTTCTCCGAAAAAACGTGTAAACGTAAAAATAAATGTTTTCCACAGGAGCGCGTTCACATTCACACCTTGGGGAAGGAAAGCGTTACACTCAACGAAATAAGAATACAATCTTATTTCGTTGGTTACACTCAAAGAAAATTTATAGGGTTGTTACACTTTTGCGTTCCGCAGCCGTTCACATTTACTTGGTGACATTCCCCGGCGCGTTCGTATTCGCTTAAAGTTGGTCAAGGGTTACTCCAAGTGTTCCTCGCTCGCGAGCTCGTGAGAAGTTACCCAAGCAGGCGCATTCACAGGAAAATAAAGGGTTTAGTTGGCGTATTTAAGAGATTCAACTAAATTCGTGATTCGACTTGCTTTTTGTTTTGGTTTTTGATGGGATTCGTAAAAGTAAGGGCTTGTTTTGTGGTAAAAGGTATAAAGGTGGTATACCGATAAAGTCGTGCATTTTAAAAATAATGGAGGGTGAGGAAGGTGCTGATCTTTACCTTTGTCAATCGTTTACAGTCGAAGTGCTACGATTACTCCAGGGCAACTTTTCCTCCACCTTTACCCCACCGGAGGAAAATGAATGTGAACGCGCTCCGGATGTTTTCGGTGTTCTCAGTTCTCACAAACAGTTTCACCCAAATCAATTAATTCAAAATTCATTTCCCATAAATCCCGCCCCAAATCTGCTTAAAATCCGCAATAGGAGCATAAATGCTCCTATTATACAATAACATAAAAAACACAAAAACAACATCCTAATCGTCAAGCCATGCTTGATTGTATGACAACAAAAATTGATCAAACCCGTAAAATTTTATCAATTTTCAAAAAGTAAAAATAAAAATAATTCTTTCTTTTTTTTTTTTTTTTTTATTTATTTTACGTCGGCCTTTTTCCGCAACGAGGCCAATCACCGACGCCAGGGAATTTGTCACACACAATCTGGTAATTTTGCCGAATCCCTCTTTGTCGAGGGTAGGGTTCTTTAACGTGCCAACATCCATGACACGGGGCCCACAGTTTAACGTCTCTTCCGAAAGACGGTGCCACCTCTTAAACCAAATTCCAAATTTAACATCGACGTTGCCGGCACCGGGAATGGAACTCGGGCCTACGATCTGTAAGGCTGTAGCGCTAACCACTAGACCACAACGTCGACATAATTCTTTCTTCGGAAAGAAAAAAATTATTTTTAAAAAATTACACTCTACCGAAACACTATCGTCCCCCCCAAAGGACAATTGTCTTTTAATTTCAGAAAACCCAAAGTGTGTAAAGTGCTCAACGGCACTAAGGCTGGATCCACATACATCCGTGATACGCATCCGTTGTGTACCACATGATTAATATGAACCAATGAAATTTTATTCCGTAACACCAGCACAGCACATTAGGGGTGATCGTGATGTTGTCTGGTCTGTACCATATCACGACCACTGACTTTTCTTCTTTGCGTATAATGCGGTTTGGACTGCTTAACTGCTGTTTTAGGGGACTGGAGGTTTAGTTAAAAAACACAACATAGGACACCATCTACAAATGGGAAGGGGTCAGGGAGTTAGACATTACAGCGCTTGGTGAGTTGAACCTAAGTTCTAGGCAATATTTTCTTATTTCCTGAAGTCATTGGAATAAAGCGATTAGCCAACGTAAATCCTCAAAAGAAATTATAAAATAAACAATAAAGGTTTTTTTATATATAATTTAATTTTATTACGGTTAATAAACTGCATCATTGGTTTAATAGTATTTTCCTTCGGGTTGTAAACCCTTTTAAAATGATTTTTTTTCTCCTTATTTAACCATGTCTCATTGAGTAACATTGTTTGGTTGTTCATCTCTTATCAACGAAATAAGGTGTTCCATGGCGCTTCTTATGTTCCACTGGAGAATTTTTAATTTTATTCTTGGGTCCATTTTTTATTTTATTTTTAAACCTCCTTTTAAAATGGAGAGTCTAGCTCCATTTGCGGAGTTTGTGGGGCGGCGTAATTTAGGTGTGTTAACAATAGGTCAAGTATTTTATGTTGTTGGTCTTCTGAAATGTTTGAAAATATTTTATACATGTTAGTTACTGGATCATTATCATGAATATTTTGCTGGGCACTACTAGGCATGTTGGTTATTTGAGAAGCATAACTTGGGCCGCTTGCAGGATTACTTGGGCCGCTTGCAGGTAGGAAATGGTCGGATGGGGACATGTTTGGTCTCGAGTTAGGAAAGTATAGGGCCTCTTCATGGGCTCTACGATCGTAGCCCTTTTGGGTAATCTCTCTTCTGGCACTGCTATTAAAACATTTTTCTTTACTCTTACATAGCTTTTTTGTGTGTCCAAACAAGTGTAGTGTCCCAGCCAAATAAAATAAGCGAGCATATTTTATTAGACAAAGTTAAAAGAAAATAATAATAAATATTTTATTTAAACAATCACGTTAAACGATAGTCGAACGCTCCGGTTAGTAGAACTTAATTAAAACTATTAAAAGTAAAGTTTGAAATAGAACAAATCTATTTAAATAAAAAATAGTAAATGATAATTCCTTAAACTATAAACGCGATAGGTACAGCTAAATAATTATTAAATGATTAAGTACTACCGCCCGAGAATGCAAAGTTATTATAAAAGTCAAAGTTGTTTACTACCTACTAGTAAAAGTATTTCTATAAAATAGATCAGGCAGCAAAACTATTATTGAAAGCTCAAATGTTGTAATTGAATTTAAAAGAGAACAGTTTCTAAGTCAGAATATTAAAATATCAAAAGTACAAAGACTCACCTTGCTTACACAACGACACACGAAAAATGAAAGAACCAAAGCGAACCAAGCTTGAATATTTATTCGCGGAGCGTTAAGTCCCTCCTCTCGACTTGTGTTTACCCAATCAAATCGCGCAAAGACTTGTTCTCACATGATTTATGCCGACTAACTGTCTGCGCGTTGGTGGTCCCGAAAATGAAATCACTATAGCGTGAGAACGAAAAACTGCCACTTGAAAAATGTTTTATCGCAGCTCTCTGAGAATCTTACGCCATAAATCTTGGGGTGACAACCTTGGGAAAGGAATGTACGGCTATTCGTGACGTTAAAATGCAATTTATGACTCTAGTACTACGAACCCTAAGTCTGGTACGTGAAGGTATGCGGTAAGAACCATTTAGCGCAGGTCTACACCTGTTAGATGTTATTATTCTAAGTATTTTAAGTGTGGGAACGGTTAATATTCTGCAGGAAAATTCTTGTCAAATTCCTGACAGAGAGTTAATTGGTATGTGTGGGAACCTATAAAAACTGCCCCTCTCTGCATATATTTTACTATATAAACCGGCGCATAACGCTGGAAAAGTAATTCAGTACAAACTCAGTAACTCAGTCTCAACCAGGGCAAGTTAGTGTTTTTATAACTACTGGATTATAAAAAGTTGTTAGATGTTAGAATCACGGAGTGTTACCAAATAAGTGATTTTTGTGAATTGTGATTTTGTGAAAGAAATACGATGGGGTTGCAAATTCAACAAATAGGTTAGTGCCAAGTAATTGTTAGTACCTAGACATTTCCAAATTTTGACGACGATAAGAAATTTTAACCACTGTGTGTTATGGATGTGAACCGTAGAATCTCTATACAGTGCTAGACTATTCTATTTCTAATAAATAACTTTAGTAAATTTCTGATATTTACTTTCAAAACGACTCCCGTAAGGACAGGGCCGTCGTAGGTCGTCATTGCAAGGAAAAGGATGCCTTATCTGACAGTGATTAATTTTAATGGTGTTTATACAGATAAGACGTCGAACCTGAAAAGCAATTAATACCCAAAGTCCACGAACCCACATATAAATATTGTAGGTCGCCCATGTGTATAAATAGTGATTATTAGACCAACATAAAGTAACAATAAAAGGGTTACGAATCTGACTACATGGGTCGGTCGTTACACAAGAGGCATTGGTAGCATTGAGTAACTGGAGCAACATATGCAACCACTTCCAAGTTTAACCCATAGATTTGAATGTATTTTGGTAGGGCAGTGCCCTCAAAAGTGACCAAAAGTGTGTTAGTTGGTTCATATATGTCATTGTTACTTCTTTGTTGTGTTCGTTCACTATTTTTCTGTTCATTCTTTTAATTTGTAAACCTTTCGTTGGCGAACATACGGCACCTGCAGTCGATAATAATTCTTCTTCGGTGAAGCCTTTATCGACTCGTCTAACAATGCCCTTGCATGACACAAAATTGTATGGAATAAAAATTTTGTACCCTCTTTCCAGAAGATTCTTATTGTTAACAAATTGATTTGCAGCTATAAATTTTGTGAATTCCACGCCGATACGATTTAAACCCTTATTTTCTATTTTTTTTATATCTCTCAAATTTAAATTAAATTTGCGGTTTTTAAGTGATTAAATCGGCCAATATTATTTCCCGATTCGGTTGTAGACTCTATATATACCATAAACGGTCCTTTATCATTACAATTGTACAAATTTTGTTGAACTTTTTCATTATTGTTATCAGAGATACTTTTTTGTAGGTCAAGCCTTGGTTTTTTTTTTACATTATTTACCGCATTTTTGCCAATGATGTTATAGTCCGGGAGGTGGTGTCACTTTTGGACTAGTGATCGATCTGCACACGAATTTTTTGCCATGCGTAGTTCTCCACATTAACATATACGATCCGCGCGTCAGTCAGTCCGATAGCGGTGGGTGTGGGCGTGGGAGGCTGTAAAACTCGTCGGAAAAACTATGAAAAAAAGTGATAAATCTGGTGATGAAAATTTGTTAGATTGTAAATTATTGATGATTAAACGTGAAAATATTCGTCAGTCACTTTCCCGACGGGGGAAACATCGTCAGTCAGAGGTTTGAAGCCGTCGGAAAAATTGGAAAATTCAAGTGATCGATCTTCACTTGAAATTTTGTGGAATGTTTATTAATATCTAATCAAGCATGAAAATGAACGTCAGCCAAGTTTATCGTGGTGGATTCTTTGTCAGTCGGCTGTAATGTGTGGGCTGCTCGGTCGTCAGTTCTGTAAGGGCTGTAACGGCGGATAAAAATTGTTTTTTTGAAACTGGCTAATAAAAATTATATTTTTGTACGGATTAGAAAATACTTTTTGTAAAGAATCTCTATTTTAATCTCAATTATCAAGTTACCCCTCAGACGCGGAAGTTATTCAATTTCGGGTATTCGGCGGTCGGTAGTTCGGCGGTCGGTAATTCGGCGGTAAATTCGGTCGGGTTTGAATTGAATAACTTCTAAAGCGTTCTGTGGGCGGAATTAAAGAGAATATACAAAAATGAACGGAGTTTTACTCGAGCGCCACTGATTTTAATTTTTAGGGAAAATCAGAACCCCCGGAGCCCTGGGTAACCTTTAAACAGCTGGAGACAGAGTTCTATTAGCGCATACAGATAACAGTCATTCACGTCTCTAAGTTCCTATGGGAAATAAAACACACCTATGTCGGGAAATGTAAAATAATTTTATTATTTCTGGTTAAGTGGATTCAAAAAAAATAAAATACAAGTTAATATACCAAAATACAAATATTACCCTAAAAATAAAAATAAGCAGATTTCTTCGTCAGTTACGGGAACCAACTCGCTACTAAGCAGGAAACAAAGCAGGTATTCCTGGGAAACGGTGGGTGGATATATTTAAAGGAATTTTAGCGGTAATATGCAGGTAAGCGTTTCGGCAGGACAAGTTATCAAACAAGCGGTATTAAGATGCTTTTCGGGCGGCGGTGTTAAGTACGAGAAAGTCCGGTAATAATTTTAAGAACGGAAAACTTATAAGCGGTCGGTGTGAAAATGGTATTGCGGCGGCGGTACTAACTACTGGTGAATTCGACGGTGTTTATCGAGCAATTTTAATCAGGCATACAGGCAAATGCAAATGATTAAAGCGTGGCGGTATTAAGCAAAAGCAAGCTCGGTGAACTATCGAATAAATCTAGTTCTAAATACGGATAAATGAAAATGATTTTAAGGCGGCGGAAAAGTTTAGCAGGAAATGATTTTCAAATATATAAAAATAATCAATGTTGCTTACCACAGATGATAACGGTATTCGTCGGCGGCGGAAAAGAATGATAGGAAAAAAATAACGGTAATCGGTTCACTAGTTGGAAACTATGCACTTTCAAAATTACTTTTGGTCGGCTGCAAAGCTGGATCGAGAAGGGGCCGTATTTTTGGTTCGATCCCGGATTTCAACTTTTTATCTCCCACCACGGAAATGGTCAAAGATCTGGGGATTTTAAGAACGGTGCGCGTTCGCTATCTTTTCGAATCGGTACCGGAGATAACGCTGAATTTACCTGTATCGGAATGCCATATATTGGTTTGTCAATTAAGACGGTTTCTGTGATAGCGGTAATTAATTAATTTCTCTGATTAAATTCAAAACCTTTTGTTACCAGCGGTTAGAAAAATATTCAATAAGTCGGTTGCATGAAAGAAACAGAAAAATTAATTGAAAAACTACGGAGATAATTATTTTCTAATAATTCGGTGCTAAACCTGTTGTCAATTCGGTAAAACTTAGGTAACTTCGTTACACGGCTTTCCAAAGTCGAGAGTGCTGACCTGATGCAGCTCGACTGACGAAGCACCGGCGACGTGCCGACTGACGATTGTTTGTTTGAAGTGTGAAACAAGTTCTCTATAATTTATTAATTTCAAGTCAATATACAGTGTGTCCACGGAATGACTATCGAAGATAAAAAACTTTTTTATTTGTGGGTTTATGAAAAAAACTTATTTTTCATAAAAACTACTGCTTGTTCTCAAACGACCAAAAAGCATATTATTTTTTCAAATTTATATACCGGGTGTTCAGAATTTAGAAAAAATATGAAAAAAGCTAAGAACAAAGTACCCTTATGTGTAAAGATAGGATAAAAAGTAATTAGTAAAACTTGTTGTGGTTGAAAACCTACGTTCCATTACCAAGTTTTTACTT
Source organism: Polydrusus pterygomalis (assembly GCA_963969555.1). Taxonomy (NCBI): domain Eukaryota; kingdom Metazoa; phylum Arthropoda; class Insecta; order Coleoptera; family Curculionidae; genus Polydrusus; species Polydrusus pterygomalis. Next base: position 129,246,865 of record OZ018376.1, read on the forward strand.
ATTAGCTAAATATACAGAGAACGGTAAAAAGTTGAAACTCATAAAATATGATTTGCTTAAAATTAACGCATTTTGCAAAAAGTTAAAACACTGTTTGTCTTTAGACGGTATTTATTTGTAAAAGCTTTATAGTATACGCTTCGATGACAATTGACGGACAGAAAGTGTATGCATCTCAATTGGAACCTGATCTTGATAATTTAAAAATTAGAATTAGACAAGCGATTCAAGCAAGAGATACGAAACGCATATAAAGCATTTATTAATAAAGTCAAACGATGCGAGGTGGTTGGTGAATTTTGAACCTTTGAATATTTTTTTTGCTGATAACCTGCCTTTTTTCACTAACATTTCTTTAAGAAAAATTTTTACTCCTCATTTTTTGTTTTCTATTCATATTATTATACTATTATACATTTATTATTATTATACAGTTACTTAGCCATTTTCGACAATTCCTCGTATAAAGATAAATATTTCACAGAATAATACCTTCTAACGACTAACTAATTTGCAAAATGCGTTAATGTAAAGCAAATCATATTTTATAAGTTTGAAACTTTTTGCCGGTCTCTGTACAGGGTTATCCAACCAAGACTAGACAAGGCGATTTTTTGACTTTTCCTGTACTTTTATAAAAAAAACTGAAATAGCCATCTTAAGTCATTTTCTCCCGCGAATTCGAATATCTTCAGCAAAAAACAATTGAACATTAAACAAAAGTACTAGGGGTCACTTTGATATTTTTTTAAATGGAATACCCTGTATATTTTTACATTTTTAAATTCCATATAAAATTATAATTATTTTTTATTAAATGCACTATTAGTCTATACTTCATAGTTTCCGAGATATTGACTCTCGAAAAGTGACATTTTTGAACTTTGACAGCTTATAACTTTCTAACAGTACGTCTTAGAGCAAAACGGCTTACATGTCTCCCTATCTTTAAATTTTATTATCTTCCCAAAAAATCAACTTCCGGTTAAACCGGATGTAACTCGAAAGAAGGAAATATAGTTGTTCCGGTTTAACTGGAAGTTGATTTTTTTGGGAAGATAATAAAAATTGAAGATAGGGACATGTAAGCCGTTTTGCTCTAAGACGTACTGTTAGAAAGTTATAAGCTGTCAAAGTTCAAAAATGTCACTTTTCGAGAGTCAATATCTCGGAAACTATGAAGTATAGACTAATAGTGTATTTAATAAAAAATAATTATAATTTTATGTGGAATTTAAAAATGTAAAAATATACAGGGTGTTCCATTTAAAAAAATATCAAAGTGACCCCTAGTACTTTTGTTTGATGTTCAATTGTTTTTTGCTGAAGATATTCGAATTCGAGGGAGAAAATGACTTAAGATGGCTATTTCAGTTTTTTTTATAAAAGTACAGGAAAAGTCAAAAAATCGCCTTGTCTAGTCTTGGTTGGATAACCCTGTACATTTAGCTAATAAGTCAAAACTTGGTAATGAGACGTAGGTTTTCAACCGCAACCACTTTTACTAATTACTTTTTATCCTATCTTTACAAATAAGGGTACTGTAGCGCGCAGCGCTAAGAATAATAAAAAAAAAAAAAATGAAATAAAATTATTTTTTAAAAGAAATTATTTTTAAAAATTAAATTAAAATTTAAAAAAAATTTTTAAATTTTATATTCATTTTATTAAGGTTCTATTTTATTAAAGTTTAAAATAAAGTTAGATTTTCTATTAGATTTTCAAAAATAAAAAAGAGGAAGCTTCACGAAAATAATTTAAAATTATTTTGAAAATTTAAATAAGTCGCGTTAATTTTTAAACACTGTCAAAGAAGCGGAATATTCAAATTAAAATAAGTTTATATCTTTCAATGATAATAAAATTTCTGTACCTTATTTCGGAATCAAAATCAAAATTTTCCAAAAATATTTTCAAAACACCACAAGTGTTCACTTACACCGAAATCTTAAAACTAAACTTAAAAAGTATCCTTCTCTTATTTTGATCGGTGAATAGGAACGCATGATGTCACCCAAAATATTTCCATTGGGTATAGAGAAGTTCTATAATATTCTATAACCTCGACTGAGAAAATACAGTTCTCACGTAGGCCGTGTGAACCTTATTTGCGCATTTCTATTTTGTTATTGGGAAAAATACTTTTAACGCGAGAAATCTTCCAGTTGCTTTTTGACCTATTTTTATCCTTTACTGTTTGCATATGAAAAACGCTGGAAGATTTTAGCAAACAACGCAATGTCATTTGACCATATTCGTCACGTAAGCTACCATATAAATACCTGGACTGCGTGAATTTGAGAGTTTAGTCTCAATGATAACGTCGGAAAGTTTAGTCTCTATAATACCGAGAGTCTCAATATTACCGTCGAGTTTTTATAGTCTTACTTAGACTGTTGAGTTTTTCGGGTCTCTACTTAGACAGTTTATCGAATTGTTAAGATTATTCGAAGTTATAAAAAAATATTGATTTGTCGAGTTTTATGGGTTTATCGAATATCGATGCGACGGTACCGTAACAAAAAATATTGACTTTCGCCAATTCTTAGGAAACATCAAAAATTGCTTAAAAAGTGAGTGTTTTGATTAAAGATTAAAAGTATTACAAATTGTATTTGATATAAGGATTTAACTACTTGGGTTGCTTGCGAAAAGATTAAAGCCTATGGTACTGATTAAAACATTAAGTGAATATACCATTAAAAGGATTACGGTGTGTTTAACTAGGAGAAATAGTCACTTGCTGAAGAAAATTACAAAGGTAAAGAAATTCTAGGCCAACTTGATTTGCGGTGTTTTGCCCTAACAAACTTTGGGGGTTGTTTGAAATATACTGAGAATAGGGCAAGGCACTACATTGGTGTCAGGTGTGGGGTTGTTAAAGGTTGCTTAAGGAAAGATTAATAACCCCCAGAAGAAAAACAAATATATCAAAATGACCACCACACCCACAGCTTCAACCTCTGCTCCTATAACTAATAACATTGTAATGAACGCTCCTAAAATTTCAGTAGGAATAGAATCTATACCTATATATGATGGTACAACAAGTATCGAAGAATTTCTTACCATTGTAGAAGAAACAGGAGTCTTGGCTGATTGGACAGAAAAAGAGTTGGTGACTATAGCTCGATTAAAATTGCGATACCAAGCTAAGCAATTTATAGATTCTGAACCATCCCTACAAAAGACGGCCGACTGGAAAACCCTAAAGGATAATTTATAAAAGCAATTTACCAGACAATATGTAAAGGGCTCTGCCATGAAAAGCTTTATGGAATGTCGACAGCGGTCAAATGAAACCTGTAGACAGTTTTTAACCCGATTAAAAATTTTGGCAAATCGAACCATAACCCTTACAGGAGATCCGGTAAACGATAATCCAATTAAACAAAAACTGGAGCAAGATATAACCACACAGTTTTCATTAGGGTTAACCATGCCCATTAAACAAAGAGTTTTGTCAGGAAATCCATCAAATCTAGATGCAGCTCTAGTTATAGCTGAAAGAGAACAATCCATAGAGAATTTACTTCACCCCTCTGGTAACCGAGAATGCCGAGTTGTAAATAATAATGGTAGATTCAACAAAATAACAACCCAGACAGGAAATTGCTACTCGTGCCATGAACCAGGACATTTTAGTGCAAACTGCCCTCGAAATAAAAATCAGCAAGTTCGACCACCAGGAAATTCATCCCAGATACAGTGTTATTCATGTAATAAAATGGGCCATATAGCTAAAAACTGTTTAAACCCAAGACAACGATATCAAATAAGAAATCAGTACCAATCCCGGAACAACCAAGGACAACAACACCAAGAACGAAGTCAAAACCAAGAAAGACGTCCAAATCAAGGGAGAGACCAGTACCAAGTAAGGAATCAACAGTCGTTAAACTCCAACACAGCCTCTTTTCAACCCCGGAGTCAGGCTGTCAACGAGGCACAGTGGGATTAAATAAAAAATTAAGGGTAGGGATATATGCATGCTCTGAGGAAGGAACCCCGAGACCGTGTAATGTGATTAAAGTAAAAATAAATGGTAAGCCATGTTTTGCTTTAATTGATTCCGGAGCAGTTGTATCCCTCATTAAACCCGAGATTGCCCAGGGGTTCATAGATAGTTGTAATGAAATAAATTTAGTAGATATACAGGACAATAGAATACCAGTTTTAGGAAAAGCAATAGTGCCTGTAGAGATTGACGAGAGAATAGTCGTACCGCATAATTTTGTAATAGTTGATACAGAAGCATTTCGAGCTGAGATATTATTAGGAATAGATTTTCTAAGAGAACATGGAGTTAAGATTGACTGGGGAAACAAATGTATGTATGCTTTTGATAAGGTAATTCCCTTGTGTGATGAGAGGCCAGCAGAAGAGGCGGAAATTTTGATGTTGAAATTTAAGGAAGAAATTAGAACAAGATTCAGTAAAATAGAAGAAAATGTAGATTTAATTATGAAAAAGTTGGAGCAGCGTGAGCCAGAAGAAAAACAGAGATGTTTAGGATTTCCAAAATGGAAAATCCCTCGTCACCCCAAATGATGATGGGATCCGGAATTCATGCGATTTGGGGTCGCTTGGATTCTAATCAAGATCCAGAAGTACATGAGGAACCGACTACATCCTCTGAGAAAACCGCGGATTCTCACCTTCAAGCGAGTTCACAAGTGTTGAGTGACGTGCACGTAAAAAGTACAAATCATAAAGAAAAAACGAAGAAAAATATAGAGGAGAATATTTTAGATAAAAAGAAAAGCAAAGAAGATATGGTAGATGAAAAGAAAAACAATATTGTGAAAGAAAAGAAAATAATACAGAAATCTGAAGATGATGTCTCAGTTGTGTTATCACAAGATATTGTGATACCTCCAAATTGCCAAGCAGTATGTCCCGCATTCGTGCGAAGAGTGTCCCGAGTTACGACTCAACACATGGTTCTAGAACCAAGTGAGGACATTCCGACAGGACTGTTAGTAGCAAGAGTTTTGTGCAAGACAGGAAATATAGTTCCTGTAAGATTTGTCAACGTGACAAATACAGAAATTATAGTTAAAAGAAATTTAATTATTGCTAGAGCCTACGAAACAGAAGAAGAAACTCTAGATGAAGTAAAAGACAAAGTTGAGATAAGAAGAATTGACATTAAAAATGTTGAAGATATTTTAAAAATAATGAAATTGGAATCACCAAGAACTGATGCAGAAAAGAAACTAAAGAATTTGATTATGGAATTTATTGATATATTTAAAACACCAGACAAGAAATTAAGTTGTACTTCTCAGGTTGTACATAGAATCATTACAGAAGATGTTCCACCAATATTAAAAAGGCCGTATCGAGTACCATATCACAGACGAAAAGAGAAATCATGAGACAAGAGATAAAAAAAATGCTTGATGACGGAATAATCATCGAAAGCCAATCACCATGGAGCTTTCCCGCCATCTTAATTGAAAAGAAACGACACCCTGGCGAAGACGTACAATTTCGCCTTGTGATCGACTACCGTAGCCTAAATGATATTACTAGGGCAGATTATTTTCCCCTACCAAATATCCAAGAAACTATAGACAAATTGTCAGGCGCAACTATATTTTCAACAATGGATTTAGCCTCTGGATACTACCAAGTACCCCTACATCCAGATGATCAAGAAAAGACAGGCTTTTCCACTCCCGATAATCATTACCACTTTCTGCGCATGGCTATGGGATTAAAAAATGCTCCTGCAACTTGGAGTAGAATGATGAATCATATTTTAGGAAAACTAACCTATAAAGAATGCCTTGTTTATTTGGACGACATAATCGTATTTTCCAGTGATGTAGAATCGCATCTAGAACGCTTACGACATGTTTTCGAGAAAATAAGGGACAGCAACCTGAAGTTAAAGCCGACAAAGTGTCACTTTATGAAAGACGAAATAGAATACTTAGGACATATTATTAAACAAGGAGGTTTTACCACAGACCCAAAGAAAACAGAAATAATTAAATCATATCCTATTCCAAAAACCGTAAAAGAGATCAGATCGTTTTTGGGAATTTGTGGCTTCTACAGAAAATGTGTGGCTAACTTTTCAAAAATTAGTCAACCTTTGACCCTTCTTACAAAAAAGAATGTAAAATATCATTGGGAAGCTGAACAACAACATGCCTTTGACACTTTAAAACAAGCTCTTATTTCACCTCCGATTTTAAGATACCCCGATCTTAGCAAACCATTTATAGTCAATACAGATGCCAGTGGAACTTCAATAGCAGCAATCCTTACCCAGTTACATAATGGACTAGAACATCCCATATGTTATTCTAGCAGGACTCTCAATAAAGCGGAACGAAGATACAGTACCATTGAAAGAGAATGCCTAGCCATAGTATTTGCCGTAAAAACATATCGCAATTATTTAACTGGAACTCACTTTGTTATTATGACTGATCATAGACCATTAAAGTATTTATTAACAATTAAAGATGCAAGTTCACGCTTAGCTAAGTGGGCTATGTATTTAATGGAGTATAGCTTTACTATTCAATACAGGAAAGGCAAATTAAACAGTAATGTAGACTCGCTAACACGTCTCAGAACAGAAGGAGAAGTATTAGTAGAAAATATAATAGCCATGGTAAACCAAGGACAAGACGAAGTCATGCCCATAACAACAGCTATATGGAGTACGGAAGAGTTACGAAAGCTACAACAAGAAGATGACCTTATTAAGAACATAATGACCAAAACTTTCACTGACGAAGATCCGTTTTACATCAACGTAGATGGTCTTTTAACTAAACGCCGACAACCACATCAAAGGAATGATCAAATTATAGCTCCGCCACAAATTGTACCAGAAATAATAAAAATATACCACAATTCTATTTATGCATGTCACCCAGGACAAAAGAAAACTATCGAAATAATAGCAAGAGATTTTTATTGGAATACAATCAACAAGGACGTCAAAAGCTTTGTAGAAACATGTCACTCCTGCAATTTACGTAAAACAAATTATCAACCACCTGTACAAATGCAAATGGTACCTGTACCGTACGTACCATGGGGAAGAATAAGTATGGACATAGTAGGACCTTTAAATAAAACAGACAATGGTTACAAATATATACTTACTTGTATAGATTTTCTAACCAGATATCCAGAATGTATACCACTCCAAGACATTAAAGCCGAAACAGTAGCCAAAGCATTTGTAAAAAACATCATCTGTAGATTTGGAACGCCCAGAGAACTCTTAACTGATTGTGGAACGCAGTTTATGGGAAAACTATTTTCAGAAATTTGTAAATTATTGGGCATTAAGAAACTAAAAACTACCCCTTATCATCCAGCCTCCAATGGAATCATTGAGAGAATGCATCGAAGCCTAAAGACTATGATAAGTCACTTTGTTAGTAATCGTCATCCCAACTGGGACGAAATACTGCCTTATTGCTTGATGGCTTATAGAAATTTACCTCATGAAGCAACAAAAGATTCTCCCTTTTTTCTAATGTTTGGACGAGACATGGAGCTACCAATCCATCTGACTATAAAACAATCACAAATAAAATATGACGTTGACGAAAATTATGCCAGTGAAATGATACAAAAATTGCAACAAGCCCATGAAGGAGCTAGACAAAGTATTGAAAGAAGTATACAGACAAGATGTGAAAAACACAACGCTAGAAAAACAAGAAAAGAATTTCAATTAAGAGACCTAGTGTATTTGTACACACCAGCAATTTCAGGAAAGCGACTAATGGCAACAAAATTCTATTGCAAGTGGTCAGGCCCATATCGCATAGTTGAGAAAAAGGGACCAGTCACGTTTAAAATAAAAGAAGTAAATGGCACGAAGGAACAAATTGTTCACGCAGAAAGGCTTAAACCATGTAAGTGTTCTATACATCAAGAACCTGAAAAGAAAAAGATAGAACCAATCGAAAAGATAAATGAAGAATTGGACAACGAAATAATTCAAGATCAAATAGATGAATTTATTAATATAGGACATGAGGAAGGATACGAGACGCCAGAACCTCAAGAAGTAAACGAAAATTCTACAAGTGAAGAATCTGACAGCGGTGATTACTATTCGGATTCAGAATCTATAGACTCTGAAGAACCGGAAGAGGTACCTATAAATCAAGGTAGAAGAACAAGAACTAGAGAAGTAAAGCTGCCAAACAAATATAAAGATTATATTTTATGAACAGAGAATTGCAAAGCCACCCAATATAAGTAGCTATAATTTATAAAATAAGTTAAGATATTGTATGTAGAAATAAGACGAAAATGAAAATTAACTGAATTTATTGTTACAGTGAAGTTGATACTCATCGTTTTGCTATTAGCAAAATTGGGAAGTGCCTCACTAATAGCTTATGACTGCAAAAACCCTTCAACCAATATAACCGCCATATCATTACGTGATGTAAGCCAATGTCCAGATCCAGAAACTGGCTATGACATTAAAGAAGGTTATGTACAAATTTTAGAAAGAAGAAGATTTGAATATGTACATGTATTCTCATGTTATATAGAAGTTACACGTTATATAACTTATTGTGGCGCATTTTCGCATCAATCAGCAGTTGACGGAGGATTATCGACTTATATTTATGAACAAGGTGCGGAAGAATGCAGAAAAACACATGCTTTCAGACAATTTAAAGGCATTAATGGTCACAGTATTAGCAATCTGAAGCCAAACTCTACTGTCTCTACTTCACTGACGTTAGCTGGACAAATAGACCCAAGCTACAATTGTAAAGGTGCTCAATATATTGAGGATGGACACCAGTGGGATAATGCCTTGGTACAGGCTGAAGTAAAGATAACCTTACAGGATTATTATGCTAAAGTAAACATGGATGACAATGAAATACATTTGCGCAATGGGATGAAATGCCCTTTTCTTGAAGGAAGTTGTATGGATAGTGTAAATGGAGAATCTACTTGGGAAAATAATTACCCACAAATATGCAGGCAATTTAACATATTATATGAAGGTATTGCTACGTTTGTAACAGAAAATAGTTCACAAGCTCTTGGACATCAATATGTAGTAGTTGAAGATAGAGCTAAAGTATTTGCTATTCAACTAATAAGAAAAGATAATGTATGTGGAGTATCTATTTGGCAAAACGAACATCCCAGATTACTAATATTTCAAAAGGGTAATGCTATGGAATTAACCCCATTTACCGATACCGCAGAGTCACACGACGCTGACCTTATAACTTATGTCAACACAAAATTTTTGTATGTCGAACAGTCCTTTAAAAGAAGTGTTAATGAAATGTTTGCTCAAACTGTCTACAGAAGGTGTCTATTACATAGAGAAATTTTAAAGAATCGACTCCTAATGGCTACAGTCAATCCAAATGCCGTGGCTACCTTTGTAAAAAATAAATTAGGCTTTATTGGAATAGTAAGTGGAGAAATTTTATATGTGATGAAATGTCTCGCTTTAGCTGTAGAAGTACGACGAGAAGAACACTGTTATATTGAACTACCAGTTACAGCCTACAACAGAAGTTTCTTTATGTCTCCAGTAACCCGAATATTACAAGAACGTGGGGAACAAATAGAGTGTAATACGTTAATTCCATCCATGTATTATATAGACAAGAAGTGGATTGGTTTTGACCCATTGCCAACATCGGGTATGACGCCGCAAGAATTACAAGTTGACTCAGAAGAATTACCAAAATTTCAAACTATAAAAGAATTAGGCACAGGAGGCTTATACACATATCTCGAAATAAAGAAAATGCAAGATGCCATGGTTTTTAATTTAGAAAGAAGTGCGTTAAATAACATCTTAGTACGGAAAGTAGCTGGTCAAGAAATTGAAGGGCAAGGATTTTCAGCTATAAATTTATTTAATAAAGAAGAAATGGAGAAATTAGCAAACTCAGCTATTCAGAAATTATATGATTATTTTACTATATTGGGAGACTGGACAAGTGGCATTCTAGGAATTTATTTTATATTTCGAATTTTGAAATTTGCTTTAGAATCATTCCTGAACGCAGTAGCTTTACACCGTCTTAATGGATGCTCGCTAAAGCTAATATGCGCATTTTGGAATACTATGATTTTTTTTATATTACATCATAAGCAACACGAACAACTAAAAACACAACGAAGCCGAGAAGCTACGCAATCTAATAATGAAACCCAAACACTCAACCAATTACATGATCAAGCCTCATGCCCAGAAGCACTGGAACAAATCGAAGAATCTCAACCATCAAAACAAGTTTTGTTTCACTTTAAAAATGAAAAGAAAACTGCCAAGTTAGAAAATGTCCCTGAATTACATCAAATGAATACATTTCCTAGGCTACGTCAAGAATTAGGAAATATACCCAATATAAGCTGGAGTCTATTTGGAAGAGGTGACTCAACATCAAAGAAATAAACTCCGACAAACTATGTTTAAAAAATAAATTTATATAATAAAATATTAATACAGATTTAAACAATATAAACCTAATGACCGCAAATCAAAATAATTGCTACGAAACAAACATAGTCAAATAAGGACATACCTGTTACATAACAGTGCAATTAGGTGATGAAAATGACTAAATAACCCAAATATAATATGTTGTGACCGACAGTTAAGATAACTATGACTCATATTTACATCTGAAGCTTCTGAAAGAAAATTGAAATGAACGTACACAACTAAATAATAAACAACCAAGTAGAAAAATACTTTTCATGGTATTCTGCGAGCCATCTATACGAAAGATATTTAATTTATTGACTGGAACATACATATTTCTAAAAGTAAAATAAATAGTGGCATCTGGTGAGAAGTAACATAAAACCTGCTACGATCAAAAATAGAAAACTATCGCATTGCTGTCAAGAAGACGAGAGAATCTGACTCAAATAAGGGTGTACGTGACCAATAAAACGTTTATAAGTCCAAGAAATTAATATCAACAACAAAGTCAACAAGGAGAACGAATATGGAAAATTCCGGTATTATGATGAACAAAAGTTGACTGAAAGTTTTGCGCACAAAAACTCGAACATCGTGGGAAATGCTATGAATATTCTTTGCTCACAACAAAAATAAAAATTGCTGAATTGCAGAAATTTTTAATAAAACCAATTGTTGACCCCAAAGACTTTCAGTTTAAAATTCGGTCTTGCAACAAACTTCTAAAATACATAAAAATAATTTTTTTAAAAAAGACGAAAAGAAAAATGTTGTGGCTCGCACTGTTCATGACGTACGTCGGGATGATTCCTGATTTAAACACCCGCGCCATATTTTACAAAATGGCTCTGTACCATTTATGGGAATTACGAAGTCTATATAATAGTGATTACCCAACGCACCCAACGCTTTGGCCAGTTCGTGCAATATTAGTTCTATGGAGTCAAGTAATCCATTGTGGCTACCAGGAGCTACGAGTATTGATGAGACACCACCAAACCACAGAGCCACTAGCACCCTGTGTTTGTGCACTTTGTGTGGCACCCATAAGCAGAATATTTACACCAGAAAGTTTTTGGAGGGCCTGGAGCGCAGCGCGATTAAGAACCTGTTCCTGTTCAGTCTGCAGAAATATACCTGTCCACCTACCCCATGGTTTCACCCAGAGAAATGCCACTTCTCAAACAGAGAACGTGCCTTTTCCAGTTGTCTTGCAACCCGTTATTTCACCAATAATAATGGGATATGGTCATGGACGATCTGTGAATCCACCACCGCACAGTAATCCTGGACCCAGTTGGGTAACTTATGCACCACCAACGACAAGAAGTCAACCTTTACCAAATCAACCCCGTTACCAAGCACAACCAGTACCAGGAGAAGAATTGCGATTAAGAATCCGTCAAATCCATGAGAGAGAGAGGGAAGAACATGCAACGGACGAAGACAGTGGCATAGATGCTCCATAAAAGAAGGACCCAAAACTTTATAAAAAAATAATTCGTAAGTGCCTCTAATAAGTCATAAGTGTCATAAAATAAATAAATAAATAAATAAAACAGAAGGATTCCAAAGTGCAAAGTGTTAAAAAAAAAATATATAAAAATAAATAAAGGCGAAGTGTTATAATTAAAAAACTGAAAGATTTAAAAATTTTAGCTGTATGTTTTCAATCATTATATTTGTACGTTGATTTTAAATATTAGTAATGTTACTAACGATTTTGTTGATTCTAAAATTTTGGTTTTATCATTAAGTAGTTTTTCAAAAATCAAATTTATTTTATTTTTAATTTAAAATTATGATCAATTCATATTATTATAATAAAATTATTAGGTATTGGTATTAGGCATTAGTATTTTTATGCTGCAGTTATTTTATTTAATTGTATTTGTTCGTTTATAGGAAGTGAAGGTAATTTTTATCAATATTCGTATTAATATATAAATATAATATATTTTATTATAATTTTAAATAATCAGTATTAACCTAATAAAAAGTACATTTTAAATAAAATATTGTAAATCAAAACCCTCACTTATTGTCGCCGAGAGAAACGTACCCAAAATAAATGACCATAAAAATTTGACAAGACATTAAAGATTAAAATTCATTGTCTTTTAGCGATACGCGAATCCATACCAAAAGCTGTTTTGCTGTAACGCGAAAAAGAAAACAAACACACAATCCAGACGTAACGGAGACGACCTACGATGGTATGCTTACTTGACTAATCTCAATACGTTCATAAAAAAAAAAATGCAAAGTCGACAAAATTCAAAAGTAGGTCAGTGTTTCACACGAAAAAATTTAATTAATAAATTTTTTCGTTTCTGTGGGGAAGGACGAATGTAGCGCGCAGCGCTAAGAATAATAAAAAAAAAAAATAGAAATAAAATTATTTTTTAAAAGAAATTATTTTTAAAAATTAAATTAAAATTTAAAAAAATTTTTTAAATTTTTTATTCATTTTATTAAGGTTCTATTTTATTAAAGTTTAAAATAAAGTTAGATTTTCTATTAGATTTTCAAAAATAAAAAAGAGGAAGCTTCACGAAAATAATTTAAAATTATTTTGAAAATTTAAATAAGTCGCGTTAATTTTTAAACACTGTCAAAGAAGCGGAATATTCAAATTAAAATAAGTTTATATCTTTCAATGATAATAAAATTTCTGTACCTTATTTCGGAATCAAAATCAAAATTTTCCAAAAATATTTTCAAAACACCACAAGTGTTCACTTACACCGAAATCTTAAAACTAAACTTAAAAAGTATCCTTCTCTTATTTTGATCGGTGAATAGGAACGCATGATGTCACCCAAAATATTTCCATTGGGTATAGAGAAGTTCTATAATATTCTATAACCTCGACTGAGAAAATACAGTTCTCACGTAGGCCGTGTGAACCTTATTTGCGCATTTCTATTTTGTTATTGGGAAAAATACTTTTAACGCGAGAAATCTTCCAGTTGCTTTTTGACCTATTTTTATCCTTTACTGTTTGCATATGAAAAACGCTGGAAGATTTTAGCAAACAACGCAATGTCATTTGACCATATTCGTCACGTAAGCTACCATATAAATACCTGGACTGCGTGAATTTGAGAGTTTAGTCTCAATGATAACGTCGGAAAGTTTAGTCTCTATAATACCGAGAGTCTCAATATTACCGTCGAGTTTTTATAGTCTTACTTAGACTGTTGAGTTTTTCGGGTCTCTACTTAGACAGTTTATCGAATTGTTAAGATTATTCGAAGTTATAAAAAAATATTGATTTGTCGAGTTTTATGGGTTTATCGAATATCGATGCGACGGTACCGTAACAAAAAATATTGACTTTCGCCAATTCTTAGGAAACATCAAAAATTGCTTAAAAAGTGAGTGTTTTGATTAAAGATTAAAAGTATTACAAATTGTATTTGATATAAGGATTTAACTACTTGGGTTGCTTGCGAAAAGATTAAAGCCTATTGTACTGATTAAAACATTAAGTGAATATACCATTAAAAGGATTACGGTGTGTTTTACTAGGAGAAATAGTCACTTGCTGAAGAAAATTACAAAGGTAAAGAAATTCTAGGCCAACTTGATTTGCGGTGTTTTGCCCTAACAAACTTTGGGGGTTGTTTGAAATATACTGAGAATAGGGCAAGGCACTACAGTACCTACTTTGTTCTTAGCTTTTTTCATATTTTTCTAAATTCTGAACACCCGGTATATAAATTTGAAAAAATAATATGCTTTTTGGTTGTTTGAGAACAAGCAGTCGTTTTTATGAAAAATCACTTTTTTTCATAAACCCACAAATAAAAAAGTTTTTCATCTTCGATAGTCAATCCGTGGACACACTGTACTTGACTTGAAATTAATAAATTATAGTGAACTTGTTTCACACTTCAAACAAACAATCGTCAGTCGGCACGACGCCGGTGGATTCTTCGTCAGTCGAGCTGCATCAGGTCAGCACTCTCGACTTTGGAAAGCCGACTGACAAAGAATCCACCACGATAAACTTGGCTGACGTTCATTTTCATGCTTGATTAGATATTAATAATCATTCCACAAAATTTCAAGTGAAGATCGATCACTTGAATTTTCCAATTTTTCCGACGGCTTCAAACCTCTGACTGACGATGTTTCCCCCGTCGGGAAAGTGACTGACTAATATTTTCACGTTTAATCATTAATAATTTACAATCTAACAAATTTTCATCACCAGATTTATCACTTTTTTTCATAGTTTTTCCGACGAGTTTCACAGCCTCCCACGCCCACACTCACCGCTATCGGACTGACTGACGCGCGGATCGTATATGTTAATGTGGAGAACTACGCATGGTAAAAAATTCATGTGCAGATCAATCACTAGTCCAAAAGTGACACCACCTCCCGGACTATTATTAATTTCATCTCTTGAGGGAGGTTTAAGACCTCCCCCAGGATCTAGGGGATCATTCATCCCTCTATCCTTATTCCATTATAGTAATTTAATACTATCAATTGAAAATAAGGTTTCACTCACCATGAGGTTCCAAGAGAAACAAAACGCACAAAAAAGGATACAATAACCCCAAAATGAGTCATTACGAACGGTGATCGCAGCTGCTTGCAGCCACAAAACACCAACTAAGCTTGCAGCCAAGTGAAATAAAGGGTTGGGTTGTTGGGTTTACTCATGAGTTTAACTTTCTGCAGCCACAGAAAAATGTCTGTAGCACTGCAGCACAAAGAAAATGTATAGGGTTTGATCCTGCAGCATCTCGAGTATTCTGCACAGAATACCCACAGTGCTTCCCGTCGTGCCTCCGGCGTCGATTGACGTATGGCTACCGCAGGAGCAGTGTTGTTCAAGCATATTATTATTATTTATCGTGCACGAAAGTGCTAAACCAAATGACTTAAAATCCACGATATGTGTGTTGCGTTCAATAAAATCAAACATAATAATAATATCACTGATGGATCTATCATAATTTAGCGTCCCAAACAAATTTTGACTTCTAAAAAAAAAAAGTCGGTGGCTAATTTAAATTCAAATTCAAATTCAAATTCAAATTCAAATTTAAAATCTTCTTTATTACCAAAATATTTGAGATACATCATACATCACATATAATGGTCAAGCGTCACTACTTAAATTTTACATAAGTAGTTATAGATGATATGTTCTGCATCCACCATTCCGCCACGGCTCTGCGCATGCGCCAGGCAGTGCGCAGGCGCGTGTCATATGTCAAACGTCAATTACTAGATGACGTACGTCATCTGTCAACTGTCAGACGTCAAATTGGTGGGCGCTAGCTACATTGGGCCTTAGCTACTTTGGCGTTAGCCACTTTGGGCAATAATATTCTATATATGGAATGTGTTCAGAGTGACGTCATATTACGAATAGGAAAAGATGGCGGATGCCATCCGTCAATTAAGACAGCTCAAGGTCAGCGATCATTTATCAATTGTTTAATGAAAAATTTGATATATGGGTGATATTAAGGATGACGTAACAAGCTAGTATGAAAAATCCCGAGACCTTCAGGTCGAGGTGTACTAGAGATACATGCTCGCCTACGGCTCGTTAAGCTTGTTAGTAATAATGTAACATGTGACTCGCATTTAGGATGACGTAACAAGTGATAATGAAATATCCCGAGACCTTCAGGTCGAGGTGTACTAGAGACATATATTCGCCTACGGCTCGTTAAGCTTGCTAGGGATAATGTAACATGTAAGTCGTATTTAGGATGACGTAACAAGTTATTATAAAATATTCCCGAGACCGCAGGTCGAGGTGTACTAAAGATATATCCTCGCCTACGGCTCGCTAAGGTTGTTAGGGATAATGCAGTATGTGGTTCGTATTAAGGTTGATGTAACAAGTTATTTAGAAAAAATCCCGAGATCCTCTGGTCGAGGTGTACTAAAGATATATCCTCGCCTACGGCTCGTTAAGGTTGTTAGGAATAATGTATCATGTGAATCGTATTTAAGGTGACGAAACAAGTTATTTAGAAAAAATCCCGAGACCGCAGGTCGAGGTGTACTAAAGACATATATTCGCCTACGACTCGCTAAGGTTGTTAGGGATAATGCAGTATGTGGCTCGTATTAAGGTTGATGTAACAAGTTATTTAGAAAAAATCCCGAGACCGTAGGTCGAGGTGTACTAAAGACATATATTCGCCTACGACTCACTAAGGTTGTTAGGGATAATGCAGTATATGGTTCGTATTTAGGCTGATGTAACAAGTTATATAGAAAAAA
The DNA here is from genome assembly GCA_963969555.1 of Polydrusus pterygomalis. NCBI lineage: Eukaryota > Metazoa > Arthropoda > Insecta > Coleoptera > Curculionidae > Polydrusus > Polydrusus pterygomalis. The sequence goes on from OZ018376.1 coordinate 129,263,597, forward strand.
TCCCGAGACCGCAGGTCGAGGTGTACTAAAGATATATATTCGCCTACGGCTCGCTAAGGTTGTTAGGGATAATGCAGTATGTGGTTTGTATTAAGGTTGATGTAACAAGTCATTAGGAAAAAATCCCGAGACCGCAGGTCGAGGTGTACTAAAGACATATATTCGCCTACGACTCGCTAAGGTTGTTAGGGATAATGCAACATGTGAATCGTATTAAGGGCGACGTAACAAGTTGTTTAGAAAAAATCCCGAGACCGCAGGTTGAGGTGTATTAAAAATATATGCTCACCTACGGCTCGCTATGGTTGTTGGGGAAAGCGCAACATGTGGCTCGTATTAAGGTTGATGTAACAAGTTATTATGAAAAATCCCAAGACCTGCAGCTCGAGAGGCACTAGGGATATATCCTTGCCTGCGACTCGTTAAATTTGTTAAGGATAATATATAACATGTGGTTCGTATTTAGAATGACGCAAAAAATCATAAGTAAAAACCCGAAATCGATCGGTCAACTGCTTCAGGAGATATAATTTTTGAGATTAGCGTCTTTATGTCTAAAGATGAAGAGGCGAAATTTGGTAGACGGGTATAAGATGGGTATACCTATCGAATAATAAAGGAATATTTCAAAAATCTCAAGTAATAACAAAACTATACGTATTAAACCATTAAGGTCTTAACAAAATTCTTACTATGCAAAGTCCATTGGGAATGTTTATAAATATATCTAACCTTCCTGTATACTACATGATTATGGCCCTCGACACGAGGCAAGGTCAGTCTGTCTGGAATTAATAATGTTTAGATACGCATAATAACCAGCCAAAAACCTCTATGAACTGTTCATGATCGAGTAAAAACATCTAATAAGTCGCTAAAGTATTCCAAAAATAGCCTTTGAGCTCATAAAACGACTATTTAACAACTCTTATATAAAATAACCAGCTAAACCCTCTATGATAGGGTAAAAAACATCTAATTAACTACCAAAGTACCTAAAAAATGATCGTAGAGCCCATAAAACGTCTATGTAACAGCTCCTATTCCATAATAAGTAGCCAAAAAACAGCTTTAAACTAGTCTTAATCGGATAAATACATCTAATAAACTATCAAAGTACATACATAATAATACAAACCATAATAAGTAGTCAAAAACCTCTATAAACTGTTCATAATCGAGTAAAAAAACATCTAATAATCCACTAAAGTATCCAAAAAATAGCCTTCGAACCCATAAAAAGTCTATTTAACAGCTCCTACACAAAATAATCAGCTAAAACCTCTCTGATAGAGTAAAAATATCTAAAAAACCATTAAAGTACCTAAAAATTACCTTCAAACCTATAAAAACCCTTATTTAACAGTTTTCCTATACATAATAAACAACCAATCAACTCTCAGATAGAGTAAAAGCCACTAAAGTACTAAAAAAATTAGATAATACATTCTTAGTCATAGCTATTTCTATTATTATTTATATATCTAAAAATGAGGCATCTGATTAATATCCAATATCATTACCAGCTAGTAGCAGCAATATCAATAGGCTAGTACCTAGTTCGCAACTTATCTATGAAAGTAAAACGCAAGAGCGGCTTATGCGAATATCTGATCAGGATCAATATGTATAATGAACAGCTATGAACGGTTAGAAACAACAAATAGGACATTATTCAACCACTAACCAACCACTAAACAGCCTTTAAATCCATAAAAACGTATATTTAGCTGCTCTTAAACCAGGCAAAAAAAAACATCTAATAAACATCCAAGAACCTAATAGGTAGCTGAAGCAGCAAAAGTTCGTTTTCACACCTCGCATACGGCTCATCGGGCATATCATCGGACTATAGTAGACACCTTAAGTCGCTAGAAAAAAAAACCAAGGATGATCATTCGAGCGAGCAATGTTAAAGATATGAAACCATAAATCCCAAAACGTGATATTCGAGACATACCAGATAAACGTTTCAGTAAAATTAAGAGGAGGGTGGGAGGTTATCATAGACGCAGAATATATAAAATTGAAGTGGACTAAACCAAATTCATAAAGATTAAGTGTTAAGGAATGACTAAGTGGAAATTAAGCGGGCGAATATAAAAGAAATAACCTACTACTTGGGAACATGTAGTTCTAAGTGATCATGAAAATAAATCTAAAAATCTATCATATATGGTTGTTTATTTAACAATATGTATATCAATAGCAAAAAGACTTGGTTATATACTCTCTCTTAAGGAGTAGACTTATTAAAGATCATCACAACGAATAATATAACCATAAACGATAGGTTCTAGATTAAAAATTATCCATTATTCTGACGTTCATTAACAGCTAATGTAGAACGCTGTAATATAGTAGATCATAAGGATTCGAATGTGAACGGGTAATTACCTTAAAAGGTGCAGGATAAAAGATTCGACTTGCAAAAATCTAACGAGGAAGTATGGGTAAGTTATATGTTGAATACTAAAATTTAGCTGCTAAAATCAAAAACACACATTATATTACATTATTGCAGTGTCTGCCAAATGACTAAAAATTCAATTAGAACAAACTACGATTGTATAGAGATAATAGAAAAAGAGGTAGATAGACGTTGTATACTATTACGATCATGATGATTAAAAATCAATAACTTACATCCGAACCAGCTACATGCAGACACCTATGATAGCCCTCCTTGCATGAAAAATACTAAAATTAACCGCTTCAACAGCAAAAAAAAAACACCCTAGGACTTGAGAAAAATTAATAGCTAAAGAACTCAATGGAGACTTACAGAACAAACAATTAAAAATGAAGAGTATATCTAATTTACAAATCAGCAAGAAGTAATAGATATTTAATTTAAATAGACTTAAATCAGTATGCCTGAAGTAGAAAAAATTAGAGACAGGACCTTATTAAGGCTTTCAGCTGTAAGCAGTAAAAAATAATCTCAAACTATAAATGAGTTAGAGACTTAAAATCATAGGTATTGCGTTTAAATCATGGTATATACGAACAGGATTCCTATGGTTAGAGATCGCTTATAACCGAAAAACTATACCAAAAGTTCGATTCCGCTACTAAACGAGAGAAAAATAGATAAAAGTTCGGGGTATATCATAGATCTATAGTAGAATGCTTTGTAATACGCCTTAAGTCGTTAGAAAAAACCCAGGATCCTTAGAACGGGTTAAAGATATAAAGCTCTAAAAACCCTAAAACAAGATATTTAATTCATGCTAGATAGATGTTCCAGTAAAATTAAGAGGAGGGCCAAGGGTCATCATAGACGCAGAATATATAAAGTTTAATATAGTGAACTAGCCCAAACTCGCTAAGAGTGTGTGCTAAGGAATGATAAAAAAATAATAACCTACTAGGGAACATATAGTTCTAGGTGGTCGTATACAAAACATAGAGGTTGGACTCGCAACACCTCATGAAAATAAATCTAAAATCGGCTATACATGGGTGTCTATATAACACTATGTTTATCAATAGCAAAAATACTTAGTTCTATACTAAATTAGGGGTTATAATTCCTAAAAGCAATTTTGTCGGTTCTGAAATTGTGTGCATTGTTGAAGAGCAGACTTATTAAAGATCCTATATACGCCAAGAGTATATAAACTAAACCAATAAAGGTAGCAAATGGTCAAGTGCTAGTCACGAGAATAAATAATATAAAAACAGTATGCATAGGCTCTAGGTAAAAAAATTTCCATTAATCTGATCTCGGAGCCATTAACACTCCTTAACAGATAATGTAGAACGCGGTAATACAGTGATTGGATGTAATTACGTTAAAAGGTGCAGGATGAAAGATTCGACTTGCAAAAATCTAACGAAGAAGTATGGGTAAGTTATATGTTGAGTACTAAAATTTAACTGCTAAGATCAAAAGCACACACGCTATATAAAATTATTACGTAATACATTATTATAGTGTCTGTTAAATTACTAAAAAATGTAATTAGAACAAGCTACGATTGTATAGAGCTGACAGAAAAGAGGTAGATAGACTTTATCCACTATTACGATTATAAAGTGGAGAAATCAATAACTAACATATGAATCAGTTACATACAATCACCTATGATTGTCTCTTGTATGAAAAAGAAAATTATCTGATTCAACAGTAAAAAAACCTTAAGATATGAAAAAATTAATAGCTAAAGGACTCGATGAAACAATAAAAAATTAGAGTCACCTGCATTTAATTTGCAAATAAGCAAGAAATAATAGGCCTTCAATTTAAATAGACTTAAATCGAAAAAACATTACAGCGAACAAATACCTGTTTGGGTAGGTCCTTATCCACCAAAAATACCCCCGCTATGCTGAAAAATAATAATAAATAAGAAAAACTTAGAAATTTAGGGTAATATCTGCTTCAACAGCTAAAAATACCTTAAGATCTGAAAAAATTAATAGCTAAAGGACTACGAACAGAGATACATGAAGTAGAGTCCAAGAAAAGCAACTAAATACAACAAAAATGAGTGTTACCTAATTGACAAATAAGCAAGAAATAATAGGCCTTCAATTTAAAATAGACTTAAATCGAAAGACATTGCAAATAACAAATAGCTGTTGGTAGGTTCTTAACCATCAAAAATACCCCTCAGCCATGCCTAAAAAAATAAGAATAGGAAGGAAAAATACATAGAAATTAAGGGTAATATAAGGATCCTGTACATTCAAAAAAGTATATATTATGTATGATCAACCTATAATATTAGATATACCAAAGGATAACACTATACCTAATAGGACCCAAATTGAAGGTAAAAAAAATAAGGGTATATAAAGTATTTAAATTACCGAATGATCATTCAAATATAATTTAAATAGCCTTAAATCGAAAAACATTACAGTTATCAAATAGCTGTTGGATAGATCCTTATCCATCAAAAATACCCCTCGTGACGCTTAAAAAATTAGAATAGACAGGAAAAAAATACCTAAAATGTAGGGTAATATTGCTTTAAAGACCAGCTAACGTCAAAAAGTACTTATTTACGATCAGTCTCTAATATTATCGGATATAGCGAAAGATAATACTGTTCAATTACTTCCAGGAATCAAATTGAAGTTAAAAAATAGGGCCATAATAATATAAAGTATTTAAATTACCGAATGATCATCTAAATATAATTTAAATAGCCTTAAATCGAAAAATATTACAGCTAACAAATAGCTATTGGATAGGTCCTAATTCACCAAAAAATACCCTGCGATACTGAAAAATAAGAATAAATAAGAAAAACCTAGAAATTTAGGGTAATATATTGCTTTAAGGACCAGTAAACTCCTATAAGAGTATTTATATAACACGAATGCTAGACAAACCTAACCTAACTTCTTGGGTACGATTATTCTATATAAAGACCAGATAACACCAAAAAAGTGGTTATGTACATTCAAAAAGTGTATATTATGGATGAACAACCACTAATATTAGGTATACCTAAGGGTAATACTATATAACCACTTATAGGAAACAAAATAAAACTTAAAAAATTAAGGGAATATAAAGTATTTAAATAACCGAATGATTATCCGAATAAAATTCTCGTTCAAATGTTATATTAGTTACTTGAGATGAGATGAGTGATCATACTCATCTAATTGAATGAAAAATAAAGTAATTAATTAGATAAATAACTTTTTAACGGAGCTTCAATATTAGGGGATAGATATTATCTAAACTATAAAAATAATTGTAAAAGAGTTGTAAAAATTATTTACCAAGACATAAATTTTAAAACAGACGAGAGAGGTGGGGAGAGGAGGGGGTAAAGTAAACAGGCAGAGGCTAAAAAAAGCGTCAACAACTAGTAAAAATTATTTTTAAAACCCTAAGTCATAAACGTATGAGATTGTATAAAACCATTAACGACATAATGGTGGAGATAGGGAATATTTTTTGCAAAAGGTAGATAATGAAATAAATACCTATCGAACCGATTAAAGCTATTAAAATAATACAGGCAATAACAATGGGAGGTACATAAAATACAGTTTTATACGGGAAATTCGATTATATACATATAGAAACTAATGTGGTAAGCATCAAAAACTAACTAAACTGTTTATATAATACAATATTGTCAATATGAATATGTTTAAGATCTTCAAAACGAGGATAGGATGTAAAATTATACCAAAAATACGGATAAATAGAGCAAATAAAGCAAAAAAAAATGATAAACTAGGAATCTAACTGAACATAAAAAAGCTTGCAAAAAAATATATAGCAATTTTATTAAGTATTAAAAATATACCCTAATAATATTTGTTTATACAGCTAAGTAGAAAACTATAGAAACATTAAGGAAAAAGGAGTGATGCCTATAGGTATAAAATTTAACAACTATTGGAATTGATATTAATTACGGCTTGTGAAAAATTAGACAATAAGCCATAGTACTTGTAGCCACAATCAATCGATAACTATGAATAGAGAGGCAGTTTGAGAAACTTTTATAGGATTTAGACTAGATTCAACATAGTGTTCAAAATAGTAGGATTATAGCATCGGGACCTGTTTCATCATATTTAGTTATTTATTATATTATTATTATACACAACATCAAACCACAATCAAACCATCAATAAACCATAATCAAACCACTAACAAGCCATTAAGCAGCCCTAAACCCTCCAAGAACCCTCCAGGCACCCTACAGTTACCAAACTTTCGGGTTACTCGGGTTTATTAGGATTCTAGGAATTTATTTTGTTGGACGTAATATTTAAAAAAAATATTAAAGCCCCTGCGGCCAAAGGCTCACGAAATTTGTCGCAAATTTTGGGAGAAGGCCGCAGGGGCTTTAATATTTTTTTTAAATATTACGTCCAACAAAATAAATTCCTAGAATCCTAATAAACCCGAGTAACCCGAAAGTTTGGTAACTGTAGGGTGCCTGGAGGGTTCTTGGAGGGTTTAGGGCTGCTTAATGGCTTGTTAGTGGTTTGATTATGGTTTATTGATGGTTTGATTGTGGTTTGATGTTGTGTATAATAATAATATAATAAATAACTAAATATGATGAAACAGGTCCCGATGCTATAATCCTACTATTTTGAACACTATGTTGAATCTAGTCTAAATCCTATAAAAGTTTCTCAAACTGCCTCTCTATTCATAGTTATCGATTGATTGTGGCTACAAGTACTATGGCTTATTGTCTAATTTTTCACAAGCCGTAATCAATATCAATTCCAATAGTTGTTAAATTTTATACCTATAGGCATCACTCCTTTTTCCTTAATGTTTCTATAGTTTTCTACTTAGCTGTATAAACAAATATTATTAGGGTATATTTTTAATACTTAATAAAATTGCTATATATTTTTTTGCAAGCTTTTTTATGTTCAGTTAGATTCCTAGTTTATCATTTTTTTTTGCTTTATTTGCTCTATTTATCCGTATTTTTGGTATAATTTTACATCCTATCCTCGTTTTGAAGATCTGAAACATATTCATATTGACAATATTGTATTATATAAACAGTTTAGTTAGTTTTTGATGCTTACCACATTAGTTTCTATATGTATATAATCGAATTTCCCGTATAAAACTGTATTTTATGTACCTCCCATTGTTATTGCCTGTATTATTTTAATAGCTTTAATCGGTTCGATAGGTATTTATTTCATTATCTACCTTTTGCAAAAAATATTCCCTATCTCCACCATTATGTCGTTAATGGTTTTATACAATCTCATACGTTTATGACTTAGGGTTTTAAAAATAATTTTTACTAGTTGTTGACGCTTTTTTTAGCCTCTGCCTGTTTACTTTACCCCCTCCTCTCCCCACCTCTCTCGTCTGTTTTAAAATTTATGTCTTGGTAAATAATTTTTACAACTCTTTTACAATTATTTTTATAGTTTAGATAATATCTATCCCCTAATATTGAAGCTCCGTTAAAAAGTTATTTATCTAATTAATTACTTTATTTTTCATTCAATTAGATGAGTATGATCACTCATCTCATCTCAAGTAACTAATATAACATTTGAACGAGAATTTTATTCGGATAATCATTCGGTTATTTAAATACTTTATATTCCCTTAATTTTTTAAGTTTTATTTTGTTTCCTATAAGTGGTTATATAGTATTACCCTTAGGTATACCTAATATTAGTGGTTGTTCATCCATAATATACACTTTTTGAATGTACATAACCACTTTTTTGGTGTTATCTGGTCTTTATATAGAATAATCGTACCCAAGAAGTTAGGTTAGGTTTGTCTAGCATTCGTGTTATATAAATACTCTTATAGGAGTTTACTGGTCCTTAAAGCAATATATTACCCTAAATTTCTAGGTTTTTCTTATTTATTCTTATTTTTCAGTATCGCAGGGTATTTTTTGGTGAATTAGGACCTATCCAACAGCTATTTGTTAGCTGTAATATTTTTCGATTTAAGGCTATTTAAATTATATTTAGATGATCATTCGGTTATTTAAATACTTTATATTATTATGGCCCTATTTTTTAACTTCAATTTGATTCCTGGAAGTAATTGAACAGTATTATCTTTCGCTATATCCGATAATATTAGAGACTGATCGTAAATAAGTACTTTTTGACGTTAGCTGGTCTTTAAAGCAATATTACCCTACATTTTAGGTATTTTTTTCCTGTCTATTCTAATTTTTTAAGCGTCACGAGGGGTATTTTTGATGGATAAGGATCTATCCAACAGCTATTTGATAACTGTAATGTTTTTCGATTTAAGGCTATTTAAATTATATTTGAATGATCATTCGGTAATTTAAATACTTTATATACCCTTATTTTTTTTACCTTCAATTTGGGTCCTATTAGGTATAGTGTTATCCTTTGGTATATCTAATATTATAGGTTGATCATACATAATATATACTTTTTTGAATGTACAGGATCCTTATATTACCCTTAATTTCTATGTATTTTTCCTTCCTATTCTTATTTTTTTAGGCATGGCTGAGGGGTATTTTTGATGGTTAAGAACCTACCAACAGCTATTTGTTATTTGCAATGTCTTTCGATTTAAGTCTATTTTAAATTGAAGGCCTATTATTTCTTGCTTATTTGTCAATTAGGTAACACTCATTTTTGTTGTATTTAGTTGCTTTTCTTGGACTCTACTTCATGTATCTCTGTTCGTAGTCCTTTAGCTATTAATTTTTTCAGATCTTAAGGTATTTTTAGCTGTTGAAGCAGATATTACCCTAAATTTCTAAGTTTTTCTTATTTATTATTATTTTTCAGCATAGCGGGGGTATTTTTGGTGGATAAGGACCTACCCAAACAGGTATTTGTTCGCTGTAATGTTTTTTCGATTTAAGTCTATTTAAATTGAAGGCCTATTATTTCTTGCTTATTTGCAAATTAAATGCAGGTGACTCTAATTTTTTATTGTTTCATCGAGTCCTTTAGCTATTAATTTTTTCATATCTTAAGGTTTTTTTACTGTTGAATCAGATAATTTTCTTTTTCATACAAGAGACAATCATAGGTGATTGTATGTAACTGATTCATATGTTAGTTATTGATTTCTCCACTTTATAATCGTAATAGTGGATAAAGTCTATCTACCTCTTTTCTGTCAGCTCTATACAATCGTAGCTTGTTCTAATTACATTTTTTAGTAATTTAACAGACACTATAATAATGTATTACGTAATAATTTTATATAGCGTGTGTGCTTTTGATCTTAGCAGTTAAATTTTAGTACTCAACATATAACTTACCCATACTTCTTCGTTAGATTTTTGCAAGTCGAATCTTTCATCCTGCACCTTTTAACGTAATTACATCCAATCACTGTATTACCGCGTTCTACATTATCTGTTAAGGAGTGTTAATGGCTCCGAGATCAGATTAATGGAAATTTTTTTACCTAGAGCCTATGCATACTGTTTTTATATTATTTATTCTCGTGACTAGCACTTGACCATTTGCTACCTTTATTGGTTTAGTTTATATACTCTTGGCGTATATAGGATCTTTAATAAGTCTGCTCTTCAACAATGCACACAATTTCAGAACCGACAAAATTGCTTTTAGGAATTATAACCCCTAATTTAGTATAGAACTAAGTATTTTTGCTATTGATAAACATAGTGTTATATAGACACCCATGTATAGCCGATTTTAGATTTATTTTCATGAGGTGTTGCGAGTCCAACCTCTATGTTTTGTATACGACCACCTAGAACTATATGTTCCCTAGTAGGTTATTATTTTTTTATCATTCCTTAGCACACACTCTTAGCGAGTTTGGGCTAGTTCACTATATTAAACTTTATATATTCTGCGTCTATGATGACCCTTGGCCCTCCTCTTAATTTTACTGGAACATCTATCTAGCATGAATTAAATATCTTGTTTTAGGGTTTTTAGAGCTTTATATCTTTAACCCGTTCTAAGGATCCTGGGTTTTTTCTAACGACTTAAGGCGTATTACAAAGCATTCTACTATAGATCTATGATATACCCCGAACTTTTATCTATTTTTCTCTCGTTTAGTAGCGGAATCGAACTTTTGGTATAGTTTTTCGGTTATAAGCGATCTCTAACCATAGGAATCCTGTTCGTATATACCATGATTTAAACGCAATACCTATGATTTTAAGTCTCTAACTCATTTATAGTTTGAGATTATTTTTTACTGCTTACAGCTGAAAGCCTTAATAAGGTCCTGTCTCTAATTTTTTCTACTTCAGGCATACTGATTTAAGTCTATTTAAATTAAATATCTATTACTTCTTGCTGATTTGTAAATTAGATATACTCTTCATTTTTAATTGTTTGTTCTGTAAGTCTCCATTGAGTTCTTTAGCTATTAATTTTTCTCAAGTCCTAGGGTGTTTTTTTTTTTGCTGTTGAAGCGGTTAATTTTAGTATTTTTCATGCAAGGAGGGCTATCATAGGTGTCTGCATGTAGCTGGTTCGGATGTAAGTTATTGATTTTTAATCATCATGATCGTAATAGTATACAACGTCTATCTACCTCTTTTTCTATTATCTCTATACAATCGTAGTTTGTTCTAATTGAATTTTTAGTCATTTGGCAGACACTGCAATAATGTAATATAATGTGTGTTTTTGATTTTAGCAGCTAAATTTTAGTATTCAACATATAACTTACCCATACTTCCTCGTTAGATTTTTGCAAGTCGAATCTTTTATCCTGCACCTTTTAAGGTAATTACCCGTTCACATTCGAATCCTTATGATCTACTATATTACAGCGTTCTACATTAGCTGTTAATGAACGTCAGAATAATGGATAATTTTTAATCTAGAACCTATCGTTTATGGTTATATTATTCGTTGTGATGATCTTTAATAAGTCTACTCCTTAAGAGAGAGTATATAACCAAGTCTTTTTGCTATTGATATACATATTGTTAAATAAACAACCATATATGATAGATTTTTAGATTTATTTTCATGATCACTTAGAACTACATGTTCCCAAGTAGTAGGTTATTTCTTTTATATTCGCCCGCTTAATTTCCACTTAGTCATTCCTTAACACTTAATCTTTATGAATTTGGTTTAGTCCACTTCAATTTTATATATTCTGCGTCTATGATAACCTCCCACCCTCCTCTTAATTTTACTGAAACGTTTATCTGGTATGTCTCGAATATCACGTTTTGGGATTTATGGTTTCATATCTTTAACATTGCTCGCTCGAATGATCATCCTTGGTTTTTTTTTCTAGCGACTTAAGGTGTCTACTATAGTCCGATGATATGCCCGATGAGCCGTATGCGAGGTGTGAAAACGAACTTTTGCTGCTTCAGCTACCTATTAGGTTCTTGGATGTTTATTAGATGTTTTTTTTTGCCTGGTTTAAGAGCAGCTAAATATACGTTTTTATGGATTTAAAGGCTGTTTAGTGGTTGGTTAGTGGTTGAATAATGTCCTATTTGTTGTTTCTAACCGTTCATAGCTGTTCATTATACATATTGATCCTGATCAGATATTCGCATAAGCCGCTCTTGCGTTTTACTTTCATAGATAAGTTGCGAACTAGGTACTAGCCTATTGATATTGCTGCTACTAGCTGGTAATGATATTGGATATTAATCAGATGCCTCATTTTTAGATATATAAATAATAATAGAAATAGCTATGACTAAGAATGTATTATCTAATTTTTTTAGTACTTTAGTGGCTTTTACTCTATCTGAGAGTTGATTGGTTGTTTATTATGTATAGGAAAACTGTTAAATAAGGGTTTTTATAGGTTTGAAGGTAATTTTTAGGTACTTTAATGGTTTTTTAGATATTTTTACTCTATCAGAGAGGTTTTAGCTGATTATTTTGTGTAGGAGCTGTTAAATAGACTTTTTATGGGTTCGAAGGCTATTTTTTGGATACTTTAGTGGATTATTAGATGTTTTTTTACTCGATTATGAACAGTTTATAGAGGTTTTTGACTACTTATTATGGTTTGTATTATTATGTATGTACTTTGATAGTTTATTAGATGTATTTATCCGATTAAGACTAGTTTAAAGCTGTTTTTTGGCTACTTATTATGGAATAGGAGCTGTTACATAGACGTTTTATGGGCTCTACGATCATTTTTTAGGTACTTTGGTAGTTAATTAGATGTTTTTTACCCTATCATAGAGGGTTTAGCTGGTTATTTTATATAAGAGTTGTTAAATAGTCGTTTTATGAGCTCAAAGGCTATTTTTGGAATACTTTAGCGACTTATTAGATGTTTTTACTCGATCATGAACAGTTCATAGAGGTTTTTGGCTGGTTATTATGCGTATCTAAACATTATTAATTCCAGACAGACTGACCTTGCCTCGTGTCGAGGGCCATAATCATGTAGTATACAGGAAGGTTAGATATATTTATAAACATTCCCAATGGACTTTGCATAGTAAGAATTTTGTTAAGACCTTAATGGTTTAATACGTATAGTTTTGTTATTACTTGAGATTTTTGAAATATTCCTTTATTATTCGATAGGTATACCCATCTTATACCCGTCTACCAAATTTCGCCTCTTCATCTTTAGACATAAAGACGCTAATCTCAAAAATTATATCTCCTGAAGCAGTTGACCGATCGATTTCGGGTTTTTACTTATGATTTTTTGCGTCATTCTAAATACGAACCACATGTTATATATTATCCTTAACAAATTTAACGAGTCGCAGGCAAGGATATATCCCTAGTGCCTCTCGAGCTGCAGGTCTTGGGATTTTTCATAATAACTTGTTACATCAACCTTAATACGAGCCACATGTTGCGCTTTCCCCAACAACCATAGCGAGCCGTAGGTGAGCATATATTTTTAATACACCTCAACCTGCGGTCTCGGGATTTTTTCTAAACAACTTGTTACGTCGCCCTTAATACGATTCACATGTTGCATTATCCCTAACAACCTTAGCGAGTCGTAGGCGAATATATGTCTTTAGTACACCTCGACCTGCGGTCTCGGGATTTTTTCCTAATGACTTGTTACATCAACCTTAATACAAACCACATACTGCATTATCCCTAACAACCTTAGCGAGCCGTAGGCGAATATATATCTTTAGTACACCTCGACCTGCGGTCTCGGGATTTTTTCTATATAACTTGTTACATCAGCCTAAATACGAACCATATACTGCATTATCCCTAACAACCTTAGTGAGTCGTAGGCGAATATATGTCTTTAGTACACCTCGACCTACGGTCTCGGGATTTTTTCTAAATAACTTGTTACATCAACCTTAATACGAGCCACATACTGCATTATCCCTAACAACCTTAGCGAGTCGTAGGCGAATATATGTCTTTAGTACACCTCGACCTGCGGTCTCGGGATTTTTTCTAAATAACTTGTTTCGTCACCTTAAATACGATTCACATGATACATTATTCCTAACAACCTTAACGAGCCGTAGGCGAGGATATATCTTTAGTACACCTCGACCAGAGGATCTCGGGATTTTTTCTAAATAACTTGTTACATCAACCTTAATACGAACCACATACTGCATTATCCCTAACAACCTTAGCGAGCCGTAGGCGAGGATATATCTTTAGTACACCTCGACCTGCGGTCTCGGGAATATTTTATAATAACTTGTTACGTCATCCTAAATACGACTTACATGTTACATTATCCCTAGCAAGCTTAACGAGCCGTAGGCGAATATATGTCTCTAGTACACCTCGACCTGAAGGTCTCGGGATATTTCATTATCACTTGTTACGTCATCCTAAATGCGAGTCACATGTTACATTATTACTAACAAGCTTAACGAGCCGTAGGCGAGCATGTATCTCTAGTACACCTCGACCTGAAGGTCTCGGGATTTTTCATACTAGCTTGTTACGTCATCCTTAATATCACCCATATATCAAATTTTTCATTAAACAATTGATAAATGATCGCTGACCTTGAGCTGTCTTAATTGACGGATGGCATCCGCCATCTTCTCCTATTCGTAATATGACGTCACTCTGAACACATTCCATATATAGAATATTATTGCCCAAAGTGGCTAACGCCAAAGTAGCTAAGGCCCAATGTAGCTAGCGCCCACCAATTTGACGTCTGACAGTTGACAGATGACGTACGTCATCTAGTAATTGACGTTTGACATATGACACGCGCCTGCGCACTGCCTGGCGCATGCGCAGAGCCGTGGCGGAATGGTGGATGCAGAACATATCATCTATAACTACTTACATACAAAGTAAGAAATAAAATATAATAAAATATGGTTTGTATGTTCACATTTAAAAACAGAGAATATACGTATTACATTTAAAAGACATAAAAATAAAATAAAATAGATGCCCTCAATTGCGTTATCTAAATCACACCTTTAAAATTTTTAAAATTTGATCACAGTCTACTGTGCATCTGTGTGTCGATCACCCTCGTCAGCACACTATTTATGGTTGCACAAAAAGTACCTACAAGAATTATGATATGATCTGATAAACTTACTCGTATTTTATGAGTTTAAAAATTCCTCAACACTGTAAGGTTCTAGGTTCACTAGAAGGTTAAAAATTGCCTTTTTATACTTAGCAAAGCTTTGGTGCGAAAGCGACTTAATATTGTCTGGAATTTTATTGTAAAAAATAATTCCATTGTAGAGCGGTGATCTCTTGAAGAGAGATAGTCTATGATTAGGTATGTTCCCACCAAGCAAAATGTTGTTGCAGCAACGTTGTAGTAACTTTTCAAAGAGAGCTGCAATGTTGCTCTTTTTCTTGCGGCGTGAGGTTGGGGACATCCCTGCAAGCCTTAATCGGCCGTTCAGGAACGTTTCAGTTGCAATATTGACAAATATATCGCTTCGGCAACATTCTAGCGATATTGATATTTAAATTACAGCAACGTTTCACGCAATTAATTGCAGCAACCTTGGCACAAAAACATTACAGCAACCTTGGCACAAAAACATTACAGCAACCTAATTTTTTGAAATTCTATAGTAACATTACACTAGAAATGTGACGGCGATTGAAAAATATCTAGGTTGTTGCAATAGTTGCATGCCAGGTTCCAGCAACATTATAAAACACATGTTAACTTCGCTTGGACAATGTTTCTTAAAATATAACATTTAAAACACAAACAAAACAAGATAAAATACAGCTATATAAAAGAGAAACACAACTAAATGGTAATAAACATTTTCTTCCCCTATTTAAAAAATTTGATCCATTAACCAATTTTTGTTTTAAAGAAATATTCTCAATCAAGTATAGGAGCGGATTTAGGCTCGATTTAGTACAGAGTATAAGGTATGTTTGCAGGACTTGTTACTAGCCATTTTAAGCGTGTTTGGCAGGCCCTTTTCTGGGCCTCTATAGAAATAAGAGTTCAGTTTATTCATTAATTATTCGTTTATTCATTATTCATGTTATAAAAAAAAACAAATGTATTTATTTTGCTATATATAATATTATTATAGGTATAACATATATTCGGTGTGATTCACGGTGGATGGTACGTTAGACGTTTATGGAAAACAGGCGATACGTTTTATTTGAAAATTTGGTCGTCCAAATAAACGACCATGGTATATCGTTCTAAAATATTTTCAGCATTGCGGCGTTGCCGCTTCTGCCCAAAACAGGTGGCAACATCGGTATTGTAAATGAAACCCCCCATATATTTTTAAATTTTTAGATTCTACGTAAAATTCAAATAATTTTTTTAATACAATGTTCATTGTTATACGTTACGTTATATATATACTTAATAGTTTTCGACATATTGGCTCTTGAAAAATGACAATTTTAACCTTTAACAGCTTCTAGCATTCTAACTGTATGTCTTAGAGCAAAACGGCTGGTGTTCCTTCCTTCAATTTTTATTATCTTCCCAAAAAATCAACCAAATCAATCAATCAAAATAATTAATTTCCTGCTTTCGAGTTCCATCCTGTTTAACCGAAAGTTGACAATTTTGGGAACATAATAAAATCAAGGACATCAGGAACATGTGAGCCGTTTTGCTCTAAGAGACATATATAGTTAGAATGCTAGAAGCTGTCAAAGTTGAAAAATGCCATTTTTCAAGAGTCAATATCTCGAAAACTATTAAGTATAGACTAGTAAGGAATATATTAAAAAATAATTTGAATGTTACGTAGAATCTAAAAATATAAAAATATATAGGCTGTTTTATTTAAAATAACGATGTTGCCACCTGTTTTGGGCAGAAGCGGCAACGCCGCAATGCTGAAAATATTTTAGAACGATAGACCATGGTCGTTTATCTAGACACACAAATTTTCAAATAAAACGTATCTCCCGTTCTCCGATTCATGTGAATTACCCTGTATATATATTAAGTATACACTTTTCTTATATTTAATTCCTTCAAAGTTTGGTTTCCTTAACCCCTAATCTGTTTTAATTACTTCGTTCAAAACGTGTCTTAGCATGCTGAAACCAGTTTTTGTAAAAATTTTCAAAATCTTGATCTGTAAGTTCTTTAAAATTAGTTCGGACAGCATCTAAAATTTAAAAAAATGACAATCACTAATAGATACAGTGATTAAATTATTACCGGAAATTTTTCTGAAGACTTGAATATTCATGATCGAGGAAAAATTTACCGTTTATTAATTTAAGCACGTGGGATTTCGGTTAGAAAATTTTAAACTCATTTATTAAAGAACCTACGTACAAATTAATTTTTTTATTAGAAATGACATATATTCTAGAAATGTCTTTGAAATGGCGTTTCAGGAAAATTTTCATTTATTAATTTTGCCACAAACGTCAAAAATTTCCGGTTATTCTGTGGGTTTTAATGGTAACCGAAGAAAAATCAAGCTTCTGATTGGTTGTAATTAAGAGTGTAAAATTTTCATTAAAATTTTTAATTTGATTAAATACAAATCTGATGTATTTAATATAATATAGTATTGCCAAAGAAAAATTAAAATCTACCTGTTATAAGTGAAGTGAGTTTTAAAGTTTTTTTTTGAAGAAGTAGTCCATACTTACTTAAAGTTTTTGTTTTGTAGTTCCCCTTGGCACCAGTCCAACTTAAAAACTGCCCCACATAATTGGTGAAGACCTTTTCCAAACATCTGTACACTGCATCTTTCAAATTTCTTCCTCCAGTTAGTCTCAAAAAATGTATCTAAAATTTCAAAACACTGCTATTCTCACTTATGATTTGTGTGCAATTTCTCATAATAATTTTCTTTTTAAAAATAGCAAAAAATGGACAATGGTCCCCAACTATAGGGTATCGGAATTGGCTTGTGACATACATTCTCATTCTACTGATTTGGAACCCGTAACTATATAAAATTTACTCGTGTATAGGTTATACGAATGAAAAATTTCTGTGTAGGTTTCGCAAACACATTTTTTACTAGTAACCTATTGCTAGTACTAGATGCCTACAAATTCAACTTCAATTAACTTTAGGAGGTACACTATCTTAAGTTGTCTATTGAATTAACTTGCAAAAATTGTGTCTGCAAGCCTATCCAGTGAAAACTTTGGAATATCTGCCGTTATAATACCGTATGCATGCGCTTTTTGCTTTAATTTTGGTAATTTTTTTGGAAGGGGTTCTTTCAGTTTAGTCTCCAGTGACGTGTAGTACCACACACAAGACACACCAATACAAATTAAATAATAAAATACCTAGGTTATGTTTTGTGTTTAACAGCACGACCTCCATTTCCAAAAATTACCTACCTAACAGAGAACAACTTGTTCTCTGCTAAAAAGTACCTAAGCATGCATAAACTTTTATTAAATTTAATGTAACCTACCTTATTTCTTAATAAAACACTGTCCTTCACTCTTTAAAAGAAATGCCAATAAGCCAAAATAAAAATGGCCGATCCGATCTGACCTTTGACTCTTCCCTTATCTAAGGATCTGACTCTGAGACCGAAAACATAACCCCCCCGACCGACGCGTGGCGTACCTATTTGAAGCAATGATTGGGCAGCACAATTGCAATTATAAAAAGACATTCATAAACCAACATTGCTGCTAAGTTGCTATGTAATTTGCCTGAAACTTTCTAAACTGAAGATTGCTAAAATATTGCACATTACAGGTTGCCCTTGAAACATTTCTCTAAATTTATATATCGAACATAGCATAGAGAATCCGAAAGCTAAGTTGTAACAATATTTAATATGAAAGGTTTCAAAAGTCAACGTTGCGGGAATTAACTAAATAGAAAAGTTGTTTTAGAGAGTTCCACGGTGTTTACCTACAAGCTTTCAAATACAATATTGCTCTTGCAAGAATTTTGAAGGAAGATTGCAATGTTGCGAATGCGAGTGCGAGGTTTTTTGCTTGGTGGGTTATAGTTAGATGTTCTTGTATCATATTGCGTATGTGTTTTACGGAAAGGTTCAAAGTATTATGTTTGCAAAGGAATAACAACACTTCATAGATATAGACAGTACTCACAGTAAGTATATTTAGTTGTTTAAAGCATGTTCTACATGTGTCATTGCTAGACCTGCCCATTAAAATATCCTTAATGACCTCTTTTGGATAATAAATGGTCTTTCAGCGCCCACTCCTGAACCCCAAAAGATAATTCCGAATCTTAAAATTGAGTAAAAGTATGCATAATAAACTGATTTCAGAGCATGTGGGGCAAGGTATCCCCCCATCACTCGCAGAGCATAGGTGGCAGAGGATAGCCTACCACTCACATACTCAATCTCTTTATCCCAATTTAGGGTCTGTTCTATAAGTATACCCAGAAATCTTGTGGATTCCTCCAGCTTGATATCAAAGTTGGCGATTTGTGGCTCATTTAAATATTGATTTTTAATTCTAGAGTCAAAGATTATAAAATTAGATTTGGTTCTGTTTAAGACCAATCCGTTTTCTACAAACCATACCTCTACCCGGTTCAAAATACTACTGAAGTCTTCAGAGAGTTCCGAGAGACTCCCAGACTTAAGGATCAGATTTATGTCATCTGCATAGTTTATCAGATTACAGTGATCCCAGCCAAGAGCCCAGGAAATATCGTTAATAAAAATAATAAACATCAGGGGGCCTATAACACTCCCCTGTGGGATTCCCATGTGGATATGACTGGATTCTGAGTAATACTCAGTGTCTTCAATATATATTTTAACTTTCTGACTCCTATCCGTTAGCGTGAAACAGTACAAGAAAGGATAGTATAGGTATAGAGAAATATTTTTTCTACTTTTCATCCGCAAGATTCTTGAAAAAATTAAATAGTGCCACTAGTCAGAGGTGCCACAGTCCACAGAGCACTTTTACAGCCAAGTGTGCCACTTTTAGCACGATTGTGCAGCAAGGAACAACGCTGCTCAGAGCCGTATTCGATTGGGAAAGTGATTTGGATCGATCTGATTTTAAAAATCACTTGGGATCACTTTGACTGTGCGATCACTTACCAATCGAACACAAATCAGATCAGTAGGAATCAGTTAGATCGATCCGGATCGATCTGAACCTGCGAATAGAATACGCCTCAGGAGCCTAGGAACCTACTTTAAATATTAAATTAATATTTGGGTGGGGATTCCGAAGCCGCAGGAATGGAATCCATAAACTGGGGCATAATAAAAACAAACAACAAACAAGTCAAGGGGAAAATATTTGCAGGGGGGATTTCGGCGACATGGGACCATCGTTTTCTTAAATAAATGTCCGACTCTCGAATCTTGTCCCACTTTATGTCAAATGTCAACCGATTGAAACCGAACGTTAGCTTGTGACCATTGAATCTTTATTCTGTGGCTTTTGACGAATTATGTTGAGGTTATATTTTTATTTTCCTTTGGCCAACAGCAGTGCTGGCCAACAACAGGCAAAAGTAATAATTTATAATATTTTCACAATTTTTCATTATTTAAAAAATTAGGGATATGGGAAATGATAAGAAGCGTCGATCACGAAGTAGAGAACGGTCTGACAAAGACAGGGAAAAACGAGGTAAAAGTAAGGATCGACCACAAGATCGACAGGATCGAGGCACCAAAAGACCCCGGTCGAGGGAGCGATATGAAAGGCGAGACCCTAGGGATGACAAATTTGACAGAAGAGATGATAAACTGGATAGAAGAGATGATAAATATGAAAAAGACAAATACAAAAGTGATCGAGATAGGAAGGTAAAATGATTTTAAATTAATACTTTTAAAGAGCCTAGTTGCAACCAATTAGCTGTATTAAACCATATTTTGTTTTCAATTTACATATCAAATCATATTTTTGATCAGCATATTTAATACAGTACCGAGTCAAGTACAGGCTAGTTTGGAATTTTTTAAGCTTATACTATTACTCCTACTACTACTTAATGTTCTTTTTTAAACTGTAAGTCAAAATATACAATTTAAAACATACAGTTCAAATGGCCATCGACCGGGGTCCTTCAGCCTTCAGTGCTTAAATATTTTAAGATAATTTTTTGCCTTACAAATAATTATTATTGTCTACTGGAGGTAGATAGGTACTACCCAAAAAGTTGGTAAATTTCTATAAATTTATCATCTAATTATTATTACATAGGATGATCGAGATCGCAGGGACGATAAAGACAGGAAATCGAATCAAATTAAGAAATCCCCACCACCAGAAGATGTTAAACCAGAAGTTAAAATTGAGGTAAAACAAGAACCGGCTAAAAAGGAACCTTTGTCTTTGGAGGAATTATTAGCTAAGAAAAAGGCAGAGGAAGCGGCCAAAAGCAAGGTTAGATAAAAGTTAAAAACCTTTAAGTAGGTGTGCACTTAAACAACAAAAGTTTTTTATTCTTAATAAATACTAGGTACCTATAATGATTATGTTACCTTTGCATGGTCAAAATATAGCGGCCCTTTAAAATTTATTGGACAGGTGAGACCTTTAATAATTATACTTCATTAATTAGTGAATTTGAACTTCCAGTAGGTAAATAATATAATAAATATTGCCATTAAAACTAATTATTTTCCTCAGCCTGTGTTCCTCACCAAAGAACAACGTGCTACAGAAGCTTTAAAAAGACGTCAAGAAGAAATAGACAAACAAAGAAAGGTACAAGATGAAGAAAGAAAGATAATACAAAGTATGCAGGCTTCTAGGCTACAGGATGAAAGGAATGATGATAGAGACAGGGATAGAAGAGGCAGAGACCGAGAGAGGGAAGAGGAGAAACAGAAAGATAAGGATAAAGAAAAAGAACAGGATGCAATTAAAGAAAGGTAAATTGTTTAATTTTAAGTTTACTAGGGCAACTGTTGAGGCAAATCAATACCTCCCTCAGTTTTTTATTTATATCTTTAAATATCTGGGTATATACATTTATTCCAAGATTTATTTTCTTTTTATTAGATATTTGGGATTAATCAAGAAGAAAAGAAGGGTGAGAAGACTAAATGATAGAAAATTTGTGTTTGATTGGGATGCCGGTGAAGACACTTCTCTTGATTATAATCCATTGTATAAGGAGAGACATCAAGTTCGTAGAATCTTGTTTAAAAAAATATTATTGTAATGTGCATGCCTATTTTCTCCAAGTTGAAAAATTAATTTTTCAAATGTCAATATCACTGAAAACTTAGGTTGTGTTTATAGAAAACATCATAGCTTAAGGTGGGAGTATCAACATGCTTGCCAACCTATAACCTATTTCGCGTAGATTTATTTATGTTTTCTAGCTTTTATACAAAATTTAAAGAAAATCAGTATCGACTTGATATTTTATAGGTAATAATTGACATATTTAATAAATATCAAGGAATTTCATAACTTATTTTAGGAGAATTGTATAGCAAAAAATATCGGGTAAGATTTTTTTTAACATTATTATGTCATTGTCACTCATTGTTCTTTCACTATACAATTCTCCCAAAACTAGCAATGAAATAAATTGATATTTTTGTAATATATCAGATACTACCTAAATAATGTACCGACGATATTGATTTTCTTTAAATGTTAGTTATTAAAATAATAAACTCAAAAAATCAACGCGAAATAGGTTATAGGTTGGCAATAGATTGATTAACGTTGAGAATTCAACCTTAAGGTGGGAGTATCAACATGCTTGCCAACCTATAACCTATTTCGCGTAGATTTATTTATGTTTTCTAGCTTTTACACAAAATTTAAATAAAATCAGTATTGAGTTGATATTCTATAGGTAATAATTGACATATTTAATAAATATCAAGGAATTTCATAACTTATTTTAGGAGAATTGTATAGCAAAAAATATCGGGTAAGATTTTTTTAAACATTACTTATGTGATTGTTCTTGTACTATACAATTCTCTCAAAATTAGCAAGGAATTAAATAGATATTTTTGTAATATATCAGTAAAGAACTAAGTAATGTGCCAACAATATGACGTTGCTTTGTATTACATCTGTAACCTTGCTGGCAATAAAGGATTTTTATTATTATTATTATTATTATTATTACTAATTTTTTTTTTTTTTAAATAACGCGAAATAGGTTATAGGTTGGTAATGGATTAAATGACGTTGAGAATGCCACCTTAAGCTTAGTTTGACCCCCAGAGCTCAAAAATGCAATAAAATCTAGGTCAAAGTCATAAACTTTGTTGTTTGTTTAAAAACTGAAAAGAACTTAAAACTTTCGCTTTGCATCTTTAAACTATTCTGCAGTCTAAAATAATTTTGTGTTGTCCTTCAACGTTTGTATTAAAATGTTTTGTCTATGTCCTATTATAGCTATACTTAATATATATTGTGAAAAATATTTCTGTTAGGTACAATTCTTTGGTAGGGGCAACTTAGCAGGTATAGACATTAAAGCCCAGAAGCGAGACCAGAGCAAATTTTACGGAGAACTTTTGGAAAAACGAAGAACAGAGGCGGAGAAGGCACAGGAGAAGGTCAGATTGAAGAAGGTCAAAAGGAAAGAGGAGAAACAGTTGTGGGATGACAGACACTGGTCTGAAAAAGAAAAAGATGAAATGACTGAAAGAGATTGGCGTATATTTAGAGAAGATTATAATATAACTATAAAGGGTAAGTTGTAAAATACCTATGCCCTAATCTCGGCCCTAATATAGGCTTTCTAAATTTGTGATGTTTTTTTTATTTTCAAAGTTATTTAAACTAAATATTTAAGTATTTACTTTAAAGGTGGCAGAATTCCTGAACCTATTCGAAACTGGAAGGAGTCTGGAATTCACAAAGAACTTATGGAAATTATTGATCAAATTGGTTACAAGGAACCTACGCCAATCCAGAGGCAGGCCATTCCCATTGGAATGCAGAACAGGGATATTATTGGTGTAGCTGAAACAGGTTTGTGCTTTTTATACGTCTCTTGTTTAACAATTTTGGTAAAGTATTTTATACAACATAATATGCATCTTTATAAGTTTTAAAAGGTTAAAAAAAATATTTTTTTGCATTCTTTATCCAGAATTTATCGAAACTTAACCAGCACTTTAGTGCTTACCTAAATAGATTGTATAACAAACAGTGTTGTAATTCTCTTCCCACAGAGCTAAAGTCAATGAAAAACTTAAAGGTATTTCTTAAAAAGATTAAAAGATACTATTTAGGAGGCCTTGAATTATTTTGTCAAAAACTGTATTTTTATGTTTTCGGGAATTAGGTAAGTAAGTAGGTACAGATAAAAAAAATAATTACAAAATTGCATTTGCAAATAATATATACAGTGCGACCTCGATAATTCAGACCTTCAGTAAACCGGATTCTTCGGTAATTCGGCCAGGACTTATATACATAGACTGTACTAAACTATTCAGCTTCAGTAATCCTACCTCCCGATATAAGAAACCTTCCTTATAACAAGTTCAAGGTTAAAATCGAAAAATTCGAATTCTAGCCCAGAGATAATAGGGAGACACAAGATACGAAAAGATAGTGAATCATCAGATATGGAAAAACTAAACTCCAAGAATCAGGAACACCTTGTAGTACAACCGACGGAAGCTGAAGACAGTATACAAGAAAACCTAGCTATGGCACTAGAGACTCTGGAAACAATAAACGACTTCTCAGAAAAGTCTGAAATAATCAAAGAAGATGGAAGAAAAATTAGAAAGGCATCCTTCTTAATTCATAAAATAGTTACTAACCTAGCATACAAAATCGGTGAAGTACAAAAAGAAAACATACAGCTTGCCAGTGAGATATCATTATTTAAAACAACATCACAAAGTACTTCTATTCTGGACAGTAAAAACGCAGCCCAAAGAACCTACAGCAGTGTGTTAAATAAAGAAAAACAAATTAAAGAGAAGACCCAACTCTGGAAAACACCACCACCACAAATGAAAAAATTTGAAACTTTGATTAAAATAAAGGATAATGACAATTCTAAACATGTTTTGAAAGAAATAAAGCAAAATATATCCACTAGTAACCAAATTACAGGCAGTTTTAAAAATGTCAAACATTTACAAAGTGGAGCAGTGATCATTGAATGTGAAAATGACAGTCAACAGCGAAAACTAACGGAAATCTTAAAGAGAAACGACACTATGGAAATCAAAGAACTACAAAACACTGACCCTATGATTGTACTGTGTGGATTAGAAAAAGGCTACAAAAGTGAGGAAATAGTTGATATTATTACTGATGAGAATCCAGAGCTAACCACTGCAAATAGTAACATCCAGTCATCAATAAAGGTGGTTACAAAAAAAGAATGCAGAAATAACAAAAAGGAAAATTGGGTTCTTCAAACAAAGCCAGAAATCTTTCGAATTTTAATAAAAAAAGAAAAAAATTATTTTGATTTATCCAAAATTTTTGTTAAGGAGTACTTTAACATACCCATGTGCTTCAATTGTTGCTATTTTGGACATGTAGCCAAGCATTGTAGATCGGAACACTGTTGCTATAAATGTGGAAAAAAACACGCAAAGGCAATATGTCAAGAAAACGACCAGCTAGACTGTCCTAATTGCAAACGATCAAATCTAGAGGATCGAATGCACTCAGCAAGGGATCCTAGATGCCCAGTGTATATACGGAAAGTGAAAAAATACAAATAAATTACTGACTATGGAACTACCAAAGAGCAACATTTTTTAGGGGGGAATTGAAACCAGGCAGATCTGATAAATACAGTATAGTGCATCAGAATGCTCAGTCTTTAGGTAACAGTGTGGATAAGATAGAGGTGCTGTTAAAAGAAAACCCCAATTGTGTAGTGCTAGGGATAACAGAACACTGGAAAACAAAAGAACAGATACAACAGATAGGGATTGAAGGTTTTAAGTTGGTGAGTTGTTTCTGTAGGGATGAGTTTGAGCATGGAGGCAGTGCAATTTATGTTAGAACATCGATAAAGTGTAGCGTTTTAAGGAAAATGTGCAATCTCTCGGTTAAAGGAGAATTTGAATGTTCAGCAGTGCAGTTTTCTATTGGCAAGCCAAAGACAATAGTTGTTAGTATTTATAGACCTCCTACAGGTAGTGTGGACGTTTTCTTGGAAAGACTGGAACAGCTTATGTCTCTGACTGGAATAGATTCGGCTGTTTTTGTGTGTGGCGATTTTAATATAGAAATGTTATGCGATAACCATAAAAAAAATGCTCTTATGTCTGTTATGAATTTCTTTAATATGGTAGGTACAGTAAAGGAAAATACACGTCTAACTGCAACCAGCGGTAGTTGCTTGGATAACATTTTTACCAATGTGGATTCTTCAGTAACGAAAGTAATGGATTATCATATCTCAGATCATAAGTGTCAAATTTTAACTTTTCACGTTGGAAAAAACACAGAGGAACAATTTATTTATAGACGATTTTTCACTGACAATAATAAAAAAGAGTTGCTAAAAATGTTAGAAGAGCAAGATTGGAGACGTGTTTATGAAATTGAAAAAAAAATATAAATCTACAGTGGGAAACTTTTATGAACGACTACAAAAACATTTTTAATCACTGTTTTCCCCGGGTAATGTCATATAATAAGAATAAGAAAAACAATGCAAAAGTTTCTGAGGAAGTAAAACGATGTAAAAACAAATTAGACATATTGCTGGTTGCTTCTTAGCACAACGTACAATACAGGCCTGCATATATTGAGATGAAGAAGCAGTACGATAATCTGCTTAAGTCAGAGAAAATCAAGGAATACCAGAAAAGGATTAATGAGAGTGACAACAAAATAAAATGCATGTGGACTATAACCAATGAAATAAACGGAAAATTAAAATGCGCAGAGAATAGTTTTGAAAATAACATGCAAAAAATTTCTAACGATTTTAATGAACATCTATCTAAATCAATGATAGAATTACAAAAAAAGCAAGAACATGTACCCTTTGAATCTAACATTGGTGCTAGCACCCAATCGCTGTACCTTAAGCCAGTCACAAAAGATGAATTCTAAGATGTGTCACGTAGACTAAAAACAAGTACAGCAGCGGCGAAGATGAGATTCCAACAAGCATTGCTAAAATGTCAATGTTTAAAATTACAGATGTTTTGACATATTATATACTTAATAATTCATTAAAGTTTGGAATATATCCCAATCAGCTTAAACTTGCAAATATTAAACCTATATATAAAAAGAAAGGACCAATGGATGACTTTGATAGTTATAGGCCAATCAGTCTACTTCCAAGTTTTTCAAAAGTATTTGAAATCATTGTATGCTCGAGACTTTTAGAATTCGCAAAGAAAACTGACATTTTTGCAAGTAATCAGCATGCCTATTTGAATGGTCGATCAACATCAACTGCAATATTTCAATTTAATCAAGCTATTTTAAGGCATTTGGAACATAGAGACTTGGCACTAGGGTTGTTTTTAGATTTAAGTAAAGCCTATAACTGTATAAATCATAAGTTATTGTTAAGTAAATTAAATAGATATGGGATTGGAGGCAACGCATTAGCATGGCTTAAATCATATCTAACGGGAAGAACCCAGAGAGTAACAATAAATAATTTTAAATCTGATATAGGGCACATCGAGGGGCACATTAGCATGGGAATACCACAAGGAAGTATATTAGGTCCCATTTTGTTTATACTATATATTAATGATCTTAGTGAACTAGAAAATAATTTCTTACTTACTAATTATGCAGACGACACTAACTTGTTGGTCCCTGGCGTAAATATACAGCATATTGTGAATAATTCAGAGTCTGCACTTAAGGCAATTAAAATTTGGTTCAGTCAAAACAAACTGATTATAAATGAAAGCAAGACCAACCTAATTTTGTTTAAAACGAAACAAAGTAAAATAATAAAGCCAGAACAAATAAAGCTGTTGGAGCAAGACTATACACTTAAAAGCCAAACTAAATTCTTAGGTCTGATAATTGATGAGTACCTTTCCTGGATCAACAAGTTGATAGTCTATGTTTAAGGTTAGGAAGGATTGGATATGGAATAGGTACTGTATCTAGATATGTAAACGTCACTTCATCAAGGATATTATACTGTCCGTGATGAGATATGGGATCATTTTTTGGGGTAGTTCACCAGATGTTCAGAGAGTTTTTGTTGTTCAAAAAAGAATAGTTCGCGTTATCAGAAAGTTGGAATTTATGAGTACATGTCGAGGAAGTTTTAAAGCTCGTTTGATGTTTTTGTATAGACATTTGGATAGATTTATTGATCGAGATGTAAACGATCAAAGATATAGCACTAGACACCGTGATATTTTGTACCCGGTACGGAGGTTAACCCTAACTGAAAAAAGCCCTTATTATATGTGCATCAAATTGTTCAATAAATTGCCCAACAGTTTCAAAGATATTAAAAGCATAACATTATTTAAAAGGAAAATTAAAATATTGTTGCTAGAGCTAGAGCCATATAACCTGAATGATTTTTTGAATTATAGTTTTTAAGATAGGTAGGTTAAGTTGACGTCGGTTCATTTTATGTATTTATGATTGTATAATTGTACCTATGTAATTTGAAATAAAGAGCTTTATTATTATTATTAAAATCAAAATCTTGTTACTTGAGAATACTTTCTATTCGATCTAGGAATACCGGAACTTTCAATTTTAGCAGACTGTGACTGTGTGTTCAAATGTAGAGTATATAGTCTTGTTTTTATGTACTAGAATAAGTTTTTTATTGATATTTTATGATGTTTAACTGTTTAGAGTAATTTTAAAGATTGCTATTAAGTCCATTTTCATTTGACGTGTGTAAACTATTGTGTAATGACATGAAATAAATATTGATTGATTGATTGAATCCTAATTATTTACTAATTCGGATCACCGCGGTTTTAATTAGTCCGGATTATCGAGGTCTCACTGTATTAAGTTGTTAATTGTATGTTTTTCAGTAGCACAGAATATATAGTTGCGTAGCTATATATTCTGTGGCAGTAGCTATGTGCTAAATAATTTGTATTATGATTATTTATTATAAAAGCAATATATTATAGGTTCGGGCAAAACATTGGCTTTCCTTATCCCCCTGTTATCTTGGATCCAATCGTTACCAAAAATCGAAAGGAATGAAGATGCCGACCAGGGACCTTATTCCATTATTTTGGCGCCTACTCGTGAGCTGGCGCAGCAAATTGAAGAAGAAACTGTCAAATTTGGCCAGCCATTGGGAATTAGAACTGTTGTAGTAGTGGGAGGTATGTATAGCGACTCAAACAATAGTGCAAACAAGCTGAAACTAGTTAATTTTAAATGGGTGGATGCTTTATTGGCTCTCTTGCATTTACTATATTTATGTTATAGGTTTAAGCAGAGAGGAACAAGGTTTCAGGTTAAGAATGGGTTGCGAAATCGTCATTGCCACACCCGGTCGTCTAATTGACGTATTGGAAAACAGATATCTCGTCTTGAATCAGTGTACGTACATTGTATTGGATGAAGCTGATCGTATGATAGATTTAGGTAAGTCAATTTCCTGTATATTACATTTGGAAAATCTGCTATATGAGAAACAGAGTTTGAGGATAGGTCTTTCAATATTTTTAAATTGAATTAAATCTTTTGTGCGTTTTCGGAGAAATTCGGTGACAGCCAAGGGGAAAAAATTAGGTTCACTATTACATGCGGTGAAGAACTCTTAATGTAAGCGATGGTATTCGAAAGTTAATCATGTAAAATATTTAGGAGAAATTCTCGGAGAAATTTCTAACAAAAATTTCAAATAAATAATTCCAATATTGTATAGGTATTTAAGTAAAATGTTGTGATTAACTGTAGCAAATGCTTTTGTATTACAAAAGAGATTTCAGAAAATTATATTTAATAAGGACTATCTTTATCCTTTAAGAATTATATTCGGAAACAAAAATGATAAATAATAAACTAATTTAAAATTGGTAAACACTCTTATCATCAACCAAGACATGCAGTATGCAAGCTATTGCACCACATTAGCGACTTGCAGCAACATTAAGATTCTTTGCTACAGGCAAAAGTTACGAAGATTTAAAAGTTCGGTTATATTTTTAGAGCTGTTTTTTTGACAATTTGTGGGATATATTTGTATGTATGAATATGTGAATAAATTATATAATTAACTTAACATATACTGATATTGAACTTCTTATAAAACATACCTAAAACTATTATTGAAAGTGTGCAGCACAAATTTATTAAATACGCCAGGTAGAAACTCTTTACTAACGTTATTTATCTTTACGATGCCCAAACTATATCTTACTTAAATATAACTACTTTAGCTTGCAGAAGGAAATGCTATAATGTCTGTTTTGCTGCAGGTCGCCATGGACAACAATCAGATTTAACATTTAAATGCATTATTTGTCAGAAAACATTACCTACTTTCTAAACCTGCACCACATTATAAACGTTTCTATTCAGAACAAAATAAGAGTGATTTTTTGCGCAACTTGGCAAATCAAGATTGGGAAAGGGTTTACGCTAAAAAGAAAGATGAGGTAAATGATCAATGGTCTGAATTTATGAAAACGTTTAAAAATATTTTTGAGCAACATTTTCCACTTAAGTTGGTCAATAAAAAGTATAATAAAAGTAAACAAAATATGTATAAGGACCCTCTCATAACAGAATGTAAAAACCGAAAACATTTTGTTGAATCAAGGCTTAACAAGGAATTTCAAAATCAGTACGAACAAACCAAAAAAGAATATGATAATTTATTAGCTCAGTCACGCAAAAATTTTTACGAAAATAAAATCTATAACTCTGATAATAAAATGAAATCTATGTGGTCTGTTTGTAATGAAATTACTGGCAAAAATGGAAAGCTATCAAGTTGTGACATAGGCATTGAAGGAACCCCGGAACAGATAGCAAACGGTTATAATGATCATCTAATTTCATTGATTCCAAAGCTCTTTAAAGATCTACAACAGGTCAATTTTAGCACTGATATTGTATATAACAATAATTCCATGTACTTAAAACCAACAACGCCAGGGGAAATATGTGAAATAGCCAAGAAAATAAAAAATAAAAATAGTTTTGGAATCGATGAAATTCCCACTAGTATTATTTTAATTAATTAATTCGATAGGCGAATGTAAAAATGTTTTGTCATATGTAATAAATAACTCATTAAGGTATGGAATTTTCCCGGACCAGCTTAAAATAGCGTCAATAAAGCCACTCTATAAAAAAGGAAATCCTGAATTATTTGAAAATTATAGACCGATTAGTCTGCTACCAGGGCTTTCAAAGCTTTTTGAGCTGGTAATGCATGGGCGAATTCTGCACTTTATGAAAAATTCAAGTTGGCTATCTGAAAATCAGCATGGATTTCTAAGTGGAAATTCTACTCAAACAGCTATTTTTGAACTAATTAGAACTGTGTTGCAATATTTAGAGGATGGATGCTTAGCTGTTGGTATGTTTTTAGACCTATCAAAGGCGTACGACTGTTTAGATAGGGAAATACTTGTAAGAAAACTGAACCTCTATGGTATTAGGGGAAATGCTCTTAAATGGTTACAATCCTATTTAAATGATAGAATCCAGTATGTAAGTGTTGTAAAGGTATATTGGGGCCCCTTATTTTTATTATTTTTTTAAATGATTTGATTAATTTGATGGATCCCTCGAAAAGTATTTTAAAGTATGCCGATGATACTTCTCTAGTGACAGGAAAAAATAATCTTCCCGAACTATTGGAGGCTAGTAAAATGTTCTTCAATGAAGTAAAATTATGGTTCAGACAAAATGGCTTATTTCTGAATGAAAAAAAAAACTGATAGTGTACTATTTAGAACTAAGCTATCAAGAGTCGAAAAACCAGAAAATTTTGAAGTTGGTGACGTGACACTGCCTTTTTCCGAACAAACTAGGTTTCTAGGGGTTTACATCGATGAACACTTGGACTGGTCATACCATATTAACACTGTTTCCGGGAAACTTAACTCCGTATGTTATACACACCCAAACTAAGAACTTATTTGTAATACAAAAAAGAGTAATTAGGATTATCAAAAAAATTAAGTACCTGGAAACCTGTAGAACGATATTTAAAAACAATAGGATCTTAACGGTATATGGCCTATACATTTACGAATGCCTATTATTTTTCTTTAAGAACAGGCAGCTATTTGGTATCTCATCTGAACATCAGTATAATACAAGAACCCAAAATGTAAATTACCCTAGGCATCGTCTAACAGTAAGTGAGAAAAGCCCGCATTATATGTGTTTTAAGATTATTTAATAAGCTTCCCGATAATATAAAGGTACCGAGAGGAAGTTCAAGCAAAAAGTTAAAAATTTATTGATTGACCTGGAATTATATGATGTGGATGAGTTTTTGGACATGTAGAGTTTTGGTTATGAATGATTTTGAAATTTAACTTTACAATGTATAACTTATTAATTAGGAATTATAACTTTGTGATAAATGACGTAATCTCAGTGGCGTGTGTATTGTATACATATTATCATGTCATGTGATATTTAAATTGATAAATAAATAAAAAAAATACTTAACTGTTCTAATCTGAAGGGGAATATCAATAATTTATTTAACTTTAATATAAAATATCGTAGTTACCACAGGTCATATCTCAAAACTTTATTCGGCTTTTCGAATTCTCTTTTCAATCTCTTTTATTTTGATCATTCAAAAAAGTTGGATCAAAAATTTTTAATTTTGCAAATCTACATTTTTACATTTTTTGTGCACACTGTATAAAAAAATGGAAATTTTCTTACGTGAATTATATTTATTTAATAAGCAAAATAAATGATGAAGAATAACTTTTTTTCGAAAAATTGAAAATAAAGTTTTTTACAAGTATAGTTAGGTCCATCTCTGGACACACTGTATAAGGTGTATAATAAATCATTTATTGTAAACATGTAATTAACATGTATGTAATTGTTGATACGTTAATAAATAAATAAATTATGAACCAAAACCGAAAAGTGCCATTGGAGCTGTTAATATGTATTGTGTAATAAGAACTTATTTACATTAATTCATGATTTACTTTTAATAATGGCTACCCTAACTGAAACAACATGTACATGTGAAAGGTCTTTACTTAAGCTACTAAAGACTTAATTGCGCTGTTAAAACACTGCCAAAAGGGATTATTTCTACTTTTATTTCTAAGGTTATCCAAACTTTTCCAACGAAAATGTTGCACGGAACGGGTTATTTGGGATTCATACATTTTAGTTTGACCAAAAATAAAGAAATATACCTATATATCATTTATATTCGTATTTCCAATTTTAAAAGATGGTCTGCAATTTTCGTACTGGTATTGATTTCGGGGGAAAATTACTTTTTCAAAGAAGACGCCTTGACATCAAATAAACTGTTCGCTAATATTAAAAATATAAGCTGAAATGAAAAGCAAAAATTGGTCCTTTCTTAGTCAGAATTTAATGAGATTTTGAGATTTAGTTCTTTTTACGTAGATAGTTGCAGATAAAGCATAGTATTGTACTGGCCGCAAGCGGCTCGTATTCTAATCATCCTTGTTTATTGATGGTTTACAACATACGCTCGTTAAATAATATACTATTATTATACTGTAAATAGTTGAAATTAACTTTAGAAAGCATGATTTTTTAGGTTTTGAACCTGATGTACAAAAAATTCTGGAGTACATGCCTGTATCTAATTTAAAACCTGATACCGAGGAAGCTGAGGATAGCCGCATTCTATTGGCGAACTACAACAGCAAGAAGAAATACCGGCAAACTGTGATGTTTACAGCTACCATGCCACCTGCTGTGGAAAGGTTTGTTTATTCATTGACATGCATCCTGTTGAAAAAGGTTTACACATTCCTGCCTTTTTAATTCCCTATTTTAAAGATAACTAGCTTGTTAAACATTGTTTTACTTTTCTGTTATATACGTAGTCCACTGAACGATGGACTACTTTGGAAATTTGTCTCCTATTACATGTCTGTAGTATAAAGTTTCTGTGTGATAACGTAGGCTTTTCCTCGAGAATTTTAAAGACGTTATATTAGTTTTAACAAAAAGTACTCCAGATGCGTCGTGTTGTCGCACAAAGACATATGGCCCTATTATATTGTGTATAAATCTGTGGACGTTATTATAAAGCAACAGGAAGGCAAGCAACAAAGCACAGGTTAATAATTCATGAGCCCACCGCTAAGATGTCAGCACTGCGGTAAAAATGTGGAGTCATGATACGGTTTATTATTATATTACTTAACAAATATTAATTTTAGCACATAACGTTATAAAGGCGAAAGATATTAATTCCATGAGCTAGATGGATGAGTATTATTGACAAAAGAACCAAAACAATAACTATATTTCTGCTAAATTATTTACATTCAGAAAGCACTAAGGCAAATGATAAATTCTACAGTTTCCTTTATTACAAGTTTACCCGAAAAAAATATAGGAATGTCTAAACCGTAGCTTTGGGTCGCCTCCTTTGCTCATTTAGGGTCGAGGGTGATAAAAACACAGAAACACTTTTTATTTGCAAGGAGAAAACTGTACTTAATCACTAACTATAACACCCCGGTGCTATTTTACACTGCACCCATGATAAAAAAGTACACTCAGGAGACGGTGCTTACCTCCTACGTTGCCGAAGCGCGCAAATTTACTTTTATTTGACAAATTGGTTTAGGCTTTCGCGGCCAGTCAGTGAACTAGTGTAGTCATCATTCGGGTCTAAAGGCCGTCGTCGGTTGGAATTGCTTCCTAACGTTTCGCTAGCACGAGTGGCGAGCTTCTTCAGAGGTTCTTCCATCTCCGGTGCTGGAAGTAGACTGACGAATTCTCGGGCGCAGGTTGTATTTATACTGGTGGGCAGGGGGCGGAGCTTGTTCCGCTTCGGTTGACTTCGAGATATCTATCGGCATTACTCGGGAGTGTCTGAGGATAGGATTCCAGATCTGGTTGAGCCTGAGGGTCTCTTCTTTTCTGTTGAAATTGTCAGGATGCTTGTGGATCTCGATGGCTTCTCTGACGAGCCTGTTGTGATAGCCATCGACTGAAGCTAATAACCTACAGTTCTCAAAATGTATCCTGTGGTCCCCGTTACTCAGTGCGTGTTCGGCTACTGCAGACTTCTCAGTTCATCCTAGTCGGCAGCTTGCTTTATGCTCCTTGAGTCTCGTTCCCATTGATCTTTTGGTGGTTCCAATGTAGACCTTTCCGCAGGAACAGGGTATGCGGTAGACGCCTGCAGCTGAAAGTGGGTCCCTCTTGTCCTTTGCTGATCTAATGGTCTGCTGGATCTTCTTTGTTGGTCTGAAGATTGTCCCGATGTCGTGTCTTCTCAAGACTTTGCCAATCCTGTCCGTGACTCTAGGAACATATGGCAGATATGCCCGAGAGGTGGTGAATGTCCGTTCGGTTTCCCGTGGCCTAGATGATTTCAAGCCCATTGATCTTTCGATCTCTCTTGTTGTAACCATTCGCCTCGAACGCAGATTTTAAGTGTTCAAGTTCCGCCTAGATGTTCTCAGGTTCGCAAATCCTTCGAGCTCGTTCTGTCAGGGTTTTGATGACTCCATACTTTTGACTTGGGTGATGGTTGGAAAGAGCGTGTAGGTATCTGTCCGTGTGTGTTGGTTTCCTATACACTGTATGGCCCAACTTGTCTCCCCGCTTCCTCACTAGCACATCTAGGAATGCCAGTTGTTGGTCTTTCTCAGTTTCCATGGTAAACTGGATGCTGGGATGCTGACTGTTGAGGTGCTGCAGAAAAACGTTGAGCTTGTCCATACCGTGACTCCAAATCACGAATGTGTCATCCACGTATCGGAACCATGTTGTCGGCTTGTACTGTGAGGTGTTGATCGCCTTTTTCTCAAAGCTCTCCATGAAGAGGTTGGCTGTAACTGGACTCAGTGGACTTCCCATTGCCACTCCGTCCACTTGTTCGTAGAAGTCTCCTCCCCACACGAAGTAGCTTCCGGTAAGGCAGATCTCTAGTGACCAGTTTATTCCCAGCCGACATCTGCAAGCTATTTGAGATCTGCCTCACCGGAAGCTACTTCGTGTGGGGAGGAGACTTCTACGAACAAGTGGACGGAGTGGCAATGGGAAGTCCACTGAGCCCAGTTATAGCCAACCTCTTCATGGAGAGCTTTGAGAAAAAGGCGATCAACACCTCACAGTACAAGCCGACAACATGGTTCCGATACGTGGATGACACATTCGTGATTTGGAGTCACGGTATGGACAAGCTCAACGTTTTTCTGCAGCACCTCAACAGTCAGCATCCCAGCATCCAGTTTACCATGGAAACTGAGAAAGACCAACAACTGGCATTCCTAGATGTGCTAGTGAGGAAGCGGGGAGACAAGTTGGGCCATACAGTGTATAGGAAACCAACACACACGGACAGATACCTACACGCTCTTTCCAACCACCACCCAAGTCAAAAGTATGGAGTCATCAAAAGCCTGACAGAACGAGCTCGAAGGATTTGC
The DNA here is from genome assembly GCA_963969555.1 of Polydrusus pterygomalis. Taxonomy (NCBI): domain Eukaryota; kingdom Metazoa; phylum Arthropoda; class Insecta; order Coleoptera; family Curculionidae; genus Polydrusus; species Polydrusus pterygomalis. The sequence continues at coordinate 129,299,956 of OZ018376.1, forward strand.
GAACCTGAGAACCTCCAGGCGGAACTTGAACACTTAAAATCTGCGTTCGAGGCGAATGGTTACAACAAGAGAGATCGAAAGATCAATGGGCTTTAAATCATCTAGGCCACGGGAAACCGAACGGACATCCACCACCTCTCGGGCATATCTGCCATATGTTCCTAGAGTCACGGACAGGATTGGCAAAGTCTTGAGAAGACACGACATCGGGACAATCTTCAGACCAACAAAGAAGATCCAGCAGACCATTAGATCAGCAAAGGACAAGAGGGACCCACTTTCAGCTGCAGGCGTCTACCGCATACCCTGTTCCTGCGGAAAGGTCTACATTGGAACCACCAAAAGATCAATGGGAACGAGACTCAAGGAGCATAAAGCAAGCTGCCGACTAGGACGAACTGAGAAGTCTGCAGTAGCCGAACACGCACTGAGTAACGGGGACCACAGGATACATTTTAAGAACTGTAGGTTATTAGCTTCAGTCGATTGCTATCACAACAGGCTCGTCAGAGAAGCCATCGAGATCCATAAGCATCCTGACAATTTCAACAGAAAAGAAGAGACCCTCAGGCTCAACCAGATCTGGAATCCTATCCTCAAACACTCCCGAGTAATGCCGATAGATATCTCGAAGTCAACCGAAGCGGAACAAGCTCCGCCCCCTGCCCACCAGTATAAATACAAGACGCCACTAAAAACAACAGTTGGCCTCGGCCGCTTTCGGTCTTCGTCGGGATATTATAAGCCCCGGACATGCGCATTAGGTAAACGCCATTGTTCAGAGCACAGAAAAATAAAGGGTTTATGTTCAGAGAACCTACCTCTTCTCTGTGTTGAGTGGCCGCGTAGGCTACCGGCCTAACACACAGGTGTGTTAAGGGTAGACGATATTTTTCAGAAGATGTTGATAGTTTAAAAGAAATTAAAATTTATGATTTAAAATGTTTAGAAATAATTTTCAGATATACTTATTTAGAATTAATTATGCTAACTACTTATAGGTGTTTTACTTTTTATTCAAAGCGATATTTATTTCCCAAAGTGGGATATTTTGTTCTGTACAGCTTTGCGGACTATACTTAGATAATTGACTTGAAAAAAAACACAGGATTTTGAAAAAAAAATTTAATATGAAAAATCCGCAGTTTCAATTACTCTTGCAAGAAACTTGCAAGTGTTTTTTCAACAATATAAAATAAACTAAAATTAACAAGAACTTTGTAATATTATACCTACTATTTCTGACAGTTAAAAATATAATATATTACACATTTAAAATATATTTCAGAATACAAGATGTAAAAAGTTTAAATACCACCCACTTTAAAAGTAAAATACAATATAATTCATAAATTATTATTTTCGTCCAGGCATTGTAGTATTTAGGATCATCATCCGTCATAAAATACTTTGGGTTGTATTACCTACCCCACCAATCTTCTCTTGAAGAGCACCTAAAACTATTTCTTGTACAAGCTGGTCTAATCTATTAGTTTAAAAAAATGCCACAGGAAAACCCATATTTTTGTCATCCTTCACGAGCACGATTGTCAAATCCATTCCTTTTTGGTTTGTACAGTGTGTCCCATCCATGCATTATTGTGCTGACGTCCTTTAGTTTACGTTCCAGGTTGTCATTCACAAATCTTACACTTAGGAGTGGATGATTTTCACCTAATAAAAATATACTTATTATTTCAGCCAAAAGTCCTTTATACTTCCAGATTATCATGAAATGAATGGCAAATCTACTATAAGCAAAATTTTTTTTTTCACTTTAGAATAACAAACTTTAAATAAAAACACTGCAAGAACATTTCTATGCATTTTTTATGTCTGTCTGTATAGGTTTAAGATAATTTTAAAGACATTTTAATTTATTTAACATACCTACTCACTTTAAATTTGATACACGTCATATGTATAAAAGGTTTTCCCAGCCTCAAAAATAGTTTGAATTGTTCAGAAAAGTAAAATATGGCTATATTATTACAATAGTGTTTAACAGTCATGCATTTACCCACCTTGTGGTTTAAAAAACAACAGTAATTTTTTTCCATTAGCATTCCATTCACTAACTTTTAAGCTAACAGCTATGATAGTATTTTCATCCTTCCTCTTTTAATATTGTGTTTTTTCACTAAATAGGCTATGTCTTTTCTCTGAACCATGTTAATTCTTTGAAGACTATCTGTAGTAATTTTGCTGGCATCTAAAATAACTCTCTCTACAGTTACACCACTAAAAAGTTTTTGAACTATAACTTCTTTCTCTTCATTGGATAGGTGTTGGCTTCTGATTTTCTCATCATGACCGACATAAGTTTTCCAGAAGGTTACACTGACATGACCTAAAATTAAAAACATTTGTTCTTGCTGTGCAGTCAGCATAAAGAAGTGTTTTTTTTTATTTTGTTTAACTGTTATTAACTTAATATTTGTATTAACTATTAATTTTTATAATTCATTGTAATTTAAAAACGTTTAATTTGTAAGGAGAGAAGTAATAAGTATAATTTATTTACATACCTGTTTCAAAAATTTTTACTGTCAAGCGAGAAGGACATACCCTATTAATTTTTATAATACCTCCAGCTTTTTCAGTTCTGTTAGTATAGTTGCTTTTATATCCTAAAAATAGTATTCATACAGATTTTTCTGCATAATATTACGTTATATAGTCATACCAGTCACATTACTTCGGTTACTATTTTTCCACACTATCAGATGTTCTATTTGTTCTATGTATTGAATAGTTTGATTCAATTTTATACTCTTTCATCCACTGTTCGCACGTTTGTTGCCTAGAAAAATTAACAGCTCGCAGTTAATACTTCTATTGTAATAATTTATGACCTACCTCTAAATGTGTTTGAAGTATTGTAGGTTCTACACATAAATTGATTTTCTTTACAAAGGGGACAAATTATGAGACATGTTCTATTGTTCTGAATCGGGGTCGACTTTTTATGGATATTTCGGATGTTTATTTTTTGTATAAGTAAAGTGTAGAAAACTCCAATTCGCAGAATGGGCAAATTCTGTTCCCAGTTTCTCCATGTTCAATCTGACCGGAAAATACTATGTAAATGAAAAACCATACACTCTTTAAACCACAAATATTGTCTTGATACACTAGTATAATCAGTAATGATCACAAAAAATTGCGCTACTTAGCAGATCGTTCCACAATAATAATAAAATTGTGAACTGGCGAAATCGGGCGCGCAATTTAAAAATTAGACGACATGTTCCGAGCCAGAACGAAATCGGCCGAGGCCAACTGTTGTTTTTAGTGGCGTCTATAAATACAACCTGCGCCCGAGAATTCGTCAGTCTACTTCCAGCACCGGAGATGGAAGGACCTCTGAAGAAGCTCGCCACTCGTGCTAGCGAAACGTTAGGAAGCAATTCCAACCGACGACGGCCTTTAGACCCGAATGATGACTACACTAGTTTACTTTTATTTGTCCCCCGACTTGTTTTTTTTTCTATTCGGGTAGTTATATCGGATTGTGCACCGCCAAACTGGCAATGAGAAATTCCATGTAAGTTTTGCTACCCTAAAATATTGGCTCCCTCATTAATTTTACATCAAAGGTTGCGAGTAAGCGAAGGTTGTTGTATGATAGATTCGCACACCAAATTTAATTATTTTGTAGTATGCCAATTCAAATTTATTTAAAAAAACTCTTCTAAAATAAAAATAAAATAATGCACTGTACTGATTCGGCAGTTGGTTCCCTGTGAAACATTTTTAATATATATATTTTATAGTAAAACACATAGCTTTTTAATGTTTCATTAGTATTTATTATAGAATTCCTCTACATATGTTTCGCCTTTCTAGGGCTTTTTCAAGAGTACTTATGATACTAAAGTTAAGTTCTAAATTTACAAATTTATATTTTCCTACCACTATTGTAAAATATCGAAAAGAATAATTTATGTTACCTTGGAGCTATTCTTATTGTTTATTGGGGCCTATCATTGGGAATTCCGGGGTTAGTTGACAAAATACACCTATCTAAAATTGGGGTATTTTGGAACATTTGTTGTTCATTAGTGGTCAGGGTTTTATTATTATGTGTAAGGATTTCTTTATTTCTAATTGCTCTAAAAGGTCCAATCTTTTACCTTTATTTTCAGCATGGATCAATTGTAAACTTTTTAGGTCTATAAAATGGTTGTTCTCTATGCAATGGGTGGATATCCCTGTGCATTTATCATTTTTTATAATTGATGTACTATGTTCTTTAAGTCGTGTTTTAATGCTCCTACCACTTTGACCTATACAGGGTGTTTTTTTAAGGTCGACGAGCGGCCATATCTCGGAAACTACTGGGCATAGAAACTCAGGAAAAGAAAATGGTAATTAAAGTGGCCATGAGAAAATTCGGGAAATAATTTTTAAGTTACGCATTTTGCCGCAAGAGGGCGTAATTGAAAAGTAAATTTTAAAATTTTACATAACTCCGAAAATTCCACATTAAGGTGTATGTTTGATAACACCATTTTAAAGCTTGGACAATTATGCATCATTTTGTGCTTATGCTCATTGGCGTACTGACTTTAATAAGAGTGGGGGAAGCTGTTGAAAGTGTAATCATTTAAATCGCTGTAACTTATAAACGACTTATCCGATTTTAGCAAACTAAAAACTGTTTGGAAGAAATGTATGCACTTTCACCAATCGTACTTAGTTGTCTATAATAGTTCTCAAAAAAAATGCTAGAGGGCGCAATTTGCAATAACAATACATTTTTTGATTTTACTCCGAAAAAATAAATCATACGGTATAATTATGATACCATAATCGAAAAGTAGATGAAATTTGCTAGAAAAAATATTGAAACCGCAGCTCGATATCTCCGTTCGTTTCAGAGTTATTGCCAAAACAATAATTTTTAATACAAATTGCGCCCTCTAGCAATTTTATTAGAAACTATCTTGTACCATTGGATACGACAATTGACGGTACTTACCTTTCTCTTCCAAACAAGCTTAAATTTAGTAAAATCGGTTAAGTCGTTTAGAAGTTACAGGGATTTTAATGTTTACACTTTCACTTGATAAGAGTGGGAGAATCTATTGAAAGTGTAAACATTAAAATCGCTGTAACTTCTAAACGACTTATCCGATTTTACTAAATTTAAGCTTGTTTGGAAGAACCTTCAATTGTCGTATCCAATGGTACAATATAGTTTCTAATAAAATTGCTAGAGGGCGCAATTTGTATTAAAAATTATTGTTTTGGCAATAACTCTGAAACGAACGGAGATATCGAGCTGCGGTTTTAATATTTTTTCTAGCAAATTTCATCTACTTTTCGATTATGGTATCATAATTATACCGTATGATTTATTTTTTTGGAGTAAAATCAAAAAATGTATTGTTATTGCAAATTGCGCCCTCTAGCATTTTTTTTGAGAACTATTATGGACAACTAAGTTTGATTGGTGAAAGTGCATACATCTCTCATTCAAACAGTCTTTAGTTTGCTAAAATCGGATAAGTCGTTTATAAGTTACAGCGATTTAAATTATTACACTTTCAACAGCTTCCCCCACTCTTATTAAAGTCGGTACGCCAATGAGAATAAGACCAAAATGATGCATAATTGTCCAAGCTTTTTAATGGTGTTATTAAAAATATACCTTAACGTGCAATTTTCGGAGATATCTAAAATGTTAAAATTTACTTTTCAATTGCGCCCCCTTGCGGCAAAATGCGGAACTTAAAAATTATTTCCAGGATTTTCTCATGGCCACTTTAGTTATTATTTTTTTTCCTGAATTTCTATGCCCAATAGTTTCCGAGATATGGCCGCTCTTCGACCTTAATGAAACACCCTGTATAAACTGCATCACAATCAGAACAATTAATTTTATATACCCCGGACCTATCTAATTTGTCTATTTTATCCTTATTATTAACAAGCATTCTACCTAAGTTTTGTTTATTCACTCATATTGTCTTACAGTCTAAATTATTTAATTTATTGGTAATTCTATTGCTAAATTTAGATGTGTAATTTAAGAATTTGAAACGGTCATTTTTTGGCGCACCAACGCCATAAAATTCTCGTTTTAACAATTTCCTTCTTTTCTTTTTTAATAGATTGTCAATTAGACTGTCTTTGTAACCGTTGTTTTTTACTATTTGTTTAATAGTACAGAGTTCTTTGTCGAAATGTTCTTTATTTAATGGAAATGTGACTAACCTATGAATAAGACTGTGGAACGGAGTTAATTTAGTTTGCCAAGATTGTTTAGAATTGAAATGAATAACCATGTCAGTGGTGGTTGGTTTTCTATAAATATCAAATTCCAATTTGTTTTCGAACTTTTTAATTTTGATGTCCAGGAAGTTAAATCTCATTTTTAACACCTTTTTCCATGGTAAATTGGAGGTTGATATTTATAGAATTTAGGAATTGAAGAAATTGCTCTAAATTTTTGTCCGTACCAGTCCAAATGCAAAAAACATCGTCTACGTATCTTTTCCAGTAAAATATTTTTTTGATAATGGGGTTATTATAGTTAAATTGATATTTATAGAAAACCAACCACCACTGACACGGTTATTCATTTCAATTCTAAACAATCTTGGCAAACTAAATTAACTCCGTTCCACAGTCTCATGACCGTTTCAAATTCTTAAATTACACATCTAAATTTAGCAATAGAATTACCAATAAATTAAATACTTTAGGCTGTAAGACAACATGTGTGAATAAACAAAACTTAGGTAGAATGCTTGTTAATAATAAGGATAAAATAGACAAATTAGATAGGTCCGCGGTCTATAAAATTAATTGTTCTGATTGTGATGCAGTTTATATAGGTCAAAGTGGTAGGAGCATTAAAACACGACTTAAAGAACATAGTACATCAATTATAAAAAATGATAAATGCACAGGGATGTCCACCCATTGCATAGAGAACAACCATTTTATAGGCCCAAAAAGTTTACAATTATTGATCCATGCTGAAAATAAAGGTAAAAGATTGGACCTTTTAGAGCAATATACTTGTAAGAAAACTGAACCTCTATGGTATTAGGGGAAATGGTCTTAAATGGTTACAATCCTATTTAAATGATGGAATCCAGTATGTAAGTGTTGTAAAGGACAGGATGGTGTGTAGGTCAGAGCCTTTAAGATCACAATACGGAATTGCACAGAAAGGTATATTGGGGCCCCTTATTTTTATTATTTTTTTTAATGATTTGATTAATTTGATGGATCCCTCGAAAAGTATTTTAAAGTATGCCGATGATACTTCTCTAGTGACAGGAAAAAATAATCTTTCCGAACTATTGGAGGCTAGTAAAATGTTCTTCAATGAAGTAAAATTATGATTCAGACAAAATGGCTTATTTCTGAATGAAAAAAAAACTGATAGTGTACTATTTAGAACTAAGCTATCAAGAGTCGAAAAACCAGAAAATTTTGAAGTTGGTGAGGTGACACTGCATTTTTCCGAACAAACTAGGTTTCTAGGGGTTTACATCGATGAACACTTGGACTGGTCATACCATATTAACACTGTTTCCGGGAAACTTAACTCCGTATGTTATCGCATAAGATTAACCAGTAAGTACGTAAATGAAAACACACTTAGAATACTGTATTTCGCCAATTTTCAGTCGCTTATGAGTTACGGAATAATATTTTGGGGGGCACACACCCAAACTAAGAACTTATTTGTAATACAAAAAAGAGTAATTAGGATTATCGAAAAAATTAAGTACCTGGAAACCTGTAGAACGATATTTAAAAACAATAGGATCTTAACGGTATATGGCCTATACATTTACGAATGCCTATTGTTTTTCTTTAAAAACAGACAGCTATTTGGTATCTCATCTGAACATCAGTATAATACAAAAACCCAAAATGTAAATTACCCTAGGCATCGTCTAACATTAAGTGAGAAAAGCCCACATTATATATGTTTAAGATTATTTAATAAGCTTCCCGATAATATAAAGGTAATACAGACCGAGAGGAAGTTCAAGCAAAAAGTAAAAAATTTATTGATTGACCTGGAACCATATAATGTGGATGAGTTTTTGGACATGTAGAGTTTTGGTTATGAATGATTTTGAAATTTACCTTTACAATGTATAACTTATTAATTAGAAATTATAACTTTGTGATAAATGACGTAATCTCAGTGGCGTGTGTATTGTATTATACATTTACGAATGCCTATTGTTTTTCTTTAAAAACAGACAGCTATTTGGTATCTCATCTGAACATCAGTATAATACAAAAACCCAAAATGTAAATTACCCTAGGCATTGTCTAACATTAAGTGAGAAAAGCCCACATTATATATGTTTAAGATTATTTAATAAGCTTCCCGATAATATAAAGGTAATACAGACCGAGAGGAAGTTCAAGCAAAAAGTAAAAAATTTATTGATTGACCTGGAACCATATAATGTGGATGAGTTTTAGGACATGTATAGTTTTGGTTATGAATGATTTTGAAATTTACCTTTACAATGTATAACTTATTAATTAGAAATTATAACTTTGTGATAAATGACGTAATCTCAGTGGCGTGTGTATTGTATACATATTATCATGTCATGTGAGATTTAAATTGATAAATAAATAAATAAAGAAATTAGAAATCCTTACGTAATAATAAAACACTGACCACTAATGAACAACAAATGTTCCAAAATACCCCAATTTTAGATAGGTGTATTTTGTCAACTAACCCCGGAATTCCCAATGATAGGCCCCAATAAACAATAAGAATAGCTCCCAGGTAACATAAATTATTCTTTTCGATATTTTACAATAGTGGTAGGAAAAAATAAATTTGTAAATTTAGAATTTAACTTTAGTATCATAAGTACTCTTGAAAAAGCCCTAGAAAGGCGAAACATATGTAGAGGAATTCTATAATATATACTAATGAAACATTAAAAAACTATACTTAAGTGTTTTACTATAAAAAAAATAATGCTCTGATACATAAAATATCCCAATGAAACTACCAGTAATAATTATTATGATAAATCAAATGTTACTACACGTTTTATTTATTATAAGTGTCAACATGTTTTGCAGTATTTAAGAAAAAGTAATTATTGTACAAATTTAATAAACGCAAGTAATTAAAACGAAATAATGAGAACGTTATTTATTTCAACATTTGAAGACAAGTACAAAAACAAGATTAAAAAAAACTATTAAGAAAACAACTAATTTAAATGAAACGTTAATGTGTTTTAATCAGATGTCCACAGTCCTCTGATTACTGCCAAGCAATTTCCTAAAGGCTTATAAAAATATTTTCTTACATTATTAAGTTGATACGCAGAGACATACCCCTGAAATTGCAATCTTTGGTTCTTCCAAATTGTGATAACACACATTTTTATGAATAACACTTTTAAGGTGAGCCCACAGGAAAAAAGTCGTTCGGTAAAAGATCGGAAGAACTAGCTGGTCAGTTTATGATGTAATTTAATCCTATTGTGCATCCATTGAAAACGTTTTGATTCCCAATACTACTCGTGCAATGTGCGCAGGACGTCCGTCCATTTGAAACCAGATACAGTAAAGCTCCGCTAATCTGAATCAATTGTAACTGGCTCAATCCGGATTAGTGAAAAATTCGGATTACTGGAGCAATATTAAAATATTTATGTAATTGAGCAATGGCGTGATAAATGTTGAAACATTTATTATAACTTATAATGTACATATTTTCAAGGAAAACTAAACTCTAAACCTTTTCAAGATAATTGTTACAAATATATTATTATTCGTCGAATCAATTTATGAAAAGATTCCGATACTTTTGTTTGGTGAAGACGCCCTTGTTTAGCAATTTTTGCAATATATCCTGTTGTTCTGGGAGAGTTAACGTTTTATGGGGCCCTTTTGGTGCCATGTTAATTTAAACTGATCCAGGGATATCCCTTTTTATGTTCCACACTAAGGTCTGGTTTATCAGTGCATGGTTATGTACTTTAGCTGTTGGTCAAGTGTTAGCTGCTAAACGTCAAACCAGATAACTGGCTGGCAGATATGAAGCCGAAACATTTAGCCATGCACTGATAAACCCGTCCTTAGTCGGGGATTCCCTGTGGTAGTCAGTTATGACGAGAAATATGTAATAAAAACACACAATATGCGATCCGAATTAGGGGATTCGCGGTCGGTCCGTATTACAAGGTACTAAGGTACATAATATAAAATTTACATTTTTTAATTTTGTCCAGATTTTAAGGATATTCAAATTAGTGGTGGTTTAGATTAGCGGAGCTTTACTGTATCTTTATTCTTACGAACAACTTCTAATGCTAGACAGTATTGAGTCCTTGTTTGTACAAATCTGTGTTCATTTTCTGTACTCCAATATCTACAATTTAGAATATTTGATTCATTGTTTAATGGGAATGTACCGTGCCTTCAATTTATCTTGATAACATTTTAATTCACTGTAACTTTTTTGTTTGTAAAGATATAAAAGTAAACAAAAAACAAAATGTAGAGTTGGTTGCCAAGTTTTTTCCTAAGTTACATAATATAAAACAAAACACTATCAATTTTCTGACATATAAGTCTACCTTATGTTTTTTTAAATGGAACACCCTGTATATTATATATGTGTTTTATAGAATACGTTATTCCGTTTACAATAATATAACACTTTATATTTTAACCTACACGTTTTTGACATATTGGCAAAAATATGAAATTTTTATATTTTTACAAATTAACATATAACAAGAATACTAACATATTTGCAACAATAAAAAGGTCTAAAATTATTTAACTATTCTAAAAACTGCTGTATGTGACCACCATTTTGCTGAACACATTTTTCAATTACTCTAATTGTATGATTTTTGGCATTTAATAACATTTCTGGATTGTCTCTTAACTCATTGATTGCCGCTGAAATTCTTTGCCGAAGTTCCACGACATTATAACAAGGAGTTCTGTACACGTTATTTTTTATGTGTCCCCAAAAGAAAAAAATCCATTAATGTCAAGTCCGGGCTGTTGGGTGGCCAACCAATAGTTCCACCATTCCCTATCCGACCCCTGGCATATTCCATGTTTAACAACATTGTGAGGACGCGCACCGTCTTGCTGCCATATTATTTGCGCTGATATGTTTAATGGTAGATCTTCTATATATTGTGCTATATGGTGCTCTAACATAATATGCAAATAATGGTCTCCTGTTAACATTTGATCTATAAATATGGGACCCAAAATATGTATGCCTATAACACCACACCAAACATTAACTGACTGGTACCCTTGGGTTTTTATTTCTTGTATCTGTCTAGGATTATTTTATACTCCAATATCGCGTATTTTGCATATTACATCCCTTTCTTGTAGTAAACGAACTTTCATCGGTCCATGAAATATTTTTTTAAAAATTATTATTCTCATTATATCTATTAAAAAATTCCAAACAAAACTGCATCCTCTTTTGGCATTGTTCTTCACTTAGTTTTTGGGTTTTACGAAATTTAAATGAATGATATTTATGTTCCTTTAAAACTAAGTGGATTGAACCGCGAGAAATACCTGTCTCTTGATATACTGTGGTAATAGAAGAAACTGGATGCGCTTCATAGAATCCTAATATGTTTGTCCTATTTTATGCATTCAAAACACTACAATTCTGACATGCCTTTTTAACATTTGACACGTTACCGTTTTCTTCAAATTTCTTTGCCGGTCTCGCAAATATCTGTTTCGAAGGAGCTTGGCGCTCTGGATAAACTCTAATATACTGACGACGCGCAGCGGTTGCACTTTTATTATTCAGGAAGTATATTTGAAGCATATCACTCCTTTCACGGATGCTAAATTCGCGAAAAACCATTTTAATATTTATAACTGTCACAATAACTCCACAACCAACGTTATATTATATTACAATATCTCAAATATAAAAATATCTTTGTCACGGCACTCTTTGAGATAAAAATATAAAAATTTCATATTTTTGCCAATATGTCAAAAACGTGTAGGTTAAAATATAAAGTGTGTTATATGATTGTAAACGGAATAATGTATTCTATTAAACACATATATAATGTACAGGGTGTTCCATTAAAAATAAAAAACATAAGGTAGACTTATGTCAAAAAAATAAATTTAGAATTGATAGTGTTTTGTTTTATATATATAACGTAGGAAAAAACTCGGCAACCAACCCTACATTTTGTTTTTTTGTTTACCTTCATATCTTTAAAAACAAAAAAGTTACAGTGCATCAAAATGTTATCAAGATAAATTGAACACACGGTACATTCGTCGGTAAAACAAGCATTGCGTAAGAATTCCCTATTGTTATTTTTACCCTTTCCGTAACTTCAAACCAAAAGTTTGATCTTCGTATTTTATTACCTTTTCTCAATTCCTGATATTTTTGATTTTTATACGGATGGTAAAAGTTCTAAATCTACGTTATCTTCTTGTGCTCTATTTACCATCGAGTACATCATTATTTTGCTCTAAACAGTTGCATTTATTTATTATAGTACATTTTTACTCTCAAAATTACCAACAATATTCAGGACTGTTGTTTTGCTTGGAAACCTCACAGAGAACATACTCTCCGAGAACCATGTAGTACCACTTATACCAAAACTAATGGGAGTGACGCACATGCGTTTTGTGAGCTCTGCTGTATACTGGGCTGTATATTAGTCACTGCCATCAGTTTTGGTCGGATGGAATAGGCATTGTTATTTTTTCTTGAATACTCGAACATGTTAAAACTATTCAAAAAATAAAACGTCTAGTATCATTTGACATGATAATAATTGCTACTGGTGGTTTCATTGAGGTATATATAACAGCCGTATTTAATATTTAAGAATTTTATGAAGAGTTTTTTAAATAACTTTTAATTGGCTTATTACAAGATAATAAAATTGCTGTGCAAGTCCATCGTACAAGTAGGTACAAAAAAGTTTTATACAATTTTGTTGTGACATTAATAGAGGAGGCAATACTTAAGTGTAGCAAAATTTGCATGGTATTTCCCATGGCCAAATTGGCCGTGCACCACTTGGTGTAGCGTACTAGAACATTATAATCGTTAATTCAGTCATTTTTGTCGACTCAGTTACATATTTGGCAGGGCATAAACCGTAACTTAATTTTCCTTATTTTTGGTCAAACTAAAATATAGATATCCCAAATAATCCCTTTCGTCCAACAGTTTCGTTCGAAAGGCTTGTATAATTTTAGAAACTGAACTTGATATACCCCATTTTGGCGTTTTTTTTGACAGCGCGCAATTTATTAATTTCAATCGAGCTCTCGGATTCAAATTTATAATTACATTTGTTTGTTATTATATGCTACGGTATAAGGGTCGTTGGCAAGTATATGGACGAAAAAACGCTTAGAATGCTATATTTTGCAAATTTCCAGTCATTGTTGAGATATGGAATTGTCTTCTGGGAAAAGCACAACTCGACACGTGGCATTTTTGTGGCTCAAAAGCGAGTGGTGAGAACTCTAAGAAAGATGGAATACAGGGAAAGTTGTAGAGGTGTTTTTAAAAATTTAGGTATAATGACCGTGTATGCGATTTATACTGTACTTCCATAAAGTCTTGCACAAATTCCTTTAAAATTCAGGGATTTACTATTTTTAAAAACGCTCGGATAAGTCAATTAGTGTTTATTTGCGCATTTTTTAAGGTAAAACGTTTTTATACAGGATGTCTCACGTAGGAGGTATAATGTCATCGATGATTTTTTTTAATGGAACACCCTGTATATTATATCAATTTTGAATTCTATGATGGAAACTTAAATCTTGTTATATCACCAACCATACTTGGAAATCACGGAACACATTTGAATAACATTAGAATAAACATAGAAACATAGAAACTTAACATGACAAAAAAATATTTTTATTGTATTTTATATAAATATTATTTAATTAGATGCTGAAATTGCCCGCCATTGACTTGCTGACAATATCCTAAATGATAATAAAATTCTTCTTTAACATTTTGAAGCATATCCTCGGTTTTGTTAAACATTTCCAGCGAAATTCTTTCTTTCAGGCTATTTAAATTTTCTGGTCTTTACATAGGTACCTTTGACTTTAAATATCCCCATAAAAAATAATCCAAAAGGGTCAGGTCCGGCGACCTGGCTGGCCATTCAATCGCTCCTCTTCTCCCAATAATCCATTTATTTGGAAAAACGGCATCTAAATAATTTCTTACCGCTCTATAATAATGCGGCGTTGCCCCATCCTGTTGAAACCATAGTAAAATATTCAATTGATTTCTATTATTACCTTCCGGAAATAAGTTAATTAGGTCGGGTATTAGCCGATTTTGTAAAAATTCTAGATACAATTGCCCAATTAAATTTTGGTCAAAAAATATGGCCCAACTAATCGATTTTGAACTATTCCCACCCAGACGTTTAATTTTTGAGGGTGTTGTATATGGCAAGTTTGTATCCAATGTGGGTTTGTGTCTGACCAGTATCGAATATTTTATCGGTTAACGTGGCCAGAAAAAAGGAGGTGGCTTCATCTGAAAAAAATATATTTTTGGAATTTTGGAGACGTCCGGATTTTCATCGCACTTTGGCATCATGAAATCACAAAATTCAGTTCTGCGGTCGAAGTCATCTTCAGCTAACGCATGGACTAATCTGACTTTATATGGATGATATTTTGGCAGCATTAAAAATATTGGAAATACTCGATTTTCCAATGTTATATTGATCATGCACCTGTACTTCTTACATTTATATGCGGATTTTCTATGGCCGAAAGTAACACATTTGTCTTAGTTTTTCCGTCAATTGTTGGCCTTCCAGTTCTCAGTTTATCTTTAACAAATCCAGTTTCTCTAAACTTTTTATCAATGCAACTTGCAGTCGATCTGGAAATCTGATGTTCTGGATGAGTAGCAAGCATTAAATAAATTACGTACCTCTTCTCCGTATCCAATCATCATTAAAATGGTAATTCGATCTTGTGATAATGTGCCATTACTATAATTGATAATCGTTAATTATTTCACAGATCAACGTGACGTTGACGTTTTAAAAATACAGAAATAATGACACCTGATTATAGCATCATGGCCGTCCATATAGCCTACTTACTTATTTTCAATCAGTTATAACAAAATGAGTATAAAATATCGTTAATAATAATTGTTGTTATACCTTTAATTTAAGTTTTCAAACGTCAATATTTCAGAAACCGTGATTTCCAGAAGTATGGTTGGTTATATAAAAAGTTTTAAGTTTCCATCATAGAATTCAAAATTGATATAATATACATTAAAAAAAATCATCGATGAGACATCCTGTATAAAAACATTTTACCTTAAAAAATGCGCAAATAAAAACACTAATTGATGTGTCCGAGCGTTTTAAAAAATAGTAAATCTCTGAATGTTAAATGAATTTGTGCAAGACTGAATATGAATGTCTAATGTTTTTCTTTAACCACAAAGAAATTTTTAAAGTCACAGTAGCTCATGAGTATAGGACAAGGACAATGGATGTTTCATATCCCGTACACCGACTAACACAGAAAACCCCTATCCCTTTAGTTGCCGTGCGACCTTCAAAAAAAAAATTAAAAAACGTGTTTCATTACTTGTGTTTAAAGTATTTATGGTGTTTCAAAAAATTCGGACCAAATACAAAATTTTCCAAATTTAACGCCTCCATTTTTACCCCCGAGGGGCAACATATCTAAAAAATTAAAACACGTACTTGCTTATTTTAACAGAGTAAGCATAGTTCCAATTTTTTAGCAATATAGCTTAAAATTGTAAGCCGTTATAGGTACCCCTCGTTTTTCCATATTTATAATCAATTAAATGTTTCCCTATATTTACTAACGCGACGTTACGTTTGACAACTATGAACAACCGCGAACGACATCTCCACGGCAGAGGATGAACAGAAGCCGCTTAAAAACCATGTTGGAAAACGGCGGGAAGCAGCCGGCTTCCTATTTCTGCTTTGGTATGTTGCCACGTCTCCAGCGTTCTGTTGCGTAGCTAAAGTCGCCACAGTGGATCTTTTCTCGTGCGTCATTACTTTCACGTCATCAAAATCGTATGAATCAAATCAAAATTACGAGACGAAAAAAGTCAAAACTAAGTCCAAGTTTATAAAATGGACGTGCCTGCCTACCGTTCGACGTGCCTACAGAATATCCCGAAAAATTATTATTTATTTTAAGTTTTGCCCGGCATTCTCTATTATCTAAAAGAAATTGACAAACAAATGTTAATACATTTAATACTATTTTTAAAGCTTAAAAGTTTGGTGTTTTATTGACTATTAAACAAATTTTTGACATCCTTTCATTTAAGGGAATTTAGCCACTGCCGTAAAATTTTCAAAGAACTTTCATGGTTAGAATATTTAAAATAAATAAATTAGGTATTATAAAAATCCATAAATACTTACCGCCAAGACAGATGGTGGGTATAATTAGCTCTAAAAAGAACTATTTTTAGAAAAAGGAACAGTTTTAAGGCACACAAATTTACAAAATGCGAATTAGATTGGCAGATCAAAATAAGGTTGACAGTGACGTTCTAAAATACAACGGTAGTCAACAAAACAAATAAAAAAGTAATTAATTGACGTTTATAGTTTTATTCTTGTCTAGCACGTTATATTATTGCGGAATCTTGGAGACGTTCTTTTATGCTTTATTCAAACTTGTTACTGTAATAAATAAGGATGCAGAATTATTAACCACGTTGAGTCCTGATCGTTGATTGATGACGCACGGGCAAAGTTCCACTGTGCGACTTTATATATTCTGTGCCCATAGCTTAACTGTTAGTGTTTGACGTCATTTCTTTTATGTACATTGTGCATGATTTAAAATAAAGAAATTTATTATTATTATTATTATTATTATTTATGAATAATTATCTATTGCACTTGTTGTATCATGCATATATATCATAATGCTCTTACTATGGGAAGTAGTATGCGCTTATTATTAAAAGGTTGTAGATAAACAATTTCTCTTAACACACTTTCCTGCCTGAACAATATAAAGAATTTTCATTAGAATTACTATTAATTTCTCGCCTATCAGATATTTACCGAGGTTGGAAGCTTACCTTTTTTTATTCTTTCTTCTTGATAATAGATTGGCCAGAACCTATCTCCGACGCCCAGCTGTGGTATACATCGGTTCCATTGGTAAACCAGTAGAAAGAGTAGAACAAATCGTGCATCTCGTCGGTGAAAACGACAAGAGACGTAAACTCATGGAGTATCTGTCCAAAGGTATCGATCCTCCAATTATTATTTTCGTCAACCAGAAGAAGGGTGCTGATGTACTTGCTAAAGGTAAGTTTTATTTTTGTTTTGTATTCATGACAACATGTAGAAGAAAGATTCCTTTAAAGTCTGGAACCTCCGAGGGCAATAACTATTGTAATCATTAAATTAGAATTCAGTGGATGGTTGGTTGGTTAAAGGCGGGGGTCGGGTTCGACGTGTGGCCCAAACGTCTTACACTGCAGCCTTCTGGCTTATTGTGCGCCCCAGTCTTGGTAAAAAAAGGTTTATTCCTTCTGCGAGGTTCAGTAGTCGAATATTTCCGAAGATTTTGAGTCTTACGGTTTAGCGCTTCGCAGCTGTATATGATATGACAAACGGTTTCGTTCTCACCGCAAAGTCTATATTCACTGGGTCCATTATAGCCTCCCATTCGTTGAAGGTTCTTTCTTAAGTGACAATGGCCTGTTAATAATAGGATCCATAATGATTTAATATCTAAAAATAGAAAAAAAAATGTTAACTTGTAAATTTTTGGTCAAGGAATAATAATTTTAGGTAGGTACTTACTGGCCACACAAAAGTAATAAAAATTCTATTAAAGTGAAAGGCACCAAGACCACTAAACATTTTTAAAACAATCAAATGTAACAAAAAGCTCAAAACTCGTTGTTTGGGCTTATTACGGTCCACTACTAATCTGGGGATATTATTATGTCCCAATATCAGCTGTCGAAAAATGAGAGAGTTCGTGGCGTTTTGTATATACTTTGCTTTTAAAGAAATGTCGAATTATTGACTCATTGCCTCATAAATTATAAAACTTTTACCGGATATGATGGGTATTATTTTGGTTTGAAGATATGGAGAACTTTTTGAAAACACATTAAATTAATTAAATGTTTTCTCCATATTATGCTGTCCACTTTCTGGCTGTCACTGTATAGATAAGTGTGGTATATTAATAAATTACTAAAACGTGTGTGTTTATTTCAGGTCTGGAGAAACTTGGTTACAACGCTTGTACACTTCACGGTGGCAAAGGCCAAGAACAGAGAGAGTACGCTTTGGCTAGTTTGAAATCAGGAGCGAAAGATATGCTCGTTGCCACAGATGTCGCTGGTAGAGGTATCGATATCAAGGACGTCTCTGTGGTCATTAATTATGATATGGCTAAGAGTATTGAAGGTAAGCTATTGCTGTTTTATACTTTCTTTCATTCTGTACGGTTCACAGTATCAATTTATTTATCAGGGACAGATCGGTTTTGGGTATTTTCATCGAAAAATAAACCTAGTGACCTATCTATGGTGCTACAAATAAAACTATAAGAGATATGAAGATGGTTAAATTGAGGCAAAGTTGCTTATTTTGGGGCTAGTTTGGTGAAACGAAATTGTAAATATTCCTAATACGTTCGGAGACACCTATACGGAAAAAAAACTGACTTTTCAACTTTGGTTTTTAATTTTTTGCGCCTTAATTTGTTTTTTGCTAGTAATTTTATTGATATCATTTACATTAATTCTAATGGTTCTGACCCAGGACCTCGAAATACTGCAAAACTGAAAAAAATACAGTGCTCTCTAGTGGAAAACAAAAGGTACACACTGGCACACTTATGATAAAAACGAAAACGTATATAAATTTCCAATATTTTTTTTTTGTAAAATCTTTATTCATGTTTACATACAATCTTTGTATTTACATGTCAGTCTTATTTAAAATTAAAAAACAACATTAACTTACTAATATTTGACACTGAAAATTTTATGTTCTATTTATCTAATCCAATAGGTTTCCTAAAGTGATATTTAGGTTGGGATCTAACTTATTTAATTTAGTACATTTTGTTTTTATTAACTCTTTGTAATCGTTAAGGGTGGCATTGACTCAGTTGTTTAAGATATATTCTATGGTTTCTATTACTAGATACAGAGTGCAGTGATTTTGTCTTGTTGGTATATTTAAATGTAAGGTTTAATATTGTGAATAGTCTACCCGTTATCTGATTGACCAATTTTATTACTAGAACTGAGATTAATCGCGATTACTGCGTGCATAAGAATCTGTGCATTACGTTATCCCTATTCATGTTGCAATTTTGACATGTATCTGAGGAAACCTTGTTTATTTTCTTAAGATTTGTAAGAAAGGGGTATGCTTGATGGATTATTTTAAACGTTAGACTTCGTTGTTTGTAGTCAAGTATTTTGTTATGTAGATGTCCGAACATATTTTTTACAGGAACCGTGTTGTTAATATTTTTAAATGCACTGGGGGTTTCTCTATTTTGCTTAGGGAGAGATAAATATATATGTCTGGTCTGGAGATTGTCATCTTGTAGTATAGTTTTCGGCATATACGCAGCTTCCTTCTAATATGCGGGTATTCGCAGGGGTAGAGAAAGGGGTTATTAGGAGGGTTTAAAATCTGTGAAATATTAACGTTTCCAATTATTCCTTTTCTAACATTTAGAACTATATTTTTAATTAAGAGACTGTTACATTTTAACCAAGGATCAGTCAGTGCCAGCCCACCTTCGTGCTTGGGCCGTATCAAGGTTGTTCTTGCAATTCTTAAACAGCTACCTCGCCACAAAATCCAACCGCATATTGAATTTAGCTTGTTAGTTACTCCTACAGGAATCTGTAAAATTTGCGCTAAGAACCAAATTTTTGATAGTACATAGGTATTTACAAAAGCTACGCGCTGTAACAGACTTAAGTCCCTGTCTATATTTATCACAATAATATTACGAACTTGGTTAACCCTATTGTACCAGTTATTTTTAATCATTGCATGCACTGTAAAAATGTATTCCCAAAATTTTTATGCTTTTTTCAATTTTGAACCATTCATATCCTAATTGTTTGAATTTATGTTTCTCTTTTGGCCCGAGCTCAATCGCTTTATGATTAGGTACCTGTGTTTAAAATCGATCCGCTGTATCTGCAAAATATATCTATTTGAGCTTTACTTATATTTAACCAATATCTGATGTTATAACTAGGGTTAGATCATCGGCGTAGGCGTTAACCTTTATATTACTGTTATTTAGAAGACAGATCAATGTTTCTATACATAAAACAAATAAGAGCATAGACATGGGACA
The DNA here is from genome assembly GCA_963969555.1 of Polydrusus pterygomalis. Taxonomy (NCBI): domain Eukaryota; kingdom Metazoa; phylum Arthropoda; class Insecta; order Coleoptera; family Curculionidae; genus Polydrusus; species Polydrusus pterygomalis. The sequence goes on from OZ018376.1 coordinate 129,320,380, forward strand.
GCCTTGGCGTACCCCTCTTTCTATATTAATTACATTATTATGTTTATTATTTACCTGAACTATTGATTGAGCACCGTTGTATAAAGATTTTAGGTTATTTATAATTTGTATGTAAAAGTTAAATTTTGTCATAACGAACCAGAGAAAATCATAAGAGACTATCGAAAGCATGATGAAAATCAAGACTGAGGAGGAGATTGTTGGTATTGGAGGCAACAGTATCTCTGTTTACTTAAAGGCAAAGGATTTACTATTAAACCGGGTGCCTCTAAATTTTAAATTAACTACTATTCCAAAAAGTAAATCTTTTCTCTTATGGTAAAACTTTATTTAATCAACGCCCTTTTGCAATCCGATTTTTTAAAACTTTTTTCCCAAGAAACTTACAGTTTATGATAGGAAAAGTACCTACAATATATTATAATAATCTAAAAAAAAACAATAAAATTATTCAATATTATACTGATTAACCTTTGTACAGCGCGACAACGTAGGTTTACAACCAAGCTTAGTTATATGTTATCCTCCTCGGAACCAGGAGAACAATTAAAGGTTTTCTTAGGTTAATTTTTGTATGTATGTTACAAATAGGTATACTTAAATAAAAAAAAATTTAAATTTCCAAAATGTTAACTGACTTTTATTTTAATAGTGGTATCATATATGATACTTTCAGTATTTATTAATACAAAATAAAACGAGTAACTAGCCATATTATTTAATTATGAAAATCATAAAAACAATTTGTTACGATACTATATACAACATAAAAATATTTTACAGCTCGCGCATTTTGCAAATGTGAGCTTTTTACATCCAGGATTACGACATTTGGACCTACTTTTTTGCTCGTTTTTCATAAATTGTGGATAATGCTGACCGGAGATCCTGAATCTCTTGTCTGGTAAAGGTTGTATTTTTATTTTTTTGCTAGGACACTCTTCTTTAGAGCTTTCTTCATCCTTGTTTGAAGAATGATCCCAAATTAAAGATTGGGAAACGGATAACTTAAAATCCAGGTAGTCCAAAATGTCTCTTTTTGGAAAATTTGCAGCATTCATATATACAGTGTGTGTATAAAGTCTGGAAACGGCTTAATAACATCACAATTTACTGGCCGATTTAAACCAAATTTGGTACAGTTGTGTAAGAGGATCTAACGCACCGAATGACGATATTGGCGTTGTTGCCAGCTTTTTAGTTTGTCTGGAATTCGAACGAATTTTATATTTTTAAATATAACACCCAGTATATTTTTACATTTTTAAATTCCACATAAAATTATAATTATTTTTTATTAAATGCATTATTAGTCTATACTTCATAGTTTCCGAGATATTGACTCTCGAAAAGTGACATTTTTGAACTTTGACAGCTTATAACTTTCTAACAGTACGTCTTAGAGCAAAACGGCTTACATGTCCCTATCTTCAATTTTTATTATCTTCCCAAAAAAATCAACTTCCAGTTAAACCGGAACATTTCCTGCTTTCGAGTTACATGAAATATAGTTGTTCCGGTTTAACTGGAAGTTGATTTTTTTGGGAAGATAATAAAAATTGAAGATAGGGACATGTAAGCCGTTTTGCTCTAAGACGTACTGTTAGAAAGTTATAAGCTGTCAAAGTTCAAAAATGTCACTTTTCGAGAGTCAATATCTCGGAAACTATGAAGTATAGACTAATAATGCATTTAATAAAAAATAATTATAATTTTATGTGGAATTTAAAAATGTAAAAATATACAGGGTGTTTCATTTAAAAAAATATTCCAAAAGCGGACCCAGCTGTCATCTTGACATTTAAAGCTGTCATTGGTATGTCAAAAAGTGCAAGACTTGCTCAAATATTATCGTTCAAAATTTCATTAAAATATACCGAACGGTTTAGAAGTTAGAGGGGGGGGACGGACTTTAGATCCTCACTGTATATTAAATGTATTCCTTTTTTTTTCAGATTACACTCATCGTATTGGTCGTACCGGCCGTGCTGGTAAGACCGGTATTGCTGTCAGTTTTTGTACAAATGATGATTCACATCTATTCTACGACCTCAAACAGATGCTACTTTCTTCCCCCGTATCCACGTGCCCTCCGGAATTAATGAACCATTCCGAATGCCAGAATAAACCGAATCAACCGAAGAGACGACGCGACGAGATGATTTTTGCTTAGTAAGATTACGGTGTTGTAAAGATTTGTTGAACTGTAAACCACATATTATATTCCTGCCGTACAAATCTTAAAAGGCTTCAAGTACTAAGAGAATGTCATCAAAAGTAACTAAACAATTCAGTGCCCGGGGTCAAAGGTCTTCGGTGCGCTAAACTTCCGATCTATCATAATAGGCCTGGTTATAGTTGATTACCGCAGGTGCTTAACTTACATGAGCGAAATTGTTAACGACTGTATTCTCTTTGTGGAATTTAAAATAAACGTGACCAATTTTGCGGTTTGTACGGAAGGTCTAACATTATTTAATTTAGAAATATATAAGGTAAGAATGTAAGATGCATTTTATTTAATAATATTTATATAGATATCGTGCGCCACAAAAATATCCTTCTTAAGAACGGTTCCAATACGTCTCCCCTCTAGCGTAACTTTCTTGAGCTGGATAAACTCGTTAAAGCAGGTAGCGCAAGTGCGGTAAAGTTTAAGAACTATGTTGATGCCTTTCGTAGTTAAAAATAGTGGATTAAACATAAATTGAAAATAAGGGATTTATAATACACATTATTTAATATTTACATCTTATATATTTCAGAAACAAGTATAATAAAACAATGCTCAAATTTGGTTTTCCACAAAAATAATCTAAAATAGTTATTTAGGTATCTACAGTTTTTTCTATTTTGCAGTTTCATGTTAGGAGTAGCGTTAAGGGGTACACTACCCCTTTTAGATGTAAGCATAAATCGATTATACAGTGACCGTCAAATCATAATATTACCCATCAAATCCGGTGAAAGTTTTATGGCATACGAGGGAGAGTCAAAAATTCGTTGCTTTAAGAGTAACTTGTGGGTTAAAGGTGTACCCCCATTTTTTACTTTCAAATGAAATGTTATTACTCTCAATCAGCTTTATAAGTTTATTTTATAGGGATGCATTTCAGAACTTTAAATATAGTTGAATTAACATAAACTTTTAACGCCGTGACATTTCAGTTGTCATACTTGTCAAATACTGCAGCAACTCATAAAATATAAATTTCTAATGGCTAAATTTAATTAGTATATTTGTACTGCACACAAAGTATGTCTATCTTGTATTATTTCATACGATTAAAAAGAGATAAAAATAAAAAGAGTTGGCCGAACAATTCCAGAAAAGAAAAAACACCGACCAATCTCAGCTGTATAAGAAATTTAGTAAGTTGGTGAAATCTAAAGTAAAGTAACTAGACAATGACAAGTCTTCACATTTGGCAACTCATATAAAAACAATTATAACAATTGTGCAACTTTAGTATTAACAAAAAAACGGTTAAAATGTAAAGTTTCGTATAAACGTTTTATCAATGTAAATTATTGTAAAATCAATAAAACCATATTCAGTGATGTACAATTTAATAAAGACAAAAAAAATAAGCTTAAAAAATGTTTTTTTAATTAAAATTAAATAAGGGTATTTTTTTAAATGTATTTATATGTCCGGGTAAATTATTTTATACAACATTACTTCATTATAAACTACTCAAAACTGAATAGGGAACTAACATTTTTGTTCATCTTTTTGAGGATAGATATTTTATAGCAGAAATCAGTGAACCAGGGTTGCCGAAGTTATTATTAATAAGGTCTATGTTTCTGTGGTGTGTTTTAAAAAGTATTGCAAATTAAAAAATGTTTGGTGTTACAAAATTTGATTACATGAATTCTGACTTATTCTAGGGTATTTTTTGGAAAGCCTACTAGATTCTGCCGAAACGTTTTTGGAATCATCAATTTATTCTGTAAAGTCGGAAAGCTATTAATTTTTAAATTAAACCATACATTTCCAAAGCTGTTTTGCCCTTAATCGTAAAAAAATAAAACTAATACCCAGTGGGGTGACCTCGACTTTGAATAACTTCATGACACCTCCGAGGCATACTTCTAATGATGTTGTCGATGTGTTCTTAAGACACTGGTTGCCACAAGATAAGAAGTAGCTGCCGCAACTAACCAATGTTTTCTGGCTGAGGCAAATGTTGATCCAGCTGGCACTGAAGCCTGTCCCACACATGATCAATCGGGTTGAAGTCTGGAGAATATGGTGGTAATGGTAAATGATTTAAGATTTAACTCTTTAAGTTGTTAATTTCTTCCATTACTTTACCAGCACAACCACCATTACCAAACACAAAATTGTGACCAATTCGACCTCGAGCCCCTGTCACATTACGTGTAATAATTTCATCCCTATATATTTGACCAGTTACTGTATTATCAAAACAGTGCAGCTCAGTTCGAAACCCCAGAGCAACACCAGCCCAAACCATGACACCACCTCCTCCAAATTTATGAATTGGCTGCATATGTGCTGGCAAGTTTCGTGTATTTACAGTTCGGTACACTCGTACGACGAGAATCATTGTGTAAGCAGAATCTTGACTCGTCAGTAAATAATACATGGTCCCAATTAAAATTTTCTTTAATTCTTTCATTGGCCCAAGAAAGCCTAAGTCGTCGATGATTCGCTGTAATAGCTATTCGCCTTAGCGGCCTATAAGACTTAATTCCCGCTTCTTTGAGTTGGTTTCTTACTGTCTGGTAAGAAACTCTTCTTCCTATTGCATTTTGTAGCCCTTGTTGAAGTCGTCGAGCTGTACTAAAGGGGGCTCTACTTAAATATATTCTAATGTGTCGATCTTCTTTATCATTAGTAGCCCCTACAGATCCGCTACCGGGTCTTCTGCTAGCACTTCCAGTCTCCCAATAATGACTAATGATTCTTGAAATCACACTCTTACTTCTACCCAAAATATCTGAAATTTCACTTTGTCTGTATCCACGTGGGTGCAACGTGACAATAAAGTTACGTTGCTCTTTGGATAAATGGTTTCTTTCCATATTTTTAAACTTAACAAATAACGTCAATTTTAAACGCCTTCATAAAACTTCACATTTCAAACTTGTTGAACACTTAAAGGCAAAACAGCTTTGGAAATGTATGGTTTAATTTAAAAATTAATAGCTTTCTGACTTTACAGAATAAATTGATGAATCCAAAAAGGTTTCGGCAGAATCTAGTAAGCTTTCCAAAAAATATCCTAGAATAAGTCAGCATCATGTAATCAAATTTTGTAGCACATCAAAAAATTTTAAGTTTGCAATACTTTTTAAAACACACTGTATAACACAGAAACATAGCCCTTTTTAATAATAACTTCGGCTCATGTCAAAGTCGATAAAATTCCCTATCCAACCCTGGTTGAGCGATCACTGATTTTTGAGCGATCCCCACTGATTTCTGCTATAAAATATCTATCCTCAAAAAGATGCAAAAAAAATGTTAGTTCCCTATTCAGTTTTGAGTAGTTTATTATAACAATGACCTCTTTCCAAAATTACTATTTGTCAATAGTTTGCAAAAGGTTAGTTTGTCTAGTATCATATCTGTCTACATCATGGATATTTGTAAACGTTGTTTGCAATTTTATTTATAAAAGTAAAGAATGAATAAATATGCAAATTTTAAAATTATATAAAATATTTATATATCATCAAATTTATTCAGCTTATATAAATATACATTTATTGTCGGTTCTAAGTGCTAAGGTTATGAATACATGTAATAATTTTATTTTTAAAGGTTTTCCATCCAATTTGCTGAACCCCCAATAGAAATAAGATACTGACATTTTTTAATATACTATCGTATGATAAATATTCTTTAAATAATTTATTAGTCTATTATTTTACGATCGTATAATGTATGTCATAATAAACGAGGATGATTAAGAATACGAGCCATTTGCGCCGAATGTATCCAAGTGTATTATAACCGGTTCATTATACGCGGGTCAAATATTATGCTACCATCCACTTAAAAAGCACTAAACCCCAAAATCTTTTTAAATTCTGATTAAGAAAAGACTACATTTTTGCTTTATTTAGACAGTTTAAGTTTTATTATCAAAAAAACTTTATTTTCCCGAAATCCCAAATAACCGATTTCGTTCACAAGGTTCGAAAGGTTTATATCATTTTAGAAACTGCAGTCGAAATACTCCATTTTGATCTTGTTTTGACAGCGCAAATTTAAATTCAAATTAGGTTGTCTGATTTAATGCTTACCTACCTCTCAGACAGCGGTCGCCCGGTCGGTCCGCATAGTCGTATTTATAGATCTTTTTGACATTTTCTTGCTTCCATAGTAAGCAAAAAACATATAAAACACTATCCGCTGTGGCGAGTTTCGTTATTAAAATATAGTTGTGACTCGAATTATTGCGAATTCATATTAGCCCTAGCGTTGTTTTATGAGAATTTATAATAATAATAATAGTAAATTATCTTTATTTTAGAGTAGATACAATTAAATAGTGTCAATTACGAAGACAGAAAAAACAATATGTTGTAAACACCTAATGTAATATAAATATGTGTATATTCTCTCTGGTACGATCTACATCAGTCAACACAATCTCCACATCCGATCAATGACCAAGATGTCTATAATATTCATCCACATTTTAAGGTTTTGTTTCTAACAGTAAATTAAATATCTTTTTCCTTCCTTTTTTCAAGTTATCTATTACTTTTATGGCATTAGGTAGATGATTATAAAGTTTTATACATTGATAGTATGCACCCTTTTTAGTCATTGTTAATTTATGCATGGGATATGTATAGGTATTCTTGATTTCTTGTCGGATATATTTTTTGTGCTTCACTATTTACAAAAAAAAAACGACCTATTCTTAAAGAAAAAAAATATGTATTTCTGAATAAAAATTGCAGATACAGTCAAGACTCTATACTCCTTAAATTTTCCTCTACATGACCCGATAATTTAGATATTAAAATCCGAAGGGCTCGTTTCTGACAAATAAAAACCTTTCCTATCCTATGTCTTGCAATTATAACTGCCCCTGGGGAGATGTGTAGCATAATCATAAAATCACTAGTGATATGAGCTTATTATTAACTAGTTGAAGATAAATATTATAATGACAAACTTTAAGAATATCCCAATTAATAGAGAAACGTGCGTATCTTCTATGTGTTTTCTCCAGCTTAAATTTTGATCAATATATAAACCTAAAAACTTTGTTAAGTATTTATAATTAAAATTTTCCACATTAAATATTATTATTGGTCGCTTCTCGATCTAGTCTTCGTTTCGTAATGTACATAAACGAATTAAGTTAGTTTATAAGACCAGCTCGTTAACCAAATATAATTCCTATTTTTTGACAAAAGCCGGCGAAATTTGTTATTTGGGTACAACTTTAAAATTAAAACGGCTTTTCTTAATAATATTTCTTTCGAAAGTGAGAAATGGGGATAGGTACAGGGTTATCCAACCAAGACTAGACAAGGCGATTTTTTGACTTTTCCTGTACTTTTATAAAAAAAACTGAAATAGCCATCTTAAGTCATTTTCTCCCGCGAATTCGAATATCTTCAGCAAAAAACAATTGAACATCAAACAAAAGTACTAGGGGTCACTTTGATATTTTTTTAAATGGAACACCCTGTATATTTTTACATTTTTAAATTCCACATAAAATTATAATTATTTTTTATTAAATGCACTATTATTCTTTACTTCATAGTTTCCGAAATATTGACTCTCGAAAAGTGACATTTTTGAACTTTGACAGCTTATAACTTTCTAACAGTACGTCTTAGAGCAAAACGGCTTACATGTCCCTATCTTTAAATTTTATTATCTTCCCAAAAAAATCAACTTCCGGTTAAACCGGATGTAACTCGAAAGAAGGAAATATAGTTGTTCCGGTTTAACTGGAAGTTGATTTTTTTGGGAAGATAATAAAATTTAAAGATAGGGACATGTAAGCCGTTTTGCTCTAAGACGTACTGTTAGAAAGTTATAAGCTGTCAAAGTTCAAAAATGTCACTTTTCGAGAGTCAATATCTCGGAAACTATGAAGTATAGACTAATAGTGCATTTAATAAAAAATAATTATAATTTTATGTGGAATTTAAAAATGTAAAAATATACAGGGTGTTCCATTTAAAAAAATATCAAAGTGACCCCTAGTACTTTTGTTTGATGTTCAATTGTTTTTTGCTGAAGATATTCGAATTCGCGGGAGAAAATGACTTAAGATGGCTATTTCAGTTTTTTTTATAAAAGTACAGGAAAAGTCAAAAAATCGCCTTGTCTAGTCTTGGTTGGATAACCCTGTACTTTACTCATTAAGCAATTTCGAATTTTCTACTCTCTCGTATACCAGAAAACTTTTAGCGGATTTGAAGACATGCAGAACTTTTTCGAAATAAAATACATTTACTAAATATAAAAATAACAATTTGCACACTTCCTGGCGGTCACTATATGAACGTTGTTGCCGATGCCGCCCTTAAGGCCAATCTTTCACGTACATGCTCTCGGACATAAAAATTTAGTTTTTGACGATGTTCCTGTTGTTTTTGGCCACCAAGAATCTCTGCGGCTATTAGTTGCCTATCTTTGGAAATAAGAAAAATTTTTTCGGGTCCAATGAAAAAATAACAAATTCCCTCGATATTTCTCGTTGGTTAAGCATTTTTTCCAAATTTTAGTTTTGGGACCGAATAAAGTAAAAAAAAACTAAACTTTTATGCCTGCATAGGGCATGTAAGTAAAAACACATCCTTAATGAATTGGCAAACTTAGAATATTTTAAAAAATATCTGCTTTTAAAACGAATTTGTTGTTCATTTACATACTTTTTTAAACGCCCTTCAAACGTTTAAATATTTAAGTGCTCTTTTTACAATTTTTTTAATTTTAAAAATTTGGGTTTAATAATAATAAATAAGGTTAAATGTTTGTCACTTAATAATTGAATAAGAAAATCAAGTGTTGTCTGCCTTTCAAATATAATTAAGATGGAAACAATTATTGTGCATCGATTCTCTAAATATTTTAAATCAACTAAAAGCAGGAAGTTCTCAATTTGTAAGTTTGTTTGCGTTGCTACTTTTTGGCCTAATCGATTTTTATAATTTTTTGCATGTGATACAACAGGTGGTGGTTGGTGCCCATGGCAAAGAATTTATAAAATTAAAGTTATGGGTACAAGGGGATGAAATGTAGCAGTGACTTTTTTTTGACTATGTTAAGTTTAGTGGTATGTTGTTTACGATTTATAAAAAACACAATTATGTTTACTACTTGCATAGTTAAAAAAAGTTAATGGAAATATTTATTGGTATCCCGCAGCCGTATACGAGACATCCACCATCAAGATATTTAAAAAATTCTATATCATTACACTGTATAGGTACTACAAATCTAATTTTACAAAATTTATTTATAATTAGGTATAAAATACTGAAATAAATAAATAAAAAAAAAATTAAAAACAGAACAGATTTTAAAGAGTGTAAAATAATATTATTCTTAAGTTTTTTTTTTCGTTTAGGTAGGTAGGCTAATATAAAGTCCATACATATTTGTATAAAAATAAACGAATGTGGTAGTTTTTTCTACAATTGGTAGGACAATTACAAAGTAAATTTTGGCAGGGCGCTTGCTGTTGGATTGGTTTGTATCTAATGACTGTATCAAACTTTTTAAGCTAAATAGACTGGTTTTATATTTATGTGCGAGTAGAATCTTATTCGCGACTATCGATGAAATTTGATTCTAAAATAGAAAAATAGGTCCTTTCTAGGTACTTTAACACAAAAATCCACAAAAGTCCTTAAACATAAAAGAAAAAAACTGGAAATTTTAAAAATAAAATCTTGAAATTATTGTGCATATAGACCTAGAATTTAATTCTAAATAACCTTCTTTAATACATTTTTTTAGACTGGTTACCTAACCTCTCTTTTTGTAAATTCACAATATTTCTTTTAATTTGCCGCTTTATACCAGTATTCACGTGACCTATGTCAAAATCGATTTTTAGGTTATAGAGTCATGCAGAACCAATCCCCCAGAAAACGAAAAAGTTTTTTCGGTACTTTGCTAATAAATTTTTTCCCATATTATGTTGTGAACTTTTTGTCGGTCACTGTATGAAAAAATGTATGTTCAAGAGTTAAAACCAGTTTAGCCAAGACAGACCTGTCCCAATTTGTAATAATAAAATCGTTCATTCGGACCAGTTATTTACTATGCGTGCCTGCTGCGCAAAGTCATAGGAATACTATGGCTGATTTTTAATTGCTACCATGCAGTTAAGTATTTTTGAAATAGGGCATTTAATACCTTTAATGATTATACAGTAGATTCAGCTTTACTGACTAGTTTCTTATTATATGCTTTATAATATCAAAAAGCATAGCAGACAAAAACTAAGTAAGTTAACGAGTATTAATAAGATTTTATTTTTATTAATAAAAAAAAATATCCTTTAAATAATATTTCATACATTCTAGAGCATTTTTGAAATCTGATCTAGTTTTTTTTATATAATTTTTTATTTTATTTAAGCATTTCTTTCATTGGCGACTGACCTTTTTATGCTTCCTTGGAAATACCCAAATGATTTTTATAAAAAATCTAATAGTTATTTTCCTATCACTTAGTTACAGTTTATTTCTTTAACAAAAAAACATTGATGGTTTTATATAAAAATCCTTTCAAGATTCCTATCGCTTAAATTTTATGTATGCAATTAAAAATCTATAAAATGTTTGAATATAAAACTACAAAACCTATAACCACGTAATGAATGTAAAATCACAATATTATATTTACCTAAAATATTTACACTGTTATTAATTGCCCTGAACACCATGGACAATGGTGAAAGTTTTCGCCAGGTTGTACCAAGTTACTAGTTTTAATTTCTGACAGTAAAGTTATAATCTCCTCTGCAGTTTGACTAGTTTCTCTATTTTCCTTTTCCTCATCTGGCTCGATGACATTGCTCTGATTTTGTTTAATTTTAATAATTTCATCATTCATTCTTGAATGTTCTTCACAAAAATTGTTGAATTGACTGTTCATACTTTCTTGATGTTTAATAAGTTCCTCAGGAACAGCCCCTTTCTCGGTGACTAGTTTTTTAATAAGTTCATTTAACCTGTCTAGTTTAATTTTAATTTGCTCTCTATCATTTGCCAACTGCTTCAACTGTTGATCTTTTTCTAAAGCCTTTTGCTTCAAAACCATCCTTTGATGCTGGTACAACGCGACGTATTCACCTATTGTTTCAGTTTCACTTTGAAGCTGAAGCACAATGTGCTCTAGTCTCTGTTTTTCGTCACTCAAGTCAGCAATTTCTTGCATAGTTCTTTTTACTTTTTCTTCAAGATATTTCATTGCATTTTCCTTATCTAGAATGTTTTCATTTCGGTCTACACCATCCGTCTTATCGTCACTATCGTTGGATAGTTCTATCGCCGCATTATTAACTTTTTCACGAGATTCAGCACCGGCATCAATGAGAATTTCCCCAGAAGATATTCTTAGTTTATTAACCTCATTGGTAAGATCAATAATTTTTCTTTTAGCTTCTTGACACTCACTCTCTACATGACTATATTCTATTTGACTTTCTTCCTGTAATTTCTTATGAAATTCATTTGTAAGCTTGAGAATTGTTTGTCTAGCCTCTTGTAATTCATGCTGTAATACATGAGACGAATTGTCGTGAGCCTCATAATGCCTTAACCTGTCCTCAAGTTGTTCATGGTTTAAGGCTTGCCTATTCATCTCTTCTGACGTGTCCCTGAGGTGTGTTAATTCTCTGTCTTTGATTTCAATGGCATCAGCTAATGATTGAAGAATTAGCTCTGTTTTTTGCAACTTTTCGATGAGATCTTTATTTGTGTGTTGCTGTGCTTTTAGATTTTCTGTCAATTCTACCTTGTCGTTATCCTAAAAACAAAGATACAAATTCAACAATAATAAAATAGCAAAATGTATTTAAAGCATTGCTTTAGCGTTATGGAATAGAAAAGAGTAAAAAAGGTATGAAAGATGCATATCCACTTCTAGTGGTGTTGGTAGCAAATATTTCCATCCGAATTTTGGAGGAAATTTCCGAAACGTTCGGTCTTAAAAATGCGAATATTTGCATAAATTGGAATATTCCAAAATGTTGAAGGAAACTTTCAACAAAATATTCGCGCGATTGTTTCACGGCATAAAATAATGTCAACGCGGCAACACCGGTGCAAAAGTTAACGTCAACACCGGCTTAAAATACGCTTTGATCACTCTGTATCTCTTTAACCTTATCAAAATTAAATGACATATTTTCAAGTCCAGTCCAGTATCTCCTATTGCTGTATAGTCCCTTAGGACACAATACCAAAAGGGTTCCAATATGGTGTTTTAATTAAACGTGCACCACAAAGCTTACACCTCGCAAATAATGTATTACTTTTTTCCTTGTATAATAAATACATAAATACCTATTTTTGCTTTTTGTAAATAAGTACTAAATTTTAGCAGAAGCTTAAATTAAATAACAATTTTAAGTAGGTAACATTTTTTTAATAGTATATTATCGTCCTCGACTCAGATCAGTGTTGCTGGGTAGAAGAAATAAAATTATGGCGCCAGGTTATTGTCCCTATTATCAGATTATTCAGAAACTTATGTTGCAATAACAAAATAAACACCATATAAGAAAAAATTGTCAATGTGACTAAGAGTAATGAAATGACGTCTTCGCTATTTCGTTACTTTTTGGTTTTGTCTAAAAACCCAGCACTATCCACGCCGCATACAGGCGAAAAATCCATGAACAAACAAACCTAATTAACAAAAATATTGATAGAATACAAAATACAATAAAAATGTCGCGTTCTTTCGCATTTTATTACTTATATCCAATATCCAACGATTCCTTTAATAAACTTAACTAGAGTTCGAATTAGCAGGAATTTTAACTTTTACTTTATAAGAATTTTTAGATTTCAGAGGATTAATGTAAGATATCTTTTAAACAATGCACAATATCAGAAGTTTACAGGAGATAAAAAGATTAAAAAATTGAATGGAAACTACGATTTAGAAGCAAGATAACCAGCGGCGTTCTAATAAAAAGTTGGAGGGACCCAAAGGAACCGTGTCCCAAAAAAAGAAGTGCACTGTATATTTTTTAAAATATATTGAGGAAGGTAATGAAATACGAAGAAGAAACTTTTGTATTAAGTTATGGATAGGGTAATCTACAGGGAATTCTCACGCAATTAATCAATCAATCAATGTTTTTTTACCGACGAATGTACCTTACCAAATGTTCAAAATTGTAAATATTGGAGTACAGAAAATAAACACAGATTTGTACAAACAAGGACTCAATACCCTCAAAAAGTAAATGTTTTAGCGGGATATTTGGACATTGGTACCATTTTTTTGAACAAAATTTTGGAAGAGAAATGTTTTTTTGGAATTTTTACAAAATCAAATTGGACCTAAGAATGAATATATCTGGTTTTAAATGGACGGCTGTCCTGCGTACAATGCACGAGAAGTAAGAGAATATGTCCAAAACGGTTTCGATGGACGCACAATGGGATTAAATTACACCATAAATTAGCCAGCTAGATCTCCTGCTTTCACCAAACGATTTTTTCCTGTGCGGTTAGAGAAAGCAATTTCAGTGTTATGTAAGCGAATCTCTGATCTCTTAATATAACGTCTAGTCACATTTGACATTATTATAATTATTACTGGTGGTTTCATTGAGATATTTATCACATCCGTATTAAATTTTTAAAACTTTTGCTAAGAGTTTTTTTAAACAACTTTGGCTTATTAAAAAATAATAAAATTAATGGGGGAGCCAATATTGGAGGGTAGCAAAATTTACATGGATATTCCCATGGCGGTGCACCTATATGTACATGGTCATATGACCTTTTTCTCTTAAAATCACTTGTCGTGGCTCTTTTTATATAATCAGCACGACATTTTTAGGAACATTTAGGCAATATGGCATGTCTGAGTTTACTCGGTCCAGTTTTGTAATTTAAGTTTAAAAAAGGTTAGGTAGGTATAAAATTTATTTAATTGTTACAAATTTTTAGATGTATGGTCCAAAAATCCAATTTTATTGGTAACTACCAGATTAAAGTAATGTTAAAAATTGAAATATATTTTTAAATAAAATAATTTAGAGCATACACTTTATGAAACATAAAATTATATATTACCTCTATGCATAGGTCTCTATACAATATATTATTATTGCATGAATAGGTATCTCACATTTTATAAAAATGCTATTATTTTCTTTACAGACGGTGGAGGTCCAAAAAGTAGTGGTTTTATTAAAATTTTAAAATATTCCTACATCACTTTGCATTAAATTGAAAGAACTCACACTCCATAGAAGCCAAGCTAAGATAACGGACCAATTATAGACACTTTTAGAAAAAAAATTAGATGCTCAAATATATTGGATAATTTAAAGTAGAAAAATATTTTTAAAAACTACAACTAAATATTTAATAAGAAGTGACTGTCTTGGATTTCTTTTAGTATGTCTTAAACTTAAAAAAATTTTGAAACAAAAAAAAAATTAAAATTTTATTTATTATTTTTTTATTCAATTATGGACAACCCTTTGTTTTCAAAGACCATTTATTGACACCCCAATTATGGACACCTAAATTTCTGACAATTGTGGGTCATAAAAAAATACTTCATGACTAATACTAAAAAAAATACAAATAGTCCAGGAAATACCTAATTTTAGGTTGCAAAATTCATGGTAGTTCTGGAAATGGGCTTAATTCCAAATTTGGGGGGGTTGCGGTGGAAATTTTTGGTGGGAAGTTAAAAATTTGGATTCAGCGGCCCAAAAAACATAAAATAAGACCATTTCCAGAACTACCATGAGTTTTGCAAGCTAACGTCCTCATATGGGCTCTAATGCCTGGACTAAAAAGGAAACATGTTACTACAACTATATTCTATTCTTAAAATTTAGGTGTTTAGGGAAGGGTGTCCATAATTGGTAGGGTGTCCGTAATAGGTCTGTTACCTTAATGGTTTAAAAAAAAAACGCACGGCGTATTATGCCTTCAGATTCTTACCATTTTCATAAAAACCTCCTGCATACTTTCCAACTGCTGTTTCAACTCTTTGTTCTGTTGGATAGCTCTAGAGGCGGCAACCTTGTCGCTCTCCATTGTTGCCAAAAGCTTAACACTGTCGGGTTGATTGCCCCTCAGTTGCTCCACCATACTTTCTAGTTGTGATATTGAGTCCATTTTTGCTTCTAATTCTTTTAGTAAAAGTTCTTTTTCATTGGAAACCTTCAAAGAAGAATCACGTTAACACTGACTGATATTTACTATTATGTTTTTAACATTACATGATTTTTTGGGAATTTTTAGTTTGTTTTCTAATAATAAATTTCTTTCAATTTTTCTGTGGTCTGAGGTATTTTTTTTCTTTTTTGAACGCTTAATATCGCCCATAACACTTGAATTTAAATAAATAAATATTAAGTTATTCACCATGTCAAAAAATTATTATTGAATATAAATGAACATGTCCTAAATAATTCGCAATGCGATACTGATATTATCCAACTATTATACCCCAAACCCAAAAATATTGGCAGTGACGTAGCTATCATAACCATGGAAACGGCCAAAATACTGTATTGTCATTGGTGGTTTGCATTGGTTTCCATGGTTATGATAGCTACGTCACTGCCAATATTTTTGGGTTTGGAGTATAGTTAATTCTAATAAAGATGCAAGGTTTATTGGGACTAATCTATTGGATTGGTTCGGATAAAGTAGTCACAGCTTGTGAGAGGAAAACAATAGATGAAAAGGACTGACCATTCTTTTAAACCTGTCTCCTTTATCAAATAAATAAAAATAATAGTTATTTTATTTTAATCAAAATTACTTGGATCAGCATGCGCACTCCCAAATTATATCCGACCTACGTCATTCATCGTGCCTATTTTAAGATTTAAAAATTGGACGAATATGTTCAGATTTTTAATGAGCTAAAAAAAATTAATGATATGACCTAGTAACAATGTCATCAATGAAAAACACTGGTTAAAGGACCAACTTAACAATTCAATTCCCAAAACTATCAAATTGTACAATATGGTATTGTGGTGTGGGGTGGTCTGTACTCGACTGCGTTGGAACCTCTAAATACAATACAAAACTATATTCTGAAAGTTATGTTTAAAAAGGACAGATTATACTCCACTGATAAACTGTACAATGACAATATTTTAAATGTTAGAATGTTATACTTCCACAACTGCTGCCTTTTTATTTATAAAAACAATAATATCCAAAAACCATTATCTCATCAACACAATACTAGACAAGTTACTAACCGACATCTGACTGTACCTTTTTATAGAAGGGACGGCAATCAGAGGTTTGTTAATCGAGTAGCCCCAAAAGTTTTTAATTTGTTACCTACGACTATTAAGAATATAGAAAACTATAAACGATTCTCTAAAAAGTGTAAAACTTATATTTTTAATAATTATTCTAAATGTCTGGAACTGCTTTAGAAAACTGCAATATTGACTATATTAACTGTGTGTACTATCTAAAATACTTTACCTACTTTTGTTTACTTATTGTTCAAAATGAGCCCTAGTATTAGTCTTAAGTTAGCACATACAGACGCCCTGCGTCGAGGTGTTAGGTATAACTATATTTTGTGCAATTATAATTTTCATTACTTGTAATTAACATTACACAAGTGCAATTGTAAACCTTATTTGTTTAAATAAATAAATAAATAAAATAAATAAATTTATATTAATAAGCTTGGTTTTCTGTGTTCCTGCAGGGGCATCTTCAAGGAGCTTAATATCATGACTGTATATGCTTTATATATTTTTGAATGTATTGTGTTTATTTTTAAGAACAGAGATAGGTTTGATAGTATCAACGAACACAGCTATAATACAAGAAACCAAAATTTTCTATATCCGACACATCGTTTGACAATTACCGAAAAAAGGCCATACTATATGTGTGTAAAGTTGTTCAATAAACTTCCGCAGTCGGTAAAAAGTATTACTAATGTAAAAACCCTAATAAGGGAACTAAAACGATTGCTGGTTAACATTGAACCGTATACAAAAGCAGAGTTTTTAGAATATGGTTTTTAAGATTATTCCTTTTTTTGACGTCATTTCATTTTACTGCAAACATGTAATTAATTTGTAATAAAGAAGTATTATTATTATTATGTGCTATTATAAGAGATTTGGATGTTAACCTAAAAAATACTATTAACTTCAAGCATCACTAAATATCTTTAATAGAATGTCTTTAGAGAATATAAGACAAGACATGTTAAAATAATGTATAAAGTTTTGTCTCAAAGTGATAACGTTTTTATTACGTTAGATTAATGTACCTTTAAATTGCAACCACTGCTGTTGATAATGTATGTAAATAAATAAATAAATTTGAGAATACTAAAAAAACCCAATCTGTTTTTTTTATTAAAATAGGAAGTAAAATTTAAGAAAGTGGGAAAGCTGGTTTTATTATTGTTTCAAGAAAGGTATAAATTCTTATGCATTATTGTATCCACATACTTTGGTATACTTTTCCTCTGTTGCAGTTTTTTCAATCTGCAGCTGAACGCACATTTCCCGAACATTCGCCAGTTCATTTTTAAGTTCACTATTACTAGAACTTCTGGTGGCAAATGACACTTTGTCATTTTGTATATTTTGAAGCTGTCTTTCCAATTCCCCAATATGCTTAATTCTGTTTTGCTCTTGTGTTATTAAGCTTTCATTTTCTTGATGAATTTGTTCTAATTTAGAGGATAGATTTGAAATTTGTGCTAAAAATGAACGAAAATGAAGGATTTAAGCAAGTGGCAAGAAAGGGGTTAAAATAAAACTCACCATTTAATTGTTGGGCATATTGTTGAAATTGAACAGTTGATTCATCTCTTTCTCTAACAATTGACTTTAACATTTGATTTAAATTGGAAACTTCTCCTTCTAGTGAAAATTTTTCCTGCGCCAACTGCTCAAGTTGACTATCAATTCCGGACATTCCACCTGAAGACAACTGCTGAATTTTAATGTCAGCCAGGGACAGCTTTCCAGCTAAACCCTAAAATATATAGACATTGGTAAGCAATAATCCAATAGCAAATTGAAAAAAAAAGCCTTGTTTATATTTTATAATTTTGTAAGGTAGGTAGGAAGAAAGAGGTACGTATGCCTCTACAGGTTATAACTTTTACCTACCTTATTTTCTTTCTGTAATTTCTCATTGCCATCAAGGGAATTTTTCAATTTTTCCATAACTTCAAGCAAGTCCTGTGCCAACTCCTCTTTCTGCTCTTTCAATAATTTATACTCCTGCCTTAAATTTTCAAGTGTAGCACTATACTGCTCCCCCATACTCTCTGTCTTGTTTTTTTCCGACCTTAAATTATTTAATTCTCTTTCCAAGTCTGCTACTCTACTTCTGGAAGCTTTCAGTCTAGCCTGCGATTCTTCAGATTCTGCCGTTTTGTGTTTGAAATTTAATTCGTACTGGCTAAGGTTAGAAGATAGTTCGGTTTTTTCAGCTACTAGTAACCCGATTGTCTGCAAGTGGGCCTGAAGTTCATTTTTTAACTGAACTACTTCCTGTGCATTTACCAAATCTAATCCAACTTCCTTCTGTTCCACCTCACATTCTAACTTAGTGATTCTAGCATGAAGTTCTGAATTTACAGCTCTTAATTGGTTAGAAGTAAGTTTTTCTCTTTCTAAGTTGGCTGCTAGTTCTATATTCCTTTTTTCCAGATCTGTTATAGAACCAGAAGAGGAATATTCATAACTGGGTTCAATCATATGAGCTAGCTGATCAGAAAGCTGTTTTAAGCTTTCTGAATTGGAATGAAGTATTTCTTGTTTGGTCAAATCTGTAGAATTGTCAATTTCTTCACAAGAATCAACAATTATATTTCTTTCTTCCTCTGTTGCACCAGTTGTCCCTAAAAGTGTCATTTATTAATAGGGCAGCCTCAGTAAAGCAATTTAACAATTATTTCAATCAGATGATCGAGTCCATTGTCCAATATTAACTAGTATAAGGTCAGATATAAACTTAGGACTATTCGTTTGTAAGTAAAAATAAAGAATTAATGTGAAATAAATTTCTACTTCACCTTAAGACCTCTCGTTAATGTAATTATTACCAAACTAAGTAGTTGTTTGGATGCAATCAGCTGTTTCTGATGTCAGCTGCTCGCTTCCCTGAATTTGACATATGTTTATACAATGACGACCAAGTGATCGCCGGTGGGTTTATAAGTGTTCTGTGGGTTATAAATACAAAATCAAGCTTGCATAATACCACAGTTAAAATAGAGTTAGTACTAATTACATTGAAAAACATTATTTTGTATAGGTACCTACTTACTATAAATCTGGGCAGAAATCACCCACACAATATGACTCTAAATTTATTAATAATTTTTTAATCTCTACCTTAAATTTCTTTTCTGATGTAATATACATTTTATCTGTTTTGGTACATTATTAAATAGTTTAGCACACACGTAATGTGGTGATTTTTCAGTTAAAGCTAGCCTATGTGGTAAGTAGGTATTTAAAAATCAATCTTGTTTTATAGTTACTTTTTGATTTTGTCTCAAACATGTTTTTGTTGTGAAAAAGAATATCATATTCATATATCAGGCATTCATACCGAGATGCATACATACCTACCATTTCTTTAAATTACTTATAGCACGATTGACAAGATAGGAAAATGTAATATTTTTAGGCTTTTTTTAAATATCAAAAACATTTTTTATATAAATGTAATAATAATAATATTTATTTAGCCCTGTGCTTAAACCCTGGTCTGAGGCTAAAACATTTACAATTTATAAAAACATAATTTGTTATTTGCATAATTTTGCACGTATCTTTTTTTTTATCGGTACCTACCTACCAAACTCCTGAACATGAGACGAAAGTCAGTTTTTAAAACACTCCTTCAAATAGTAGGTATGCTTTAAAGAGTTTAAAGTTAAGAATCTAAAATCATTTTGTCAAACATTTTATATCATATTAAGTAGTAAGACAAAGATATCCAGGCTAAGTACACACTATACACCCAATAAGTATCAGACGAAAGTTCATTCAAAATAAAATTTTTAGTACCTACCTACTTATTTAAGTAGGTTTGTCAATGCAAATTTATTTTACATTTAAAGATCTACAGATCAGACATATCTATGGATATATTTTATATACTTACATACACATAGATTATACCCCCGATTATACCTTGATAAGTAGGACCTACTGCTAAGGATAAGGTTTAGTTAAGTAATTTTTTTTTGTTAAACCCTCAGTTAACTGCAATGTTTAGTATGATTTACAGCCAGCCTAATTTGAAAGTTATTAAGTTTAATATGATAAGCTTGAGGACAAGCTTAACAAATTAAGTAAAAGTTTGATATTCTAACTGATTCGATAGGGGGTTCCTGTAAACTTATAAACAAATCTTACCCAAGTAATCCATAAGCTTTGGGGTTTCACTAGGGGAAATTTTTTTTTCACCAGATTTATCAGAATCAAGGGTTTCAGAACAATTCATTGCATATTCTCTTATCTCATTTTGCTTAATATCTGGGTCATCTTGACTCAAAATATCATCATCATTAGAAGTACCGGGCTGGTTCAGATTTTTATAATTACTTTCCTTCCTTTTTGGAAACAAAGCATAGTCCTCTAAAAAGTTGTCTCTATTTTCTGGAACTGTATTTTCCCAAATCGTGGAACTACTGTTGATATTATCAAAATATCTTGGCAACCCAATATTTTCTAAAGGAGTATTCGGCATTTCACCATCAGAAGTATTAAAATAAGTTAATAAAGATGGGCTAACTGTAGGACCCTTAGACTGTGAAGGTGCAATTGATGGTTCAATATTATCAAAAAATGCAGCAGGAGTCTGATTATTTGAAGGATTAAAATAATTGGGCAAAGTGGATGACATTGAATCTGACACTGTCTTTTCCTTAAAATCTTCTTGAACATTTGTTAGGTCATGAGAAGGCAATTTTAAAGACAAGCCCTGCCGAGCTGTACTTGTCTGTCCTGGTAAATCTTCACTATTACCGAAATTATCACTATGTTTAACATTTTCTTGAGCTACTGTATTTAAATATTCACTGATCGTTTCACCAGAAGTTTCTGTATTATTAGAAAATAAGTGTTGAGTAAAATTTGTAGTTTCGTTACTTGAAGTGCTTTTATTAGCTAATACCGCTACTGAATTATCAGGATTCTCATTATAACCTAAGTTATCAGCAGGTTTCTCAACTATTAGGGGGGTATTCCTATTACTCGATTCTGTACTATTGTTGTCTGTAGGTTCTTTCGTATCATGCTGGAGTTGACCCTCACTCCTCTTTTTCTTTAGTTCCTGGAGTTCTTTAAACTAAAATAAATAAAAATAAAGTTAGTGACAGATACCGATGATGTGGCCAAACAAAATAATGACAACGCTTTAAAATTTCCTGGGTGGAACTAATGACCTTAATTAGTCAGTTTAAATAGTAAAAAGCATACTGAGCTCACCCTTTTTCTTGTATTAGCTAATTTTAATCTTTTGTCTATTGTAACATCTGCCATAACTTTCGTTGGGAAAAGGGATGTTGATTTATTGACAGTGGCCACTGGAAGTTGGCTGTTCGTTGGTTGGCTTGACTTGACACTATTGACAGCACGAAACACAAACAAGTGATGAAACTAAACTTCTTCTTTCTTGGGTTTTAACGTGTTAGTGCCGTTGAGAACTTTTACACACTTTGGGTTTTCTGAAAATTAAAGGACAAATTGTCCTCTGGGTGGGACATTAGTGTTTCTGTAGAGTGTAATTTTTTGAAATTTTTTATTTTCAAAAAAATTTTTTACTTTTTTTTTTTAAAATTGATCAACTTTTTTGGGTTTGATCAATTTTTGTTGTCATACAATCAAGCATGGCTTGACGATTAGGACGTTGTTTTTGTGTTTTTTATGTTATTGTATAATAGGAGCATTTATGCTCCTATTGCGGATTTTGAGCAGATTTGGGGCGGGATTTATGGGAAATGAATTTTGAATTAATTGATTTGGGTGAAACTGTTTTTTCCTAAAAAAACTCCAGTATGTCTTTTGTTTAGGAATTCTTGAATTGTTTCTACTTTAAGGTCGCGGTGGATCGCCGCTCCCCTCTAATGTAGTAGGGCGCGTTTGTGATGGCCCTGAATTTTATTTTGAAGTGTTTGAAGACGTTTTCTTCGTGTTTTAGGTGCTTGACACCATGCTATGCTTCCGTATAGTATGGAGGGGCGCACTACTTGTTTGTAAAGTAGCGTCTTGTTTTTAAGTGACAGTTTGCTTTTGCGACCCAGGAGAGGATATAGGCGGCCAAATGCTTGCTTTCCGCTTTTGATTTTATTGTCAAAATGGGGAGCCCATGAGAGCTTTTTGTCAAGAGTGACGCCGAGGTATTTTAGGGTGTTGCTCCAAGGTATTTCAGTATTGTCTAGTTCAAGATTTTGGATATTGATGTTGTTTATTCTCTTGTTGGAAATGAGAATGGCTTGAGTTTTTTCAGCGTTAACTTTTATTTTCCATTTTTGAAAATAGTCAATAAGCGTGTTAATCTGATTTTGTAAACATCTCTGAATGTGTGCAAGGTTTTTATGGGTGCACGTCATGGCCGTATCGTCAGCAAAGATGTATTGCTCGACGAAAGGCGTTTTTGGCATGTCCGCAGTATACACAATGTATGAAACTGGGGCAATTGGGGAACCTTGGGGAACGCTCGCTTCAATATCGCGTACGTCTGACAAAACGCCGTTTACACGGGCCGTTTCTGGCCTGTTGGCCGCCCTTGTGCGACATATGAACTGGCTGCCCTTTAAATCAAATCAGTTACTATTTTACAATTACCTACCTGAAATTATGGCGCAAAGCAATTGTCAGAAAAATAAATCTTTAATAGGTGTCTATTTTTAATATTTTTCTTTTATTCATACTTACCTACAGAGGGACTCAGCAATTTGGCTTTCAATGGCGATAAGGGCCAAGCCACTAATCCTGTCTTCGGACATAATTGACCGCAAGTAATTTTTAATTAATTTTAACTTTGAAAAACTACGTTCCATAGATGCAACAGTAACCGGCAGAGTAATAAAAATTCTCAGCGCATCACAAAGATTTGGAAATGATGTGATGAAATCTTTTTCAGCTATGAATTTTAGCGTATCTACAATTATTATTTTGTATGTTTTATTGGAAAAATTTCTCGGAACGACAAAATTTTCTGGTCGAGCTCTGAGCGATCAATATCTTTGTTTGTGGGACTTCCTTGCTATTAAAGCGCTATATCGAGATCTTTGCAGGATTTTAACAATTTCTCGTCATTTATGGCATTAGCTTCATAGAAGTTCGACAAAAACCCAAAAGTTTCATTACACTTATTAAGTGAAACGAATCTCTCCTTAATTGATTCTATCGTAATATCCAAAGAACAAGTAACCGGTGCCCATAAAGGGTTTCCCCTGGCAAAAAAAAAAATATATATCCAAAATCGAAAAATAAAAATTCACATTGAAACTCTGTTTGGCCTCGACGATGGGGTCATCTTTTAATTCGTAATCAAAATGTCTGGGTACTTTTTTTCGGCGTCGGAAAAGTTATTTGTAACAGCATTTGAAACCGGACATCGGCGGCAAATTTAAATAGGGTGCGTTCTTTTGCCCTGTGAGTATTTGTGCCCCCACCTACCCTACTACCAAATTAATAAGACCTATAGTTAAATTCACATAAAGTTTTAATGCCAAATGTCAAGACTTGTCATTGTCTAGTTACTTTAGATTTCACCAACTTACTAAATTTCTTATACAGCTGAGATTGGTGAGTGTTTTTAATTTTTCTTTTCTGGAATTGCTCGGCCAACTCTTTTTATTTCTATCTCTTTTTAATCGTATGAAATAATACAAGATAGACATACTTTGTGTGCAGTACAATTATACTAATTAAATTTAGCCATTAGAAATTTATATTTTATGAGTTGCTGCAGTATTTGACAAGTATGACAGAACTGAAATGTCACGGCATTAAAAGTTTATGTGAATTCAACTATACCTACATAATTATTCAAATAATATCAATTAGTTTTAATTTTTTGAGTAAACCTAAGACAAAATGTAATTGACGTGGGTTGCAGGGCGGCCACCTCCGTTGAGAATTCTTTTTATTTTTCCGATACTTATCTATCTAAAAATAAATCTCTAATTAACACAAAGGGCGGCTGCCTCATTCTTGACAGCTACTGCATAATTTTTTTTTGAAAACTGAATTTACCATTCTTATTTGACCCTTCATATTTATGAAAACTCCTAACATTTTTTTCTGTGAAACGGCAGACGGCTTTCGCCGCCCTATAACTTTGGCCGCCCCTTAGCACTCCCAGCACACCACTCAGAAACGGCCCTGTCCGCAGTATACACAATGTATGAAACTGGGGCAATTGGGGAACCTTGGGGAACGCTCGCTTCAATATCGCGTACGTCTGACAAAATGCCGTTTACACGGGTTTGGAATTTTTTATCTTTGAGGTATGAAATAATGAATTTTGTGAAATTTATGTTTATATTATAAATGGAGTTTGTATGCGAGGCCGTCGTGCCAAACTTTGTCGAAAGCTTTGGAAATGTCTAGAGCTACCATGCCTGTGGAGGCCTGGTGCTGCAGACCATCTGTGGCTGTGTCGATTAGTCTAGCAAGTTGGTCTTCGGTCGAATGACCGTGGCGAAAGCCAAACTGCTCATCTTGAATGATGTGGAGTTCGTTAAGAATGTCCCATAGTCTGGATAGAAAATTTTTTTCTGAGATTTTTGCTATGGACGAGATGAGGCTTATGGGTCTCCCAATTTTCGGGGAAAGTGCGATTTTGATTAGGTTTTGCAATCAGTATTACAATCGCTGTTTTCCACGTGTCTGGATATACGTGGTTTTTAAACATGAAGTTTATCATTGCGATGTTATCAATGACGTTATCCGGCAGGTTTTTCAGCGCTGTGTTACTGACTGCGTCCTTACCCGGGGCTTTTTTGGGTTTAGTGATGTGAATTTCTGTTTTTACTTCCTCAGAATTTGTGGGGCGTATTTCAGGGGGGGGGGGGCGGTTGGGGAAAAATTCTCGGAATTTCTGAGGCAAGTCTCTCTACACGGTTTTCCCAGTCGATGTCGTCATCAACTGAAGTTTTCAGGCGAAATTGGCTTTCAAGTGACATCGGCGAAGGCTTGAGCCTTCTCGTCGTCCGAGTAAACCATTCCGCCTGCGCCGTGCAGAGGGGGCACTTGGGTTGTTTTATTTTTGTTGAAGTGTTTTTGAATGTGCCAGAGTGAATTGTCTTCTGGAGTTAGTGAGTTTAAGTGGATTTCCCACTTATAGTTACGAAACTCCAGAATCAGAGTTTTTATGTTATTTGTCAGGCGTGACGCTTCTCTATTGAATTGAGGGTTCAGGGTGGTTTTTGCTCTGCGACGAAGACGATTGCGCTCTCTGATCATTCTTTTTAGGAATGGCGGTAGGATGAACGGGTTATAGTGCTCGTTTTTCACTGTTGTGTTTGCAGCTTGTACAGATGTCTGTATGTCTGTTGTGAGTTTGTCGATTTCTGAATTTAATTGAACTATATGTTGTCAATTGTTTGTATTTCTGTCGTTTTGTCGTTCAGATGGTTTTTAAATTTTTTCCAATCAGCTTTAATGTGAAAATTGTCCAGAATTTCACCCTCCGCTACGCCTATGGCAAATGAAACAGGAGTATGGTCAGAACTAAGCTCATGAAGAACTGTGGTGAACTGTAGTGAAAGTTTTTCGTTAGAGCGAAGTCCAGAATGTCTGCAGTGTTGTTTGTGGCAAAATGCGTTGGTTCTTGCGGAATAATTGGGGAAATTAAATTTTGCGAGACATACCTGTATAGTATTTTTCCCGCAAAATGTGTGACTCTCATGCCCCAGTCAGAGTGCTTGGCGTTACAATCGCCAGCGCTAAACTGGGCCAATGGAGAGTTTGTGACGATATTTTGTAGGTCGAGATCTGTTAGATTTCTCGCCGGTGGTCTATATAATGATTTTAGAATGAGCGGGCCGTCCTGCATATCGACTTGAATCGAAGTGCATTCAAGCTCGTCAAGGTGAGGGGTGACTAGCAAATGATGACTTATTGCTGTTTTAATAATGATGGCTGTGCCTCCGCCAGCTCTGTCGGCTCGATCATCTCTGTACACAGCCCGGTGAGACAAAGATTGGCGGAATGGAAGCATGTGACGTCAGAATGTGACGTCACATAATATGCCAGACAATTGTCAATAGAACCGCCCTACGTTTACCGTCCCCATCCTTGTCGTTTATCCTTGTCTAAGGTCCTCATCATTTATGAGTTAATATAACTCCTATATACGTCGTTATTTGTTTAAACTGAATGTGTTTACCACCCCGGTGAAGCTTAAATGGACGATGTCGCAACACAGTAGAAAGAGAAAGAAGAGAGAGAGAGGGGCGTTAGTGTGCCCGCCGGCCATCAAGGCAAATTAGCGCTGTTGTCGCCAGCTGGCCGTGTAACCGGGTTCTGTCTCATATTTTTGAAGTATAGAAGAGAAGGACAGTTATATTCTAACCTACTATAACGCTTCCTAAACTGCGCCAGGTGCTAATTGGAACAAACCAGCCAGCCGCCAGGCCAGCCCGCCATCCATCATCCATCCATGTCACAACTGCCAATTTTTCTTGTCCACGTTTTTTTCTGAGGAAATTAATTAATTTTTTATTATCATTTTAATATACAATTCTATTAGTTTCTATTATAGAAAACTTCGCCGATGTGTGTAATCTTTCAGTTATTATTCCAGCCTACTATGCAGGTAATTATTTTTTATTGTTTATCAAATTGATTTTACACTTCCTTACCTATTTTTTATATAGGAATATAGGAAATGTAAGTTTACAATAAATAAATTAACATGAAATGGTTCACATACATAATAGGTAATAGGTGTTGGTTAACAAGCCAATCTGTGAGGTGCTGGCAACAGTGTACATTGAAAGTGGTGAATTCCTAAGTTTAAATCGAAATAATTCGAGTTTATTGGAAAAATAAAAAATAAAAAAGTACTGAAGTCATTATAACATCTAGTTGCGTTGGTCGAGTAAAAAAACCTAAATAAAGGAAAGCCATTTTTCTGAACATCAACGTGTTTTGTTTACAACAAAGGTGTATTTGTTTACAACAAAGGTGTCAGTGATAAGCAGTGTTGCCCAGATGTCTGAAAAAGAAATATGCGATATCTGTAATAAAATAGTAAGAGACAATGAAGAGGGGCTGCTTTGTGACAAGTGTCTGATTTGGAAACACAGAACATGTTTATCAATGGCTCTAAAAACTTATCAAAAGATAAGCAAATCCTCAGATGACTGGAACTGCAGCGATTGCCAAAAAAAACCGCAAAAGGCAACCAACCAATATACGTTAAACGATGTGATGGCCAAACTAGAAGATATGGACAAGAAGTATAACATTCTGTTCCAAAAATATCAAGAACAAGTTGCGATAAATGAAAATTTAAAAGGTGAACTTCGTCAAATAAAAAATCAGCTCAATAAAAACGAGCAAAAGTAACTCAGTAATAACATCATAATTCATGGTATTCCACACAAAGCAAATGAAGACTTAAAACATTTGGTGGACCGGATTGGAAGCGAACTTGGGGTGGATTTGGCAAACCAAAGGTTTACAGCCTTTAGAATTGGAAGAGATGAAACAAAAAAAAAATCCAATTAAAATAACGTTTGAAAACTTGAATACCAAAAATAGACTGCTAAAATCGCCACGGAGGTTCAACCTAGCAACCGAAAGTCTAGGATACGTAGAAAAGAATAAAGTTTTCCTTAATCATGACCTAACCAAACACAATCTAGAACTATTCAAAAAAGCTCAAAACTTTAAAAAGGAAAACAACTATAAATATTTATGGATCAGCCAGGGTACGATACTACTAAGAAAAGAGGAAAATAGCAAAATCATAATGGTAGATAGTGAGGATGTCTTAAAAAACTAATATTAAAAAAACTAACCTTAGTTTACATAAATATACAAAGTGTCAGAAATAAAATAGATGAAATGCAATGTTTTGTTGCCAGAAATAAATTATGATATTGTAATGTTGGCCGAAACATGGTTGTCAGAAAGTGAAACTTGCTTATTTGAGCTGAATGGTTACCAATCTGACCATTCCTGTAGAAATAAAATTGGGGGAGGAGCTTCAATTTATGTAAGAAATGGCATTGATATGACTATAGACAATTAGCAAAATCGGCCCCCAATGAACTTATCAGTTGGATATGTATAAGTGTAGGTAAGAATAATACTAAACTAAGTGTAATATATCGACCACCAAGGTCATCATATACTTACAATGACATGGCGGAGTACATAGAAAACAATATAGTGACACGATATCCAAAAAACCATATAATAGCTGGCGATTTCAACCTGGACTTGTTAGATAACACTAATGCGGAGGTAATAAATTACAAAAACCTTTTAATGCTTAATGATTTCGTAATTCAAAATGTAATTAACAAGGAAAATGCTACAAGAGTAACTACAACCTCGGCTACTCTTATTGACCATTTAATTGTAGATCGGAGTTTTAAAGATAAATGTACAGTCAGTGTAGAGTGTAATGTTTTGTCAGATCATAAAAAGCTTGTCATTGAGGTAGAACAAGAACTTAAGATACATAAACCTAAGGTAAATAACACGACGAAGACAATAAACCGTAAAAAGTTTAAAACACTATTTCACCAGAAATCTCAGGCTCGAGACATTAATACATTTCAATAACTTATAGATATAATACAGCTTTGTAAGGACGAATCTGAAAATGAAACTGTGATAAGAATTCGTGAGAACAATGAATGGATCACAAAAGATCTTCTCGAGCTAATAAAAAGGCGTGACAAACTATATAAAAAAATATGTAACGGCAACAATAACCAGGACGAGTCAAATGAATTTCGAATAATAAAAAACAATATTACCAAGAAAATTAAATCATCAAAAAACTATTACTTTAAAAAAAAATGGAGCGAGGCTGGTAACAACTCAAAAAAACAATGGAAAATTATTAATAAACTGGTGAAAAATAAAAGTGTTAATACTAATATTAAAGAATTGGTTGTAAATGACAATATAGTCGACAGTTCATTGGACATAGCTAACGAGTTAAACAATCACTTCTCAAATGTAGGAAAAAATATAGTTGGGGATATTGATGCTGAAATACAAAAGTTAACTCCAAACCTTCGGGAGAAATTGGTTTTTGACGAAGTGCACTGTCGGAATAGTATGTACTTGGACTTAACAAGTGAGGAAGAGGTAGGCAAAGTCATCAAGGAGTTGAAACGAAACTCAGCTCCCGGTCATGATCGTATAACTGTTTATGATTTGTGCAATTTGGGTGGGGATCTTGTATCTGTAATAACTAGATTAACAAATAATGTTCTTACATCTGGTATTTTTCCTGGTGAACTAAAAATTAGCAAAATAAGTCCTATTTATAAATCAGGTTCTAAAGAATGTATGAGTAATTACAGGCCTATTAGTGTTATAAGTACATTTTCCAAAATCATTGAAAAAATAATTAAAACTAGAATGTTAAGTTTTATAAAAAAATATATTAATGTAGATGAATATCAGTATGGTTTTATCAGAAACAGTAATACTCTAAGTGCAACAATGGACTTGGTAAATAAAATATCAATGGATCTAGATAACAAAAAAATAGTAGTTGCGATATTTGTGCACCTTAAGAAAGCGTTCGATGTGGTTAGTTTAAGTGATCTATTAAGAAAGCTACGTAATATGGGTTTTAGAGGAATTGTTTATAGTCTTATTAAAACTAATTTAACAGATAGGCGGCAGTACGTTAAATTATACTGTGTAAATAGTAATAAAACAACCAACGAGTGTGGAGTGCCACAGGGTTCAGTCCTTGGGCCCCTGCTATACTCGTTATATGTTCTTAGTTTAAGTTGTGCAAAATTTAGAGCGCGGTACTACACCTTTGCCGATGACACGATACTGGTGCATACTGCTGACGATGAACAGAACCTCGGGCAAAGTATAAATTCTGATCTGGAAAGATACGCTAATTGGTTACTATGTAACAAGCTTAAAATAAATTAATCAAAAACAAAATATATATTGTTCAAACAAAAAAGTAAAATAGTAGAAGCACCCATAATTCAAATAAATAATGTAAGTATTGAAAGAGTCACGCAAATAAAATATCTTGGTCTAGTCATAGATGAAAACCTTAACTGGAAGAATCATATTTCTTATATTAGCAGTAAAATAACTCCAATGATTGGAGCAATTTTCAGATGTAGAAGTTACCTAACTCAGACAAGTAAAATGAAAATATACAATGCCTACTTTCTGTCTCATTTTCGATACCTAATTCCGGTGTGGGGCACCTGTGGCGTGGTCGAGTTTGAAAAAATGCAAATACTACAAAATAAACTTTTAAAGGTTTTATTTAATTATGACAGGCTCACGCATACGGATGACCTATACAGGGACCTGGGCGTCATGAAATTAAAAAAAATAATGGAATTGGAACAGAATAAGTATATATTTAGAGTTATAAACAAAATCCAAAAATCTAATACTAACATTATATTTTCTGATTATGTGCACGGCCACTTTACTAGAACGCATGACAATATACATCAAAATAATGTTAGAACAAATAAAGGTTTATTTGATCCGATGTATCAAGCATCTAGTGCTTATAATAGGTTACCAGAAAGTATTAGAACTGTAAAAACTTACACCAAATTTAAAAACATTATAAAAAAATATTTGGCATCATCCTGAGAGCGTTTGGAATTTGTTATTGTTAAGTGGTATAATTTAGTTATGTACTGTTGTTAGTTAGTTTTAAGTATTATTCTTGTTACCAGTGTTTAAAACACTGTTTAAAGAATTATTTTTAATGTTGAAATATATTTGAGAAATAAAAATATTCATATTCAAAAAAAAAAAAAAAAAAAAAATCTTAACAAAATATCACTGGGCAACCTGCAGATAACTGCAACACATTGTGCCCGAGCTAATACCTAACAATCTATCAGTTACAAACAGATAAGTTTAGTCTCTTGAAATGATAATTTTAAAATTTTTGTTTTACTGAGTGGATTAAAAATCATAACATAATGGCACAAAGATAATGGTTTGAGCTAACTCGTTAAGTAGATACTTGGCCATCGGCCATATTTTACAGAGAAATTTAATGTCTACCCGATACTGTTTCTTTTGTTTCAGAGAACGCTGTAAGAATCACCTGATAGTTTATGGATCTTTTAGTACGTGTCTCAATGCATCCTAGTGCTTGTGTTTATACAGTATTTGTGATAATATTATATGAATTGAGACAATTCCAGATGAGTGAGACCTGTGAGACGTAACCTAAGGACATTAGTTTATTCTAAACAGTTATTTTTTGTTATGGTTGTCAATGCAGTTTTTATTTATAAATAAACGTAGAAAACATTATTTACGATAAAGTGCTTCCATATTTATTTCCTAAATCTTGGTTAATATAAAAATGTGCATTATTTATTCCATAAAATAAAAACTTTTGTGCGTCTTTTTATTGATTTAATTTGTGATTTAATAATATTTATATTGAATCACAAATTAGATCAATAAAAACTCGTTCAAAAGTTAATAATTAAATTGAAAGTCCTAAAACCGCTGTTCAAATTTCCCGCCATTGCGCCTCTGATGGCCGGCGGGCACACTAACACCCCTCTCTCTCTCTTCTTTCTCCCTCTACTGTGTTGCGATTTTTTAACAAGGAGCTAACATTTCTAACCCTATAAATTTTCTTTGGTGTTTACTAAGAAAAGCGACCTTTCTTCGTTCGAGCTATACTTGTCTCTCTTTATATATAGCGAAGGTAACTTGATGCAGACAGAGACAGATCTATGCTACAAATTACCCGAGCCATTAAATTATTTTTAAACGTTCAGTGTCTTCTTGGACTCGGCCAGAAATAATGGAATCGCCCAGCCCAACCTCGCCTTAAAATAAAATGATAATGGCTGACAAAGTTTATGAAAGAGTTTGTATAAATTGAGCTTTTCTATTAATATTGTTCATGAACACGAGCCTGTTTACATTTCATTCTGCTTAAGGTAAGTTTGCTAACTTTGATTAATTATTTTTATGATTTATAGGTACAAATCCAAATCATAACATATATTTTTTATTATTATAATTGAACAAAATGTGCCGATTATTTTCTCCTAAATTTTGGTAAATCTATAAATACGTATATTTTAATTACTAAACCCTACGATACTATAATTTAAATCTTGCTGATTCTTGCCCTCTATGTATGTATATTATATGATCTATCTATTTTTTTGATCTTTTTTAAACCTTTTGTAGATTCTCTGCCTACTAAACTCAAGTGGAAATAATTTTATTTTAACCCACTCGGAAGTGTTTTTTCCATGATCTGATCATTGGTTTTTTTACATTGTGGTATTTTTGTTGGGTCTGGTGTCATATAAGGTCGGTCGAATTTTGATAGTTTTAAAATTTTATCATATAGGTAGCCTAAGCTGTATAGAACAGGTTAAAAGCAAAAAAATTGCGGATTATACACTTTTAACGCGAAAAATTAATACTAAACTATTTATAAATTGACATTTTTACCGAAAATATAAACCTTTTATTTTTCTGTGCTGAAAATGCCAATGCGAGAAGTCTCATTATTTGACATAATACTTACTGTGTTGCCACGTTGGACCAATTTTCATGATTTGAAGTCATTAACGCTGGTTGGGTATTTCAAAAAGTCCTAATTGAGTTTATTTATAATAAAATATATTTTAAAAAACATAAGGATATTTATTATTTTATTTTATTTATAAACATCCTTGGGCTACGCAATAGAACGCCGGATACGCGACGGCCACTACAGCGGCCTAAGTTGCACCTTTTATAGTAACACCTTTATGCGGTAATGGCATCATACATTAGCGTTGCGGGCTTTGCCCGCCCCGCAACTATTATAAACATCCTTGGGCTACGCAATAGAACGCCGGCTACGCGGCCTAAGTTACACCTTTAATAATAACACCTTTACGAGGTAATGTCATCATATATTAGCGTTGCGGGCTTCGCCCGTCCCGCAACTATTATAAACATGCTTGGGCTACGCCATAGAACGCCGGCTACGCGGCCTAAGTTACACCTTTCTGCGGTAATGGCATAAAGTTTATTTTCATTTTTAATATATTACTCTACTTTACCTGAAAATATCAACAAATAACTTGGCAACATTGGTAAAGAAAGTGAAATAGCAACAGAAGTGGAACCACAGACAATCGTAATCGACAATTTCCCCTTACGTCTTTCCCCGTCTCGCCTTGGCTCAAGGTCAATCTACATAAATAGCTACCACAGACGATCGCTTTATCCAACTTAACGATTTTATCGCATCGAAAGAAGTCGACTGACAAGTGGATGCCGCTAAAGCTTGTCGACGAACAACCTAACCTCAGAAATCGTGTTTGTTTAGTTTGTTTTGAGTTTTAAATGGTTTTTCGCATTTGGGTGGTTTAATAATAATATATCTTTATAATTATAATACTAATATTATTATATATCTTTATTCTCAACCAACTTAAAAAGTTTATTACAGAGAATATAACACCAAATATATAATAATATAAAATCACAAATAATCATGTTTAGTACCTAACTGTTAATAACTCCATCGAAATTATTTAAAAAATATATATATAATAACCATTTACGAAATAATAATACGTTAAAGTTAGTTTAGTTTTAAAAATTTTTGGTATTTTTAGTTTTTGTTTAAAAATCCATAATTTCGATATTTCTTAATTTTTTTTGGTAAACTGTTGCCAATTGTTATTCCTTTATATAATACTGATCATGGCTAAAAGTACTCTACCATAGGTGTATGAATATCATTGTTTTTGTCTCGTGATGTAAATAATGTTGGTCGAAGGAAATATTATATTCGATTGTTTTTCTTTAATAATAATAGAGTGTATTAGAATACATAGTTTTAACTTATAAAGCTTTCTAAAATTAAATATCCGTTTAGTTCATACAAATTTATAGGTTTTTCGGAGAAAGCGAAAAACTCAGTAAGTATGTACCTACATGAAGTTTTCTGTTTTTAGACAATGGGTCTGCAGTAAAAAGAATGAGAGTAAATTCCAGGCATTGGGATTTACTCCTAGATATCTTAGAGGTGCATCCTGAAATGATTACAGGCAAATTTGTGTGCCAAAATACTAAACAAAAATCTCTGGAGTTGTGGAAGGATGCAGCCACAAAATAAAATGCGTTGGGCCTAGGGGAAAAAACCATGATAAATGAAAGCTTGCTGTGCAAAACTGAAAATATAAAACAAAAATGAAGGTGGCGGAAATAAAAACATTTTATTAGATAATATACAAGAAAAATTATTAAAAACTTAAAATTTAGAGACTACAATAAACAGTAAACAAACACAAATACCAAAACAATTTAAAAATATAACCTATATTCTTCTTCTTTTTATTGTTAATTACTGGCTTTTAATCATAAACGGGGAATTATAGGAAATATTTTTAAAATGGATAATAAGTCTTTATCGACAAAACGGAAACGCCCGAACAGAAGACGATTTCGATAAGTAGATTAACCGTGGTACGAAATCTCGATCGCTTCGACAAGAAGGCGATCGACTTCTCCTTGTCGATCGATATAAAAGCGATTGTTCGTGGTTCGCCTTCAGATATCGGCGAATCCGCGCTTGTCCGCTTAAATTATAAGAATATATTCGATTAAACAAACACGGGTAATATCGTCATATTGCTATCTTCGTCTAACCCTCTTAAAGACGATGACAACACTACTAGCAGGCACAGCTTGTTTTTGTATCCAGAAAGTCGACCGAAACTCTAAACTAATTAAATATTAAAAATGGCTTTAATTTGAAAAAAATGGCTTTATCCGCATTTTTTTTTGCATCAAATTGTTTCATTTAACGTTAACTTTCTAATAAACCCAAAAACCGGAAGAAATTCGACCGACCTTATATGACACCAGAACCTTTTTGTTTTAGATCAGCTGTTCGTTATGTGAAAGAATGAATTTTGGAGACAAGATTTTGTCTTCACCTTAAGGTTAGCTATAAAAAGTTTTTACCCAGGCCTTTCCGCTTTTCCAGGCTGACAATGGAAATATGTATTCTTATTCAAAATGCACATTGCTTAGAAAGCTTCAAGTAGAGAATAAATGAAAAACCAGTTAACGAGGAACTCGATCAGCAGATTACGAGAAATTATAAGACAGACTCAAATGGTAATTATTGTGATTTTAATATTTTAATAAAATTATGTCATGTGCATTTTTGAGTTTTATTTTTTATTTTCTTCGAGGCTAGACCAACAACAATATAGAGTATTTTATTTTAAAGTGATATTTAGTCGAAAAGGTTATTCAGAATGCTGCTATTTGATTTTTACTACATATAAAATCAACTAACGGGATTTTGAATAGTTTTTTTTGGCTTAAATATTACTTTAAAATATTTCGCCAGAAAAAAATAACAAAACTATGGGCGTTTAAACGTCCCGCCTCTAGCCTTGAGGTTCCAACTAGACACGATGGTGGCGCTCTTTTTGACAGTTTTGACATTTCTTTAATGACATTTTTGCTTCGACCAATTAACATGCTTGTTTGTCTTCTTCCTGGTGTAAGTATTCGTTGCTGTTATGGAGAACCATAGTTGCTGTACACGGTGTAATTTTTGAACCTGAAGTGATGACACTGCGAAGAATTACAGAGTCATTAAAGCGAGCGTTCCCCAATTGCCCCAGTTTCATACATTGTGTATACTGCGGACATGCCAAAAACGCCTTTCGTCGAGCAATACATCTTTGCTGACGATACGGCCATGACGTGCACCCATAAAAACCTTGCACACATTCAAAGATGTTTACAAAATCAGATTAACACGCTTATTGACTATATTTCAAAAATGGAAAATAAAAGTTAACGCTGAAAAAACTCAAGCCATTCTCATTTCTAACAAGAGAATAAACAACATCAATATCCAAAATCTTGAACTAGACAATACTGAAATACCTTGGAGCAACACCCTAAAATACCTCGGTGTCACTCTTGACAAAAAGCTCTCATGGGCCCCCCATTTTGACAATAAAATCAAAAGCGGAAAGCAAGCATTTGGCCGCCTATATCCTCTCCTGGGTCGCAAAAGCAAACTGTCACTTAAAAACAAGACGCTACTATACAAACAAGTAGTGCGCCCCTCCATACTATACGGAAGCATAGCATGGTGTCAAGCACCTAAAACACGAAGAAAACGTCTTCAAACACTTCAAAATAAAATTCTTAGGGCCATCACAAACGCGCCCTACTACATTAGGGGAGCGGCGATCCACCGCGACCTTAAAGTAGAAACAATTCAAGAATTCCTAAACAAAAGACATACTGAGTTTTTAGGAAAAAACAGTTTCACCCAAATCAATTAATTCGAAATTCATTTCCCATAAATCCCGCCCCAAATCTGCTCAAAATCCACAATAGGAGCATAAATGCTCCTATTATACAATAACATAAAAAACACAAAAACAACATCCTAATCGTCAAGCCATGCTTGATTGTATGACAACAAAAATTGATCAAACCCAAAAAATTTGATCAATTTAAAAAAAAAAAAGAGTAAAAAAAAAATTTTTTGAAAATAAAAAATTTCAAAAAATTACACTCTAGAGAAACGCTAACGTCCCCCCCAAAGGACAAACTGTCCTTTAATTTTCAGAAAACCCAAAGTGTGTAAAAGTGCTCAACGGCACTAACACGTTAAAACCCAAGAAAGAAGAAGTATATAAGAACACAAACAATTGGCAGGAGCTAGTGATGAGAAACCCTTTATTTTTCTGTGGTGACGAGTGGCAAACTCCTAAGGGTGAATCCACATGGATGCGAAATTACGGATGCGTTGTTACCACGTGACTGACAACAACCAATGAGGTCGCAGAAGATCTTAACGTACGCCCGTCAAGGTTATCACGGAGAGAAGTTGGTTCATTTGAACTTCATGCGTGTTCGTGTCCGTTTGTTTACATCAACTGTTTGTGTTGTTTGTTGTTATACGTTTTTCATTTTTAACTTCTTGCACATGGTGCAAACGAGTAGAATATAGTTTTTGGTTTCATTTTTGATAGCTTAGATTTATATAGTTTACCAATAATTAGAAAAAATGCAGTTGATAGGTTAACATAACCAAACAACAACAACGAAACGGAGATGTAACGACCCGTTTTCATTCGGATGGCATAAATTCACGCAAGCGTTTGACTGAACACGTATATCCGGCATTACGTATCCATGTGGATTCACCCTTAGGCTGGATCCACATACATCCGTGATCACGGACGTGCGTGTGCGTTTCAAGAATAGCAGGAAATTTCGTCATCCACATAGGTCAATCCATTTTTTACGCCTTCGTTTTTGATACCTAACCTTAAAATATATGAGTGGTAGTAATTGGACTTTAGTGATTTCCTGTTCAATCAGACAATTAGTAAAAGCTTCTCCCTGGGAGCAAGAAACAAAATTAAAATAGCATACATAATGCATCTGCAAAGCAAAAGGCTTATTGCACAAAACCCACAATCAATAACCTAACCTCAATCACGCATGAAAAGTTGAAATTGACCAACTTCAACAAGGTCTCTAGAGACCTTGCAACTTCAATCCGTTGTGACCTTGAAACGTGCGTGATTTTATTCCCTAAAATTTCATTGATTCATATTAATCATGTGGTACACAATGTGGATCCAGCCTGATACACGAGACGTTCAATTTTGACAAACTAGGCGACTTTGGACGCGTTCTGGTTGGTTGCTTAAAGGCGGGGGTTGGGCGCATAAACCACAAACAAATACAAACGTTAATGGACTTTTTCACTAAATGTTTATTCTTATCCTATTGTATAGAGAAAGAAAAAATCTACGGTTTCAGTTTTTAAAATTTTCAATTATTTACTGAGAAAATAAATAAACAAGATACGGGTTTTAAAAAAAACACAGGAATAAACTCGCTGACGTCATATCGACCCATGGGACGAAGTTATTCAGCTAAATGTCGAACGCATCTACCTGAATATATCGAACAAGTTGTTTTCTATTTTTAAGCTGTTCATATATGAGTAGCAAACACCGATGTTTTTCCGCAATACATTTTCTGTGGACATCACTAAATGAAAATGATGAAAAAACGTCATCATGGCCTCAGACCAATGTCGTGGTTGTCACATCTTTGAGGGCGGATCTCTTACTGCTGCGTTGCCATTCTGCACTTTTTATAAGGTTTTAGACAAAGGTTTAATTGGCCCAAATCATGTTAATACTTTCAACAGCGTAAGTTGGGCAATCAAAGTGAAGGGGCCAAATTTGTATGTTAATTTACTTCAGAATGAAATACGATTTTTTCAATAAATTAATTTGTTATTGTTTTATTTATAAGAACCACATCACATCATTGAGAAATATAGAGGGGGTTATTAAATAACCGCGACAAAGGGGAGAGACAAAATCTTTACTGAGCTTTTCTTTGTTATTTAAAAGTAACTAAAAAGGAACTCGGCTATCATCTCGATACAGGAGGCGTTGTCAAAAACTAGACTGGGTACATATCGCTAATCGTCAGCCGAGAGTGCATCTAATATTAGAACTAAAAAGATTTACAAAAATTTACAATAAAAAAATACTTTTCTTTTCTTTTTTTCTATTTACTATTGCTTTTTTTTGCCTCACCTTCCTGCGGAACGTGAAGGGAAGACATATCGCCAAATTGTCATTATAACAACTGACCAATACTACACAATGGTGCAAAATTTCCGTTTTCTCGTATAGACCCACTTGACCAAAACATGTCACTGTGATGTAACAGTTAAAAAACATTGTTTAATGTTTTATCACTGAGCTAAGCACACAGATGTCACAGAGATGCTCCTAACTTGCACTAATGTCGCCACAACCAAGGATTTAAGCTTTATCACAGAGACAAAACGCAAATCTATGTCAGTGACAAACCATGTTCCATTTTTTATCTTTTGGCTTGACAGATGAAATCTGTTATTGTTTCATCCCTGTGATATCTTTGTTTTATATATCTTATGTCAAATAAATCCATGCGGTTTGACATATGTAATATATTGTAGTTACATCTTTGAGATAAAACTAGATCGGAACAAATAATAATAATAATAATAATAACAATAATACTTTTATTGGAAAAATTTTAAAACAATTTTATTTATTTAATTTTTCGTCACGTCCCAATCTTTGTTTGCCTTGACGCACCCAGTCACTAGTGACTTCTTCAAAAAGTTTTTCCGTGCAATCTGGCCCATATTGACAATATCTGCAATAATGTAGAATATATTAGTTTGTCTCCGTTGGAACCATGGAAAACTTTTTTATTATTAATTTTACAAAAAAGTTCTGCATGGTCTACATTCTAAAATGCAACAATCAGATATTAAATTTTTTCATGCGTATACCTACGAGCTTTGTCAAAAAATATGAATTTTGCCCAACTTCCAAGGAACCACGATTCATAAAATTAATTTTAGTATTGTTAGTATCTACTAAATAATAAATTAAACCAGTGCTGCTGGAACTAGAGGTCTGCTCTTCAGGTGAGTCATCAGATTCTGTCTTAGGCTCAAGTTCTCGAAGTCTACTACGACTAGTATACATACCTAAAGTTTTAGCACTACGGGCTACGGGTGACATTTTCTTTAGGTATACTATGTAGGGCATGTCCGAGGTCTGCTGATGGACTGTAACAGAGCTTACAGATTCTGGATTGGATTCATTAAAGTTTTCCCAAAATAATTTTGCTCCTTTGTTGCTGCCTCAAGAAGGAGCCACAAATACTTTTTTCGTGCGTCTGCTGTGTTCCATATAGGCAATTTAAAAAACCAATAACTTTCAGTATACTTTACACATGCTAATAAATAAACAACTTACCACGCAATCACAATTCAAAAAGTAGAAGTAGAAACACACTATTCGCTCTCCAAACAATAAACAATAAACACTCTCGAGACGAAAGGCATCTCTGGAGTGAAAAAGACGCCAAATTGACAGACTAAATTGACGTATATTAACGTCAAACTTGTCTCTCTTTATTGCAACAACAGTTTTAGCACTGAGTTGTCACAAAGATAAAACACTGCTGCAAAGCAATGTTCTTGGTTATAGTGCTATTACAACATATATGTTTGTTTTGTCACTGCTATAGAACCGTGTGATAAAACGGTGCTCTTTAATTGAGCTCTATATGAGATATCACAATCTTGTCACGTTCTATGTTTGGTCAAGTGGGGATAGGTAGTTTTCTGAGACGGCGCCGTATAGGTGCTCTTTAAACTCGCACACCTTTGTGCAATGTGGGATATACTTTCCATATTTGCTCTATAAAAATATGTAAGTATTCAATCGATTAAAACATAAGCAAAAAATTATTCTTACATGGAAGCTATCAATTATCAGCTAATATTGTGCCGAGCCCTTCGGGTACGGCACTGTTCTAGTTCGTTCGTTTAATTATACGAGAGCTGTCACTTTGACAGGTAAGTGTAATTTTTTTTAGCTTTTTCGTAGCGAGGGTTATAGCTGTAAGAATTCGAAATTAAAAAATTTTCAGGTACCTAATTAAGAATGTTTTATACGATAGCTGTCAAATTTTGACAGGTAGGAGTCAGCTTTTTTTATCCTTTTCGTAGCGAGGGTTACCGCTGTAAAAATCCTAAAGTGAAAAATTTTTCAGATCCTAAATAACAAAGTTCTATACGACAGCTGTCAGACTTTGACAGGTAAATTTCAATTTTTTTTTTGTTTTTTCGTAGCGAGAGTTACAGCTATAAGAATCCTAAATTTAAAAATATTTCAGTTTCTAAATAACAAAGTTCTATACGACAGCTGTCATTTTGACAGGTAAATGTCATTTTTTTTTTAAGCTTTTCTTGTATCTAGGATTAAAGCTGTAAGAATCCAAAATTTAAAAAAAATTCAGTAGTTAAATAACAAAGTTCTATACGACAGCTGTCAAATTTTGACAGGTAAGTTTAAATTTTTTTTTTGATTTTTCGTAGCGAGATTTATAGCTGTAAAAATCCTAAATAAAAAATTTTTCAGTTCCTAAATAACAAAGTTATATACGACAGCTGTCATTTTGACAGGTAAATTGCAAGTTTTTTTAAGCTTTTCTTGTATCTAGGATTATAGCTGTAAGAATTCGAAATTTAAAAAAAAATCAGTACCTAAATAACAAAGTTCTATACGACAGCTGTCAGATTTTGACAGGTAAGTGTCAATTTTTTTTTAGCTTTTTCGTAGCGACGGTTATAGCTGTAAGAATCTCAAATTTAAAAAAAATTCAGTACCTAGATAACAAAGTTTTATACGATACCTGTCAGATTTTGACAGGTAAGTGTCAATTTATTTTAACTTTTTTCGTAGCGAGGGTTAAAGCTGTAATAAAACTAAATTAAAAAAATTTTCAGTACCAAAATAACAAAGTTCTATACGACAGCTGTCAAATTATATATACTTAAATAGTAATTCTTATTTTTTATAATTTGCTACCATTTCTATGCTGTTTAGGTATAGAACAATATATTTGAAAAAAGTAGTATTTGAGATGACCTAAACGAATATCCAAACCAAAAGTATATCGGACGCACCCAATTCGATTTATTAACGATCCAATATGACCCTACATTGATTTTAAAAAAATCAAAAAAATTACTTCCCAACTTTCGATCGCGTTCGCAAACAACAGTGTTTTATAGCCCAACGTCGTCTACACGTCGAAAAAGTTTAAATCGATTAAAATGATTTTTGCCACCTGTATCGCCCTACAACGAAAAAAAAAATATTTTTTAACTTTGACTTTAATAGCTTTTTTCCGGTACACCCTGTATATTTGAAATTGTTCCCAGAACGTGCCCCGACTATTCCTCTCTACGTCCAGAAAGTTTGAATCGTTTTGCTCTAACCGTTTCCGAAAAAAAAATTCGCGAATATCGAAATGTCGAATAACCTTCTACCACGTGGCGACGGATTATCAATGTCGGAACGCCATCTTTAAAATCGAAATTACAACTATTTTTGAAACATTTTGGGCAAATATTTTGGCCAATAAAATTAGAAGAAGGTTCAAGGTAGATATTCCACCCGATTTAAAATCTGGAAATGTTCTTATTATTCTAGCAAGTCACGCTGAAAACACCCATTTTTCACCATTTTTGACAGCCGGATTTTTAGAATTAATAATTAATTTAGATACATCAATATCAAGGCACTCTTAGTCAAAAGTGAATGGTGTTAGAATTTGTAAAGATTGCCTGTTTCCGCACCCAAAAAAGCGACTTTTTTCAATTTTGCGAATATATTTTAATGATTTTGAATATGTAGAGGTGTTGCGAAGTAATCAGCGCATTTTTTGAGAAAAAAATAAAACGGTTTTGTTAAAAATTAATTAAGCTACAGTCGATATAGTAAAAAAAAAAGCTGCCGTTTTTTCCGTATTAAAGATAAAGAAACGAAAAAATATCTCTTAAATACAATTTGACGAGCTCTATCCGCTAAAGTTTACAACGTTTCGATCAAAAGTCGTTTTCAGTACGAAAAAAAATAAAAACCGTGAAAAAATCAGGCCTAACTTTATGATTTCCACTTTCTTACAATTTTCGGCAATTTCCATTCCAGTTAGGTATAGAACGATATATTGGAAAAAGGTAGATTTTGAGATGGCCTAACCGATTATCCAAACCGCATGTTGATTGGATGCACCCAATTCGACTTATTAGCGATCCAAGAGGTACCATTTTCGACCAAATTTTGACTTTGAAAAAATCAAAAAAAATACTTCCAATCTCTCGATCGTGCTCACAAACAATAGGCTTCTGTAACTCGCGGTCCTCTACACGTCCAAAAAGTTTCAATCGATCAAGTTTATTCCTGGGACCACGGTGTGGGCCGCGTGAAACCCGACTTTTTTCGACTTTGACGTTTAATAACTTTTTTCCGGCACACCCTGTATATTCCAAATTTTTACACAACGTACCCCCACTATTCCTCTCTAAACCGAAAAAGTTTCAATCGTCCCACTCTAACCGTTTCTGAGAAAAAAAATCGCAAATATGAAAATGTCGAAACTGACGACGACGACGCCGACCACGCAGACAACATACATACATATTTCAAATGTAGCAGCCTATATAGAGCAAAATTTTCGGGAAGCAGTCGGGGTTGTCGTGATTCCGCGTGAAGGCGACGAATAGTTTATATCGCGTGTTCGCGCGATATGTAATAAGTCCCACGATCAATGGAAAACGCCCAGGGATCGAAGGGTTTGTAATAGCCGACCCATGTAGTCAGACACGCAACTCTTGTTAGTTACTCTATGTTGTCCTAATTATTATTTTTACACACATGGGTGACCTACAATATTTATTTGTGGGTTCGTGGACTCTTGGTGTTAATTGCCTGGCAGGTGCGACGTCTTATCTGTATAAACACCATTAAAAATAATCACTGTCAGATAAGACATGACGACATTCGACGGCCCTGTCCTTACGGGGGTCTTTTCGAAAGTAAAAAAAATCAGGATTGTTACAAAATTCATTTATTAAAAATAGAATAATCTAGCAATTTTCATGTGTAGAGATACTAAGTTTCATCCATAAAATACAGTGGTTAGAAATTCTTA
Source organism: Polydrusus pterygomalis (assembly GCA_963969555.1). Taxonomy (NCBI): domain Eukaryota; kingdom Metazoa; phylum Arthropoda; class Insecta; order Coleoptera; family Curculionidae; genus Polydrusus; species Polydrusus pterygomalis. Next base: position 129,364,392 of record OZ018376.1, read on the forward strand.
TCATCGCCAAAATTAGGAAATGTCTAGATACTAACAATTAATTGGCACTAACCTATTTGATGAATTTGCAACATCACCTTTATTGGTTCACAAAATCAAAGTTTCACAAAATCAGTTATTTGGTAACACTTCGTGATTCTAACATCTAACAACTTTTTATAAACATTGGGTAACTATTTATTCGAACGCTGACTTGCACTGGTTGAGAGCTTGAGTAGAACCTCTTACTTTTTCCGCGTTATGCGCCGGTTTATATAGTAAATTTTCATGCGGAATGGGGCATTTTTTATAGGTTCTCAGACCTACCAATGACCTCTTTGTCAGCAATTTCACAAGAAATTTGATGCAGATAAATATTGTTCCTAAGAATTATGCTTAAACTACCATTAAAGCAAGATTTATGGCACCAAACTGTCATAACATAATTATTTTTTATCAGCATTGGTTTCTTAGTACCACTCTTAAACCCGCTGAATTTGCGGATGTCACTAAATTTCACTTAAAATTTATGTGACAGTTCTCTCTAAGTAACTACACTAGTAAATACAGAAAAACTTCCTACACTTAAAGTACCAAGAATAATAACATAATACCGTCGTAGACCTGCGCTAAGTGGTTCTCACCACATATTTTCACGTACCAGACTTCTAGGGAACCTTATACATTGTCACGATAATACCTTGGGTTCCTAGTACCTACTAAAGTCATAAATTGCATTTTAACGTCACGAATAGCCCTATATTCCTTTCCCAAGGTTGTTATACCAAGAGTTATGGCGCATGCTTCTCAGAGAGCCGCAATAAAACGTTTTTCAAGTGGCAGTTTTACGGCTGCACGCCGGGGTGGTCTGATTCTCAGGAACACTTGAGTCAGCATAAATCCGGTGTGAACGAGTTTCGAGCGTTTTGATTGGTTAAACACAAGTCGAGAAAAGGGACTCGACGGTCTGAACCCAGAAAGCTTATTCAAGCTTGGTTCGCTTTGGTTCTTTCTTTTTCCGTGTGTCGTCGTGACTGCAAGGTGAGTCTTAGTGCTTTTGATATTTTAATACTCTGACTTAGAACTGTTCTCTTTTTAATTCAATTAAAACATATGAGATTTCAATAATAGTTTTGCTGTCCGATCCATTTTATAGAAATACTTTTACTGGTAGTAAACAAATTTGCCTTTATTATAATAACTTTGCATTCTCGAGCGGTAGTATTTAATTATTTAATAATTATTTAGCTGTGCCTATCGCGTTCAGAGTTTAAGGCATTATCATTTACTATTTTAAATTTCTTTGAATATTTTTTCCATTTCAAACTTTAATTTATTTTTAATTATTTTATTTATTATGATTTGACTTTTAATAGTTGTATTTAAGTTTCTACCAACCGGAGCGTTCGACTTACAGTTGATTATCGGTTAACGTGATTGTTTAAATAAAATATTTATTTTTATTTTCTTTAAACTTTGTCTAAAAAATAAGCTAAATTATTTTATTTGGCTGGGCCACTACATGTTCTTTTCATATGCTTTTTCCAAATAGCTAAGTAAAGTAAGTATATATCTTTGCTGAGCTAAGTTGTTAAAGGAATGCTTCGCGAACAACTTCGTTGAGAAATATAGAAGGGCATACTTAACCGCGGCAAGGGGAAAGAAAAACATCTTTGTTGTGCTTTGCTTTGCTATTTAAGTGTTTAAAAATAATGTAAAAGGAACTATGCTAAAACTAGAAACCTCTTTAGATTTCGAAAACAGTTCCAGTCGCTCGACGGCTGCTCAATCCGTCCGGAGCCCCCCCAACATGCCCGTTCCTCCCAAAAAGTAAAAAAAATTAAGACGATTTTTAAGAGGCGCACGTCCTCAAAAAAAATGAAGAATTAAAAATTCAGCTTAAAAATTAAGCGGCCCAATTACACTCACAAACCCTGAAGATCAATGAGCTCCTGGAGCAAAATGCATCCTTAAACAGGAGAATCCAGGAACTCACTAGCTAAAATGCGGCTTTGAACACCAATCTGCTGACTCTAACAGCAGAATTCAGTTCCACATTAAAACCACGTACACTGAAAGTCACCCTACCAATATACCCCCCTCAAAATGCTTCCCTGAAAAAAGTCCCCCAAGAATCTCCCCCTCCCCCCCGAAATCAAAAATCTTGCCAATTCCGATTCAGACATGGATACGGAAACCATAGAAAACAATATTTTTCCCCTGCTCTCCCTAATAACCACCAGCCCCTTGTCAAGCGCGCTCCTAGAGCTCAGCCTGACTCTCCCCCCCCCCCCCCCCAAATAAGCCCAAAGGACCCCCGAACTCTTCCCACTACTGTTGCCCCTCCAAACCCCAAGGGATACCGTGCTGATCGTGATCAGATCGACAGAAAAATGGATCCCGTTATCAAAAAAACTTAAAGAATTAAATCTCAATTTCCACAAGGGGATTTCAACTCGCCTTGGAATATAAATATAACCCCCCTATCCTCTGACGATCACAGAATCATTACGAAAAGGTACTAGATGTATTCGAAATCGAGTAATATACTTACTTCTTGCCAGAAAAACAACTTAATATAATTGTTAGGGGTTTAGATCGTAGCAATCCGATTGAATCCATTAAGAAGGATATCGAAAGCCAGGGTTTCACACCCCTGCAAATATATCGCATCCGTTTGGGCCCCTCCAAACCCGAGTGTCCCCTTATCAAAATCCTGCTCCCAAAGGAGCAGAAAGAATTTTTCAACATTCGTTTTATCGCCGACATGTGCGTTAAAATTGAATCACAAAACCCAATCAACAAATCTCACATAAATCAATGTCACAAGTGCCAAAAATATGGTCACTCAGCAGTGAGATGCTTTGCCAAACCGGCCTGCCATAAGTGCACATAACTCCGAGTGTACTGGCCACTCCGGCAAAATGCATCAACTGAAGAGGTGATCACCCTGCAAACTACAGCCGTTGCTCTGCCAACCCAAAAAACCGCCCTAATCAAAAAGGGGTGGCAAATGCTAATGCTAAAAATCTCATTAACTACCAAAAGGTAAATAATGAGATTTCTTTTGCTTCTGCCGCACAACAGCAAGCAAAACAAACCTTGACCCCCAAAATCCCCTCAAAAATAGCGACCGCCCCCCTGGAAAAACAGCCCCCCCAAAACATAAATTTAAATAATCTGTCTAATAATAAATTATTAGACTTATTAACGCTGACCCCCGCCGAGTTGCAAGCTAGAATTAACACGCTAGCTTCAGCGATTCAAAATAACCCCGCCTTGCTTCAACTATTCAGTCAATGATTAGTAAGACGCGGCCAAAAGCCCTGTTCATCATCTCTTGGAATGCCAACTCCATCTTTCCAAAAAAGTTTGATTTCGCTAATTTTCTATACGAAAATAACGTGGATGTAGCTTCCATTCAGGAAACTACATAATTAAAACAGCAATAAGTCATAATTTGCTAGGCACCCCAGACCTTGACGAGCTAGAATGCACATCGATTCAAGTCGATATGCAGGAAGGCCCGCTCATCATAAAATCAATATATAAACCACCGGCGAGGAACTTAACAGACCTCGACCTCGAAAACATTTCTGACAAACTCTCCTTTGGCTCAATTTAGTGCTGCTGATTTTAACGCCAAGCATCGAAACTGGGAGGATGAAATTCTGGACATTTTTCACATAAAAACGGATTGGAAAAAATTTAAAAACCATCTGGCCGACAAAACTACAGAAATACAAACAATCGACAAACTTACCACAGACATACAGACATCTGTACTATCTGCAAACACGACAGTGCAAAACGAGCACTACAATCCTTTCATCCTCCCGCCATTCCTTAAAAGAATGATCAGAGAGCGCAGCCGTCTACGCCGTAGGGCAAAAATCACCCTGAACCCTCAATTCAATAGAGAAGCGTCACGCCTGACAAACAATATAAAAACCCTGATTCTGGAGTTCAGAAACTATAAGTGGGAAATCCACTTAAATTCACTAAGCCCAGAAGACAATTCAATCTGGCTCGCCCAAAAATATTTCACAAAAAACAAATCGACCCAAGTGCCCCCTCTACACGGCGCAGGCGGAATGGTTTACTCGGACGAGGAGAAGGCACTCGCCTTCGAGAGTCACTTGAAGACCAATTTCGCCTGAACTTCTCAGTTGATGACGACATCGAATGGGAAAACCGTGTAGAGAGACTTGCCTCAGAAATCCCCAGAATTTTTCCCCAACCGCCCCCCCCCCTGAAATAACCCCCACTAATTTTGAGGAAGTAAAAGCACAAATTCATATGAGAAAACCCAAAAAAGCCCCGGGTAAGGATGCAATCAGTAACACAGCGCTGAAAAACCTTCCGGAAAACGTCATTGATAACATCACAATGATCATAAACTTCATGTTTAAAAACCACGTATATCCCGACACGTGGAAAACAGCGATTGTAATACTGATTGCAAAACCTAAACAAAACCGCACTTTCCCCCAAAACTGGAGACCCATAAGCCTCATCTCCTCCATAGCAAAAGTCACAGAAAAAATCTCTTTATCCGGACTATGGGATATTCTTAAATGAACTCCACATAATCCAAGATGAGCAATTCGGCTTTCGTCAAGGTCACTCGACCGAAGATCATTTTGCTAGACTTGTCGACATCACGACCGATGGACTGCAGCACCGGGCCTTCACAGGCATGGTAGCTCTGGACATCTCAAAAGCTTTCGACAAAGTTAGGCACGATGGCCTTGCATACAAACTCCATTATGTTTACAACATATATAAATATAAATTTCATCAAATTCATTATATCCTATCTCAAAGATAGAAAATTCCAAACCCGAGTAAACGGTATTTTGTCAGACGTGCGCGACATTGAAGCGACCGTTTCCCAAGGTTCCCCCATGGCCCCAGCTGCATACATTCTGTACACTGCGGACATGCCAAAAACGCCATTCGTCGAGCTTTACATTTTTGCTCACGATACGGCCATGACGTGCACCAACAAAAACCTAGATATACATAGATGTTTGCAAATTCAGCTAAATACGCTTATTGACTATTTTCAAAACTGGAATATAAGGGTTAACGCTGAAAAAACACAAGCCATTCTCATTTCCAACAAGAGAAACAATAACATCAATATCCCAACTCTTGACCTAGACAACACCGAAATACCATGGCGTGACACCAGTGACACCCTAAAATATATAATACCTCGGCGTCACTCTCGACAAAAAGCTCACCTGGGCCCCCCATTTCGACAACAAAATAAAAACCTGAAAGCAAGCATTTGGGGCATTTTACCCTCTCCTAGGCCGCAAAAGCAAACTGTCACTCAAAAACAAGATGCTACTATACAAACAAGTAGTGCGCCCCTCCATACTTCCATACTATACGGAAGTATAGCATGGAGCCAAGCTCCTAAAACACGCAGAAGACGCCAACAAACATTACAAAATAAAATTCTTAGCGCCATCACAAATGCGTCCTACTACATTAGGGGAGCGGCGATCCACCGCGATCTTAAGGTAGAAGCCATACATGAATTCTTAAACAAAAGGCACGCTGAGTTTTTTAGGAAAAAACAGTTTCACCCTAATCAAAAATCCCGCCCCAAATCTGCACAGAGTACGACATAGGAGCATAAATGCTCTTATCCTATTACCCATTAACAAAAAACACAAAAATAACATCTTAATCACCAAGCAAAGCTTGATTGTATGACAAGTTGTTTGATTACTGAATCAATCAACTAAAATAAATCAAACCCAAAAAATTTGGTTAATTTCCAAAAAAGTGAAAATTTTAGAAAATAAAAGTTTTTTCTTCTTGAAAAAAAAAATTATTTTCCGAAATCCCCCACTACAAAATGACTAACGTCCACCAAAAGGCAAAAGGACAACTTTGTCTTTTTAATAATTTCAGATTTTTAAAAGTGTGTTGAGTGCCCAACGGCCAACTAGCACAATAAAAACAAGTAAGAAGAAGAGAGAGATTTCGAATAATTTTACGGTATCGGGTATCGAGCCTTTAACAATTGCCAACTGACAAACCATCACGATCGTAAACCATCTGTCATATGAATTAAAAATTTAAAAAACGTTTTGTTTACATACTGAATTTTAAAATTATTTACTTATTTAGTATACGTTTTTATATGTTAATTTGTTTTATAGTGCAATATTATTTTGTTTTAAAATGGAATTGTTCGTTGACTTTGTATTTTCGTTAAATTTGTGACAAATTAAGTTTTTTATATCGTTTAGTTATACTACTTTGCTCCTAAAACAAAATGTCCATAAATGTAACGGTCAGTGGCAACCCAGTGAATATTAAAAGGGGAAAAATGGTTACTTCAGATCCTTATACCACCAAAAAAGAACTTGATAAAAGGAGGTTATTAAGGTTGGAACAGGTTCGTCAACAATCCAAAGAGCTGGCTGAAGATGTTCGGAACAAAGTGAGAAGAGAGAAAAAGAAGCAAATGGGTGAGATTGAGAAGGAAGGTATGTATAAGAAATTTCATACTATACATAGTAAGTATATAAGTTTAGGAGAGTGTTATGTTGTATCAATTAAGTTCTGAAATGACCAGTTAGATAGGTACCTACCACCTACCTACTTACTTTTTAAATCATATAAGTACTTACTTAGGCAAAGAAAAACTAAAAAGTTGGCAAAATCGAAAACTGTTGGAGTTACAAAACCAATACCGAGAATCATTGGATGAGATTGGAATAGGTCACAAAGAAGCTGAAGAACTAGGAAATGAAAGTGATATTTTTATAGAAGAACAGTTAAAAAATGAAGAGCAAGCTCGTAACAGAGGCAAATTGGCAGAGACTAATCTACAAGTTCAAAAAAATGAAAAAAATTTAAAAAAAGCTATGCCCATTCAACACAAAAAAGTAGTCCGAGATATTGAAAATACAAGAGCCGCTTTAGTTTCTTGTATGAAGAAAAATACTAAATGTCATAAAAAGGTAAGTTTAATCAGATTTGTTTGTACACCAGGCAAATCTTAATTTTTGAGTGAAGTGTTTCCGAACATTTATTTTTAAGCGGTAATCGATAGTTCTTTTGGTGTAGAATGAAAATCCAAAAGTCCTAAAAAATCGCAAGCGAGCCAAAGTCGCCATATTGAAAAACATGGCCGCCAGCGCCTTTTCTTTAAACGATCATATGTAGTATGTATGTAGACCCATAACACAGAGGGGACTGTTTTGTTTCCATGAGCTTCTAAATCGCGTCTCGTGGCATTTTGTAACTGAGGGTGGCAATGTTCATGATATGTTTAAAAGTTTCATGAGAGTTCTTGAAGAGGCCTACTTAGTATCCTTTCCTGAAAGGTCGTACATAGTAAGATCCAACCAGTCACTTAATATAACATGGTTTAATGATGAACTAAGAGCCATGCGAGACCATCTGCAATTCCTGACTGAGATGAGGCTGCAACACAATCTGGTTAGTATCGAAGAAATAAAAAATTACAGAAAACTCTATAGGTCTGCGATAAAGGATGCCAAGATCAGAGCAAACGACAATCTTATACAGCGGTCAGCAAATTCTGCTAAAACTATGTGGCAGGTTATAAACAAGCACAGAGGTAAGAACACGATTCCCACAAAAAATAATAATTTATCACCAAATGATTTTAATAACTTTTTTTCAACTGTTGCTCGAGGGGTCATACAGGGTATTCCTAGGACTGATGCAGATCCAATGACAAACCTTGGTCAATTATCAAAGCCTCCCATGGCCTTTTCTTTTAGAGAGGTTACTTTTAATGAGGTACGAGACGTTATCAACAATCTAAAAAATAAACCTGGTCGTGATGTATATGACCTAAATGCATCACTACTTAAAACGGTAAAAAATTGTGTACTGGTCCCTTTGACAAAGCTTATTAATATCTGTCTTCAAAAAAGCATTTTTCCCGATGTCTTGAAGTTGGCTCTTGTCACACCTATTTTTAAAAAAGGAGATCCTTCAGTGCCAGAGAGCTATAGACCCATATCGCTTCTGCCTGTTGTTTCTAAGGTTCTGGAGAAGTGTATAGCTATACAACTGGTTCAGTTCTTTGAGATAAATAACCTCTTTACCAAGTGTCAATTTTCTAATCAAAAACTTTCTGATAAGTAATGCATTTTATTCCTTCGATGAGTATTTTGGTTCAAATTTTAATGTGTTGTAAATACCTGAGTTCAACATGTAGGTGTTTATTTTTTAATTTAATTTATAATTTTTTTTTGTTGTATAATTTAATAGTGTAAGCAACTACATTTTGGTGTCTCTGGTTTTATACTTATAGAGACTTTTACTCTTATGATTGAAATATTTGAATTTGAATTTGAATATTTCGGTCACCGTTACTCCGATTTTAAATTTCTTTTTTTTATTTTGTTCGTCATATTAGGCACAATAATAAGTTACATAAGATTTAAAACGAAAACATAATAAATAACGACTGAAAAAAATAAAAAATAATTTTTAATTTTTTTTTTATTAAAATTATAGTAAGAGTAAACTAAAAGTAATGAAAAATGCAAAATGAAAGATGAACCATCATTACACCTTCAGTATGCGGTAAGCTAAGGGTTGTACATATTGCTATAATTCTTGCAAAGTTATAGAAAGTTACATATCCAAATTGTCTTCTTCAATAACGCACGCAAATTTACAGTCAATCCCATGACAGTTTTGGCGCATAGCACTGCAGCGTCCAACTTCCGAGCACACACATTTTTTTTGGCATCCATTTCTATATTTACAATAAATAAGACTTAAAAGTTCCGAAGGTGCTGGAGACTGCTATGTAGTTACTGGAAACATTTCGTTATTGCTCACCTTCCAACCAAATTCTTCTGGTGATAACTGATTTCCCAACCAGACTTGGATCTGTTGGTATACCCTAAAATATAATGGTTGTTATTTTAAAAAAGTACTTATAAATAGACATTTCTTACCTCAATATATGCTGATTTAGAGCCGCTTTTGTAGGTGGAAGAACAGCTAGATCAAATGATTTTTCCAATGTCTGTTTGGCAATATAATAGTCGTATAGTCTAAACCTTTCTTCGTTTATGCTACTAGTTCTATGTAAGTTGTACATTAACAATGTAAATTCGTGTCCAACTTTGAACAGCATTTCCTTATCGGTATCAATGTCATTAAATATTAACAATTTCTCATGCATCGATTTGTGTTTCTTTAAGACATTTAATGCTGCTGCTTTGCCTTTCTTAAAAAGATATGAGGTGGTATCACGTCCACTAATGGCGTGTATAAACAGGAGATTATTAATAATAGGTAAACCCAAATCTTTGCAGACATCAACAACATGGAAGATTACATCTTCGTCTTCGCGTCCAGTCTTTTTAAAATACAGATTTGGCAAGTTTTTCCCGAAAACAAATGAGAGAACTATCAGGTCGGTGTCGTCTCCCATCTCCCACCACAACTATCGATGAATTGGTTTCAGTTTTCGCTAAATTTACAGCAGTACTTATTTATTTATTTATTTATTTATTTATTCATTCACTACATGGTATAGATACATATACATAAGCTTCGTTAAGACATGTCAGATAAAAAATTTTAAAAAAACTTAAACACTAAGTACATATTAAAATACGCAGATAAGAGACAGACAGGTTTAGACAAGCAATACAAGAATGAACATTTACAATCAAATAAGTTAAAAAAAAAAAAAGATAAATAAGAAACATACAACACACTAAAACAACAATACGCACAAGGCCTTGTAGCACCCAAAACCAAGTCTCTGGACTAGGAGTTCGGACCTAACTTTCTGTCAAAGAATTCCCGTAGGGAATATATGCTCTTGTCAAGCAAAAGAGCTTTTAGTTTTTTTTTGAATAAGTTTACATTAAGTATCTGCCTAACATGAGGCGGCAAGTGATTAAAAATTTTTATGGGCAGTATGTAGCTACTATTAGCTGAGTGGGTCATCCTATGGGCCGGCAAACGCAGGGTGTCCATCCCTCTAAGGTTGTGCTGATCCACGACATGCGCAGTTGATGTGTAGTTTGCTATATTTTTTTTCACAGAAACAGCACATTGCAGAATATATACAGAGGAAAATGTTAAAATATTTAATTCCTTAAATAAATCCCTACAAGAGTAGTTACAGTTCTTAAACATGATTGTTCTTATGATCCTCTTTTGCGCAGTAAATACCTCATTACTTCTTCTACTACTCCCCCAGGCCACAACTCCGTATGACAACAAAGAGCCAACATTAGCATGATAGTATGACAACAGTAATTGCCTACTTACGCTGGCTCTAAGTTTCCAAAGAACGAAGCAAAAAGTGTTCATCCTCTTTAGTACATCGTCCACCTGTTGACCCCATGAGAGCTGCGAGTCAATCTTGACACCCAAGAATCTAGCTGATTGTGACTGTTTAATTAGCTCATTGCCAGTATTAATAAATATATTAAAGTCAAGTAACTTATATGAGAAAAGAATTGACTCAGTCTTACTCAGATTGAGCATCAATCCATTTCGGTTGCTAAACCCCTGAATGTCCTTTGAGCAAGCAGAGGCGCGATTGCTAATCTCCTCAGTATTATTCCCCGTCACTACAACCGAAACGTCGTCGGCAAACAATGTTAATTTTTCTATCTGACTAACGCTTCTCTCGATATCGTTAATAAAAATAAGGAAAAGGAGTGGCCCAAGGATACTTCCCTGTGGAACCCCCTTCATCACATCACGAATTTCAGAGTCATAGACACCACCCGCAACTCTCAATGTTACCTTCTGAGACCTGTCGGCCAGGTATGAGGATATCCAATGCCAAGGCTGTCCCCTTACCCTTTACTCATAATAAGGTGGTCTGCGTCTCCACTTGCTTCAAATGTTAAAATATTTCTTTCTTCAAGACTCATTTTCAGTAACTGAATAAGGTGATATTTGTTTTTCTCGTGGAATAAGAAGTCTCCTTGCCCTACCGTTAGAACAAAAGATTTGTTAAAAACAACTTCAACAGGGATTTTCTTTTTTTTTCTTCGACGGTGTTATTCATCTTTAGTGGATGGGATATCATAGTACCCATCAAAAACAACCCTAGTGTTTACTCCAAAATGTTTCAAAATGTAGGAAACATACAATTCAGCAATTTGCTCGAAGGTAGCTAGCTTAGGCCATATCACCCGGTGTAAAAGCCATCTCCCATCGACGACATGTAATAGTTCATGGGCTGGACAAATACAACTTTTTGGTTTCAACAGTTTTATTAAACTAGACATAACAAAAATAATTTTTAAGGTCTTGCTCAGATGTTTTTAAACAGATAATCCTATTAAATAACTGGTGTGAATCTAAAAGCATGGTGTCGTCGCGCAATTTTATACTTTTTGTTACAAGTGCTAATGGTCTCACTTTGTTTTTAGTTTTAAAGTGTATTTCCGAAAATTTTTTACTATTCATTGATTCAATTGACAATATTCCTGCTTGTCTTGCCATGTGACAGTTCACATTCTCCATAGCCACAACTCCAGTTGATATGCATGATAGTTTGCCAAAATTATTGCTAAACGGATTGTGATTTTCCAGCCATTGTAAAATAATTTTCAAATCTTTGTTGTCTCGGGTGATTCTCGCGTCTCTAAGCTGAACATGTTGCTCGGACTGGCCAGACTGAACACCGCAAAACGTCTCTAATGCATAACATACTTCAACGGTGTATGGCATCGTTATGGTCCACTTAGTTATCGAACTGTCCGGGACGCCTTTCCCATGAGTTAGTCCCCCCGATGTCTTCATGGACCTCATAAGGTATTGTTCAATGCACATATCAGTCCACGTACCAGACCATAATTTGTCAGTACGACGTATCGTAAAATAGCCAAGATTACATACTTGTAATCTTGTCATATACTGGACATATAGGTGAGCTGACTTGGCATAATGTAAATGACCTGCAGCGTGTAAATAAGGCAACATCATTTTTACAGCTGTTAGATGCATTTTCCAATCTCCACAACGTTCGGCCTTTAAAAAAAGTTTTATTATATAGTCACCATTTTGTGATATTAATAATAATAATAATAATAATAATAATAATAAACTTTATTTCAAATAATGTTTACATAAATGCAACACAAAGTGAAATGGCGTCATACAAAAGAGAAAAAACCATATATATTATATTCACAAATTGCTACAATAATCATTCAGGTTGTAGGGTTCCAGTTCCACCAAAAACTTTCTCACCCGTTTTTTAAATACTTTTGGTACACTTATTATTTTTAGTTCTCGAGGCAATGCATTAAACAACTTTAAGCACATGTATTGAGGACATTTTTCAGTAAACGTAAGTCTATGACTTGGATACATTACTTCTAAAGTTCGTGTTTCATATCTACTTTGGGACTGAATTCCAAAACGATCCTTATTTTTAATAAAAAATAGTAAACATTCATATATATACATTGCATATACAGTCATTATATCTAGATTTCTAAATAAACCTCTACAGCTTTCTAAATATTTTTTTTTCTTAATAACTCTTAATACACGTTTTTGCGCTACAAAAATACTTTGTGTTAAACTATTCCTACCCCAGAATATTATGCCATATTTTAACACTGACTCAAAATTTGCCATGTATGTTATTCTCAGTGTTCTCTCATCCATGTACTTACCCATGATTCGTATACCATAACATATTGAATTTAGTTTTTTAACGGTACTATTTATATGATCCGACCAATCTAAATGCTCATTAATATAGATACCTAGAAATTTAGCTTTATCGGATATTGCAATGTTTACATCATCTATTTTGATAATTTCTGGTTTAGTTATTGCAGCCTGTTTTGTACTGAAAACAATAGCATTTGTTTTTTCTTTGTTCAGAAGGAGTCTATTTTTATGAAACCACTCTGTGACTTTCTCAAAAAAGGCCCTTGATTTCACAAGCAGATCTTCTAATTCTTTACTACCCGTAATTAAGTTTGTGTCGTCTGCGTATTTTACAATATACTCAAATGATTTATTGATTATAGTAGACAAATCATTGGCAAATACAATAAACAGCAGAGGACCCAGAATGCTACCCTGTGCTATACCTATATTGTTTTGGAGCATATCAGATCGTGATGTTTTCCCATTTTTTGTTATACTGACACATTGTTTTCTATTATCTAGATAAGAAATTAGCCACTTTTTAGTGTTACCCCTAATGCCGTACAGTTCTAATTTTTTAATAAGTATCTGTCTGTCTAAACAGTCATAAGCCTTAGATAAGTCTAGAAACATGCCAAGTGCTAAATCACCATTTTCGATCAGATTCAGTATATGTGTAATAAATTCGAAAATTGCCGTTTGGGTAGATCTATTTTTTATAAAACCATGTTGACAACTTGTGAAGATGTCACATTCAGTCAAAAAATTTATTAGTCTTATGTTCATTGCTTGTTCGAAGATCTTTGAGAACGCGGGTAATAAGCTTATAGGCCTATAACTATCCATACTTTCCGGATTTCCTTTCTTATATAATGGTTTAATAAGTGCAGTTTTTAAGTTATCTGGAAATACTCCAAAGCTAAAAGAATTGTTGATTATATATGACAGTATATTTTTTAATACTGGAGTTGCCATCTTTACAATGCTTGTTGGAAGTTCATCTATACCACTGCTGTGCCATTGTATCCATTGTATATTTAGTTATTTATTTATTTATTTATTTACCTTAATACTGTTTGAGATTTCCAATTGTTCGCCTATATCGTCTCCCTTCTTTTTACTCGCAGTTATAATCGACTGCAATCCTTTTGCTCTCACATTAACCACTGTATTTTCACTTAGTGGCTTCTTACCAAACATACAAATATTTATAGCTTCCATTGTCTGGTTATACAATTATTGTTACTAGATTTACAATAAAAAAAAGTTCGTTTTACCTTTTGCCACTAACCGAATATTGTCTAAAAAACTAGTAGGTTTATCGACGAGTTTTTTGGATTTTGTATAAACAAAAAAACTGTCAAAATACGGCAATTTGAGGTTTTTACAGAAACAACACAAACACGTTAAACGTTTCAGAAGTCTCGAATAAAATCGTGTTTCCTCGTGGCGTGAAGCTCCATCTATCAACAGAGAGGCAAATGACGCCGCCAGATTAGCGTAAAGCAGACAACAGCAGTGTTGCCGATTTGTCAGTAATTACCGACATTTGCAATGACATGTGTCTTGCCAGATGTGGTCTCACGTACACGACAAGCAAATTCTTCGTTTATATTTGAGCTACAAAACCAGACAAAATTTTAACCTTAAGCAAATTGTCTACTCTCTAACTTTTATATAGAGTTTTTTTGCTACTTTTTATTGTTTATTATTTATTACAGTCAGCAACCACTTACTTTGTGCTTACTTAACAGCACTTGTACTTACTTGGCAGCAAATGCATATTTTTACAAAGAATTTGTCTTAAAAGTAGGTTTAGTTTCATCTAAGAAAACGGTAGAGGTACCTAATCGAAACGTTTATTTGTGAAAAATTTGGTAAAAATCCCTTAAATAGGTTTACAATTCGAAATTAAGGTAACAAGTAGTATTCTTATATTTAGGGATTTTACATTTAGAAATTAGATTAGTAAGCATTAAGTTAAAAACTCTAAATAAAATTTAACTTATTATTGTGCCTAATATGACGAACAAAACAAAAAAAAGAAATTTAAAATCGGAGTAACGGTGACCGAAATATGATCGTTTAAAGAAAAGGCGCTGGCGGCCATGTTTTTTAAAATGGCGACTTTGGCTCGCTTGCGATATTTTAGGACTTTTGGGTTTTCATTCTACACGAAAAGAGCTATCGATTAACGCTTAAAAATAAATGTTCGGAAACACTTCACTCAAAGTGGTATAAATATAGAAATTTGCCTGGTGTATTGGTTAATGATAACATTAAGTAGGTATACCTATATAGGTCCGATTCAAACTTTCTGGTTTTGGGAGGAATAGTAGGGATACGTTTGGTGAAAATTTCAGATATACAGGATAGACTGGAAAAAAGTTATTAAACGTCAAAGTCGAAACATCGGTATTTCGCTCGCTTTTTCGTGGTCGCGCTATTCAGGTCGCAAAAATTATTTTAATAGATTTAAACTTTTTCGACGTGTAGTCATGCAGGGGCACATTTGATACGTAATAAGTTGAATGTGAAAACTCGCACATACTTCCGGTTTTAATAATTGGATAGGCTCTCAAATATTTTTTTTCCCAACACATCCACAGACCATTTTTTTTTACTGTGATGTAATTTTTTAGGTCATATTATATTATGCTAAATATTGTACTATAATTAAATCGTTTATGAATTACTTTAGAATTGATATAATATATTGTACTAACAATTACCTATAAATTATGCGTAAACTAAATATAAGTATAGTTAAATTAAAAGAATTTCCGTTGCACGTCATACCTTCGAGTATTAGCAATGTTGCCAGTTTGTAATCAAAATACCCCAGTAAGGAAATGCTTCGGCATTTTTCAATAAAGGTAAACAACGTAATCAACAGAAATGTGTATGAATCCCTTTGTTGTTCTTAAAAGATCAGTTTTTAATCCTATTTATAAAAGGATTTGCAGTTTTAGTTAAAAACGACTTAAATAAACTCACGAAAACACGAAATGAAAACAATAAACGTCAATCAAAATTCGCCAAGAAATAAACTGGCATCACCTTTAAGCGGCTTAGTATCAAAGAAGAATACATTAAGTTTCTTTTACATTCAATATCGCATGAAATTTATATATTTTTTGCCCAAATTTAATTTTCTTATGTTTCCTAACCGATTTTCAATTATCAGCTGATTGATGACGTGCAACGGAAATTCTTTTGATTTAAGTTTAGGTATAATTTTTTTCTATATTACTTAGTCCCGACAAGTCACTTGTGACTTAGGGTGCTATAGTTTGTTATGTAAAGCAATTGTGAAAAAAAAGGCATAGGTATAATTAAAGAACAGGTTTTTCTAATCGTAAAGTGTTATAAATCTTATATTAATTGTTTCAAAATTTGAATTTGAATTTGAATCTTTCTATAGTACCTTAATTTTTTATAAATTGAGAAAAATTGTAAACAAGTAAAAATAACGATTTTAGACCCGAAATTTTTACGGCAAGTACATATTTATTTATTTTTTTTTGTATGGAAAACAACTGTAGCTTGAAATAATATAATATACTTTACAGAAAAGAACGTGGGACGTCAGGAAACGATGCCTTTTCCGAAAATAACATATCTATACAAGAAAGCAGAAATTTTGCACAATTTGTTTTAATAATATTTGAGTCACAATCGAATATGATCGTTTGAAAGCTATACCCATTCTAGTTTTTAAAGTAGTATGGTACTTATGTTTTAAATATTACCTTAAGAGCACTTATCAGCGACCTTCATATCGGTATGAAGGTGGGACAAACTAGGTACCTATAAGAAACAAAAAACTATTGGATAGAATTTGTTAAAAGTTTAAATTTAGTCGAAGGCTCTCCCAATGGCGCCACCGGGCGCCACAGAGGAGGAGGAGACTGAAAATTCTCTCACCAACTTCGACTGGTGATTAAGAAGTCTGGGTTTAAATCCCAGCAGAGACGTAAAACTTTTTTCGTTTTTAAATTTAGGTTCGAAATTTGATACTAAGTAGGTACCTACATACATGACTATTTAGGTACCTTCAATTTTTTTTTAAATTAAAAAATGTAGGTGATATAGTCATGTAGGTCTAGGTAGTATCAAATTTCAAAGCCTAATTCAAAATTCTAATAAATTCTATCACATAATTTTTTTGTAGTTTGTCACAAGAGGTCGCTCATAGGTGCTCTTAAGGCCCTTAAGGTTAGTGTGTCATTAAGTAGTTCTAATACGACCAAAAAAATCTTTTTAGACTAAGAAACCAAAAGCTTCAGCTGATATAAATATTACAATCCCAGAGGATTCGGACTTAGAAGAACAAACTTCCTCTGAATCTTCAAATCATCTTCCAAGCATTCAGGAAGAAGATTCTGAAAATAGTGAGGGTTTCTGTGAGTATGCAGATTGTTGTGATGAAAAAATGTCTCTTGAAACCACATCTGATAATGCTTTAACTGAAAAGATGTTAATACAAGAAAGTTATACAGGTTAGTATATCTACCTAGACAAAGAGTAGTGTGTCCAGATAGTAACAAAAAAATTAAATCTTATTTACAAAAAACAGTATTGGTATAGCTCAGGGGAGTATATTGGGCCCTAAGTATACTATTCATTATCTTCTTAAATTTTAATTACTGCATTGATAATGTGCCTCTAAAGAGAACTGATTTTCACAGAGATCTTGGTGTATATTTTGATCCTAAGTTAAGTTTTATTGGGCATATTGATAATATTACTGCCAGCGCTTTAAAAATGCTAGGATTTATTATAAGAACTTGTAAATATTTTAAAACATATTATTATAAAGCTAATGTGAGTGTTATTGGCTCTGCTTTCTACTCGATTTTTCAGTGGTCATAGTTGATAGAAAATTTTGGTTTTTTCACTAGTTATGTATTACTCTGCATACTACCAGCTGGATTAATATGACACGTTAAAGTGTTGTGGTTTCTTAAATACCTTACATTTAAGTGCAAACAATAGCCCAACAAAAATAATAAACACTTTATTTTTTGCATGTAAACTAAAGCAGCTTATCTTGATATAAATCTAGTCCAGCAAAATAAGAATTTGATATTTTAGATTTAATAGGAAGACCATTAAATTGTGACTTCTAGTCCAGTTGAATAAGGATTTGCAAAAATGACTAAATGCAGAACATGTGATGCGGAAGAAGTAGGTAGTTATTTTCACGCCAAATGTGATACTTGTAACACATACTTATGTGTTAACTGCTCCTCATTGTCAGCCTCAGAACAGAAGGGAGTAACAGTAAAAAATAGGTCACCTTGTGTTTGATACAACTGCAAGGATTGTGTTAAACAAAAAGCAGGAATTGCAAATGCTGATATGAAAATTATCCTTGCCAATATTGAAAACATAAAATCACTATGCTCTAGGAATGATAATAAAATTGAAAAGGCATTTAAATTGGTGAAAAACAATACCAAATCCATCACCAACATAATATCTGAAATTTCCCCTCTGAAGCCAACTTGTGATAAAACAAATGATCTGATCAATAGTTTGAAAAGTAGCATCAAAACTAACATCGAAAAAGGGTTTTTAGATTGTGGGAAAAATTTTAAGAATATTCAAGACGGAATGGAATTCCACAAACTCAAAATGCAGGAAGTTTAGGATGGAATAGAGCCTCACAAACTAGTAGTTCAAAGTCTTATTGACCTAAATAAAGAAATCAAGGACGATATGAGAAGTGGTTTGGTTCAGGGCAATAGAGAAAACTGTACACATTCGGAAATTTTGTTAAAAAAATTACGGGATCATGAAGATAAAATCATACTTTTGCAACAGGAAATTGAACATCTAAAAAAAAGCTTTAAAGACTATGGCAATAAGGAGGTAAATAAAATTATATCAAATGTTAAGGAAGGTACCTGTACTACATTGAAAACCAAGCCTTTGATTACACAGAACTCACAGCCCAACCGTGATAGAACCAACAATACTATACTAGTTGCAGAAAAGCCTGAAAATAATACCAAACCAATATACATAGGAAATCTTGATGTTACTATGACCAATAATGATGTTCAAAATTACCTAAGTATATGAGGGGAATAAAAAGCAAACTGGCAGAACTTAAAGCATCAATACATGTATCAGATTATGATTTTATCGCTGCCACGGAAATATAGTTAAATCCGTCTGTTTTTACAAGTGAATTTTGCGAAAATTTTAATTTATTTCGAAAAGATCGAAATGCATTGGTAACCGGTAAATCTCAAGGTGGAGGTGTTTTCCTAGCGGTGGCTAAACATATAAAGGCAAGACAAATAGATATGTTTGATGATTCAACTATGGATGCTATTTGTGTTCAAATATCTGGAAGTATGGGGATATTTTGTATCATTGTAGTGTATATACCTCCTGGGAACAATTTAGATCAATTAAACGCTTTTTATGAAAACTGTGAAGAGAAATTGTTTAGCAAAAAGTGTGTTATGGTCGGTGATGTTAATATTCCCGAGTACAATATCAATTCAATAGGAGGTAGTGATCGACTAAGGCATTTAAATAATTTTCTGGACTTTAATGCATACTCTCAATTTAGTTCAGTTAAAAATAGTCCTAAGTCTAATTAATGAAAGAACTCGCCGCATCACTTGTCATTTTTGGCAACCTGTTAAAGTCTGGTCTATTTTAAGTTATTCGGTTGGCTACAGAAACAGAACCGGACTAAGTTATTTTACCGTCGCCTTCGCCATATTTTAAATTTTGTAAGGGAAGTTTAGTATTTTTTACCAAGATATAGTATTAATCTTATTATTTAAAAAAAAATATTGACAGGCCCGTACTTACCAAAATAATTATGTGAAAACATAAAATTAAAGGAAAAGAAGAAAACAACATTTATTTCTCTTAGCGTTTATTTATACAAAACAAAAATAGTTAGGTATTAATAAGTAAACATGGGAAAAATAAAGGACCATTATTTATTACATATCGCCCCTTTCGAGCGATATGTATATCTCCTCCTACATTTGAAAATGTTCGAGGGTTGTCGTCGTCGTACCCGATTTTTGAAATCACGATTTTTGACATTTTCGATTTTTTTTCTCTAAAGTGGTACATTTCGCACTGATTTTGATTATTTGGTTTTATAGAGGAATAACGGGGGCACATTTTGTGAAAAATTTTAAATATACAGGGTGTACCGAAAAAAAGTTATTAAACGTCAAAGTCGGGAAATATGCGAAATCCGCTGTAACGCATTTCAGGTCGCAAAAATTATTTTTTTCGATTTTCATTTCTGGAGGTTGGAGAGATCCGTCAAATAAAGAGCAAGTTCGTAGATGAAGGATATCGGAAATTGAGAAGTAATTTTTTTGATTTTTTTAAATTCAAAATTTGGTCGAAAATGGTACCTCTTGGATCGCTAATAAGTCGAATTGGGTGCATCCAATCGACATGCGGTTTGAATAATCGGTTAGGCCATCTCAAAATCTACCTTTTTCCAATATATCGTTCTATACCTAACTGGAATGGAAATTGCCGAAAATTGTAAGAAAGTGGAAATCATAAAGTTAGGCCTGATTTTTTCACGGTTTTTATTTTTTTTCGTACTGAAAACGACTTTTGATCGAAACGTTGTGAACTTTAGCGGATAGAGCTCGTCAAATTGTATTTAAGAGATATCTTTTCGTTTCTTTATCTTTAATACGGAAAAAACGGCAGCTTTTTTTTTTACTATATCGACTGTAGCTTATTCAATTTTTAACAAAACCGTTTTATTTTTTTCTCAAAAAATGCGCTGATTACTTCGCAACACCTCTACATATTCAAAATCATTAAAATATATTCGCAAAATTGAGAAAAGTCGCTTTTTTGGGTGCGGAAACAGGTACAATTTTCAAATTCTAACACCATTCGATTTAGAAAAAGTTGGCCATGGTTTTACCACGTGCGTTTTCCTGAACTTTAACTTTTATACCATCTGTCAAAAATAGGTGAAAAATGCGATTTCCAAATTGATTTTTTAGAGGAATAAGAACATTTAGACTATGTCTTTTTGGGAAATACCTACCTTGAACCTTTATCTTTTTCGTTTGACCAAAAATAAGGGGGAAAATATCGCATTTATACGCGTACTTGTAATAATAAAAATAGCTTGCAGGAGGCATATTAACTTCAATTTTTATACTTTTTATAATATTCGGAGAGTATTTAATGTATGAAATACCTGTCTTGGACCTTTTTCTTTGCGGTTGACCAAAAATAATTGAAAAAAGTGTATTATTTGTGTGTATCTTCAATACTCAACGTTCTATGTAATATCGAATACGTCATTAATATCCTATTTACCACAAATCAATCTGCAAGCTTCGGTGGCGTAGTACTAAAGACTGTTGATTTTGGAGACGAAGGTCGAGGGTTCAAGCCCCAGTGTTTTTTTTTCTTTTTTTTAAATTTTTTTTTTAATGTCGTTATTTTAGGTACTGAAAATTTTTTAAATTTTGGATTCTTACAGCTATAATAATCTATACGAAAAAGCTAAAAAAAAATTACACTTACCTGTCAAAATCTGACAGCTGTAGTATAGAACTTTGTTATTTAGGTACTGAAATTTTTTTAAATTTCGGATTCTTACAGCTATAATCCTAGATACAAGAAAAGCTTAAAAAAAACTTGATATTTACCTGTCAAAATGACAGCTGTCGTATAGAACTTTGTTATTTAGGAACTGAGAAATTTTTTAATTTAGGATTCTTACAGCTATAACCCTCGTTACAAAAAATCTAAAAAAAAATTGACACTTACCTGTCAAAATTTGACAGCTATCGTATAAAACTGTGTTATTTAGGTACTGACAAATTTTTAAATTTAGGACTCTTACAGCTATAACCCTCGTTACAAAAAATCAAAAAAAAAAATTGACACTTACCTGTCAAAATTTGACAGCTATCGTATAGAACTTTGTTATTTAGGGACCTGATAATTTTATAATCTCGGACTCTTACAGTTATAACTCTCGCTACGAAAAAGCTAAAAAAAAATTGACACTTTACTGTCAAAATTTGACAGCTATCGTATAGAACTTTGTTATTTAGGTACTGAAAATTTTTTCAATTTGGCATTGCCGTATTTTGTTTCGTATCATATGATGTCGTCAGAATTCAAGTAAAACGTTTCGTCATCTAGATACCATCATCAGGTTTTTATTTTTAAATATAAACTTGTAATTTTTATTGCAGTTTCGTAAATCTTGCTTCTTCTAACGTTTTTGTGCAATATTGCTTTAAAAATATTTTAAAGTTTCGAGCCTATAAAACATCTTCAAATTTTATGTTCTTATATTTGGGTTTGTGACCTTCTTTGAAAGGATAAAGAAAAAATAATTTAACTTTGGCATTGCCGTATTTCGTTTCCTATCATATGATGTCATCAGATTTCGAGTAAAACGTTTCATCATCTAGATACCATCATCAAGTTTTTATTTTTAAATATAAACTTGTAATTTTTATTGCAGTTTCGTAAATCTTGCTTCTTCTAACGTTTTTGTGCAATATTGCTTTAAAAAAATATTAAAGTTTCGAGCCTATAAAACATCTTCAAATTTTATGTTCTTATATTTGGGTTTGTGACCTTCTTTGAAAGGATAAAGAAAAAATAATTTAACTTTGGCATTGCCGTATTTCGTTTCCTATCATATGATGTCATCAGATTTCGAGTAAAACGTTTCGTCATCTAGATATCATCATCAGGTTTTTATTTTTAAATATAAACTTGTAATTTTTATTGCAGTTTTATAAATCTTGCTTCTTCTAACGTATTTGTGCACTATTGCTTTAACTAAATATCAACGTTTCGACCCTATAAAACATCTTTAATCTTTATATTCGGAGAAATATGATAGTTATGAAATTTAAAATGGACTGCTATTATTGTCTTGGAAAAACGAATATATCCGAAGAAGTAAAAGCATAAATTGAAAACTACTTATCTGGTCTGAACAAAATTTGGCATACGAATGAAAAATGAGTTATTGTGTGGAACAAAGATTTTGTATGTTGAAAAAGAGGTTGTTTCTTTCTAGCTGTCATTTTGACAATTTCAAAGTTCAACTATTTCAAATAAACTATTTAATATTAAGTGTTAATTTTGTGAAACATAAATAAAAAGGATAAAAATAAAATACACGCGTTACAGTATTATTAGTTATATATTGACAGCTGTCATTTTGACATTTTTTATGTGTAATAATCGCGTTTATAAAAAAATATTTTGTTGTTTTAGTGTAGTTCTCATATTAAGATTAAAATATCAAATGAAATATTTGTAAATATTTCTTGACAGGTGACAAATTAGGCGATATGTTTTCACATCACAGTCCGAAGGAGTGTGATACAAAAGTAAATAATATACTAAAACAGAATATTTAAAAAAAAAATTATAAAAAATGAAAAAAAAATTTAAAAAATTAAAAATTCAAATTTTTTTAAATTCTTTTATGTAATGACTTTTACCTTTAGAGTCACGACAGTGACGATCAGGCGATATGCAGCTTTTACCTATTGCTTGTAGCTAGGCTAGTACCAGCACAAATTGTGTACAGGGCGAAGTAAATATTAATTTTATAAAATTGGCGATGATTTGATGTTAAGCAGATATGAATCAGATTTGGTGTAGTTATGTTTTTGAGGGCAACAAGGAGAATTCTATAATTAGTTTTAGTTTAGCTTTTAGAAAACGCTAGTTAACCGGCTCGCGCATGACGTCACAGCGAGACAAAAGTTGACATCGTTTATGCAGGGAAGATAGCTATATAGATAGAATAAATAAAATAAAAAACTTGAACAAAACAGTTTAAAAATTTAGAAACATTTACAGGTTATTAGGTTAAAATTTGGCTGGACTCCATACCATTTCAATTGCGGTAAATTGGCAATGGTACCGAGGCAGCCGCAAAACTTCTTGACCAGCATTTTGGATCAGTTCATCCACTTTAAAAGACTTGTCAAGCCGTGGCAGCTGATTAATATGTTGCCATAACTCCTGGACCGTATCAGCTCGAGAGAAGAGTATTTCCTTTTTGGTCAACCATAGCTGCAAATCTGCTTTTAGCCAGTTTTTGGTAGGCCATTTATCAGTTTGTCTGGTGTAAAAACTGGCATTGTCCAAAATGATAATTGAAGGCTCCTCTAAATTTGGGAGCAATGATTCGGATAGCCATTTTTCAAAGTTATCAGCATTCATTTCGCCATGGTAGTCTCCCTTGTTGCTCTTCGATTTGAAGATAAGCCGAGCATTTTCGATAAAGCCCTGCTGACCTCCTGCATGTAGGACAATGTATCTAAAATAAATATTAAAAATTTAAATAAAAAATAATAATATTAGGTAGTAACCCCTCGTTTTCTAAACAAACATCTAAGTATATTATTTAGCGTATACAATAATCATTATTTGAGAAAAACATTGTTTTAAACATTTTTCAGTTGTTGACTTTTGCAAAACAAAAAATGAACATTCTTTAGCCAGTATATGTGTTCCTTTTACTTTTAAGTACAGTAAGAGAATGTTAGCCGCTCCACACTTTTTGCCCAATGGCATGGGGGTCCAACGGGGAAAAGGGCAAGGACCCCTAGGTCCAAATAGTTTATATATAGGTGCTAACACTATTTATTTCCAGAAATTATTTTTGTTATTCCTATGCCGTCTCTCCTCTTACCTATACCCTTCTCCCTTTTCTTTCCTGACTGATTTAATGCTTTCATCTTGCCAGGATTTTCGAAAGGAGCAGTTTGAAAAAATCCACGTCTCATCCAAGAATACATATGGCTTTTTCTCTGCTCCTAGCTCTTCATTCTCCATGTATGCGGAAAGAAATCTTCGTCTCTTGTCTGCTATACATGGCTTTTCCATAAGTGCACGTCTATTGTCATTTTTTCTATAGCTGAAGCCTAAGCTCTTTACGAGCTTTAGTGCTTTGTGCTAAGGCTTCCAGCAAACTTATTCCTCTCATGGAGCTGAGCATGTAAACTCTTGATAGTAACTGATTTTCCTACAAACAGTTTTATAAAAATTAGGTAAAATAAATATACTTAATTTATAAATAAAAACACTACTGCCTCCTGATTCTAAGATGCTTTCTAGCTGTGTAAAGAAAACAGTAAAAACCAAAAAATATAGAAATAAATAATTCTGATAACGCGAAAATATGCCTATAAATAAATATTAATTTCCACACTCTGGCTGAATTACTTAGTTAGTGGTCAAGCCATGCACTTTTTAAGTAGTCAGTTAAAGTATAACATCAAACTTTTAAGTGGTAGTTATAACCTAATCGGAGACTGTTTAAATCAGCTGTTATGTGTGTGTAGGTATATGTAATGTTATGTTGTCTTTTAAATATTGTAAAAAATGTTTTATATTTTGTTATTTTCCCACACCGATACAGTTTACCTTTATTGGAAGTAGTAAGTAAGTACTGCAGTTCCTAATTTTTTTATAAAACCTGTAATTTCTGCAATAGAGGTAGAAATGCACTGCTAAAAAATAAAAGTTTTATTGTTTTTTAAGTTGGGTTAAAATTTATTATAGTTATTACTTACGTTCTGCATACATATTATAAATTTCATCCCTGACCTCCACACGTGCACCCTCTCGTAAGTCATCGCTTAAAGGTTTGGCCCTCTTTCTGGATAAAGTACGACGATCTTCCAAAGGTCCATCCTTGTATCGTCGTACAGAGAATTCAGAAATTTGCAATGCTTTAACCGTCTCCTAAAAATTTTAAATTTATTTACTAATTTTAGTTTTAAACCAAGCAACAATTATTTATTTAAAGTAAACTATAAATATTATAGGCCCTGGTGGGTTTCTCTAAAATAGCTATTTCTCTCTTTACCACATAAACTCAATGTTTATTTTCTCATATTTGGTTTTTTGATAATAACTCAAAAACAGTGGCTTTCACGACAAAAGATATTCTGTACAAATTTAAAGAGGATAAAATTTCCTATATTTTTTGCAGATAAATTTTTTTTGTAGCACACATATGTTAGGAGTTACACCTTCGTGAAGTTGCACTATTTGAAAAAAAAGTAGGTATTATATTTTGTTATTTGACTATTTTGGCTTGTAGGTACAAAAATTTGGTTTTTTTAATAATAACTCAAAAACAGTGGCTTTCACGACAAAAGATATTCTATACAAATTTAAAGAGGATAAAATTTCCTATATTTTTTGCAGATAATTTTTTTTGTAGCACACATATGTTAGGAGTTACACCTCCGTGAA
Organism: Polydrusus pterygomalis; assembly: GCA_963969555.1. Classification (NCBI taxonomy): domain Eukaryota; kingdom Metazoa; phylum Arthropoda; class Insecta; order Coleoptera; family Curculionidae; genus Polydrusus; species Polydrusus pterygomalis. The sequence goes on from OZ018376.1 coordinate 129,390,306, forward strand.
GTTGCACTATTTGAAAAAAAAGTAGGTATTATATTTTGTTATTTGACTATTTTGGCTTGTAGCTACAAAAATTTGGTTTTTTGATAATAACTCAAAAACAGTGGCTTTCACGACCAAATATATTCTATACAAATTTAAAGAGGATAAAATTTCCTATATTTTTTCCAGATAATTTTTTTTTGTAGCACACATATGTTAGGAGTTACACCTCCGTGAAGTTGCACTATTTAAAAAAAGTAGGTATTATATTTTGTTATTTGACTATTTTGGCTTGTAGGTACAAAAATTTGGTTTTTTGATAATGACTCAAAAACAGTGGCTTTCACGACAAAAGATATTCTATACAAATTTAAAGAGGATAAAATTTCCTACATTTTTTGTAAAAAAATTTTTTTTGTAGCACACATCTGTTAGGAGTTACAGCTCCGTGAGGTTGCACTATTTGAAAAAAAAAAAGTATTATATTTTGTTATTTGGCTATTTAGCACCAGCCGAAAGTTCTATCTACTTCCGTAAACCTGAAAGAGGAAAAACTGCTGGGAGGTTATATTCAGCAAGTAGCCTCTAATACCAAGAAGCAACCAAGCACATTCTGTTCTTGCATGTCTTCATTGTAGTGTTCCGTCTACTGAAATATTTATTACGAGTAGATTTTCCTGAATAATACTGAATTTTTACTTTAAAATTAAAGTGCTTTTTTTTTGCTACAGTTTGTAACAAGTATACTTGGATTTTGACTTTATTATTCTGAATTAATAATAGGATAATGTTAATTTACTATAGAGAGTGTCCTAAATTTATATATTTTGCTGGAACTACTCGAGTGATATTTCTACTCGAGTGATATTTAAGTTCAGGGATCGTACCATCCATAGGTTATCATAACAAAATTTAAATTCAAATTTGTCAAAGAAAAATAATAATACTGTACAGGGTGTGCCAAATATAGTGATTTGATTTTATTTCAAATTTTTCTAAATTTTAATTTATGGACTGTTTTTATAATCTAATGTGAAGAATGGTCTTAAATCCATGGTAATTTAGCGCTTTTCTATAAACAGAATTTAAAAGTGGGACATATAATAATTGAACAATATTAAAGAACATTTACCTGAATAGCGCTGAGCTGAGGGTGATGGTTGTTAAAATATTCGTACACATTTTGTACTTTTGTGCCATCTCATTTCCTTGCAGCATAGAATAAGATTGTTTAACCTAGAACAAGGGGTACGGTTGAAATATAAACGATAAAACATTTAGTAACTTTCCAGGTGTGTATACGTACCTAACATGATTTTTTTTTAAACTGCGTATAAAAGGTCTAATATTAAGCAAGCAATGCTCTATGAAACCGTGAAAATAAATAATCTAATATTCGAAAATTATTTCAGATTGAATTTGACCCTCGATTTTGAATATTCCCTGTTTCTTTAAAAGAAGCAAGAATCACCGTTTCAGTAACTAAGATAGATGGATAAACTAATAATAGGGACTATTTACAATAGCAAATGAAATGTGTATAGCTTTGCTTGGACATTTTCTATAAAAAATACCGGTGACCTTCAATGACCTCGATTTTAGACGAGTAAATATTACAGTATTAAATTAAAATAATTGGTGTAACTTACCTTATTTTCTTCAACAATATCAACGGGGCCCTTGATCACACAATAATCATGATCCATATTCATCTGAACTCAGAAATATTATTGATAATAGATGAATTAACCAAAGTGATGTTTGTACTCCCCATTAAGACTTAAATAATAAACACCGTGAAAATCTAGTCTTTAAAATATATAAAATCCAACAGTAGAATGTTTAAAACACACACTACACAAAAAACAGCCACAGAAACACTTAAAAAACACCAAATTCGGAAGAAAATAATCTCACGCAACGTGATGTGTGAGCTTGTTACGGCCCACTGTCGATCTGGGAACTTTTTCGACGTAACCAAATCAGCTGTTAATGTAATATGTCACTTGTCAACCTTTGTTCTACCAAAAATCAGACTTATATATATGAATCTAAATATTTTTTCTATTTTCTTCGTCAAATAAAATTTCATTAATCATTTTATTATTACCATTTTAATGATACGCCACAGGTGGACCGGAAACGCGCATGCGTCAAATGTTGCCGCCATCGGCCCCCATCCCGGACAACTGTCAATCTACAATACCCTACTTCCTTTGTATTCTTTATTCGTAGGTTCCAAGACATACAAAAATACACACATAACCCTTTATTAATTTGTTACTTCGAGTTTTGCTACTATCTACAGCAACAGATAAAAAAGGGCGTGAGGGTGTAATACGAGCCTTAGGTAATTCACCCATTTTAGGAATTACACTAATATGTGGACTAGCCCTAAAACATTTTATACATTTTTTAATATATAATTTTACCGAGTTTTTGCCATTGATAGGCCAATATTTTTGTCTAATGTGTGACAATGTACATTGTACACCAGAGTGAATAGTTCGTTTATGATTAAAATCAATGATTAAATTGGTAAATGGATGTTTTGCCGGTAAAACTATTTGATGTTTTATATCATAATTGTAGTTTGACAATTTTAATCTGCCACCGAGTCTAATTATACCGTTTGCGTCTAGAAAAGGACATAATGCCCTTAGTTTACTTTTACGAGAAATGGAATTTTTTGTCTTTAAACTGTGAATTTCATTAAAAAATGAACCTTGCTGCACTATTTTTAGTAAAGTTATGGTGCTGTTTTCAATTTCTGAAATAGTTAATTCTCCGATTTGTCTATTTTGTTTAAGTGTCTTTAAATTATTAATAAATCTTAGGCAATACGCAGTAACATTTATTAATCGAGTTAACGTATCGAACTTATTAAACATATCTAAATTTTCGTGATTTGATTCTTGTAGCACAAAGGCATTAGTTTTAAATTCAGGCATTTCCGTCTTTGAACGTGAGAAATTCGCTATATTACAGTTTTCAGGCCAATCGTTGAGGTGCACTAAAAACTGTGGACTATGAAGCCATAACTCTGAATTAATTAAATCTTTAAGATTAGCTCCGCGAGATATTATATCAGCAGGATTATTTTGAGAAGAAATATAATTCCAATCATTAATTTCTGTTATTTGTTGAATTTCTGCTGTCCGATTTGCGATAAAAGTCTTCCATGTTTTTGGTTCACTGGCAATCCAACATAAAACAATAGTAGAGTCTGTCCAGAACATGGTACGGTTGAAATTGATTTTTAAAGCTTCTTTACATTTTATAAATAATCTGGCAAGTAATAATGCGCCCAATAATTCTAATCGCGGCAGGCGGGATAAAGATTTTAATGGACTTACTCATGATTTAGCACAAACTAACTGATTTTCGCATTCGAGTTCTTCTTTATTCATAACAGATTGAGGCCTTGGATCAACCTCTTCTACCAACCAAAATTTCTCAATATTTTGGTTTAATGAATTTTTTATAAAAAAACAATTTGATAACATAACATCTGATTTTCCTTTATTACCATTACCGCATGGAATTTGACCTGCTACGATCCATCTCAACAAAGTTTTTTGTAAAATTGGTAGATTTTTACCTAATTTTATTTGACCTGTACATATAAGCTCGAAGAATATTTCGCAGCCCAAAAGCATATCTATTTCCGAAGGAATATTAAAGTCAGGATCTGCTAATGGTAGGTCAGATGGTATATTTAATTTAGAAATGTCAAAATATTTTTGCGGGCTTAGATCTGATATGTTAGGTAATACTAAAAATTTAAATTTTGTTCCAAAATTGCTATGTTTTGACTTAAAATTAACTTCAACGCGCTCTGAAATGTTTGTCTTTATTTGATTTATTCCGACCACTGGAATATGGATTTTTGATGAATTTAATTTTAATTTATTAACCATTGGTGAGGTAATAAAATTAGATTGAGACGCGCAATCTAGTAATATTCTGCAAGAAACAGGATTTTTATCCTTGTCATATGCTGTTACAATAGCCGTGGATAGTAAAATAAACTTATTTAAATCATTTTGACAAGTGATTGACATGATTGATTCAGAAAAATCAGCCCCTTTATTTTCTGTATTTATTAAATTGTTATTTTCAGTTTTTGTTATGAACGATTGACTACTACCCGGGTTTTAATTTGTTTGAAAAATTGCTAATGAATTTGTATTTACAGGATTTGTGTTTTGGCCTGATTGATAATCGTACGATTGATGTAATAGAGTAGCATGATGTCGTTTACAGATTTTACAGCCAGCGGACTTACACTCTCCGGTTTTATGTCCGTATCGCAGACAGTTTGTGCATAATCTTAATTTTTTTACTTCATTTGTACGATCTTGTATAGAAAGTTGTTTAAACTTATCACAAAAATAAATAAAGTGCTTATCATTGCAATAAGGACATTTTGGCTGATACTTATTATTATTATTATTTGTAGTCATGCATGACTTGGATTCATACGATCTTTTATTACCATATGAGTTAGAAATATTATTATTGGCAGGCACTGGTTTTGTGTCTAAAGCTTTCAAAATTTGGCAACGTTGGGATAAAAAAGTGTTAAAATCATCGATTTTTGGTGATGGCATATTTTTACAAAATACTTCCCACTCCCGCCTTGTATTATTGTCTAATTTTAAGACTATAATATAAATTAAAATGCTATTCCATTCTTTCACATTTTTTCCCATAGATTCGAGCGATCGGTAACTTTTAAAAAACGTGTTAACGAGACTGCGAAGTAACACATGTGATTCCTTTGCGATATTTGGTATATCTAATATGTCCTTGATATGCGAATTTATAATTATTTTTTTATTTTCATATCGTTTTTGTAGCAAGTCCCAGGCTATTTTATAATTTTCGTCTGTGGCCGATAAAGATGCAATAATATTTTTTGGCTCGCCCTTTAACGCACCTTCCAAATAAAAAAATTTAGTTACATCTGGTAATAAATTGTTATCATGAATAATTGCTTTAAACATGTCCCTAAATTTCTCCCAGTCGCTATAATTTCCACTGAACTCCGGTATTTTTAACATAGGTAATTTCGTAGCTATGTTTGGCAACATCGCGCTACCATTAGACACGTCCGCGACCCTTCCCGCTTGTTTGTCGCGCCAATGATCGTCTAATAATTTTTGGGCCTGTACTAACGTATCAAAAAATTTATTTTCAAAACTTTCGCGTTCATCGTGTATTTCATTTTCGTTATAATTTTCGGGAAAATCACTTAATAATAATTCTTCATATTGAGTTTGTATGTCTCGGAATCGCGACAAAACTGATTTTATACTTTCAAAACGTATTTGTACTGATTCAATCGGTTGATTTTGAATATCAGTTTTATTTAAAAATGACTGAAAGCGTGTTAGCTCACCCTTTATTTGGGATCTGCTATTTTTTATTCGTTTTAAATCAAATTCAGGATTAGTATCGCCTACACTGGACATTTTCTACTGTTTTTATGAAACGTTTAATTAATAACTTTATATCGTGTATGATATTAAAGTACTTTGCACGAATATCCTATCAATATCGTGTTGGGTTGATGCAATGAAAGATTTGGCTACAATGCAATATTAAACAAATTTTCGTGTCAAAAACTACTGCATCCCATACAAAGCGAGATCCCCTATTTGCTTATCAAATTTTTCGTGAAATCGTTACTGATTATCGTGTAAACAACAGTTTAAACCGTGACCAAAAGATTATAGGTACTAGGTAGGTACGTGATTCCCAAGGGAATTGCTTGGTATTTACACCCAAACTAACGTGAAAACGAGATTATACGAGATTCCCGGAGGAATTGCTTGGTATTTACACCCAAATTAACGTGAAAACGAGATTATACGAGATTCCCGGAGGAATTGCTTGGTATTTACACCCAAATTAACGTGAAAACGAGATTATACGCGATCGTGGCAACTTTAAATTAGTCTAATCGGTTTGATAGGCATTTATTTTAGGGATAAGGGAATAATTGGAAAGGACTGACCTTTTTTTGATTATAACCACACTCAAATGTCTGTCTATGCACACACAAAATCACAACGCCATGTTTTTCTTTTGGTGATTCAACTGCATTTTTGTCGCTGATGATCCGTCTCGAAGGACCAATGGTGGGCCCGTGTTTCCCTGGGTTGAAACTTGGTGGTTCCTTTTCGGGAAATTTAAACACAAGTTATATTAAGTGGACTGTATTACTACTTTTTTATAAAAATAAATTATAAGAGTAAAAAAAATGACGTTCTTCATGCCACGTCTTGTCAAGTAGTTCTTTTCTGTTGCGCAGCAACAAAGCTTTGTTGCCTCAACTCACATATTTTTAGTTATGAAGATAAAACTTAACACATTATTTCATTATTATCACCATATTTGTATAAAAGATCATTATTCGTTGAACTTAAGGGCTTCACTTCAAAACACCTAAGTTAAGTTTTGTGGGGCATATTGATAATATTACTGCCAGTGCTTTAAAAATGCCTAGGATTTATTATAAGAACTTGTAAATACTTTAAAAATGTTAACGCCATAATAACTTTGTATAAATCCCTGGTAGTTACAAAACTTCAGTATGCATGCACTATTTGGGATCCTCAGTATGCCAATAAGATTTCTCTCTTGGAATCTGTTCAGCGTAAATTTTTAAAGTTTTTGTACTATAAGTAATTTTCAGTTTATCCGCCAAGAGGTACAGATCAAAGGCTCTTGTGTAATTTGTTTAATTTCCCTTCTTTAAAACTATTGCGTCTAGAAGCAGGAATTATTTTCCTATATAAAATAATTAAAGACAAAATAGATAATAAAGAGTTCTTGGGACAGCTTCCATTTAGAATAGGCTTAGTCAATACTAGATCCGCACATGTATTTTATGTTCCTGCAACGAGGACAAATATATACAAAAACTCACCACTTATAAGACTGTGCTCTTATTTTAATAAATATTGTGGAGACATTCGACATATACAATGTAAACTGTGAAAAATTCAAATTAAAATTAAGGAATGAACTGCTTAGGCAATTACTGTAATTGTAATGCTAATTGAATTATTATTAGAGCTTAGGTTTAAGTTTTTAGAAATAGGTTATGTATCTATAATTAACTTGTTAAGTTGTTGATACTATCAATAAATATATAAATAAATAAATAAATAAATAAATAAAAACTGTTAACGCCATAATAACTTTATATAAATCCCTGGTAGTTACAAAACTTCAGTATGCATGCACTATTTGGGATCCTCAGTACCTATGCCAATAAGATTGCTCTTTTGGAATCTGTTCAGCGTAAAATTATAAAATTTTTGTACTACAAGTCATTTTCAGTTTATCCGCCAAGAGGTACAGATCAAAGGCTAGTGATGTTAAATTTCCGAAATTTATTTTTTGTTCCGAATGTTTCCGAAATATTCGGATTTTCTTGAAATTTATTGAAATATATTGAAATTTATGGGAACATTCAGTTTTGTACCCCAAATTGATTCAACAGTAGGTAAACAAAATAAATATAAATTGTAATATTAAGCATTGAGTTTATTATATAAACAAAACAACGTAACAATGTTTTCATTATGGCAAACTTACCTCTACAAGAAAATAACATTTTGATTCTTAAAGCGTCATTAAAAAAAATATAAGTCAGTTTATAAATAATAATCCAAATTCAAAATAATAGAATCGCATGGCATGTTATGCTCATTCATCTTCGCTTTTTTCAAGGTCCGAAAAATCTTCTTCGCCGATGCTTGAGTTTGTGTCATGCAATGACATTGAAACATCAGATTCTGAATCTGGGTCCGAGCCAGAGCCATCCTTTTCTTTCCATATTTTGGCTTTGCCAACATTTTTTGTTGTCAACGGTATTTTAGATCCTATTGACATCGACTTCGTATCATTTTCTGAGGTAAGGCTACTCTGGCTATCTTGTCGCAATAACTTTCTATTATGAGCTACGTATGTAATCATTCCTGCTCTTTTAACTGTAAGCCTATTTCTTTTGGAATTGTGTATAAACGCATATGTACTGAAGGACCTTTCGGTTGCAGCAGAAGATGGAGGTAGTGATAATATTGATACAGCTAATTCTTTTAATTCTGTTTTTTTACACATGCCAAGCCACCAAGAAATTGGGTTCACTTCGCTTACCGACGCCCAGATATACTGCATCGCCCAAATATCACTTTTTGCGCAGTAATTCACCAATTCAGCAAAAATAATATTTTTTTTTATCTTGAAGTGTAGGATGGATAGACAAACACATATCGATGAACTCCACAGCAGTTACGTGCCGTGGAAAATTTAAAATCCGAATATTCGCTGAAAGTTTCGAAGCGAATATTCGGAAAATTCCGAATGTTCCCAAAGAAAGGGCGAATATTTCGTAATTTATGGAAATATTCGCATGAAATATTCGCACCTCACATCACTATCAAAGGCTTTTGTGTGATTTGTTTAATTTCCCTTCTTTAAGATTATTGCGTATAGAAGCAGGAATTATTTTCCTATATAAAATAATTAGAGACAAAATAGATAATAAAGAGTTCTTAGGACAGCTTCCGTTTAGAATAGGCTTAGTCAATACTAGATCCGCAAATGTATTTTATGTTCCTGCACCGAGGACAAATCTATACAAAAACTCACCACTTATAAGACTGTGCTCTTATTTTAATAATTTTTGAGACATTGACATATTATTATATAATTTAAACTGTGAAAAATTCAAAGTAAAATTAAGGAATGAACTGCTTAGGCAATTACTGTAATTGTAATGCTAATTGAATTATTATTATAGCTTAGGTATAAGCTGTTAGAAATAGGGGTTATGTTTCTATAATTAACTTGTTAAGTTGGTGATACCTACTATAAATAAATAAATAAATAAATAAAAGACCAGTAGTATAGAAAACAGATTTTCAGTGACAAACTGTGCAGATGACACGAATCTTCTGTTTCGGGATAACTGCTTTTATCTTGACTAGTAACTAACTGGCTTTTAAAAAAATTACTTTTAAATGACGAGAAAACCGAGGAGAAAACTAAATTAATTATTTTCATGACTAACAAAACAAATTAACAATTATTCAAAATTTCCATTTTGTGACGTCAATTCATTTTATCATTATAATGCATAATCTGAAATAAAGAAGTATTATTATTATTATTATTATTATTATTATTATTATTACGTACCTATTGCTAGTGATGAACCATTAATTATTATTCTACACTTATTGTGTACAGTGTGATTCGTTCTTCAGTCGCTCGATGTTTAATACTCGGTTTAATACTTAAAGTTCAATGTTTCAAACTGACATTTTGGTGTACCTATTGTTTTGTTTATTACTAGATATTTTATGCGTATTTCTGAGTATCTGGACATATTAGCAGACATTTCTCCACTTCTCGATATTACTAGTATTTTTATTATAAATGTGATGTAAAATGAATAATGGAACGTACTTATTTTTTCAGAAGCAGTTCATCCTGAGACTGATGATGCATATAGGCAGAAAACCAAAAAGGTTATCACATCTAAAGCCCAACCATCACAAGACTCTCAAAAAAACGAATTGAAAAAATCGTATCAAAAAGCACTTGATGAACGAAGACAACTTATAGAAGACTTCAGAAATCGACCGAGGAATGCACCGCTGGACACAAGAATATCGGATAGAATCAAACGTAGACAGCAGATGATCTCTGAACCAGATTTTTGTGATGAAGCGTGCAAACCTACTCCTATTACAGGTGGGTATATATAGAGCACATAAATATACACGGTGATTCACGTTGAGTTGCCTATTAGATCTCAGAAACAAGTTACAGACGTTAATTTTCCTTATGAATGGTATACCAAAACCCTAAATTATTCTTATTTTAGATATTCCAGAAAATAATCGAATTCGTGAAAAATTCGTTTCTTGTTCATGTTTTCAAAAAATTGACAAAGTACAAATTAAAGACCCTTTAGAGCTCAGCGATGAATGTGTATGTTGTGGGTGTCATACCACAAGCAAACTAAAATCCACTGCTGTACAAACTGAGTTAGGCGAAGGCAATGGGCCGAGCAAGTGCACGTGCGGCCCTAATAAAGAATGTAGGCAAACTCAAAATTCCGCTAATTTTAGTAAGATCCAGTCTAATGAAGTTTCAAGAAAAAGGGAATCACAATCTTCAGAAATAGGTTACAGGTTTGTAGCTTTTGCATTATTTGTTACTTGAACCTCTTACTTGTACTTGAACTAAACTTTTCCACTTTAGAAACCTTCTATTTAATTAAATTTCAGAAAACGTAATTTGTATTGCAGATAGCCTAAATTACCGTGTTTAATTTATTTTAGACATGGTAATTCTGTATTTTACCATAAACGTAATTCCTTTTTTTCCTCTTTGATTTTAGAGATATCTATTTCATTATGTTCTTGCTGCCGAAATATGATTTTTGAATAGACCTTTTCACTATAACATATTCAGCGTTAACATCCTGAATTTGAACCTATTGATAATACATTCCAATAATAAAAATCTTCCTAAAGTGTCACAAACCTTTCCTAGAAACAACTAAAAAGACGCTGCGAAAGCAGGAACTTTGAAAACATTAGATCGGATGTTTAGTAGGTCATCCCATAATCCGCGCAATTCTTTTATTTGCCAGTAGTGCGATCGATCATAATGATTTCTTTGTTTCGATAACTTAAATAGAAAAGAACAGGAGAGCCGACTCGACGGACCATTTAGATAGTTGCTGGCGGATCGACCTTTAGTGAATCCACGTGACTGGTCAATTTAATGTGACATAGATCTCTGGTTTCGCGAGTACCTAATATAGAGCGTATTTTTGTTTAATTATTTTTTCAGTAGATAATTCAACATTTTAAAAACTTAAACTGTAGTAAATTTTATTTTTCCTCCCTCTATGGGATGAGAAAAGCCCATTTACATTTTTTGATAAATTCCTAAATATATTGGGTACGTATGAAAAACAAATGTCGCTTTCTGGAATGAAATTGTTGGTTTATGGATGTACCGGGTACGCAAATAAGCGAGGACGTCGGCTTTATCTCGGAAACCATTAGTCGTACAGCGTTCCAAATTTTTTTTTATAAGAAAAGTGGGCAAGTGCGCTGGAAATTATTTTTAGGTTTCTTACGTGTCCGCTAGAGGGCGTAATACTAATGCTCGACTAAGAAAACGATGGTTTCTCTTTAATATGCCTAGTTAAGCTGTATTAAAAATGTATGTGTTATAATATTGTCAATATTGACATACTTATGAGCAACTTTGGTTAAGAATAACGAAAAATTTGAAACTTTGTTTTGTTTTCTCACTTGTATTATAATATATCTATCTTTGGTTTCTACGGTGATCGCTAGAAGGCGCTGTTTGAAACATCAATGAAATTGATACTCAAAAGGGCAACTAAAATGGAAAGAAGCCAATGAAAGCCGTACGTTAATATCTCTTTACTAGCTAAAGATATTATGAAAACATTCTAAAAAAGAATAATTTAATACCTTTGGTAGGTATCTAAATTATTAAAATGCCAAAATCCTATAACTATTATGAACTTTCTATTTGTTACTCATAAAGCAATAATATTTTAAATTATTGTCACTTTTAAAGTAAACATGACGACGTAGTTAAACTAAGTATTCGAACTATTGATCTACCGTGGTCATTATGGTCAATAATAGAGATTGGCTTTGCTCGCTTTAAAACAAAAATTGTAAAACAGATAAGTAGGCTTTGAAACAAAATTTGTAAAACAGACAAGTAAGCTTTGAAACAAATTTATAATGACGGATGTCCCGAACATTTTGCGGCTAATGTAATTTTTAGATATTGATATTACATTATTTCTTGATAGGTGGATGGGCAGAGGGTGCTTATTTCCATGGCCATCCAGGCCACCTGATTTAACGTGTTTGGCCTTTAATTTGTGGGGGAGATTAAATTATCTTGATTTTCAAAGAATACCTACAACAAAAGATGACATGATTAACAGAATAAGAATTGCCTTTCACCAACTTTCCATGGCAGATGTTGACACGGCCGTACTGTCAACTTGGGATAGAGCATAAAGTGGAATCTCACAGTGAGAACGATGGAAGACCATTTGAATATTTAGAAAGGCATTAGCGAAGCATGCATGCATTTTATTCCAAAGCCTACGTGTCTGTCTTACAATTTGTAATTCAAAGCCTACTTGTTTTTTTTTACAATTTTTGTTTTAAAGCCTACATTATTGACCATGGTGGTAGATCAATAATTCGAATAGTTTAACTACGCCGTCATACTATTAATTAAGTTAGGTTTATTTTAAAAGTAATAATAATTTTAAATATTACTTACTGCTTTACAAGTAACAATTAGTTAGTCCATGATTTCGGCATTTTAATAATTTAATACTCCTTGTAGGTATTATTTTCTTTTTCATAATGTTTTGATAGTATCTCTAACCAAAGTTGCTTAATTTTTTCCAAAAACTGTTTGTCCCCATCCGTTTATTGGAGAAGCTGGAGCGATAAGTGCTGAACCAAAGTTAACGAAGTTATGGCTGCTCTCTAGAAGGGTCATTGTTAAGATTTAAAAGGGTTGGTTGGTAAAGAAAAGTCATTTCTACCTTCTTATATTTATAAAATACTTAGTATAGTATTTTATAAATATAAGAAGGTAGAAAGGACTTTTCTTTACCAACCAACCCTTTTAAATCTGAACCAAAGTTGCTTATAAATATGTTAAGATTACGACACATACATTTTTAATACCGCTGAACTAGGCATATTAAAGAGAAACGTTTACTTTCTTAGATGATCATTAGTATATGGGGGGGGAGAAGCTCAAAAATTTCTAGCGATTTCTCTTGCTTACTTTTCTTATAAAACTTTTTTTCCTAATACTACGACTAATAGTTTCCGAGATAGCGCCGACGTCGTCGCTTGTTTGACCACCCGGTAAATTGTACAAGTGGAAAAGTTGCATTAGGTAAACTCAAAATTCTTTAAATTTTAGTAGTCATCACAATCTTCAGAAAAAGGGTACAAGTTCGTAGCTTTTGCATTATTTGTTACTATTGCAATACAAAATACAGTTACACACTTGTCCGATATGCCACTACTTTGTTACTTTTAATTGTTTTCTCGGACATAATAATTATCTCGTGTTACTTAAACGTTTGGATCCGGATTGAACATCTTTCCACTTACCGTCAATTTAATTAAATTTTAGAAAGCGTACTTTGTATTGCAGATTTGTTCTTTGTATTTCAGAAAACGTAATATGTACTTCGGATAGTGTAAAACCTATTTTAGACTTCAGAAACGTTCAATTTAATTTGAATCACCTTCACTTGAGGATATGGTATGTCGCTTTAAAAGAGGAAAAATATCATTTAATAATTCCTCTTAAATAAATATTTTTAGAAATGCTTTAATTAATTAATATTGTTCTGAATAATTTATATAAGTAATATTTTTTACTTAAAAATTATAAATTAATAATTTTATTATAGGTATAGGGTTGCGCAAAAAAAAACGGAATTTTGTTTTTATATAATAGCTTTTTTATTTATGGACCGATTTTATTGAATTTTATCTTGTTTGGGAGGGGATGGATCAGGACAGTCCCTAATCTCATATTTTTGGCATTTGTTGAAAAATCAAAATGGCGGGCACGCCTCAACTTGGTTAAACTTTAAAACTTGCTGGAACTTTTTTGAAGCGTACTGTATATCTTTACATACAAAATTCTAAAAGGCCCATTTCTGAACAGAACAAGAGGTCAAACATGCCGATATGTTAAAAAATAGCAGATATATGACGAAATAAAGACATGTGGGTTTTTACGTGTTGATTTCGATTTATCTTTCGTTTCTTTTTAAAATCAACTTGACGTATGGCATTGTTCTCCTGACTTGCTTAAAAGAAAACTAACAAACAATTATTTTTAAATCTTTTCAATTAATTTTAATACCTAATAGTTGAAATTTAATATTGTACCGGGTGTTCCACCTAAGGAGGTAATCGGCTATATCTCAGAAAGTAATAACACTAGGACTTTGGGAAAAATATATATCGATAAAAGCGGCCAAGAGAAATTGCTGGAAATTATTTTCAAGTTCGAAAAATGACCGCTAGGGGGCGTAAGAGAACTTTCAAAATAGAAATGCCGATTTTCTCTTGATTTTTCTTAATAAAAATATGTTAAAAATATAAGCATTGTATTCTTCATAAAATTATGCAACTTTATGTTAGGAATGATTTTTTTCTATTTTCAATAATAAAGTGGTGGGAGAAGGTCAAACCTTTTTTCTTTTAAACGCTGATATCTCTGCTTTGGATAAACCGATTTTATTCAACTTAGTCTTGAAAAAAAGCCCTTCTTTTTCTCTACACGCAGATCTATTAACTATACCATATTGATTCTGATGGTGGCCACTAGATGGCGTTTTTCCGTAATTCCTCAATGAATAAGGATTTTCTCAAAAAAATCAAATGGTATGATATGACTTTTTCATCATATTTTATTTTAGGCTTATAAAGGCTATTGAATAGTCGAATAAAAAATCCAGGTCCGTATTTAAAATAAAAAAGTTGATGATGGTCGCTCGAATCCGAAACGTCGGATTAAAAAACTAACCCCATTAGCTTGTAGAGGAGGAAAAGTTACTATAAGGAACTAAAAACCGCAAAGTAATATCTTTTGTTAAACTAGAGAAATTAGGGATAATAAGAATTAATATGGAAAAATAGGTAATTTTTTAAAACATTCATTAATCAATTAAATCAGTGGTTTTTTCTCTAGTTTAACGTTGCGGTTTTCAGTTCCTTATAGTAACTTTTCCTCCTCTACAAGCTGATGGAGTTAGTTTATTAATCCAAAGTTTCGGATTCGAGCAACCTTCATCAACTTTTTTATTTTAAATACGGACCTGGATTTTTTATTTCACTATTTCATAGCCTTTATAAACCTAAATTAAGATATGATGAAAAAGGCATATCATAACATTTGATTTTTTTGAGAAAATCCTTATTTATTGAGGAATTACGGAAAAACGCCATCTAGTGGCCACCATCAGAATCAATATGGTATAGTTAATAGATCAACGTATAAAGAAAAAGAATGGCTTTTTTTCAAGACTAAGTTGAATAAAATCGGTTTATCCAAAGCAGAGATATCAGCGTTTAAAAGAAAAAAGGTTTGACCTTCTCCCACCACTTTATTATTGAAAATAGAAAAAAATCATTCCTAACATAAAGTTGCATAATTTTATGAAGAATACAATGCTTATATTTTTAACATATTTTTATTAAGAAAAATCAAGAGAAAATCGGCATTTCTATTTTGAAAGTTCTCTTACGCCCCCTAGCGGTCATTTTTCGAACTTGAAAATAATTTCCAGCAATTTCTCTTGGCCGCTTTTATGGATATATATTTTTTCCCAAAGTCCTAGTGTTATTACTTTCTGAGATATAGCCGATTACCCCCTTAGGTGGAACACCCGGTACATTTACCGAATAATTACAATATTGAAAAACATTTAAAAAAAAAAAGTTAAATCAATTTTAAATAAGAAATACACTTTAAATATACAGACCAAAATTATATATTTATATAACCCCCATTAGCGTCAACTACTAATTCCACATGGCGTCTCCAACTGCTGATGGCTCCTCTGATGTGATCCCAACATTGAAGAATTTGTTGCCGAAGTTCATCGACACTTTCAAATATTCTTCCATTTCTATGAACCATAGCCTCCAAATTACCCCACAAAAAATAGTCGCAAGGATTTAAATCAGGGCTATTTGGAGGCCATTCGTGGGGTTCTAGAAAATCGGCGACGTTCTCCCTTAAATAATTAGGGCTATGGGCAGTGGTGTGACACGGTGTACCATCCTAAAAACATGTTCTTATTTGACATGATCAAAAACTAATAAGATAAACATACCTGCATAAAAATATAGTCGGGTATTACATCTTCTATTTTTGTGGAAGCATTTGGGCTAAAACAGTGTCGCAGTAACTTTGAGAGTTTAGCCTGACGCCTTGCTCAATAAAAATTAAATCAACTTTGTGATTTCTCGATATTCCTGCAGACACCATAACATAATTACTGAATTTATCTCTTTCGCTAAATAGACGGTTTAAGGGTGTTTCCAGTTTTCTTTGTTGCTTAGGAATACATAACCTGTCATTTTGGGCATTTTTCAACGGGTTTATTGCAAAAATCTTTTCATCAGTAAACCAAATTTTTTCAATGTCTTCTAGCTCTAAATTTATTAAAAAGATGTCTACATCTCAACAATCTTCTAGCTTTGACTTCAGGAGTAAGTTTAAATGAATATTCTCGCTTTATGAATTTAAGCCCCAAATCTTCCTTTATTATCCGTTCTACAGATCTACGGGAAATGTTAGTTCTCCTGGCAATTTGCGGACCGCTTAAGCTCGTACCCGGTGCTCTTTCAGGGCTAACTGCCAAATTTGAAACTTGGAGAATATTTTCCTAAAATAATTTTAGATGAATCGTTACATATAAAATAACTGTAGATGTGTTCGTACATTCCTTGGACGCCCACTTCCTTCGCGTCTTGCAATGGACTGAGTCAAGTTAAATTTATTAACGAAGTCGTAAATTGTGCTTTTCTTGTACTGTTCAGCAGGAAAATTTCGTAAAATTTCACTAACTTTGTATCCCCTTAATACTATTAAAGTTTTTATAAAAAGTTTATCATCATTAGAAAGTACCATTTTAAACAATTTGACAAGAAAAATAAGTAAAATTTTGCAACTGTCAAAAAACGCATCTCACAACAAGAAACATCGCTTGTCTTGATGTTTGTCATCGCGCGCGCCCGCCTTGATTTTAAAAAGAAACGAAAGATAAATCGAAATCAATACGGTAAAACACACATGTCTTTATTTCGTCATATATCTGCTATTTTTTAACATATTGGCATGTTTGACCTCTTGTTCTGTTCAGAAATGTTTAACCTTTCAGAATTTTGTATGTAAAGATTTACAGTACGCTTCAAAAAAGTTCCAGCAAGTTTTAAAGTTTAACCAAGTTGAGGTGTGCCCGCCATTTTGATTTTTCAACAAATGCCAAAAATATGAGATTAGGGGTCTGTCCTGATCCATCCCCTCCCAAACAAGATAAAATTCAATAAAATCGGTCCATAAATAAAAAAGCTATTATATAAAAACAAAATTCCGGTTTTATTTGCGCAACCCTGTAGTTCTTCAAAAAGCTGCGTTTATACTATAAATTAACATTTTTACTTTAAAAAAATTGATTTTTAATGCATATTTATGATTTATGATTTTACATACTAAAACAAAAAATAAGATTTGCCCCTAACAAGCTCAGCTTCAGGGGATTGAAGAATAAGTTTATCGAAGACAACATAAACATATTTATTATATTATTAAATTATTATTATTATTATTATCATTATTATTATGATTTATGATTTATTATTTATTATTTATTATTTATTATTTATTATTTATTATTTATTATTTATTATTTATTATTTATTATTTATTATTTATTATTTATTATTTATTATTTATTATTTATTATTTATTATTTATTATTTATTATTTATTATTTATTATTTATTATTTATTATTTATTATTTATTATTTATTATCTATTATCTATTATCTATTATCTATTATCTATTATCTATTATCTATTATCTATTATCTATTATCTATTATCTATTATCTATTATCTATTATCTATTATCTATTATCTATTATCTATTATCTGTTATCTGTTATCTGTTATCTGTTATCTGTTATCTGTTATCTGTTATCTGTTATTTCTTATTTGTTATTTGTTATTTGTTATTTGTTATTTGTTATTTATTATTTATTATTATTATTTATTATTATTATTATTATTATTATTATTATTATTATTATTTAGTAGGGATCAGCCCAATGAAGTTGGGCAGAGGGAATCAAAATCGTCCGATAAAGGTTACAGGTACGAAGCTTTTATAATATTTTTTAAATAACTTTTATTTAACAAAATACTGATTTTGGTAAGACTCGTCGATATTTTGAGAAAACAATTTTACTGAGAAAATCTGTCTTGATTAAGCAGAAACCACATTTTCTACCAATAAAGAATTATTATATTCAGGTACAGTGTGTTGGCAAGATATGATTTTACAATGAATTTTAAATTTTACTAACTCTGACGGATATGATAAATGTTAATGTTCAATTATACAGCGTCTTATACAAACTTGTAACTCAATAGGCAATTACTAAAATATGTTATGATAAGCCTTTCGGTTTTATCGGCGGAATTTCGACTACAGAATGGCTCCGCTGGTAAACTTTGAACATAATTCATTTTTATTAACGTTACAAAAGCGACCTTACGTGCCAAAGAACAGAACACGAGCGAAACAACGTTTCTTTGTTTAAATATAAAAAAAGAGTATTCTCATCCAGCAAGTTAACGGTGCTTTATGGATGGTAATAAAACAAAGCTTTCGGATACGTTCACGAACGCGCATGTGCGTAATGTAGCCGATTGGTTTGCATTTTAAACACACAAGTCACAGACGCAACATTCTCTTATAGCAGCGACGCGCAGCGTGCATCATAGCTTTTTCAATGCGGCGATGTTGTGTGGAATTTAATGATTTGCCTAGGGCCTAGCCAGCCTAGCCTAGAGTATTCAAGTGCAGTTTTAATAGGGTAGGCAGAAATTAAGAAATATTGATTTGTGTCTCTTGTAATGTGCAGGGTGTCCCATAACTAAGGGCCCGTCCAGCACTAGGAGGTAGCAGACTTAAAAATAGATCATTTATACTTAATTTTTTATAATAAAATATCAACGGTTAAAGTGATCACAGGAAAAATTTATTTTACAAATGATGATTTGAACGTGGTTAAGCGTATATGAGTCAAATTTAATATATGTTTAAAGGTTGTAGACAATGATGTATCTACTAGGCTCGTAGCTTTGTAACTTGTTTAGTATTCACCTGAAGACGACTGGAGATACTTACCAGTTGAAACGTTGTGATATGAAAAACTAAAGGCAATGGAAGTCCAAAACACATCTATTACTCAAAATTTAATATAGTTACGTTTTTGAGGGCTAGAAAGACGATTTCATATTTGGTTGTTAGATACCTCCTAGAGGACGCTAGTCTCGCATTGTCTCTCACATGGATATATTTTGTTTTCGTAAAAAGCTGTCGTTAGGTAGGATCAATTAGCATTTTTTAAAGGTAACATCAATGCCTTAGAGGTCCTGGGCATCGCGACGTTTTAAAAATATAAATCGATTGCAGTGACTTCGAAAGTAGGTACATTGGAAAGTACTCTAAATTTTATGACTTGTTATTTAACGTCATTCGATTATTTCACTCGTTTTTAAGTAATACAAGGTTTTAAAACACTAACATCCTAATTTCTATTCTCGCAAACAAATAATTTAACAAAATAATAATGACATTGTACTTTCAAATGTCCCTACTTTTAAAGTCCCTGCAACCGGTTCATATTTTTTTGAAGCGTCGCACCGCAGGGCATCAAAGGGGTTGCATTGATGTTATATTTAAAAAATGCTAATTGATTCTACCTGACCACGGCTTTTTTACGAAATCAAAATATATTCATTCGTTTTTGAGATATAGCCCCTCGGAGTTTTAAATAAAAACCCAATATATTTACTTTCTATGTTGTTGTATTTTTTTTGTGATAACAGGAACCTGCAAACCTAAGATAAATCCGCCACTGGAAACCCACGGATACCGGATCCGTACTAAATTTTAAACCCCCCTTCTATTGATATCTAGAATCAATTTTTATTTTTACAGACCGGAAAGCCCATCATCACAACAATTAAACGGTAAAACATCTAGACCCTCTACCGAAATCCCTTCTAAACCACCCGTTAAAATAAAGGAGCATAAACGGCCGAGTATTGTGGAGACGCAGCCCTCCATAGCTACTTCCGACGCATACAAAGTTCATCATTATGACTTTCCAAATAGATATGAAGGTGAAATTTCGTCCACATCAAATGTTGAAAAAATTACTGCAGACAGTCTTGAAGTAAGTTTATTGGGTATTAATAACATCTTTTACAAACAAAATACTATTTATAATCAATTTAATTTAATAATTATATCTAGGTAATAAAATCAGGCACACAGTTCGTGAATTATTTTTACATGTGGGGCAAATTTTGTGGGCAACTTTACTCCAGGTCCAAAATTTCTGTCATAAACTAGTATCGAAAACAGTAACGATTGGGTGGCTAAATAAAATTTATTATTGTTTTCGCATCTTACATCGATTATAATTAACTAGCGTGTACCCGGCATGCGTTGCAACCCGCTGGTATAAATACAAACCCGATATATTAGTACCCGGCATGCCACTTTCTAAAATTGCACCCGTGCGAAGCCGGGGCGGGTCGCCAGTTACACATAAAACCCTTCCCCTTGAATCACTCTATCTATTAAAAAAAAACCGCTTCAAAATCCGTTGCGTAGTTTTAAAGATTTACGCACATAAGGGGACAGACGGGCGACAGCGACTTTGTTTTATACTATGTTAAGATAAACTTTGCCGCTTTATACTGTAGTAGATAAACTGAAAGTGCGGCGTGTCTTACATTAGGAACACAGAACATTAGTTAGTTGTTTCTAGCATTAGGTGATAAGCAATAAGCAACAGAAATAAGATTTGATACGTAGAAACAAATCAATCGCGTCAGAAAATTAACAATTTTGTTTATGTGCATGTTTATGAGCTTAAAGAAATAATTACATTTTTTGACAATAGAAAAAACAACAAAATACCGAAATAACCTGTTCTGTCGACAAAACGAGTTAAAAGGTTAGGATGTCGATTTATTGACAGTTAACAATTCAACCATTTCATTAGTCCATCTTTCTTGAATGTGATAGGAATACTGTATTGTGCCATAATTAATTTATATGTTTTATTTCTTATTGCATATTGCTTATTTATTAATTGTGTCTTGGCCTTTACGCAACAAAATGACGAAAACTGAAACACTTCTTAAAATTAAACTAATAAGAATTAGTGTGGCGTTATGAAATGTAAACAAAAGTGCATTTCTAAAGATATTCTATTCGGCACAACCCTAGAACCATCAGCGCCGAGGGTCACGCGCGTTATTATTGGTGAACCGTGAAAAATGTCTTATATTTTTGGTCTCTCTTTAATTTCCTTAAGCGCGTATGTTTGTTTCCCTTGTAGTTTTATTGCATTTATATAGTTTTATATTTCAATATACAGGGTGTTACTTATTCGTGTGCGTTCATGAAGATCTCGAAAACCGCAAGAGACGCGAAGATGAGTAAATGGTTGTGTATTGGGGGGCTTACTAATTTGGCGAAAGAAAATTAATGATAATCCCAATATCTTCGGAGGTAACCGAATAAAATCGAAAAATTCAATTTTGGTTTTTAATTTTTTACGCCTTAATTTTTAACTAGGTGAGAAAAAAAACGTAGCAAGCGTAAAATGAAACAGTAATTTTAAGGTTATGGGTAACTAGTATACAATGTGGTAACATTTTTTTTATAAAAAAAATACACCATAGGTCTGTGTGTCCTTATTATATATTTTAATCCTAAGGATACTAAAATTGCTAGGCTGGAATGATAATTGAAATACTGATAAAGTGTTATTAGATGACGGAACTTTAAAATTTTAATAACTTTTGACTTGCTTTAAATTTCTAAAGCTTTGAAGTCCCTAACAGCGGTGTACAAGGTTGTAGGATTAATATTAATCTAGTTTAAATTTATTTTTACCGTGGTACAAAATACCAAAAAAATATTTAAAGCTGGATTAAAAGCTGGCGCAAAACTGAAAATTTCGGGGTTTTTCAGATATCTCCGAAGGTGTTCGGAATATTTACAATTTTCGTTCATCAAATTAATAAGCCCCAAAATACGCAACTTTGCCCCAATTTAACTTTCTCCGTATCTCTTTCAGTTTTCCAGATCTCTATATATGAACACGAATTTGTAACACCCTATAGTGTATACTACAAGTTTTTTTAAATAACCCAAAAATAAGCTGGTACGAAATTATAAAATTGAAATACGGGCCTGTGCAGTGTGTATCAAAATGTAGGCTAGTAAGCCGGTTTATATTTATTGTTATTTTTAATAAATCACGCAGTGTAGTGGTCAGTTAGCTGTCGATCA
This sequence comes from Polydrusus pterygomalis, assembly GCA_963969555.1. Taxonomy (NCBI): domain Eukaryota; kingdom Metazoa; phylum Arthropoda; class Insecta; order Coleoptera; family Curculionidae; genus Polydrusus; species Polydrusus pterygomalis. The sequence goes on from OZ018376.1 coordinate 129,412,535, forward strand.
GTCATCAGTCAGTGTGATGTTTATCTCTGATTATTTTGTTATTTTAAACTTGTTAAAATGTAAAAATTGCCAATTATAAAAATAATGAACTAGTAAATAGTATGTTAGTTATAGGGAAAAGAAAAGCATAAAGTCTTTCTCCACAATTTTAATTCAATAACTAGGCGAACCTATGGTAGAATCGACATGTTTCTACACTCGAAACATGTCGATTCTACCCTAGGTTCGCTTAGTTATTGAATTAAAATTGTGGAGAAAGACTTTATGCTTTTCTTTTCCCTATATCATTCAACTCCACTTTGAGTATGGACTACTTCTTCAAAATTATGTTAGTTATTTTAGGGAAGTGTCCCCAAAGTGTTGATTGTATTTTAACACATAAAAATAGACAGGACCGTGTTCGACGCGTTACATAGTGTAAGATTCTTATATTTAAGTTTTTTGAAAAAGTTATTTCAAAATTTTGTTTACTTTAATGACTTCCATGCACAGTTAAACAAGAAGTATCCACTTAGGAATCACCCTGTATATTTTAAAAGAAAAAGTCAGCTGAGAGTAAGTCATTTTCTTGATTATTGAGGCCAAAAATTGCAATTTTGACAATAAATTTCACAAAAATATTATATAATATAATATTCTTAACAATGGTTTCTAAAGCAGGTCTGAGTAGGTATTAATTTTTTAATTATAAAAGTTCATGGGCTGTAAAATACATGCATATAATGTAGGTTTGGCATGTTTTATGTTTAAGTTTTTGGTTGGTTAACGCGGTTTTGTTGGGGTTTAATTTTTTTCCACTTCTACAATAAGAATGTTTTTTTTTAACCGAATGACATTACATCTGTCTCGTTTTTCCACACATTCTTTAAATAAACATTCGTCGTTTCCGACTGTATAATATAAAATTACTCTTATGCAATTTACTTTATTTAGGTCATTCCCAATAGTGGTTCTGAACAAGAGTGGCACGAAAAGATTAAACAGCGCGACAGAGAAGCTCAGATGCGGGGAAAACGGGCTCTAGAGAAAGAAAAAGTCCAGAGAGATTATAAAGATATGATGAAGAAACTACCAATCCTTCAAAGGAAAGAACACATAGCGCAAATCGGCACAGACAGACCTGAGTATCACATGTCGGAGGAGCGTCTGCAACAAAGAGAACGGGAAAGACAAAATCGATTAGAAAATGCTTATGTGCAAACCATTCCAGAGCTACGGCCTCAAATTATAACGATTCCAAAAAGAAAACATGAAATTTCCAAACCCGACGAGCCATTTGAAATTTTAGATGGTAAGTAAGTAAGGAAGGAGTTTTTGTTTAACCCATATAACCCTGAAACTATTTCTTTTCAAAATGTAAAATTTTTTTCTTAAAAATGGTTAATAGAAGGTCACATAAGTCGAGAAAAAATCATTAAAAAATTTTTTCATTTCCAGTTTTGGAAAAAACAGTGGTCCTTTTAAAAGGACGGTAGGATAAAGGGCTGCTATTAGAAAAATAAATAAAGATTTAAAAATATGTTTATATATCTTACAAAATGCTCAGCAAAATACTTAAAACTTAAACTTAAAAGCTAATTAGTATGATAGGCCACAAAACAATTTTTAGGGTGAAGACCAACGTCACATTTTTGGCACACAAAATTTGCTTTTTTGTGGCACACAGCACATTTTCACTTACTCTCGTGATATGTAACTAACTGATCTAGTCTATCGTAACGTGAGAATTGGAGCGCGTTTTTTGGTAATTTCGAAGGTCCTTTCTTAGTTGTTTTTCTGTAGTTTTCGAGCAGCTGTGTGCCTCCTAAACTGAAGTTGGTCAAGGGTACCACCATCATTCCTATGGAGGTGCCACGAGTTTTGTGCCGCCATGTCGAGACAGTGGGAAAATAACGGAAAATACCACTTTTTACCTCGTATTGAAACTCTATATTGGCCTATGTTTTGATCACTACGGTCTACACCGCCCATATTTTCGTTGTATGCCTTGATCAATCGAGGCTGATCTATATAGACATGCTTTTTTTCAGCCTGGGAAAATCGTTTGACCTTATTTACTGGCAAAACTGAACATGCATTAGTGGCTAAAGTAACAACGCTGTTGTCATTCCATTTGCATAAAGCGATTTTATTATCGGCAATACCCCATTCGAATGTACCTCGTGTCTTTTTCTTCAGAACTGTAGCATTGCTAAATGGAGACTGAGGAATCCGATTTTCCCGTATGGTACCAGTTGCCTTGATGTTCCTCAATTTTAGCTCCTTTAGAAGTGACAAAGATGTAAAGAAATTGTCACAAAATAAATAAAAAGGCTGATAAGGCATTTTCTGTAAAACATCTGCATATTGGAGAACAACTGACGCTCCCAAACCCATGCCTTTATATTTGTCCGGAATTGTTGTCGACGCACCTTGGTATGGATCAAAATAAACAATGTATCCAAGGCGTAGGGTACCTACCCAAACTGTATACCCCCACCTAATAGGCTTGCCTCTAATAAATTGCTTACCGCTATGTCTCCCAAAATACGGTATCATAGCCTCATCAAAGCTGTGATACTCTTCAACTGGGGCATAATCAAAAAACCTTTTATTTAGGCTGTTGAAAAGAGGTCGCAGTTTAGAGTACTTGTCATTTTTATCAAGGGAAGTATTATCATTGCAATAAAGATTACTTATTATGAATTGAAATCTGTCTCTGGAAATAGCGGCTGATATAAGTTTATTCTGGGTATCGTAATTTTGCCAATACATATGTCGCCTTGAAACAGTTGTATATCCACTGACAAGTAAGACCCCTATAAAGCAGTACATCTCGTCTACAGTAACGTCACGGGTTTTTTGCTGTGCATAAATATTGGTAAAATTGACAATTTCTCCTATCAAGTTTTCATCAAAAAACAGCTTAAAAATATTTCCAGGGGAACGATTGTTTTGTACTCTTTCAACTGATTGCCATTGCATAAACGTAGAATCTAAATCTTTATTGAGAGTGTATACAAACGTCTTTATGTATTTTGGTCGTCTTTCAACAAAAGTGGACAGTGGTAGATCGTCATCACTGTCCCAGTCGTCATCGCCTTCCATGTCAAATTCAATTTCAGCCGGGGCCCTGAGTTGCACTCCGGGTAAATTATTCGGAACTACATCGTCTTCAGCCCCAGAATCTTCATCGGTATCGCAGTTTTCATTGGCATTTTCGGGTGGAAAAATTATAATGCCTGTAGGAATGTCCGGCGTAGAGTCATTCTCCAATTCCTCTAAGAGTTCTGCCATGGTTAGTGGCTTTTTCCAATACCTGCAAAAAAACCGCATAGTAGCATATAATCCTACCGTCCTTTTAAAAGGACTCGTTCAAATGAACGCCCCTGGATTGACCCAGAAGTGTAAAACATAACCACAAATATATAAATAGGTAGGTATATTATGTTATTTGTTAAAAATAATTAAAACAACAACGAAAAAATAAACGAGTTTTAACATATCTTACCTTGACTTACTCATTGCAAAATCACTAGAAACACAGTGTTTTGAAACAGTCACTATCGATCCAAAATTTAACAAATTCCTAACGATCGCGATTGATCTTGTACAAGAGGTCATCTAAATCTAAGATGACACTGGCGACATCTTGAAAACGTCAGCTGAATCAAAAAAGTATAGGTTTCTTTTTAAAGTCCTTTTAAAAGGACCGTAGGCGTAAATGGGTTAAGGAAAAATGGTCGATTAAAAATAAAAACTAAAATCAGAAATTTAGGGTTTTTTCGGTTATTTACGAAAATATTGGTGATATAATTGTTTTTTTTTTCGCCACATTATTAAGCTCATTTCAATTTATACAATTTTATATTGAAAATTTATTTCACACCTACATTTTGTAGTCAATCAAATTCTGTTATTTTAGAACGTAACCGTGACAACGAAAAAAAATGTTCTCTTTGTAGGTACTCTGAGTAAAATTTTACTGGAAATTTTTCGATGTTTAAATGGCCTGATTTTATTACATTATAGGATGATTTTAAAATGCCATTTTTCGGAGACGCTCTCTTCAAATAAAGTAACAGCGACCATATTATGCGTCTTCCGGTTATACCGGAAGTTGTCTTAAAGTTGCTTTTTTTAAATGGAGGTCACCGTACAATATATTTCCCATTCACTGTATTCCTTTTTTTCATTTCTAATAACGTTTATTAAAAGTTTTTATATCTTACTCCATCCTTTTATGAGAAACAAATTGTTTTTCTCAAATTTTGGCCTTTCACAGCGTGTCGAATATAATTGAATATCTCTTTAAAGATAAAAAAGTGAACTTGGAAATTTTGGTTGCAGAATTAGATATTATTGTGCTCGATAGAATTGTTGGAAAATAATATTTTAGATACAGGGAAGGGGAAAGTAACAATTTTTGATCATTATAAAATAATTTTTAAAAAATATTTTTTTTTAAATAGGATTGCTGGTTCGTTTTTAACGGATAGGCCAGAATATTTTCTATTTGTCCGTATAGGGTGTCCCTATAACAAACTAACTAGAATAGTTTTAAACTTATTTACAGTTCTTCACAAAATCCTTCAACTATCAAGCAGTCTTATTGATTTTTGACAAGAGGTCTGTGATACACAAAGTAATAGTTTGTATCTACAGACCCGTGTCATTGTCAGTCGCAATTAATACTTTGTTTATCATGGCCTTCTTGCCAAAAATCAAGAAGGCTGCTTGATATTTGAAGGATTTTGCGAAAACCCGTAAACAAGTTTAAAACTATTCTAGTTATTCATACCATATGTGGGCAGATAGAAAATGTTCTCACCTATCTATTAAATTAACCAGCAATGTAAAATCACATTTAAAAAATTAGATTTTTTTTAAATCCTTTGATAAAGATTAAAAATTATTACTTTCCCACTCCCCGTATCTAAAATTAAATTTTTCCACATTTCATTATCGAGCACAATTAATTTTTAATTCCACAATGGACGCAACATTCAGAATTTCTCTTTTATCTTTGAAGATATATTCAATTTTAGGCGACAAAGGTAAAAATTTGAGAAAAATTATTGTTTTTCTCTGCAACGGATACAGTAGGATACAAAACTTTTCATAAAAGTTATTGGAATTGAAGAAAGGAACCCAAAAAAAATAGTATGCAGGTTGCTCCATTTAAAATAAGCACGTTTGAGACAACTTCCTGTTTAACCGGAAGTCGCATGGTTGCTGTTATTTCATTTGAAGAGCGCGTCTCCAAAAACCCCATTATCAAAATCTGCAGGATTCAAATCGCATTACTTTCCGAAATATTCTAATGGACGTCACAGTGAGATGTCCTGTTTATAGTTACAAATGTATTAGCATTTTATTCATGCTGCCTCAAATTACTCGTAGAAAAATTCATTTCAACCGCCTTTAGTAAAATACTATTAGTAAATAATGATAAAATGGGTTGTTACCAAACTAGCTTTTATTGTTTTGTGTAACTAATATTGTTAATTTTCATTTAACGTAGTATAATTGGATGTCATTGTTTTAAATTAATTACAGAAAAATATGTTTCTACCGCCTTTAGTATAAATAATTTTTAGACAGGCGATTAAACAAAAAACCTATGGAGTGTTTCTCCAGGATATCCTTTAAATATAAGTTATTTCCATAACACCCTGTATATTTGATATAGTCATAAATAAATAACTTTGTTTGACACATTTTTAAAATTCCAGGCGATGACTCCAGAACGTTAAACTTGGGCAAGTGGGACACAGAAGCTGAACCAAAAAAAATGTTTTCCGCCGAAGAAGTGCAAGAAATCATTAAAGCATTTACTATCCAAAAACCGGAAGATAGAAAAACCAAGCTTAAACAGCTACTTAGAAGCCTTAAGCTTCAAAAAGAACAACTAATAAAAGAAATTCAAGCATTACCACAAGACGACAGCATTACCGCTTTGCTTAGTGACTTGAATTCGTTCAGCGATAGTGATGAAAATCGTAAATCAAGTAGTCGCAACAAGAATCGACGCCAAGATAAAGAAAATAGTGAAAAAGAAAAGAAAAGAAGGCGCGAGGATAGTGACGCCAGCAATACGTCAGACGATAGAAAGAGTACAGAAAGAGATCGTAACAAAGCTAAAAATGGAAAAGCACCGTCGAAAAAAGTTAAGAAATCAAAACCTAAAGTGCTGGTATTACAAAATACAAGCACTCAAACTACCCCCAAAGCAGCAAAACAAAAAGTATCTTCGGTGTCCACTACCAGTACAAAAACTTCTTCAAGTGACTCATCTAACAATGTAATAATTTGTAATAAGGCTCATGTTCCTTGTGATTGTAAAAAAGACAACGAGCATAAATCGGAAGAAGTTTGTAAAATAGTGATTAAGTTAAATGAGAATGATTTACCTAAAGTTGAGATTGTGAGAAGAGGTGTGAGCGATAAAGATGGAGTTCCTGAGTGTGCTGATGTTCAGGTAAGCTTGATACTTCTGATCACGAACTTTGATGAGTCATCTATTATCCATAACTATTTTGTACTCCTTAGAAATCGATTTGGCTATTATCGGTATAAAATACAGTTATCACATTTGTTCATAAGAAACAAGTTTTGTAAAACAATTGACGATTTGTCGAAAGGATTACGACCTCTGGTAGTTCTTAAAACGGCGCTGGCCAATCAAAATTTTTAACTTATAAATTAAAATAAAATTTCAAATAAAAATGTACCCACCTCAAAAATCCAAGACAGCCAAATATATTGTGATAAAGGGCAGTTAAGGGGGTTTACCACCCCCTTTAGATTAGAAAAATCAAACTTCTTTTGTCGAGTTTACAAGTATGTCTATCTATTTTCTATTACAAAAATACCTGACCCTATTCTATAATTGCTTATTTTACAAACTTATCCTTATTATAAATAAACTACTTTAATTAACTTACGTCTATATATTGGTTATCATAATAGTATACAGATACTATACAGAGTGTAGAGCTAATTATTTATTTATTTCTATTCTTACACTACAATATCTTACTAAATAAACAAATTGTTATAAGTCGAATCTATGATTCAAAATGTAAAAAAATTACTGCATTCTACACATACACGACATGAAATTAAACTTCTATTCTGAGGAATAAATAACTGTTTTAAACTACTTACAGTCGTTTATTCCTACACATTTTCTGTTAGAATACTCGTTGTTTATGCCCCGAAACGATTGTTACAAGTGCATAGTTTTGACTAAAACTACTTAGACAATTTAATTACTTTTCAACGGCTGTCAGATCCTGACCCACCGGCAGAGCGAGTCAACTGGCCGGATGCGGACGTTTCGATTCGATTGGTGTTCCCACTGACGTATGCGCATTTGGTATGATTGTAGGGTCCTTACCCAACTTATTAGATGTTCTATTTAAAATAAAGTATATCTCTAGGACATCCAAGGAGTCACCCATTCAAATATGATAAGCCATTTCCATAATACCCTCCTCCCTCCCCCTGTGTACACGTATGAATTGTAAAAAAATGGAAATATATAGTCTGATGTTCGCACAAGTAAAGCAATAAATATTTATTTATGCTTGACAATGTTTACGCCGATATTAAAAACTTGAAAAAAACATCAATGTTTTTAAAAATGTTACCTAAATTCCCTTGCCATCATCCTGCATTGGTATATTTTTGTTTTTATATAATAAATAAATTTTCGTTTACAAGAGGGACAGAAGTCCGAAATCACCTCGAAAAGAAAAAGCTTTAAAGTCGCCTAGAAACGACAAAAGACGGCCAAAATCACTTGATAAAGAAAATCTAAAAAGTTCAGAAAAAAAAATACCGTCTACAGAATCGGGCAGTTTTACGGAACTGGTATCAAAGAAGCCCAATAGACCTTTAAGAAAAAGTGACGAAGAGAAAAAACAAACTCTAAATAGAAAAAGCAACGAATCTTGGAAAGAGCATTTGAGTAAGAACTCCATATCGACTTCAAGCACCTCGTATTTGAGTCCACCCGATTTTTCTAAACCGAATACGACAACAAGCACTGAAGACACCAAACAGTCTATGTTTTATCTTCGGAATAAGCCGCAGCAAAAAAACGTTGACAGGTAATTTAATTGACGATTATTTATTTAGCACGCTTTATTTTTAAAATCGGCTTTATACTTCCCTTAGGCTAAATATACTAAATTCTATAACATTACTAAGATATTACCAAAAATAATAAAAATATATACCGGGTGAGTCAACGATTGCGCGGAGTAATTTTATGCCTTGAAGATAAGATTTGTCAATAATAAGCTTTTGTATTAAGGTACGGTTGGATATCTGGCACATTTTAAAAATATTTTGAATTATACAGAGTGCGCCCAAAAAGTAGAATGTCATAAAGTTACATTTTTTTAAATGGGACACCCTTACATTTATTAATTCTACGCGTTATTTCATACATTTTTATTAGTGGTTTGATATACGAAAAAGTTATAGTTTTTAAAATAATTGTACTTATATACTACTTCTACTGTATAATAATAACATTTGCAAGCGTCTCGTTGTTGTGAAACTGCTACTTAAATTTTGACTCTAAGCGGTTGATAATTTTTATACTGACTAAATAAAATCAAAAATACATATTCACTATGAAATATTTGACATCATTTACAGGGTGTTTACTTTCTAGGACCAAAGTCAGAAAACTTCTAATTAAGAAATACCACTTTTATTAAATGGAACACCCTATATATTTTTCTGTCATCTTATCATAAAATCTTCAACTTTCGTGAAGAACATCCTTTCCCTATATCTAATAGTTTTTGAAATATTTTGATATTTCGAGATTTAATGTCCTCGTTATAGCTTCTTTTGAAATATAAAAATTTTGTTATAACTGTTCCTTTCCCAAATCAGTTTATTCTTAATAAATGTTAGAATAAGTGTCCTTCTTCAATACACTTGTCAATCCTTTTGAGGATATTTTCCCGGACATTGGATAACATGCCTGGTGTTATTGTTTGAAAGATATCCCTAATCGTATTCTCCATGTCATGCCTTGTCGTAGGTGGTGTGACATACCCTATATTTTATGTAGCCCCACAGGAAAAAATCTAACGAGGTAAGATCACAAGATCTTGGCGGCCATGCAACAAAACCTCCGCGGCCAATCCATCTTTGAGAGATAGTGCTGATCCAAATATTATCTTTGTTTGAAGGTGGTAGACAATGAAGTAATATAAAAAAAACTTACCTTGTCGGACTTCCATTGTCTTTATTTTGTTACTTAACACAACGTTTCGGTAAGTTACATTTAACTGTAAAAGCTGAGCCGACTGTAACCAGTTTACACTTGAAAACGCTTAGAGATACTAACTAACCGAAACGTTGTGTTAAGTAACAAAATAAAAACAATGGAAGTCCGACAAGGTAATCTTTTCAAATATTCTCTTGCTTCACGATAAAAGTCGTGAGGGGCCCATTTTGTTGGAGCCACATATTTTGACGTTCATCATAGTCTACTTCTTCCAATAATCTTGGCAATGCCTGTTGCAAGAAAAGTAAATAATTACGTCCGTTTAAAAGTTCATTAAAAAAATATGGACCTATAATTCTGTTGTGAAGTATGCCGCACCACACATTAACCGACCAATGGTTTTGGTGTTGAACTTCTCGGACCCAGTGTGGATTCTCCGTTGCATAATAATGGATATTGTGTCTATTGACAGCACTAAATGCTTCTAAATGTAGCCTCATCTAAATACATTATAAATTTTTTTAAAATTCGGGTTACTGCAATTTGGATAAGTAACCATTGGCAGTAAGTTAGACGCCTTTGAAAATCTTCAAAGTTCCTAATGTAACTCAATATGGTACGAATAATATTTATATTTGCGTGTTATTTAGTTTGTCATTGACGGTGACGTATCACCGAGCGAAGTTAACTAGGGAATTCTCCTGGACGTGTAACAGTATTTCGAGTTCTTTCTTACCACTTGTAGCTCTTCTATTAACAACTTTACGTTTTAAATGTCCCACACTGCCTGTTGAATTAAACATTTCTATTAAATTTTGAAGACTTCGCGGACTGGGTGTTCGCCGCTCGTGATATTTCATCCTGTATATAGTCGTTCAGCAAAAAGACATTTTTTATCTGCCTCGCCCAAAACACAAATCATATCAATTAATTCATTTTAAGTACCAACTTATAAAATGAGTGGACAATAAACTTTACAGTAAAACGGGTTATTTTTACATTGCTCTGATTCTTAATGTCATCCACTGCCATTATTTTCATCTATTTTCCATTGACAAGAGATGCTATAACGAGGACAATAAATATCGAAATATCAAAATATTTCAAAAACTATTAGAGATAGGGAAAGGACGTTCTTCACGAAAGTTGAAGAGTTTATGACGAGCTATAAGATGACAGAAAAATATAGGGTGTTCCATTTAATAAAAGTTATATTTCTCAATTAGAAGTTTTCTGACTTTGGTCCTAGAAAGTAAACACCCTGTAAATGAGATGTCAAATATTTCATAGTGAATATGTATTTTTGACTTTATTTAGTCAGTATAAAAATTATGAATCGCTTAAGCTTCGGTTTGCTATAAAGCGGCACCGCAAAAGAGCGGCCTTAATTTGGCGGCCGTTTTTGCCAACAGTAGTACGGTCGCTTTCGACGATGAATATTATTGGAAAGTAACATTAAATACGGTTCGATAAAATACGGCAGCAAGAGTCAGTTGACAGTTCAATTTCAAAAATTGTGTGTAGTGTTTACAAGATGGACGACCTAAGTTTGGTTTTAATAGTTCTTGAGGACGAAGAATCGTACTATGATGATTTTACATTAAAAATTGCCTTATGAGTCCGAACAAAGTCGATTAAAATTTCATCTTATTCGCTAGACCAACTAATTTCTTCAGCCATTTCTCAATATTATTATAAAAACGATACAATCACTACACTGGCGCACCGTCAAAAATCGTGCTTGCACTATCTCAACGTACAGAGCGGCCGCTTTAGAAAATACGGTGCCGTATTTTTTGCGCCGAACGCTCTGAAGGAACACACTTTGATTTGCAAGTACATACACGTTTTTTCGCGGCTAGGCTCGCCGTCAAATTACGGCCGCTCTTTGGCGATGCCGCTTTGTAGGAAACCGAAGCTTAAGAGTCAAAATGTTAGTAGCATTTTCACAATAACGAGATGCTTGCAAATGTAAAATTTTCATTATAAGTCGAATTATGTATCTTAAAAACTATAACTTTTTTGTATATTAAACCATTAATAAAAATGTATAAAATATCACGTAGAATTAAAAAATATATTCAAATATAGGGTGTCCTATTTAAAAAACGTAACTTTATGACACCCTACTTTTTGGGCGCACTCTGTATAATTCAAAATACTTTTAAAATGTGCCAGATATCCAACCATACCTAAATACAAAAGCTTATTATCGTCAAATCTTATCTTCAAGGCATAATATTACTTCGCGCAATCGTTGACTCACCCGGTACAATGGTGATATCGGGTTTGGTCTGGTTAACTTTAAATTTTATGTTGATATATAAGAAAGACAAGTCGACCTAATGTATATCCTTCTGGAATTCCATTCTAATTTGATTGTAAGATGTTTAAAAAAAAACTTGAACAAAATATATGCTATTTATTATTTGTCTACAGATCCTCTCGAGGCGCTCCACACTCTACTCGTGGCGAAAACATAAGTAAAAGAAGTAATCTCATTAACGGCATCGAGCGGCTTCTTTCCATGTCGAAATTCAGCGTAGAAGAACTAGCTGTTTCCTCCAGCGAAGTCCAGACGCCAAGTCAAAGTATAATCGAAATGGAGACGAATAACCCCATGGCTTCTTTGCATAATGTTATTAAGTTGATTAATGTCAAGGCTGCGGAGATCGCTAACGAGTTGAGTGTGTCTCCTGATACGACGCCAGTGCCACCTAATTCTGAAGTTACGGAATATGACTCTGTATCTAAAGTTCCACATGGTAAGAAGAAAAAATTAAGAGAACATAGGGAATTTTTGTTAAATAATTTTATTTTCGGGTGTCATTCATGTCAGTGCGAAAACCACAGGAATATATTTCTTTTAGATGAATCTCAGCACCTTCCTGAAAAAGATGCACAAGGCAGCAGTCTAAGTTACACAAAGGAACAAATCGTTTCTCAATTTACAGATGTCACTGATTCATGTAGCAGGCGCATTGCCCACTTAGCCGCGTTGATCCAAGAACTCCGACAAGAAAAAATGCGAATATTGGAAAGTCCACCTATCACTCAAACACCTTCTGAAAGACATAACTTCGATCAAGCATTGCCATTTGATCGATGTGTTTGTGATCAGGGCTCGTGTAATCCTTCCAGGGCTGATAATGATCAAGTCACTCCAGGTAGCGATAAGGATCATTCGACGAGATATCTTGAGCTTCCTCCTTCTGGTGAGAAATCGAAAGGGACAAATTCGACCGCGAGCATGGACGAGGAAGAGTTGAATAGACGGCTTTTAGAAATTGACATGAGTTTGGCCGAGAAACTGAAAAAGTTTAGACAACCAAAAGATGATAAAAGCGCGGATAGTACTCCGAATAGGTCTGATAGGTCTGGTAAGTGGTTGTTTTATATTTAAACCTTTGTCAAAGATGTGTTGGTTCTATAACCAATCCATCATTAAAATCAATGCACGTCGTCACATTGTGATTTGTTAAAAAATACTTTTATCACAATCAAGGCTTCAAAAGTCCAGTATCGTAGCTAGGTGCGGGCAAAGGGCGACATCGACCTCCCTGCCTTCCCCCTACTAGTCGCCACCAGCCTATGTTATCAGTAACAGCTGATCTAAAATTAAATATTATATACAGGGTGATTTGCGTTGAGTGGCCTATTAGGAGATCTCCGTAAAGTTATCCTTTTTAAATTTGATAGCAGGCATAATTGACATTGAACTTTTTAGATATTATATTTTCACGTTTTAATCACTTCCGGTTATACCGGAAGTTAACACGAAGTTTACCGGGAGTTATGACCAACTTTGGCATTTCAAATAGAATGCCCTGTTGGGCAAATTTAGTACATAAATTAGGTTTAAAACCAGTTTAGACGCGGAGCTAGCTAAATTTGGGCAAATTTATATTTTAGCTTTTTTAGATACAATATTAAAACCTAAGTAACTTTTGTTAGTGATAATATATCTAACCGTTTTTGAGATATGAATTATAAAATTATTTTTTTTAGGTAAAAACATACCGAGAAGAGAGTTCAGTAACTTTAAAACTAATAAAGCTAAACATTTAAAATTTTCATAGCGTTTAACTAAATTATAGATCTTTACACGCCATCGCTTAGATTTTACGTTTTTCATACAGTGTTTTTTTTTAATTGTGCCAGCCATTTAGATAAATGCGCATAAGTCAATTTTCGTAAATGGAACACCCTATGTTTTATGTTACGAAAGCGAAGAGAATCAAATTTTCTATCTAAATGTCTAATTTGTCCCTATCCATATATTTGTAGTCGTTTTGGCGTATATTTCATTGCAAAAAATATGAACTGGTAATAGGGGTTTCAATTCGGTTGTATTTTCATTCTTTAGTAATCTCTAGGCAATTTTTATTAACGAAGAATATTTTGTTAGTGACTTTGTTTAGAACATTTTCTATTTTTTTAATGCATCATAAAGAAAGGTATAGGAAAAATAAAAAATGTTAAAGGCTGTGGTGGCTTCTAGTGGACGGAAGTATGGCTTTCACAAATAATTTCGGCCTCCTCTGCCCCCAGAATTAGAGTATGGATACGCCACTATCCAAAAAGCATCCCATTCCGTCAAAACCTTGCCGGTTTAATCAAGTTTGACTGAACTACTGGTAAAGACATTTTTTTATTCAATAAATCGTTAATAATATCCCTTTCAGTAAATTGACTTCTCAAAACGCTTTTTTACAATAACCAGCTCAAAAACGTGTAAAGATACCTAAAGTATTTACTTTAGGTCACCTAAAGAATTTCCATTTAGATATTGTTCTTTGCAACCCACTAAAAATTCCTGTAGTCATAACAAAAAGTTATAATTTGTCGCACTGTATCACTTTGACGCTGACGGTTGTTGTGATTATTACAGAAATTAACAAAAGTCTTTTATTACAGGAGATCTATCTCTACCGCCACCAAATGAACAGTCAATGTCAGTTCTACGAGTTAATTTGCTATCACCGGATGAAAATGCAGACTCACAAGACCCACTACATCAAACGTCCGGAAATTTTGCGAAACGTCTCGAGCAACTTCTGCATGATAGTAAAGACACAAAAGTACTAGACAATAAAGCTCGTAAAAAGAAGAAAGGAAAAGAGAAGAAACAAGTACCTCAGGTTAAAGATAAAGTAGAACCGACCATTAAGTTTCTTAGTACTGACACAGATGAAACCAGCGATGACCCTCAAAGTAGCGATGTTCCTCAAATTGACGATGTTCCGTTTGAACCGTTACTGGTTAACATTCCCATACTACCTATACTGGAACCAGAGCCCGAAGCAAAAACACCGGTATTACCTTTGGAACCAGAAAAAAGGCATCCTCCACCCTCAAAAGGTTTAAGCACTGCCAAAAAGTTTAATGGTGATATTTCCCTAGTGCCTCATGAATTGTCGACTATCGTTGAAGCTGATAGTCAAGTGTCTACTAGAGTTAGTCCTAATAATTCAAGAACGTGTGTATCTTTTAGGGATACCAATGTGCCTCTTACGCCAACGCCCGAAGAAGAAAAATCTTTACTCACTGATAAATATCTTGTTGTTAGAGAACGTAAATCTACTGAAAACTTAACTACTGCATCTGGAGATCTGCCAGAGTCTCAAAAAGCAACATCCGATAAATCCGAAAAAAGACCGCATTTTAAGATCGTCCATGACACAAAAACTCAGTCTTATCAATATTTCGACTCGTCCGAATCATCAAAGGGACTAACCTGTAACGAAGCAACTTGTACTAGCTTAGCTTCAACAGCAAGTTCTTTTAAACAGTCCACTTCGAGTTCAAGTGACATAGAAAGCATTGAAGCAATGCTTAGAAGCATTGGTATGGACTGGGCTATACCAACCCTTCACAAAACACAAGAAGCACTGGCCCTGACGTCTACTTCTAGCTCGGGGGATCTTAGTTCTAAGAGAAGGGATAAAGTGCAAAGATCAGTCGGCTCCAGTGAAGTCAGCCTGAAGGATTTTTTAAAGAAACAAGTTTCTGGTAACATAGAAAAAGTAATTTCATCCAGCAGTCTTAGGTCAGATGCTAGTCCCGCAAGTTTTATACAAGAATGTTCGGAATTTTCAGCCATTCAAGCTAATTCAAGTGCAGAACAAGTGAGACAAAGAACTTCTACACCTGTACTGTCCAGTAAAAGTACTAGTAAGACCAAAGAAGACCAACAGCAATTATTTACTGGCGCATCTGACATTTCGTCGGTGAGAAACAGTTCTTGTGAGGCGTCGTGTAAGAATCCTCCAGGAAAACAATCGTTTCATACATTGGGAAGTGAAGAAGAGTTGTCGAAAGGTTGGGGCGAATAGTGCCTTGTACTTACTTAATTTATTCTAAAGTTGTTTATATTTTCACTTAATTTTATTTTTCTTTTTATTTAATAAATGAGCTATTTTAATAAACTTTGGTTACGTTTGGGTTTTTTTAAGCTGCATGCACCAGAAATGAATGTGTAAAGCATGTTTCACGAAAAATGGATACGACTTAATGACTGCAGTAAAAATACCTGGTGCGATCCCATTATTTATGACCATTTGGTATAATTATTTGAAAGGACCGGATTGTAAGAATTATAATTATTGTAAATATAGGCACATCAGGTAGGTTGGGTTGCTTAATTTATATTTAAATACCTTTCTGTGGTAAAATTTTTTAGTTTTTATTTCTTGCTGGAAGAGTTTAGTTGTATTACCGATATCATTTTACCAAACGTATAAAAAAACAGTATGTGGCGTCCTTGGAAAAACATTGATGGTGCTTCTTCTAGTGTTGCAGCGAAGAAAATGCATTTATCTCTCGATGCTAGGGAAATTGTAAAAAGAGTATATACTTCTTTATTCAACAGAGGACTTAATGCTAGTGCTGCTGCGACTGAAACGTCTGATTTGACTAAGATACCTATGACTACAGTGAAAAGAATCGCGTCAAATCCCATTAAATCTAGAAAGAAGCGCAAAGATGCCGGTTTCACTAAATGTTTCGACGAAAGCGACAAGGACTTAATAAGACGAAAAATCTACACCATGTACGAAGAGCAACGCGTACCTACATTGGATTCTCTGAAGCAGCGGCTTACCAATGATGAAACTCAAATAAACTAGCCTTTGGAGAGTTTTGTCGGAAATGGGCTTCAGATACCGCAAAATTGACAAAAGGCAAGTACTCATGGAATCCCATCGTTTACAAAAATGGCGTCATGAGTATATAACTTCGGTAAGGAAATACCGTTCTGAAAACCGTCCAATAATTTACCTCCACGAGACTTGGTTTGACACGCATGAAACACCATCCAAAGCCTGGTCTGATTCTTCCGATAAGTGTAAAACAAAAGCTCCGTCAAATAAAGGAAAAAGAATAACCATTTTACATGCTGGGTCAGAAAACGGTTGGGTTCCAAATGCCTTGTGGCTTTCTGCAAAAAACATTAAAGACTCTAGTGTGGACTACCATGAAGATACAACGGCCGAACTTTTTGAGGAATGGTTCAAGAATTGTCTTTTACCAAACATTCCTCAGAATAGCGTGATATCGCGTGCGAGCTATCACAGTCGCCAATTACATAAAGCTCCAAGCTCAAATAATACAAAATTGGAGATTCAGAACGGCGGCGAATGATATATACATATTTTGAAGAAAGTTATAAAAAAGTGATCTTTTAGAAGTTTTAAAGACATTTTGTATAAAAAAGTATATGTTTGTGACCCATTGGCAGAAGTAATTGGACATACAGTGCTACGGCTCCCACCCTATTATTGCATTTTTAACCCCATAGAGCATATATGTGGCACCAGTTAAAATCACTGGTTAGGTCTGAAAATATTTCACCGACTTTAAGTTCTAGTGTTGTAGAATTAATACGAAAATGCTTTAATGATATTCCCCCAGGTAGTTGGAAAAATTCAGTCCATCACCTAATAACTGTAGAAAATTCGTATATTAGTCTGGATCGTATAATTAATCCAATTATAATTAATTTTGATGAGGATAGCGATAGCGAAACAGAACTACCTATAGAATGATATTATAAATGTAAATAAATATGACTAGTAATATTAAAAAAAAAATGTTATTTCATTTGATTAAATTAATTAAATCATATCATTACTTGTTTTCCTTAGAAACTCATCCTTATTAAATTATATCAATTAAATATCTACATAATTATCTACAGTCCGTCCCTTTATACTTCACTTGTTTATTGCCAAGCTCTTGTCGACACAATGGGACCGACCCAGGTAGTTTTACTGCAGTCATTAGGTCGTATCCATTTTTCGTGAAACATGCTTTACCACCATAACTTAAACTCAAAATGAAATTTAATACTAAATATTGTTTTTTGCTTACAAACATAAATTTTGGCTAGCAAATTTTGGAACAAGAATGAACTATTTTACATTTTGCTGTTTACTTTTATTATTTATTCATTTAAAAAAAAGAAAATATGCAGTACCTACCATAAGTCGTCAAGCTATAATTTGTTTTTTTCTACAATTGGTCAAAATTTCTATGCATTATTTTTCTTAATAGTCACCATATAATTGGATATATTTTAAGCTATAGCAAACCGATCGAACAGTTTGTAGGTTGGCAACTAAAATTATAGTCAAATAATTTTCACGATTTGAAAAATTTCGTTTTAACAATAAGTAAACCCTAACAACCATTTTACTAAAGCGTTTTAAATTTAGTCCATCAAAATATAGTAGGGATAGTAATATATATTAATTACAGTCCAGTTGTGTTTTCACCCTGTCCTTATTTTAATACGCCATAAAATATGATGTTTTCGCGTTAAGTTTTTTTTTGCAATTAAATCGTTTTTACCGATAAATATTTTTAACGGGATGTTATTGCCAAAATAGTTTTAGTTCTATTAAAAGAAACAATACGCGTCAAACGAAACCATTTAGTTAGTCGAAAAAATAATCGCTTTTTTAATTTAAATAGAACGTCCTGTAGTAACACGTAAATAAGTTTGGAATTGGATCCTATGCATACTTATAGGTGATAAATAGACAGTAGGTAGTTAACAAATTTTCATTCGCAAGCATTCAAAAACTATATATCAACTGCAAAAATTGAGAGTTTGATGATGGTTGGATATGGTGGCCGCAGAAGAACACAACAGGAAGTTGTGAGGCAGAGCTGGCTCTAGGGGGGGAGGGTAACCTGGGCAACTGCCCAGGGCGGCAATCTTTAATTTTTGATACAAAAATATAAAAACCGCAGAGCCCATAATTATCCGGGTTGCCTACCTAGGTAGGTACGTATATTTGAACTTTTTCATATTCCCATTCAACAAAATTATTTTCCTTTGTTTAACCGTCTTATTTTCTAAATAGTGATAATTCCACAGATTCCTTTTCTTTTTAATACCATAATATTATCAAACATTCCGCGACAAAGTATGCCGCACAACGCCGTTGCTTCTATTTTTACTCGCAGCGGCAAAGGGCGAGCGGCAAGCTTGTCTGCACGTGTCTAAAAAATACAGGAATTTTGCGGTAATGTGGTACGTCTAAAATAATAGGGTAATGTGTAGGTAATGCGAATCCCTCAAACCAATTACAAATCTCTATTCCACCCATAAGATTGTGTTTTCTGCTGAACACCTTAAATTGTCAATATGCGTAACTGTAGATATTGGTCCGCCGTTAATCTCCCGTGGATAGTCGAACTACACACAAAAACCAGAAAAAATTAATGTTTGGGCTGGTATTACAGGCCATAACATTGGACCATATTTTATTTTAACTTGCAGCTATTACGTAAACAGATTATTCCACAATCACAAAATATTTTTGCTGACGATACTAACATATCTTTAAGAAGCAAAAACTGTGATGAAATAGCCATGAGGACACGCGAAGCGCAATATCGAGCGTTACTGAGTGGTTTGCGGGGAATAATCTCGTCTTAAATCAAACAAAAACCCAGCATATGATTTTTTCTTTGCGCCAATATGAGATTATTGAGCTGGAAACCTATCAAAGTTCCCAGGGACGTAGCGAAGGCCTCTGGTTTGGGAGGGGTGAAATTCCTAAATTTCCCAACTTTATAAAATATAAAAAAAAATAACACAATTCAAAAAGTATTTATTTCAGACCTACCCCTAATTATCAAATAAACTGTATAAAAAACATATACATGGTTGGGCAAATGTTCCGGAACGGCTTAATTACAGGCGAACTAAAAGTGATATCGGAACCGGGTTTTGGGCAATTTACCGGGTGTCCACGGAAGGTGGTTCGCCCCTCTAACTTTTATGTTTCTCAAGATAATGGAATAAAATTTGGGGGATTTGTATATGACATAAAACTGCATTTTTTGATAGTTGACTCAACATTATGAAACTTCCGGTTTAACTGAAAGTGACATAAACTTTCGATTTTTAAATGGGACACCTGGTATATTTTTCGTTTATCTGACTCCATATGACATTCTTAATATAACGATGTGTCACACTTTTTGTTACCAAGAAAATATTTTTTTCCAAATTTATTGTTTTATCTAGAGGGCTATGGAATACCTTAAAATAACTTATTTCAGTTCTTTAATCTTAGGAAAAATACAATTTTACTATTTTTGGTCCAATGCTATATGCTGTGTACAATTTAATCTTTAAAGTTGTATAACTCATTTTTTTTTAACGGCAACATGGTGGCTTGCCGGGTTAAGAAAACAGAGGATTTTGATAAAATTATTTTGATACCACACACTATTAGGTTTTAGAAAACCTGCCATGAAAAAACTTTAAAAAGTTAACTTAAAACTTTCCTAAAATGAAGCACCTTTTGAGAATAAATTTAGATTTAAATGCATCAAGTATTCTGTGACCAGCAAAACTGATAAAACAAAATCATGCCTTGAAGAAAATTGACATGCCGACAGCTTCTGCCAAAGTAAATTAGTTTGTTGTTTAAAAAATATGGAAAATAATAGTTTTACAAGGAGCGAAAAAGTTGATATGTTATTAGTGTTTGGGGAATGTAGAAAGAAAATAATTCAACCGATCAATGCTGCACGACGTACAAAGATATCCTAATCGGCGTGCTATTGCCCAAAACTGGTTCAGTTAACTTTTTAAAGTTTTTTTTATGGCAGCTTTTCTAAAACCTAATAGTGTGGTATCAAAATAATCGTAATAAAATCCTCTTTTTTCTTAACTCGACGAGCCACCATGTTGCCGTTTAAAAAAAAATGAGTAGGTAATACAACTTTAAAGATTAAATTGTACACAGCACATAGCATTGGACCAAAAATAGTAAAATTGTATTTTTCCCAAGATTAAAAAAGTGCAATAAGAATTTTAAGGTATTCATAGCCCTCTAGATAAAACAATAAATTTGGAAAAAAATATTTTCTTGGTAACAAAAAGTGACAAATGTGTCATCGTTATATTAGGAATGTCATATGAGTCAGAAAAAGGAAAAATATACCAGGTGTCCCATTTAAAAATCGAAAATTTATATCACTTCCGGTTAGACTGGAAGTCTCATAATGTTGAGTCAACTTAAAAAAATTCAGTTTTATGTCATATACAATCCTCCAAATTTTATTTCATTATCTTGAAAAACAAAATAGTTAAAGGGGCGAATTATCTTCCGTAGACACCCGGTATAGGACTAAAATGGAACACCCTGTATATTATCAGATATTCTATATTTTCAATAACTTTAAAATATTTTTTGTATAGTATACCATATGACTAAATTCAACTGTTTCGGAATTACGGGCAAATGAATGTATTTCATTTCATTATTTAAACAAAATTGGTAATAATTTTTAAATAAACAATAATATAAAAAAAAAGTTATTTAATTAAATGTTAAAAATGTCGTCCTTCAAACACCTGACAGTGTCCAATCCTTTCGGGAAATTGGGAAAGCACGTTTTGCAAATGTTTACGAGAAATAACATGCACAGCATCTAAAATACTGTTTTTAAGGTCCTCCAAAGACTTAGGTTGTGTACGGTACACGACACTCTTTAAATGACTGAAAACGCCAAGTATCTATCTATATATTACAGTCAGTCTTACCGGGGCAACTAATGTAAGTTAAATAAGCTGCACATATTTTTGTCTACCCAAGTTCTCCCAACTTTTGATGTTTGGGATAACTTTGGGGGGGGCGTCGCCCCCCCCCCCCCCCCAACCACCCATAAATCCGTCCCTGAAAGTTCCCTACCAAGGGTGATATGCATGACCATCAGACGCGAAACAAGGATAGCCTAACAATTCCATTTTTCAGACTGGGTAAATGCCAAAATGAACCTAACTTTCTCTCCATTAAATTATTTAATAAACTTCCCAACGCAGTAAAAGATCTGTCAGTTTGTACAATTTAAGAGTGTGTCAGGGTGTCCATGTAATATTTCTTAACTATAAAATTTAATGTGATTTTTAGCTTGTTTTTATCATGTAAATATCTTAAATAATTTTAATATCTTAAATATTTTACTTTACAAATTTCTTGACTTGTGTACGTTTCTATAAATATTTGCACCAATAACTTGAACTTGAGCTTGAAATTATTTATTCAGACGGAAGGAATATCGGGTTTTAACAGGATGCACAAGTACGACAAGTTTTGGACCAAAAATTTCCATATTAGTGGATAGCGAGAATGGGGCGAAATTCAGGGCCTGCCAGATTCTTCCTCATTGCCTTTGGGCTTTATTTGTGGGAGTTATTAAGTTCTACAAAAATAGGCTTTTGCCTAGCTAAACAATGCCAATTATTTTAAACATTTAATAATTAAGTAGCTTTTTGTTGAATTTTTAAGTATAGCTTGTATTTTTTATTTACATTGTGTTTTTGTAAATTTATTTAAGTTTTAAGAGAATATTATTGGAATTATATTCAGTATAGTTTTTGAAATATTTGTCATATTCCAGATATCTTTGACGCCTTGTATAGGTACATACGCAGCCAAAGTAACATCGTTCGTTTTTGCTAATTCTATAGCATTCCGCCATTTTGAGGTAAGAAATAATTAGATGGTAGAAAATAATTCAACAGATATATTAAAAATATTCTTTCATTCTATTTTCTTAACTGAATTTTCTAAGTCCAAGTATTTTCAATTTTTCCTTTTACTAAAATTACCAATTTTTGAATCAAATTTTCACCGATATACATCAAATGGAAAGGTCCTACTATAAAGTAAATAGCCATAAGAAAGTAAATCCATTTAAATATCCTAACACATGCAAAAAAAGTTTAATTTAAAATTCTTGGCACCTAATATAGGTAAAACAAATTTAGGTAGGTACCTAAATAAAATTATATTTTCAAAATGCGTCTGATAATCTTTTGTCAATTTTCCATAGGTACTTAGAAGACAATATTAAAATGGTGGCAAAGATGAAAACGAGAACATATTAATTTTATAGTCAGTGAGACACGGAAATAAAATGTACTAGCCTACATTGCATTTAATTCCACTGCGTCTGCGCGGGAAGAAAATTTTATAGTAGAAGCACAAATTTAAATCTTTTAAATATCAAATTTTATTGTACGAGAATAATGGTCCCCTCCCCGAAGACTTGCATATTGCAATTGGTTTTTGCATAATTACAATCAAGATCATACATTCCATATTCTGTTTTCAGATGAGTCAAGGTTTACGACCTTGGAAATATTTAATCGCAATAACACAAGGTATTAATTGTTTTAAATAAAAACGTTTCAACTGGTAAGTAACTCCAGTCGTCTTCAGGTGAATACTGTATATAGGTATACAGTATTCACCTGAAGACGATTGGAGATACAGTATACAGTATTCACCTGACGACTGGAGATACTTACCAGTTAATTGAAACGTTGTGATTCAAAACAAATACCCAGATAGCACAATGATATCTTAAGGATGTCGTAAAGATGTTGTTCTCAGATATTCAAGACGTCCTAAAGACGCCTATTGACGCCTTAAGACATATTAAGACATCTTTAAGATGTATAATGTTACAAAACCCAACGTCTTTAGGACATCTTTATTTGACGTCTTTACGATGTCTCAGTAAGTCATATATTTTATAAAATAATCGCATAATGATATCTTAAGGATGCCCTAAAGACGTTGGTCTCAGATATTCAAGACGTCCTAAAGGCGTCTATTAAGACATCTTTAAGATGTCTAATGTTATCAAAATTAAATAAAATAATAATCATATTAAAAAACGTCTTTATTGAGTTAGGTCACAGAATATATAACTACGCAACAGAACGCTGGAGACGTGGTAACAAATCGCCCCCGAAAAAAGAAGCCGGCAGCCGGCTTCCCTACAAGATTTAGGCGGTTTCTATGGGAAGATTTCCTAAAGAGATGTCGTGCGTGCAAGTCCCACGTTGCCAAACGTACCGTTGTGTATTTAGGTATTTAAATGCGAGGAAAAGTATTTTAATAAATCAAAGTACATCTTATAGAAAATGTAGAATTATAAAATTTAAAGGGCTGGAAAAGATTTAGGCGATAATTAATGCCAACACAGACTAAGTAGTGGCGCAGCGAGAAATTCCACCTAGGGGGGGGGGGGGGGGTTACCACAATTATTAAAGTAGGTACCGCAGGCAATGCGGTGTAGGCCACATATTATGTGTTTGTCTATTATTAATAGGTACTGTAATGGAACGACATGACAATATTTTGAAAAATAATTACTGAAGAATTTTTTTAAAAAAGAAAAAAAAATTAATTATTAAGAGAATTATTTTACTCTTAAGATTAAAAAGGATTATATTTAGAAACAAAATAATTGTCTAAATTATTTTGTTCAGTTACTCAATATAACATTTTTACAAAAAACCGGAAAATAAAAACTTTTCTATTTTCTACATTTTTTTAAAGTTAAGAAATGGACTTAATTTGAAAACTCACTTAATTTCGATCGGCATGTAATCCAATTCCAAAAACAAAAAAACTAAAACTTAACACAAGACTTCAGTAAAAGTCGTCACATTTAAAATAAATTAAAATTATTTTATTTTATTTTTAAAATTCAACAACTGTTTCCTCGCGTCACTTTCGACTGTTCACTACCGACCGAACGAAACTAATGAAGAGCCACCAAAATTTTATATTGAGTTAAAAACATTATTGCACTTGGCACTACAATTTTGCACACGAATACTGCGATATATCCGCAGGTCTTTTAACAAATTGCACGCGTTACCAATAGTTGCTCACGACTCTACAGTTACTTCAGGACAGGTTTTGCAGGAGCTTTATACACTGAAAGAAAATATTGAATTGGACATATGCTTAATTATAAAACATTTTAGTTTTTCTTACAGTGTAGACACTCATAAATTTTATTACATTGTCATGTCGATTGCGAAACATTTCACCCGGCACCAATATAATAATCGAGTCAGGTGTAATTTTGCGCTAAGCACCACTGCTTTTGCGGGTATAAAACACGGAACGTTAGCGATGGAGAGTCAGTCTGTTTTAAAGTCGGTGAAAAAGGTCTAGTCTGAAAAAGTGTACCGTGTTGTTAAAAAGTCGTTCTGCCGGAAGTATTCGCGAAGTATTGTTACAGTGGAAAAGTCTTAGTGAAAGTTAGAGTTGTCTTTTAGTTGCATTATGCATTTTGATAATTTTATTTAAATTTAATTGTGGCTCAATTAGTGATAGTGCATTGACCTAGTAGTGCGTTTAAATCAGTGAAGGAAATTTAATTTCTATTTAATTTTGACTGTTGGAAACTTGCTGAGCTAACGAATTCGGCTGGAAAAGTTCATTCTAAAAGTAAGTGTCGGAAAAGATTTAGATTTACTGAGAATTATGATATTAATTTAAAGTGAACGGTGGCTCTCCAAAATGTTTTAACTTTACTAAATAATAAAAATAGTGTTAAGAATTAAATCGTGTTTGACTTTCTGTAAAAGAAAAACGCTCCCATAGAAAAATCAGATTGATTGAAAATCATTTACAAAAATTAATTGAAAGTTATAGAATCGCTCCCTTAAAATAAACATAGTGCTCCATTAGCAATTACCAACATTCTTCAAGACACAGTGGCGTAACACAACTGGTACTACGAACCCACACGAAAAGAATTGTAACGGCACCTAAGAGAAAGGTCGAAAATTAAGTAAGTAAAACTTAGCTGATATTGTAGCGGGCGTTACAACTGGTGTCAGGTGTGGGGTAGGTTTTTCAACTCCTAGTGAAAATAGAAATTTCCTAGGCTAGTCCAGTCAAGCGGAAACTTGCCAACTGCTTAGTGTTACACCAGAACAACAAAGAACTATAAAAAAAATGTCACAGCCACCTGCCAATGTACCTGCCAATGCACCGACAACCACCCCTACTTCTCCTGCTCCTATTATCACCAAATAGTGCTAGGCATTGATTCAATTTCCATATACAGGGTGGCCCTTTAGTGTGGCAAAGTACAATAGCTCCGTTACTATTTCAAATACATTAAAAATATTAATACAAAAGTTGAAGGGCAGTAAGTGACTTATAACGTAAAATTATTTTTAACTCTATAGGGTGGCTCAAAAAAGCGGAACAAGAAAAAATGTACTTTTTTCAAATGGAACACCCTGTATATTTTTTCATTTTTAAATTCTACATAGAATTATAATTATTTTTTATTAAATACATTATTAGTCTATACTTTATAGTTTCCGAGATATTGACTCTTGAAAAGTGACATTTTTGAACTTTGACAGCTTCTAACTTTCTAACAGTACGTCTTAGAGCAAAACGGCTTACATGTCCCTATCTTCAATTTTTATTATCTTCCCAAAAAAATCAACTTCCAGTTAAACCGGAACAACTATATTTCCTGCTTTCGAGTAACATCCGGTTTAACCGGAAGTTGATTTTTTTGGGAAGATAATAAAAATTAAAGATAGGGACATGTAAGCCGTTTTGCTCTAAGACGTACTGTTAGAAAGCTAGAAGCTGTCAAAGTTCAAAAATGTCACTTTTCAAGAGTCAATATCTCGGAAACTATAAAGTATAGACTAATAATGTATTTAATAAAAAATAATTATAATTTTATGTGGAATTTAAAAATGAAAAAATATACAGGGTGTTCCATTTGAAAAAAGTACATTTTTTATTGTTCCACTTTTTTGAGCCACCCTATAGAGTTAAAAATAATTTTACGTTATAAGTCGCTTACTGCCCTTCAACTTTTGTATTAATATTTTTAATGTATTTGAAATAGTAACGGAGCTATTGTACTTTGCCACACTAAAGGGCCACCCTGTATGAAGGTACCAGTAGTATAGAAGAATTTTTGGCTTCAATTGATGAAACCGCCCTTATAGCAGACTGGAGTGAACAACAAAAGGTAGCTATTGCCCGACTGAAACTTAAGAATAAAGCAAAACAGTTCATTGACTCAGAACCTTCCCTTAAAAATACAACAAGTTGGGATACGTTGAAAGATGCCCTAAGACAACATTTCACCCTTCCATGTGTTCGAGGTGCATCCATGAAAAATTTTGTGGAATGTAAGCAACGTCTAGGAGAGCCTTGCAGACAATTTTTGACTCGATTAAAATTGTTAGGTAATAAAACAGTTACTCTAACAGGAACACAAGTTACAGACAAGCCAATTTTGGAGAAATTAGAACAAGATCTAATAATGATGAAAGAGTTTTGGACTTCCATTGTCTTTATTTGTTTTAAATCACAACGTTTCAACTGGTAAGTATCTCCAGTCGTCTTCAGGTGAATACTAAATAAGTATAGTAACTACAAGACTATTTATACTAGCTAGGTGCACCGAAGCACAACTGAGGTGGGTGCAGTCATGCGTTCAGTTAGCACGTGATCTTATCCTAAGCTTCCATCTATCTAACAAAGGTTTCCAGATATTTCTTAAGTCTAACGATGGTTTGCTAAAACAGCCTGGATTCTGGTGAATAGTAGCAGCTTCCTTAAACTTTCTTTTCCTCCAGTGTGGCTCCTTATGTAGGATTTCAGCTTCTGACCACATGATATGGTGGCCATGTTTCCAGGCATGGTCAGCTGCACCTGACTTTTCGGTCTCGCCTTTTAGCGTATTGTTTTTGTGTTCTTTAATCCTTGTCTCGAGTGGTCTTAATGTCTCACCTATATACGATTGGCCGCACTCGCAGGGGATCTGGTAGACGCAGTTTTTCCTATCTTTTTCACTTATAGGCTTTGTCTTCGTCAGGTGGCTTCTTGGGGTGTCTCTCGAGTTGAATACGGTGCTGAACGACATCGTTGTCCTAGTCTTCTTATTTTCTCAGATACTCCCTTGACATACGGAATGTTGAGTGTTGGTTGTGCCTCTCTGTCTGCTTTTTGCGCGTTGGGTCGATTCTTACGGTTTTCTAATATTGTGTCAACTAATTTTGTGGGGTAGCCATTTTTGTTAAGGTCGGTCTTGATGTGGTGAGCTTCCTTTTTAAGTGCTTCTTCCGAGTTACAGATTGTAATTGCTCTATCCACGAGGGTTTTAACTATGCCATGTTTCGTGTTGTTTGAGTGATTTGAAGTAAAATTGAGATACTGACCTGTATGCGTAGGTTTTCTGTATACTGAAGTTTGGATGCTATTACCATTTTTCTTCACGTTGACATCTAGAAACGGTAATTGGTTGTTTTCCTCTTTCTCCATGGTAAATTTGATTGTTGGTGTTAAGCTATTGAGGTGATCTAGAAAATTTCTTAGTTCGTCATCGGTTCCATTCCAAATAATGAAGGTGTCATCCACATATCTCAGCCACATTTTTGGTTTCTTCTTTGCCTGTTCCATTGCTTTCGATTCAAACCATTCCATGTATATGTTGGCGATTATTGGCGAGAGAGATGAGCCCATCGGTAGTCCGTCTACTTGGTTGAAGAATCTATCCTTTTCTTGAAAGTAGGAATTGTTGAGGCAGCATTCTAATAGTTCCAAGATGGCATTAATAGGGAGCGTTGTTCTTTCCTGTAGAGTATGGTCTTCCTCAAGTCTGTTTTTGATCTAATAAGTCAGTTTATTTTAGGCTTATTGATGCCAACTAAGCAACGAGTACTGTCACGAAACCCTTCAACACTAACCAAGGCTCTTGAACTTGCAGAACGGGAAGAATCAGTCGAAAACTTATTGCGACCAACAAACAAAGAGTGTAGAACCGTGAATGATGAAAGACACACAAACTTCCAAAGCCAACGAAGCAATGTAACAAATAGACAAAGACATACAAATTTCCAAAACTATCGAGGTGTAATACAGCCACTAGACAGCAACACAGCGTAAACAATGTGGAACAAAATAACTATAACGTGAATAATAACCAGCAAAGAAATTTGACCTGCAACAAATGTAAAAAACCAGGACATTCAACTGCAGTGTGTAGAGCACCTACCCGTTTTGGATGCAACCAGCCGGGACATGTGATTAAATTTTGTCCTCGAAGACAATCTTCTAGCAGTATTTCGCGACAACTTTGTTTTTCATGTCAACAGCCAGGACATGTCAAGAGCCAGGACATTTGTCAAGAAACTGCCCACTCGAAACAACGCACAGTACAGACCACGTAATGAACAACCAGCAAACGGCGTTTTAAACTACAGTGCAGCCAGCCAACAACCCCGAGGCGTGGCTGTCGAAGCAAATTGGGAATAGAAGCAGATACAGTTACCGGGATATATACATGCTCTTTGAATGGAACCCCAGGGCCTTGTAATAGTATAGAACTTAGTATTAATGGGAAGAAATGTTTAGCTTTGATCGATTCAGGAGCAGTTATATCTCTGGTAAAACCCGAAATTGCAGAGGGGTTCAGAAAAACAAATAGTGATTGTAGTTTAGTAGATATTCAAGGTAACGGTATACCTACTTTGGGACAAGTGACTTTGCCACTGACATTTTCATGCGATGTAACAGTAACTCAAAATTTTATGGTACTAGAATCCGGAGCTGTTAATGTAGATGTGCTATTAGGAATTGATTTTTTGCATGAACATAACGTAAAAATTGATTGGGGAAATGGATGTTTATATGCATTTCATAAAGTGAGAGAAATGCATGCTGAGAAACCTGATGTGCTAACAGATTTTATGGTAACTTCAACAGATGAATTATTGAAGAAATTGCTCATAGAATGGAATGCTACAATGAAAGAAGTAAAATAGATTTTAAAAGAAAAGAAGACTGAGCCTTGGACTAATTCTTTTAAACGTTCCTCGTCCTCATCACTGACGACGGAATGCAGTATTCAGACGAGTGATGATCGTCTGGAAACTAATGCCAACCAACATATCGTGAATGAAAGAAACAGTTCCGAGTTGACGTCTAGAAAAACTGGAGTTTCCAGAAAAGAGAAAAATGAAGAAAGTAACCTCTAGAAAGAGAGGAAATTAAGGAATACAGAGAGAAAGTTAAGAAACAAAGAGAGGAAGTTAGGGATTACAGAGAGGAAGTTAAGGAATACAGAGAGAAAGTTAAGGAACACAGAGATGAAGTTAAGGAATACAGAGAGGAAGTTAAGGAAAACAAAGAAGATAAAGATAACTGTGAAGCAAGACGTTTAGACGATTGCTGCAGTTGTCAAGAAAGAAGTACGCAGATATTTATGCCCCAAGATATACGGATTCCTGCAATGTGTCAAGCCATATGTTTAGCAACCTTAAGGAACCCATCAAGAGTCAAGACTCAGCACTTAGTTGTGGAACCTAGTGTTGATGGTCCTCAAGGTATATTAGTGGCAAGAATTTTATGTAAAACGAAAAAGCACATACCACTGAGATTAACAAACGTTACGGAAAGTGATTCAATTATACCTGGAAAAATCGTGTTAGCCAATGCATATGAAGCAAATGTTGAAGAGGCGAGTACAAGCCCCGTCCCGCCTGTACGAAAAATTACCAAGCAGGAATTAAGTGAAATTATTAAACAGCCTAATTTAATTGCCGTTTCGACTAATGAAGATATTAGACTAACAAATTTAATATTGGAGTTTATAGACATTTTTAAAGCACGACTCGAAAGGATAGAAAAATCGTCACAGAAAAGGTGCGAGAAACATAACCTAAGAAAAAGTAAACAAGGATTTACTGTTGGAGACCTTGTAAATTTACATACTCCAGCTATTCCAGGAAAACACATTCCAACAAAAATTAGAGCTAAATGGTCGGGGTCCTTACAGAATTTTAAGCAAGCTAGGTCCAGTAACTTTTAAAATAAAAAAATATAGCGGACCGAGACGAGAAAACAGTTCATCTCGATCGACTTAAGCCGTACAGAGGTACAGACATATCCCAATGCATAACAGAAGAAGCTGTTAATGATGTTAAAAAATAACGAACCTCAAGAGGAGTTGGATTTACGGACGGATCAACATCCAGAAAGGCAAATAAATGAAGAATTAGATTCCGATGCCACCCAAAGCGAAAGTAGCTCAGACTCTGAAATTACTAATGAAAATGTTCAGGAAGAGGAGGACTATGACAGTTCTTAAGAAAGTGAAGAAGAAAGTGAACAAGAAAATGCACAGGTTATGCAAGAAAATGAACCGCGAAGGACTAGAACGCGTGAAATCCGACTACCTGCGCACTTAAGAGATTTCGATTTAGAATAATAAGAGTGAGAATCCACCGTGTGTATATATATTATATTAGCAGTAGAAAGATAATTTAATAAGGACAAGACATTCAAAGGCAAGGCTTTACATCTCTTAATTTGTTTAATACGGAAGAAATAGAAAACTTAGCAAACTCAACTATTCACAAACTTTATGGTTATTTCTCAATAATTGGAGAATGGACAAGCGGTGTATTTGGACTTTATTTTTATTTCGAATGGCCAAATTTGTTTTGGAAACATTTTTAAATCGCTGTAGCCCTACATAAGCTTAATGGTTGTAGTTTCCATTTAATGGCATCTTTTTGGGACTGGAAAATGTTGATGACGAAACAATGATAAATAGCCATCCAGATGAATATATCACCATTGAATTGAAAGACAGAAATCAAGAAAATTTTTAAGAAATATCGTGGAAAACACAATCAGCTCAGGTTGAAGTTGGAAATTTAAGAAAAGAACTAGCTAAACTGCCACCTGTGAAATGGAGTTTTTTTTTTGCAAGAAATGAAACAAAAAAAAATAATAAATAAAAATCAAGAAATAATTATCACAACCATAAATAAAAAGGAAGTTTAACTCAGCCTTAGTTAGCCGCTATTTCAAAGAAAAATTCTTATACCTTAAACTATTATCGACCTCTATCAATATGCACCAAAACTATGAAATAGAGTAACACAGAAATCAGTACTACCTAAAGAACATCAAAAATATAAACACAGCTGCGTTCATACGGCACGTATAAAGTTCCAAACAAAATTAAAGGCCACCGTGTGCAATTAAATCAATCTTTACGCCTGGAACCAAAATCAAGTGAAAGTACGACTGGAAATAACTGGAATCGAATTTATAAGCCCATCATTACACAGCGTCTTGACAGACCAAAATCCAGAATGATGAAAAAGTATAAATCACAGGAGAAAATAATAAAACCATGTTCGGGTAAATAAAATAGGGACTTACCGTACTATAACGTAACGTTAAATTGGAAAACTAGAAAATAAATACTATTTGGTTGTTTTCTTCTATCAAAAGTAATTGACAAAATTTGGAAGTGGAAATACTATACTTATAACGATATAAAAACAAATGCCTAAAAGCTAATCACTTTTATGGAACTCATAAAAGTAAGGAATATACTAGGAAAGTATATATTACACCAAAATTTTAAAATTAACAAAAAATTTCGTTAAAAAGATAAGTAGGAAATGACCCTTAAGTAAGGCCGACTAGGACGGAAATAGCTTTTTGACTGAAAAAAAAGGACAGATAATAAATGAAAAAAAAATTATCCCCCCTCCTTCGTTAAAATAGGGAACCAACCGGGACTCTCAGACATTCTTAGCCGAATTTTAGTTCAAGAAAGTTTTAATCAAGTGTAAAAAAAAAGTGGTGATCAGTGAAATAAAGGAATAAGGTGGTGAGAAGTTTAAATTTAAAATTCAAGTGAAAAACAATTAAAAACGAAAAGACTACCCGGGATTGAAAGTTAAACTAGTGAAACCAATTAAACAGGACTTTCGACGCGGAAATAATATACTTAGACTATATAATATTGACATTAGTTTTGTACTTTGAATAACAAAACAGATAATGACGTGGTTAATATTCTTCCTAGCGTATGTCAGGATGATCCCGATGCCAGTGCGCCTTTTGCATAGCACCCGACCCAAATTATGGAACACAGCCCGGCATTTTCTGGATAGGCATGGGTTGGCAACAACTAGAAGAATGTCCGTGCCTATTACCGGAACAACCACCTACTGTTTTCACCGCCCCTCCTCCAAACCAAATAAAAGAAGAAACCCATGAGGCATGGTGTCAAGAACCTTAGGTACTGCCCATGCTCAAAGTGTCCGGAGTCACCCTGCATGCCAATACATACGCTACCTGTACCTGTAGGATTACCTACATTAGTTCCAATTAATGGAGAGTGGCGTATAATATCCCCAATAACCATCCCTCCCGTTCCAGTACAAACCATTGACAATATTAATGATCAACCAGAGCAGCCAATTGATACCAGGAGCTACGAAGTAACCCACCTTGACGGATTGCGGATGGTTCTGCGTGCCATCACGGAAGATGAAGACCCGGATGAAAATAATGAGGCCACAAGCCCCTGAATCCCCAAAGGAAGATGACCAAAAAGGTAGTGAAAGCAATTTATAAACTATTGTTATATTATTTTGGTTTCGATTTTTTTTTTAAGTTTTGAAAACATTAAATAAGTTCATGTTAGCTTGATTTGATGATGCTATTTTTTAAGAAATGTTAGGGTAGTAGGTATTGTTAAAAACTTTTTTTTTATGATTTACCTACTTACCTTAAACTTTAAATTTTTGCATAGGATTTATAATTTTATTTTAAAACACAAATAATTTTTTTTATTATTTACTTTTCGCATAATTATGATTTATTTTAAAAATGTACACTAAATTCCCAAATGGTTGGTTTGACATTTTTTTCAATACGCTATTATTATTTGTTTTAATGATTTATGTAATTTTTAATGATTTAAAAATTTAATTTCACATTGGAAGTTATTTAGATATACTTAACTAAGTTTTAAAAATAATAATGCAACTAAGGTTTTAAGATTTTGTAATATTAAGTATTTTTACCCGACATTTACTCTTAATATCATTTAAATTTAAGCGTACTACGTCACTGATATAAAGAAGCCATAATTAAAAGAAAGAAAAACAATCTTACAAGCGCGACCTATTTTTGTCACGGTACGACCTAGCGAATGCCGCGACGCGACCTTGCAAGGCAAGGAACTTTTAAGTACGGCGGGTGCATCGATTTTTAAAATAAACAAATATCTGGATGAACGAAGCAGACTTAACTTAATTTAACCTTGGTACTACCTACCTAGGACGTTGCCACATATTCCGGTGCTAGTCGATAAGACTTAAAAGAAGAAGCAACAAAGTGATGCTTCTTCTTTTATTGATGGATGGGATGTGATGTAATGGAACGACATGACAATATTTTGAAAAATAATTACTGAAGAATTTTTTTAAAAAAGAAAAAAAAATTAATTATTAAGTGAATGATTTTACTCTTGAGATTAAAAAGGATTATATTTAGAAACAAAATAATTGTCTAAATTATTTTGTTCAGTTACTCAATATAACATTTTTACAAAAAACCGGAAAATAAAAACTTTTCTATTTTCTACATTTTTTTTAAGTTAAGAAATGGACGTAATTTGAAAACTCGCTTAATTTCGATCGGCATGTAATCCAATTCCAAAAACAAAAAAACTAAAACTTAACACAATACTTCAGTAAAAGTCGTCACATTTAAAATAAATTAAAATTATTTTATTTTATTTTTAAAATTCAACAACTGTTTCCTCGCGTCACTTTCGACTGTTCACTACCGACCGAACGAAACTAATGAAGAGCCACCAAAATTTTATATTGAGTTAAAAACATTATTGCACTTGGCACTACAATTTTGCACACGAATACTGCGATATATCCGCAGGTCTTTTAACAAATTGCACGCGTTACCAATAGTTGCTCACGACTCTACAGTTACTTCAGGACAGGTTTTGCAGGAGCTTTATACACTGAAAGAAAATATTGAATTGGACATATGCTTAATTATAAAACATTTTAGTTTTTCTTACAGTGTAGACACTCATAAATTTTATTACATTGTCATGTCGATTGCGAAACATTTCACCCGGCACCAATATAATAATCGAGTCAGGTGTAATTTTGCGCTAAGCACCACTGCTTTTGCGGGTATAAAACACGGAACGTTAGCGATGGAGAGTCAGTCTGTTTTAAAGTCGGTGAAAAAGGTCTAGTCTGAAAAAGTGTACCGTGTTGTTAAAAAGTCGTTCTGCCGGAAGTAGGTATTCGCGAAGTATTGTTACAGTGGAAAAGTCTTAGTGAAAGTTAGAGTTGTCTTTTAGTTGCATTATGCATTTTGATAATTTTATTTAAATTTAATTGTGGCTCAATTAGTGATAGTGCATTGACCTAGTAGTGCGTTTAAATCAGTGAAGGAAATTTAATTTCTATTTAATTTTGACTGTTGGAAACTTGTTGAGCTAACGAATTCGGCTGGAAAAGTTCATTCTAAAAGTAAGTGTCGGAAAAGATTTAGATTTACTGAGAATTATGATATTAATTTAAAGTGAACGGTGGCTCTCCAAAATGTTTTAACTTTACTAAATAATAAAAATAGTGTTAAGAATTAAATCGTGTTTGACTTTCTGTAAAAGAAAAACGCTCCCATAGAAAAATCAGATTGATTGAAAATCATTTACAAAAATTAATTGAAAGTTATAGAATCGCTCCCTTAAAATAAACATAGTGCTCCATTAGCAATTACCAACATTCTTCAAGACACAGTGGCGTAACACAACTGGTACTACGAACCCACACGAAAAGAATTGTAACGGCACCTAAGAGAAAGGTCGAAAATTAAGTAAGTAAAACTTAGAAGATATTGTAGCGGGCGTTACAGTACCTACTTCAATAATAACTATTAAGATTAATTTTTGAATCAGTCTTTGGAGGGGTTGGTTGTGATGAAAACGAATTTCCTGGTTCCACTAAGTTTACCAATAATTATAAGTGAAACAAAACAAATATATTATAATATAGTACTTCCAAAATGTTTGTTTTTAAAAATATATCGAAAATGTAAGTAGGTACAGGGCCAGTTAAAGGATGGGGATGTTTCAATGGAATTATTCAGATCATTAACGATAGGTACCCACCAAGCAAAAAACCTCGCACTCGCATTCGCAACAATGCAATCTTCCTTCAAAATTCTTGCAAGAGCAATATTGTATTTGAAAGCTTATAGGTAAACACTGTGGAACTCTCTAAAACAACTTTTCTATTCAGTTAATTCCCGCAACGTTGACTTTTGAAACCTTTCATATTAAATATTGTTAGAACTTAGCTTTCGGATTCTCTACGCTATGTTCGATATATAAATTTAGAGAAATGTTTCAAGGGCAACCTGTAACGTGCAATATTTTAGCAATCTTCAGTTTAGAAAGTTTCAGGCAAATTACATAGCAACTTAGCAGCAATGTTGGTTTATGAATGAACTTTTGTAATTACAATTCTGTGGCTTGGTTCTAAAAGGGCCAATGTCATTTTTTATCAATTTGAGAAAATGATCTTTTAAGTTTTTAAAACTTAACTTAAATTAATGTAATCTTAAAAAAATGTATTAAACTCTTTAATAATGCATTATTTCTAAAAAAGTTCGCTTCTGCATATTGCAAGGATGTTCCTATTAAAAAGTGGTAAAAAAAAAACTTTTATTTAAGAAAAAAAACTTGACATTGGCCTTTTTTGACCTGCAAAATAAAAATCAAAGAACTTCATTGGCCTTTTTACTAAGCTTGGGGATGAACAGCAATATAGTAAAAAGTAGCATTAAAAGAAATATCTTTTAAATTTAACTCTATATTTTAAGCATTTTTAACATAAAACATCAATCTCCTACATATCGTCATCAAGGATCTCCTCTTCGTCGTCATCTAATGTATCAGTAGCTGTTGGGGAGACTGTAAGGGCACTTAAAAAATGTCCATAGTATAATCTGCTACCCTCGTCAATATAAGCCTGAAGTTCTTTTAGATCTTGAAGCTTGTTTTGGGGGATACCCAAAGACTTATCCGCTAACGGAGTAAGTTTACATATTTCTGGTTTTGAATTCCGAGTCTTCTTTCTTGTCAAGTCAACAGTAAGAAACGCTACATCATCTTCAAAAGTATTTTTGTAAAACATTAATCCTGGATTATTGTGCCTATACTGGATGTGTCTTATTTTGTTCCAACATACCGGTTCGCCGTTTGTATTCACCTTTCTATGCTGAAAGTGCTTTTGAAGAAGCAACTTAAAGTTGAAAAAATCATTCAAACCCAGCTCTTGCACTAAAATAGGGGGCTTTCTGGGGATCATTCGAATGAGGTTTGCCCAGTCTCTAGGAATGTCAATTTTACATGTCGTACTTTTCTTGGCTTTTTCGATGATGGCGTGAATAGTATCTGCCTCCATATGTGTATGCCCAGGTACTAAAAACTTGTGACTAATTGTCATTTCTCTTCCTATATTTTTAAACTCTTCAATCACTGTCAAAAACATAATTGGTAAAAATATATTTCTGTTTTGACCGGGACAGCAGTCACTGTACAAAATTATTTCATTGATGTCTTTAGGAATATTTTTTATATAGGAAAGCAAACATGAGGCGATTTCCTGTCCCCCCCGTCTAGCGATGGTCTCGTTCCATAGGTAGCATATAGCAGAGTTGCTGTTTCCTCGACTTTCATAAATTGTAAGGTTTAGCGTCCATAATTTTCTTATGTAAAATGAAATTCCACTTGTCAGACAAGGGGTTGGGAGGCATTTTTGTAGATCGAAGCTTGCGACAGCTAATCTGGGGTTGGTTTTACACCTTTGCCTATCCTCGCGTTTTTCCTTGTATGCAGAGTTTGCTAATTCCACATGTTCATTATGCTTTATTTTTAACTGTTCCTTTTCTTCTTCGCTGACACCAGATTTCACCAAAAGGTCGTATTTGTCACATGTCCCGCAAGTATCATTTGCTGGCTTGTGAAAAGACAAGTTAAATTCTTCGACAAAAATGTTTCTATAAAGTGCTTCATTTCTAGGAAGCATATTGTTTTCCATGCAGTGAGTTACATACAACCTATACATCTTCGAAATGGACAAGTCAGGTGACAAATAATGCTTTTTTGTATGTGAGCGGGAGTAATGGCTTTCATAGCTGGGAAACATTCTAATATGTTGTCTTATTGATTCCTTTTCATTTTCTGGTATTTTTGGATGTTGGTCATGTTTTCCCCGTCGGTCTTCTGGACAAATACCCGATTCTGTGTTTCTTTTCTTCTCAGATATAATTCGGACTTTTTTAATTGTTAGGTCCAGAGTATTGAGAAACATGGTTTGACATACCTCTATACGACTGGAATTTTTCTGAAGATAATATTCTCTTGAAAATTTTCTTCGACTTCTTCTATTGTCTAACATTGTTCTTGCAACTTTTTTATTATGTTCTTTTACACAATTCGCAATGAAATGATTCTGAGCCTCCGATGAAAGTTTATAAAAGTCTCTGAATAACTCGTTTCTTTCAGCACATGAAAACTTTTCGTTACACTTTTTTCGGCATGTACAAGGTGCCTTAATTTTTTTTTCTACTACTTTTTTTCCTTTTAGTGTATGATATTCCTTGCCTTGCATCTTCATTCTTTTTCTAATATTTTTCTCCCACGCACCTGAATTCGATTTTCTTTTTCTTGAATTTTCTCCTTCAATTGTTTTTTTCCTTCCTCTTGATTTTCTTGTTGCCGCAGTACTTATACTTTCTTTCATATTGGGGAAATTATTCTCATTTTTATTTAGCTCTTGACTTATTAATGTTTCTGCGGTAATGTGGGAAAGTTTTTTTGTTTTATTATGAAGTTGTTTTCGTTTTTTACGACTTTCGTCGTCAGAGCTTGAACCTGATTCCTTATCCGAGCTTGGAATATAATCATCGGAACTACCTTCAAAATCACTGATTTCTCCAATTAAGTTGGAAGGCCCTGGAATCGCATTCATGTGGATATTATAATTGCCATTTTTACTAATGTCACCAGTATTTATTCCAACTTCTAAAACAAAAACCGATTCTTAATGTATTTTTTCGTAAGTAAGAATAATCATAAAAACTACTTTTAAAAAGTTAATTTTGTACGCTTCAACATGGATACCTATTTATCAGAGGTCTACCTACCTTCGAAACTACTGACTCCTCCAATTAATTTGGAAGGCCCTGGAATCGCATTCATGTGGATATTATAATTGCCATTTTTACTAATGTCGCCCATATTTATTCCAACTTCTAAAACAAAAACCGATTCTTAATGTATTTTTTCGTAAGTAAGAATAATCATAAAAACTACTTTTAAAAAGTTAATTTTGTACGCTTCAACATGGATACCTATTTATCAGAGGTCTACCTACCTTCGAAACTACTGACTCCTCCAATTAATTTGGAAGGCCCTGGAATCGCATTCATGTGGATATTATAATTGCCATTTTTACTAATGTCGCCCATATTTATTCCAACTTCTAAAACAAAAACCGATTCTTAATGTATTTTTTCGTACCTAAGTTAGAATAATCATAAAAACAACATTTAAAAAGTTAATTTTGTACGCTTCAACACGGATATTTATCAGAGGACTACCTACCTTCCAAACCGCTAATTTCTCCAGTAAATTTGGAAGGCCCTGGAATCGCATTCATGTGGATATTATAATTTCCATTTTTACTAATGTCGCCCATATTTATTCCAACTTCTAAAACAAAAACCTATTTTTAACGTATTTTCTTGTAAGTTAGAACTTTAAATCACCCTAAATACTACTTTTAAAAAGTGAACTTTGTACGCTTGAACATGGATATTTATCGGGACTACCTACCTTTCAAATCACTGATTTCACCAAAATCAAATGCCGCTTGTTTATTATTACCGAAGTATTTATCGTCTCCGTTTTTGTTATTGTTGCCACCTTTATCAACTGCAGCTTCTAAAACCAGACAAAAGGAACATTGTAATGTTTATTTAGCTCGTTTTCTTTTTAAATCTTATCAGAAATTGTCGTTACTTTATTTTAAAAAAACATAACCTCACTTTTAAAAGCATACATTAATAACAACCAAAATCACTTACCTGAATCAAGCATTTGTGGGGAAAAACACATCATAGCAATCTTCTTTCCACGCAACATATTTATTAATATTTTCAAAACTAATAAGCTTAAAAAAACACTAGAAATATTAATTTTAAAAAGAACTTATCATAACGCAAATTGTTTTCTAATAATATACGGCCAAAGTAAAAATGGTACGTTCTAGACCATACGATAAAAGGGCCAAAGTCCACATTGGCCGTTTTAGAAATAAAACTAATTTCAATAATGTAGCCTATGTCAACATTGGCCGTTGTAGACTTTTGTATAAGCGTATCCTGGAAAAGGACATTGGCCCTTCCAACTTTTAATACAATGGTTATTTATTGGAGTCTGACATTGGCCTTTTTAACAAAAATAAACCTTAAAAAATGTAATCCGGTCATATTAAAACCTAATTTTAAGGAAAAATTGACATTGGCCCTTTTAGAACCAAGCCACAGAATTGTGCTGCCCAATCATTGCTTCAAATAGGTACGCCACGCGCCGGTCGGGGGGGTTATGTTTTCGGTCTCAGAGTCAGATCGGATCGGCCATTTTTATTTTGGCTTGGCATTTCTTTTAAAAGAGTGAAGGACAGTGTTTTATTAAGAAATAAGGTAGGTTACATTAAATTTAATAAAAGTTTATGCATGCTTAGGTACTTTTTAGCAGAGAACAAGTTGTTCTCTGTTAGGCAAAACATAACCTAGGTATTTTATTATTTAATTTGTATTGGTGTGTCTTGTGTGTGGTACTACACGTCACTGGAGAATAAACAGAAAGAACCCCTTCCAAAAAAATTACCAAAATTAAAGCAAAAAGCGCATGCATACGGTATTATAACAGGGCAGATATTCCAAAGTTTTCACTGGATAGGCTTGCAGACACAATTTTTGCAAGTTAATTCAATATACAATGCTTAAGATAGTGTACTCCCTAAAGTTAATTGAAGTTGAATTTGTAGGCATCTAGTACTAGCAATAGGTTACTAGTAAAAATGTGTTTGCGAAACCTACACAGAAATTTTTGATTCGTATAACCTATACACGAGTAAATTTTATATAGTTACGGGTGAATGCAAACTGGTTCCAAATCAATAGAATGAGAATGTATGTCACAAGCCAATTCCGATACCCTATAGTTGGGGACCTTTGTCCATTTTTTGCTATTTTTAAAAAGAAAATTATTATGAGAAATTGCACACAAATCATAAGTGAGAATAGCAGTGTTTTGAAATTTTAGATACATTTTTTGAGACTAACTGGAGGAAGAAATTTGAAAGATGCAGTGTACAGATGTTTGGAAAAGGTCTTCACCAATTATGTGGGGCAGTTTTTAAGTTGGACTGGTGCCAAGGGGAACTACAAAACAAAAACTTTAAGTAAGTAAGTATGGACTACTTCTTAAAAAAAAAACTTTAAAACTCACTTCACTTATAACAGGTAGATTTTAATTTTTCTTTGGCAATACTATATTATATTAAATACATCAGATTTGTATTTAATCAAATTAAAAATTTTAATGAAAATTTTACACTCTTAATTTCAACCAATCAGAAGCTTGATTTTTCTTCGGTTACCATTAAAACCCACAGAATAACCGGAAATTTTTGACGTTTGTGGTAAAATTAATAAATGAAAATTTTCCTGAAACGTCATTTCAAAGACATTTCTAGAATACCTATCATTTCTAATAAAAAAATTAATTTGTACGTAGGTTCTTTAATAAATGAGTTTAAAATTTTCTAACCGAAATCCCACGTGCTTAAATTAATAAACGGTAAATTTTTCCTCGATCATGAATATTCAAGTCTTCAGAAAAATTTCCGGTAATAATTTAATCACTGTATCTATTAGTGATTGTCATTTTTTTAAATTTTAGATGCTGTCCGAACTAATTTTAAAGAACTTACAGATCAAGATTTTGAAAATTTTTACAAAAACTGGTTTCAGCATGCTAAGACACGTTTTGAACGAAGTAATTAAAACAGATTAGGGGTTAAGGAAACCAAACTTTGAAGGAATTAAATATAAGAAAAGTGTATACTTAATATATATACAGGGTAATTCACAGTGAATCGGAGAATGGGAGATACGTTTTATTTGAAAATTTGTTTGTCTAGATCAGCGGTTCTCAAACTTTTTTGGTGACTGAACCCTTTTGGGAAGCAAACTACTTGATGGAACCCTACAATAAAACAATAGTTTTTAAAAGTGTATTCTTTATTAATAAGCATAATAAAAGTACAATGTAACAGTTACTAATTATTACTTACTTTACCACATGGCAAGTACAATAATAGAAGATATTAAAAAAGAAAAAATCTAACTAATGGGAGGTATGAAACTGTTTTTTATTTTTCATCAATTGGTTGATATCAGGTTTGATAGAAGACAGTTGAAGTCTCATATCAGGTTCGGCGTCCAGTCTATTGCGATATTTTGTTTTCGTGGCTGCATAGGTTGAGAATCCTGTTTCGCACAAATATGTTGTTGGGAACGGGAGAAGAATATTCAGAGCCATTTTGCCAAGCATTGGATATTCATCACGGATTCTGCACCAAAAATCGTTGAGAGGCGTCGTTTTGAACAGTGACTCCATACTTGTGTCTGATGACATTTCTAAAAGAGATTCATATATCTCGTTTGACATACTTTCGGGCTTTTCCAAGTTGGGTAAAAATAGATTATGAATCCATGAATTCAGTTTCATTTTTGTATTCTGTTCTTCGGGAAAATACTTTTCAAAAGATGCGCGCATCGAACTGAGATATTGGACCAATTCTTCAAACACATCATCTTGAAACATTTTTGAGTCGTTATCGCTAACAAACTCACTGAGTGACGTAAAGCTTTCTATTTCTTTCTTACCAACGCAAATAATCCAAAAATCTAATTTTCTTTTGAAGGCAGTTATTTTGTTATAGGCCTGAAACACTGTTGTCTGTTTACCTTGCAATGATAAATTCAATTCGTTCAGTTTTTGAAAGATATTCGCCATAAAAGACAATCGGAACAACCAAGTTTTATCATACAAATGGTCCTTCAAATTAAAAGAAGTATCTGCTGAAAGAAACATTTGTAACTCGGCTCTAAGTTCAAATAGCCTTGTTAAAGTTTTACCCCGAGACAGCCATCGCACTTCTGTATGGAGCAGCAGTGTTTTATGTTTGCTGCCATAATCTTCACACAATAATGAGAACAATCGGGATTGTAGTGGTCGTGATTTGATAAAATTAATTATTTTTACCGCTTCATCCATTACTAATTTTAGATTTGACGGCATTTGCTTCATCGCAAGTGCTTGTCTATGCAGAATACAATGGCTGTAACTACAATTAGGCGCTTTATTTTTTATTCGTGACACTGCTCCTGCTGTTTTACCTGTCATCGCCTTGGCCCCATCTGTACAAATGTCAATGCAATTGTTCCAACTGAGATTATTTTCTTCAAAAAATATATGTATTTTATTAAAAATTTCTTCCCCGGTAGCGTTTGTGAGCAGCGGTGAACACATAAGCATGTCTTCTTCAAAAGAACTTTCATATGGATATCTCACGATAACCAGCAAGATAGCCAAACCAGCGACATCAGTTGACTCGTCCATTTGCACGGCGAATCGTGTTTTTTGTAAACGTGTAACTAGTTCTCGTTTGACGTAGCTTGCCAGATCATGGATTCGCCGTGAAACAGTATCGTTTGATAGCGGCACAGTAGAAAGATGCTTTGCAGATTTTTCATCGAGCATACATTTTGTTATGTCTAATACACATGGCTTTATTAAATTCTCAGCGATAGTGTGCGCTTCACCTGCTTGTGCAATGCGATAGCTAACTAAATATGATGCCTCCGTGGCCTTTTCGTTGATAGTTTTTGTTACATGCATCATATTTTTTTGACTTTCCAATAACTGATCTTTTTTACGAACAAAAAATTCTTTATTCTTGTCTTTAGACTCGGGGTGTACAGTTTGTAAATGTCGGCGCAATTTGGCAGGTGCCATGGAACTATTAGGAAGCAGTTTACTACAGAGCATGCAGAGAGGTGAGCTGTTGGAATCAACAAATCCGAAACTGATATATGATTCATCATACTTCCTTTTTTTCGTCTTTGAAACCGTCGAGCTTGACGTTGTGGCATCATCGTCTGGATCGGTGATTGCTATATTCTCCGCGCGTACTGCTTTTGAACATTCAGCGTCATTAGAAGATGTTGTTGCAACACGTTTAACACCTTTAAGCCAACGTTCCATTCTTCTTTATTTATAATGATACACGTCAGGATGGTGGGGTCTAAATAATGCACAATCGTTACTGCATATAAGAGACTAAGTTTAGTACAATGAAGAAATGTATAAAACTGAGACAACAGAATACAGCAGGCAGTAGAACAATGAACACTAGTTTCTCGCTAGCGAGCTTGTAAGTAGGTAGGTAGGAACTTATCGCTCCGAACGCTAATCGTCAACTGACTGACGAGGCGCGACGCGCGATCGCCGCTTTTATACTTAGTCCTAGACTCGATCTCGAATATTCTCGAAAATACTCGAGTCGGCGCCTTTGATAAACAAAAAGCAAAAATAAAAAGAGAAATATAAAAATTGCGTTGTAAACAATTCAGAGGCGGCTTTTATCAAAGGGACTGCGCGCTTACAAGTATACAAGTATACACGTTGATACCAAACTTATGAGATATTGTACCA
Source organism: Polydrusus pterygomalis (assembly GCA_963969555.1). Lineage (NCBI taxonomy): Eukaryota > Metazoa > Arthropoda > Insecta > Coleoptera > Curculionidae > Polydrusus > Polydrusus pterygomalis. Next base: position 129,456,789 of record OZ018376.1, read on the forward strand.
GCTATTGTAACACATGTTTATACAAATACAAATAAATAAATAAATATACCTACGCGCGGCCGCGGAGTCAAAACGTTCGACCAGAGAGAGGTGTTTTGATTTTTTTTTCTAAATTCTTGAGGAACCCCTACAGAGGTATCGCGGAACCCTAGGGTTCCGCGGAACACACTTAGAGTATAGCTGGTCTAGATAAACGACCATGGTCTATCGTTCTAAAATATTTTCAGCATTGCGGCGTTGCCGCTTCTGCCCAAAACAGGTGGCAACATCGTTATTTTAAATAAAACAGCCTATATATTTTTAGATTCTACGTAACATTCAAATTATTTTTTAATATATTCATTACTAGTCTGTACTTAATAGTTTTCGAGATATTGACTCTTGAAAAATGGCATTTTTTAACTTTGACAGCTTCTAGCATTCTAACTATATATGTCTCTTAGAGCAAAACGGCTCACATGTTCCTGATGTCCTTGATTTTATTATGTTCCCAAAATTGTCAACTTTCGGTTAAACAGGATGGAACTCGAAAGCAGGAAATTAATTACTTTGATTGATTGATTTGGTTGACTTTTTGGGAAGATAATAAAAATTGAAGGAAGGAACACCAGCCGTTTTGCTCTAAGACATACAGTTAGAATGCTAGAAGCTGTTAATGGTTAAAATTGTCATTTTTCAAGAGCCAATATCTCGAAAACTATTAAGTATATATATACCTAACGTAACGTATAACAATGAATATTGTATTAAAAAAATTATTTGAATTTTACGTAGAATCTAAAAATTTAAAAATATATGGGGGGTTTCATTTACAATACCGATGTTGCCACCTGTTTTGGGCAGAAGCGGCAACGCCGCAATGCTGAAAATATTTTAGAACGATATACCATGGTCGTTTATTTGGACGACCAAATTTTTAAATAAAACGTATCGCCCGTTCTCCATAAACGTCTAACGTACCATCCACCGGGAATCACCCTGTATAATATGCTATATAATATTATTATATAGCAAAATAAATATATTTCTTTTATAACCTGAATAAACGAATAATTAATGAATATACTGAACTCTTATTTCTATAGAGGCACAGAAAAGGGCCTGCCAAACACGCTTAAAATGGCTAGTAACAAGTCCTGCAAACATACCTTATCTTCTGTACCTACTAAATCGAGCCTAAATCCTCTTATACTTAATTGAGAATATTTCTTTAAAACAAAAATTGGTTAAATGGATCAAATTTTTTAAATAGGGGACGAAAATGTTTATTACCATTTATGTTTCTCTTTTATATAGCTGTATTTTATCTCGTTTTGTTTGTGTTTTAAATGTTATTTTAAGAAACATTGACATTGTCCAAGCGAAGTTAAGATGTGTTTTATAATGTTGCTGGAACCTGGCATGCAACTATTGCAACAACCTAGATATTTTTCAATCGCCGTCACATTTCTAATGAAATGTTACTAGAATTTCAAAAAATTAGGTTGCTGTAATGTTTTTGTGCCAAGGTTGCTGCAATTAATTGCGTGAAACGTTGCTGTAATTTAAATTCAATATCGCTAAAATATTGCCGAAGCGATATATTTGTCAATATTGCAACTGAAACGTTCCTGAACGGCCGATTAAGGCTTGCAGGGATGTTCCCAACCTCACGTCGCAAGAAAAAGAGCAACATTGCAGCTCTCTTTGAAAAGTTAATAGAATGTTGCTGCAACAACATTTTGCTTGGTGGGTAAGTAAAGTCAACTTTTTTATTTCTACGTTAAATGTATCTATTTACATATATCACTTTTGTCAGTTTTGTTGAAATATACCCAAGTATATAGGTAGGTGTACTTTAGGATTATTATGCTAATTTTTATGCTTTTAACGTCAAACTTACTGACAATTTTAAGTTTGTAAAAGCAAACAAATTTTTTGCAGAATTTCCTACCAAATTGAATTACATAAACATCGATTTGTTAGTGCCTAGATTGTGTACAAAATAAAATTATGCAGTTTTTACATTTACTTTTTGCTTATAATATTATGATGTATTTAAGGAGTGCCTATATAATATGGAGATTTCATTTATTATAAGTGTTAAATAGTTTTCACTATGTTTCACAGTGTTTCACTAGAAACATATTTCTAGTTTGTGGTGTTTACGTTTATGTTGTTTAGGAGCAAATCGTCAACATATAGAACTATACAATATGTTATATACAGGGTGTTAAAAATTCGATGTTCACCATTAGGATCTCATAAACGGTAAGAGATACAGCAAGGGTTAAACTGGGGCAAAGTCGCGCAATTCATAGCCGATCAATATGCCAGGAAGAAATTAGGAAAATTCCGAGTACTTCCGAAGATATACGTAAAAAACCGAAAATCGCCGTTTTGGTTTTTAATTTTTCCTGGCTTTATTTAAAGAGATAATGGAAAATAAATTTCACACTTTCATTGCCATTTTTCATCTTCTATAAAGCAGTATTCTTAGATTTCATGTCCGACGTTTTGTCTTTCGGATGCCATCGTCAGGTTTTTTTTTTAAATACGGACCTATATTTTTTATTGCATTTGTCTAAACTTTATATGCGATGTAATCTTAATACAAAATTACTTTGATTGAATATCAACGTTTCTACCCTACAAAAACATTTTCAGGAATATTTTATTTAAAAAACTTGTTAATTAGGTATTGAAGATAATTTTTTTTAACAGTATTTTCGGAAACACAAGAAAATCTATAACTAAAGCAATAACAAATATCACAAAACGATAATTACAGTACGTTTAGGTACTAAAATATTCAAAATTATCTATTATTTACATTTTTTATAAATTAAAATTATTTAAACCCAGAAGAGGTAGAAACTAATGACAAATGTTTATCTCAGATGCTCAAAAAGATTTCCATTTTGATTTATACATTTTTCAATTTTGACGCGAACTTTTTGGAAACTCTGTGTACCGACCTTCTTCGAATTGATACAAACGCATTTATGCAACGAACTCTAAGCTCTTCTATTACGTTAATGGGCTGCTTATACACTTTGTTTTTTATGGCTCCCCAAAAAAATTAATCTAGTGGTGTAAGGTCTGGGGACCTTGCCGGCCACTCAATAAAACCACGATTTCCAATTCATCTGATGGAAATTCAGCATGTAAGAAGGTTGTAACATCTCTCGTGGGGTGCTCCATCTTGCTGAAACCAAATTTGTTGCAGCCGTGCAAGCGGGATTTCAGATAAAAATCTTGGAATGTATTATTTAAAAATACTAGATAATTCTCCCCTGTTAGCCGCTGTGGTAAAAAAACAGGACCAAAAATCTCCTAATATCCCTGCCCAAACCTTCAGAGAAAAGCGTACTTGCTTGCGTACTTCTCTATTATCTCTGGGATTTTCTCTTGCCCAAATATGTTCATTGTTTCTATTAAAAACACCACAATTTGTAAATGTAGCCTCATCACTCCAAAGAATATTGCTTAAAAAATTGCGATTTTGGTTATCTTGATCTAGTAGCCAATTACAAAAAGTTAGCCTTCTCTCAGCGTCTCCTTCTCGCAATGCATGTGATATATGAATTTTGTAGGGTCTCAAACCGGCATTTTTTAGAACTTTCCATGCCTTAACATGGTTTAAGGATGGCAAATTGGATTCCGCTTCAATTTGCCTACTGGATATAGTTGCATCACATTCCACCTACAATAACGTGAAACATCATAAGATTTCAGGATATTGTATGTATACAATGTTAACTTATTTTGTAAAAAATCAATTTTTGTGAAGTTTCATGTTACATACCCGGCCTTCCGGCCTAAAACGTTCTGAATTTCGTCTTCTGTAATACGGTTACCATATTTTTGTCGAGGCTTTCCAAGCTGGCCATAATCGCTTAAATTTCTATCAAGTCTTTGAAAAATGTTTTGTGCTGGCTGCTCCCTTTCCGGATACTCCTCAAAATATCTTTGTAAAGCTGTCATAGAATTTCTATTGCTACTGTAATAAATTTTTAACATATCCCTTTTTTCTTCAGAAGAAAATTTAATTTTTAGATAAGACCGAATTTATCACCGCGTAATTGAAATTTAGAAAACTTATGTCAAACTTTTTATTGTTTCTACATTCCATGGCAAACTATGATACTTTAAACAATGAATCCTCTAATTGTAACAAACTCGAAAGCTTTTTCAAAATTATCTGCAATATCCTTCTCGATCAGGGTTTTTAGAAAGAGAAAAATCGTTCTGTCTCTGTTATACATTATCAGATACGGCTTTGATCTTCAATACCTAATCAACAAGTTTTTTAAATAAAATATTCCTGAAAATGTTTTTATAGGGTAGAAACGTTGATATTCAATCAAAGTAATTTTGTATTAAGATTACATCGCATATAAAGTTTAGATAAATGCAATAAAAAATATAGGTCCGTATTTAAAAAAACAAACCTGACGATGGCATCCGAAAGACAAAACGTCGGACATGAAATCTAAGAACACTGCTTTATAGAAGATGAAAAGTGGCAATAAAAGTATGAAATTTATTTTCCATTATCTCTTTAAATAAAGCCAGGAAAAATTAAAAACCAAAACGGCGATTTTCGGTTTTTTACGTATATCTTCAGAAGTACTAGGAATTTTCCTAATTTCTTCTTGGCATATTGGTCGGCTATGAATTGCGCGACTTTGCCCCAATTTAACCTTTGCTGTATCTCTTACCATTTATGAGATCCCAATGTTGAACATCGAATTTTTAACACCCTGTATATATGTGATGGTACAAATGTGTGTTTTACTTTTATATTAAAAAAATTATGATTCGTTTATATTTTACTTAATTGTTTACATTCCTCCTCGTCAGTAAGGCTGAATAGGTAGGTACTATATTTTTACATGAGAAAAACTAATTTCAATTATTCTGACCAATATTATAATAGGTAAAAAAGAAAAACTCAAAGTCTTCCTCCACAAAGTTTAATAGAATAAAAATATTCAATACAAGTATCTACATGTTTCGAACGTAGAAACGTTCATCATCAGGAGACAGAAATTATATTTGGTGCTGATGGTTTTAGCAAAAGAGAAAATGGTGTCGAACCTTAATGGAGCTTTTATTTAATAAAACTTAATGTTTTAAGTAGACATGATATAAAGAAACGTGAAGAAAGTTTAACCATACTGAGTATGTGAGAAGTCAGCAAATGGGGTCTAGACCAACCAAATAAACTGGGAAAGAAAAAACCTTTTCTAAAAAGGTGTCGAAAGTTATTTTTTTTTTAAAATTGTTACTTTATAAAAAAGGGACATTTAAGTGGGTATATGTCTATATGACATTGTGGGGAAAATTTTTTTTGAAGCAAGTTAGGTGATAAATGGAAGAACCATAAGGTGTAGGTTAGTGGGGTACTGAGTTTTCACACCCTACCTACACCTTATGGTTCTTCCATTTATCACCTAACTTGCTTCAAAAAAAATTTTCCCCACAATGTCATATAGACATATACCCACTTAAATGTCCCTTTTTTATAAAGTAACAATTTAAAAAAAAAATAACTTTCGACACCTTTTTAGAAAAGGTTTTTTCTTTCCCAGTTTATTTGGTTGGTCTAGACCCCATTTGCTGACTTCTCACATACTCAGTATGGTTAAACTTTCTTCACGTTTCTTTATATCATGTCTACTTAAAACATTAAGTTTTATTAAATAAAAGCTCCATTAAGGTTCGACACCATTTTCTCTTTTGCTAAAACCATCAGCACCAAATATAATTTCTGTCTCCTGATGATGAACGTTTCTACGTTCGAAACATGTAGAGACTTGTATTGAATATTTTTATTCTATTAAACTTTGTGGAGGAAGACTTTGAGTTTTTCTTTCTTTCCTATACTTTCAACTCCACTTTAAGCATGGACTATTTCTTCAAATTAATATTATAATAATTACTAAGGTAAGAGATTAACAAGGTTATATGGTAGTTTTATTATTTTAACAATGTATGAAACGGGACGGCTTAAGTTAACAAAATATTTAAAAGCCAATTTTTTGTATACCTACTCAGTATATAATTATCAGTAAAATAATTAAACTACAATTTAAAGTTGCGTTCTAGAACAAGCAAGTTCATTATTTTGGAAAATTAATGTTCATTGAAAGTAAATATAAAATAAAAAACCTACTGGAACTGAATGAAACGGAAAGTTTGTGTGTGTCAAACTATTATATAAATTTTAGACTTTTCACCGATAACGATTAAACGTTGCATTTGTGGAAATTTTAATATTTTATATATACCTATAAAGCTGACTGAATTATTTCAATGTTCACTAAATAGATCCAATCTCTAATCTCTTATAATTACAATCCTTAAAGTTGCCACGTTAGTGAAACGTCGGACATTAATGCAACAGTATAAGGCCAAAGACTTCTAATAAATAAGTAGAAGTCATTGTATAAGGCCACCTAATTTCAAGAGCCATATAATATTTCTTATTACGGATCTCCTTTGAATTTGTGGTATTTTAATAATGACATTAGATACGAAAGCCTTAAATTGAATATTCCTCCAAGTTTAAAATAAATACATGTTATGGGTATTTTGAAAGGTATTTATTTACAGTTTAACTGACTATTTTTAAAATCTTATCTATCTATAATATCTCTTTGCCCTTAAAAAATAACATTTTATTTTAGAGATTGCAGGTTTAAAATTAAGATTTTTTAAATCTTAGTTTTTAATTCTTAGTTATCGCTTTACTTGAATTGCGAATCCGAACGCATAAAAAGTGCTGGTGATATTTTATTTCTGGGTATTTATCTATATTATAGATATACAGGGTGTCCGCTAATCAATGGTATATCGAAAAACCACAGACTCGCATTACGTAAAAATATTATCATTTAATCATACCTAATTATCTATATCCGAAAGTTGATATTGACTGAGATACAGGGTTACAAGTTAAAAATCTAGTTTCGGTGACAGTTTCGGTTTCGACCAAAAATCGGCCGAACCTTCGGTCGCGCCGAAACTCAGTGTTCGTGAATTGTCGCGCACCGTTCGCCTAACTTTGGGTGAGTTCGTAGGCAGTATTGTCTATATAAATAATGTTTTTTCGCTGTTGACCTTTTTTTTTTGGTGGGAAGAGTTCAATCGGTTCCCAAGATCGATCCCGTCCTATATAAAATAAATTAGATTTTAGTATACCTACAATATAATTTTTAACATGTATAAAAGTTTCGGTTTCAGCCGAAACTGGGACCAACCAAGGCCGAAGGTTCGGTTTCGGTTTGGGCTGAAAATCTTGTTTCGGTCGGACACTAGCCAAAATATAAAAAATTATTTATTTTTACAGGCACAAAATAAAATGCTGTGATTTTAAATAACTAAAAGCATAAATTAGAAAACTCGTCATTAAAATCTTTCAAATAAACCACTGTTTTTCGTAATTAAAAAAGAACTTTTACAAAATATTTTATGTTGGTTAACATAACTTTGTATACTATATACAGGGTCTGTTGAGATTAAGTGGTGGTACTAAGAGAAATAATTATGAAACTCAGGTAAAATGTAAAATACTTAATTACGAACAAAAACGAATGGTTACAAAGACCGGGCTTGTGAATTATTGTGATAGACAATAATTGAACTCTAACTTACTGTTCTTTCTTAAAACAAACTTTGTGGAAAGACCAGTCTAGATTTTGGTCAATATAAATATGAAGAAACTTTGCATTTTCAGAGATATCTAGCCGATTTTCTGCGGTTTCAAAGTGTGTAATATTTTCAGCTCTTGATTTTTTTGTTTTAAAAAGCGTTAAGTTTGTTTTATCTAAGTTAAGGATTAGATTATTGTCGGTAAACTTTTTTTACTCTATTAAAAAAGTTATTAGATACTGTCTGCCAATAGCTAAAACATGTTTTTACTACCCGTTATTAAGTTTGTGCGCATAAATAATTATTGCCTGACATGGTTGATCTGCCTCAGAGTACAAGTCATTAATATAGGTATATTACAAACCAGAATGGACCCAAGATGCTACCCTGAGCGATTCCATACTCGCTGTTTAACATTTGTGATTTGCAGGACTCTCCATCCTTAGTGACGCCCACTATTTGTGTTCTTCCATTAAGATAAGATTCCAGCCATTTCAGAGCATTCCCCCTTACTCCATACATTTCCAATTTTTTTATGAGTAACTTCCTATTAGGACAGTCATTGGCCTTAGTCAAATCTAAAAACATGCCAATTGCAATTTCACCATTTTCAAAGAACTTCGAAATTGTTTTAATAAACTGATAAATTGCTATTTGCGTAGATTTTCCCTTTAAAAATCCACGTTGGTTATAATGTAATGTTTTGCAACTGGCTATAAAATTAATTAATCTTTTATACATGGCAAGTTTTATTAATTTGGAAAATCCAGGCAACAAACTTAGGTCTATAACTGTCTATTTGCTGGGGATCACCTTTTTTAAACAGTGGCTTAATTAATGATACTTTTAATTCATCACATAAAATATGTTTTAATTCATTTACAGAGCTTTTTATAATACTTGTTGGTATTTCGTCGACGCCACTGCTATGTTTATTTTTAATTTGACTATCTAATTCACAAATTTCTTCAGGGGTAACCTAAAAGAACATTGATTGGAACATTAGATATGGATTGATGTAAAATTGAATCAAGGCAACCTCAAGATATCTTACGGTATCTTTATTTAAACAGAGATCGGATGACGATATTAAGCATAAATACTTATAAAGTCAATTTACAAAAAAAAAGTCTAGCCTGTTGGAAATTTTTCCAGTTCCATTGAAACTAACACCAATACACACTTACCCATTTCTTTTAGATAATTAGCAATAAAATAAAATACTATTGCCTATTTATCAATTTTCGTTATTTATAAACCATAAAAGTAAAAAAAAATTGGTAATATTTATTTAATAGATATTTATATAGCGAGTTGTTTACTTGGTTTAATAATTTATTAATTTCTTTATAATTTCTATCCTTGTTTTACTGAATTATGCCCTTAATGAAATTTCTGTACTCTTTTTTAATAATTGTTATTTTAGGTGGGAATTTTTAGAGTGTGTTGAGGACGTGGTATCGGACTTTAGGCAGAGTACCTGCCTTTGGGGTGCCCCGGGGTTCCATCCTCGGCCCGCTTTTGAATTTTTCTACCTCCAATATTTTAGAGCTTTTTACTGATTATACTTTTTGCTCTTATATTCTTTTCATCCAGTAAGCACCCAACTTAAATGCAGTCAAATATTCTGGTATTATTTTCTGTCCTAAAAATAATAGACAAATTATTAAAAATAAAGTTTATTTGTGATCTATTAACATTAATTTATAGAAATACAGAAAGTTACTAGCTTATCCGGTGGTGGTAACTGAAAATTAGATTTGCAAGAAAAAAAAATTTCAAACTACCTGAAAATTCCGTATACTATAATATAATAACACTGTTTTAATTAAATTTCGTAAGGTACGAAATATTTTGGTGGATTAGAACGAAAAATTCATTTTAAGAAAGTTCGTGTTAAAATTCATGCATGTGTTTCTTTTTCCTCTAAAAAGGGACGATATTAGTAGATTCTTTCTGGTTGCATTAGAAGAAGAGGAAGACGACGATGACCGTTTAACCCGGTGCCACTTTCTTTTGGGGGCTGATTCCTTAAATATATTTCATAGACGGGGAACCAGAAGGTACCTACCAGGTAGTGCTGAGAAACCCTTTGAACGACACAAAATTTAAAGAATATTTTCGCCGCCAAAAAGTTCCGCTCAAAAACAAATATGTTTAATACCAACGCGAATATCCGTCAACGAAAAACTATTCCGCTTGGCGCCAGTTTGCAATGAAAACCAAAGGTACTTAATGCCGACAGTATCTACCTACGTATCTACGTAACGATAGTATCTACGGGCGAAATCGTCGCCAGAAATATTCACCGAAAAATTCCGTAATGAAATTTAATGAAAACCACGGCCTAATATATCAAAGTACAAATTCAAATTCCATGGTACGACTGTAGTGAACTGCACTACAAATAATTTCAAAAATAAAATAAAATTGTTCAAAATTAACACAAGTAAAATTATTGATTTAACAAAAGAAAGTAAAAAAAAATTAATTTTATTCCTTAAAAGCCAAAAGAGAAGTCAAAAAGTAATTTTCAAACAAAGGGATAGAATTGTTTAACCTGGGATCGGGTTTCACCTTAACCCAACGATATTTAGGGTGCATTATGGATGCTTTCGACCTTACGGGTCTCATCAGTTAGGCTAATTTATTATTGATTTAATTTGTTGGTTCAAGAAGTAGTGCTCAAACGCAGAGAACAAAGTTTGTTCAAAATTACCAAAGACACAAAGGCTGTGCCAATGTTTGGGGAGTTCTACAATTTCGAGTGACTTTTGTCTTTTGTGCTGATGTGCACTTTTGACTTTTGTCTTTACTCAAAACATTCTGTAGATTCACTTCTAAACAGAAAAATTCCAACTTGTCTTAGGGTATTTCCCCTGACTAAAGCTGACTAACCGAAGTCGAAACAAGTATCCAAGCTTAACAGGTTTTCGACCCAAAGGTTACTTTTGCTTCTTTGAATTCTCAACACTTTTGCTTTTGAACAAAATTCGTGGAGATTTGCGAAATCCCAAAAGTTCTTTTGCTTTTGTCAAATGAATTTGAAGCAGTAAACTAGGATCGGGTTTCACCTTAACCCAACGATATTTACGGTGCAATGTGGATGCTTTCGACCTTACGTGTCTCATCAGTTAGGCGAAGAAGCCTAAGAGCTAATTTATTATTCAAGCTTTGTCGTTTAAAGTAATAAAATCATCTAAGATTTGATTAAGTATCAATAAATTAAAAATATCAAAAGCATCACCGCGAGGTCACCTTTGTCAGAGGATGACACCAGTAATCGTTATCGCGCTAGTACGTCAGAATGATCCTGTAAATTTGCTAAACCGCTCTTTTTGGGAATCAGTTGGTAACCAAAACTTATGTCCGTTAGAATTCAGTCAATAAAGAAAAAGTAAAGTCAAAGATTACCTTTGTTATGAAAAATTAGACGTTGAAAGAAAAATATTTTTGAATGTTCTCCGATTTATAAGAAAAACTTGACCATATTACTCTGACTGCCGCGCTATTTTACTTATGTTTTAAAACGGGTAAATTTTAGAAAGCAAAAAGTGTTTTGGGTTTTTGAACTTTTATTAGAAAATTTTGTGAACAAAGAGTTTCAAGTTTATTACTTAAGATGGTTCGCTAATAAAAAGTTATAACCTGTACCAAGAATTCATTTGAAAGAACAAATAATAAAAGCGCTTACATAGTGAAAAATTGCAGTGTTTTACTGACTCTTATTACTTCAGATAAAAGGTAATAAATACCTTAGGCCAATCAGACCTGCGGTGTTTTGCCCTTACCCTTAGATTAAACTGGTTGAACAATATTCAAGTTAATAAGAGAATAAAAGAGCAAGACACTACATTGGTGTCAGGTGTGGGGTAGATAAAAATTAAATAAGGGTAGAAGAACTTTTACTACGTAACGATATTGTCTATTGTCTCATGTAAAAGCATAACACTGGGATTGATGATAATAGAAATTATGTCCTTATATTTATTATCAACAAGTAAACTCTTATAAATTATTAAAGTTTTAAATTTTGGCGCATCCTGTGTTACGATTTGTAAAACTGCTATCCTTTTTAGGTAAAATAATTATATTAGTAAAAGTAAAAATCTAGTAAAATATACATACGTTGTACGGGGTGATTCAATAAGAAAGGCAGCCGGCTATATCTCGGAAACTACTAAACATAGAAACTTGGGATAAAAAAAATTATGATTAAAGCGGTCTTGAGAAAATTCTGGAAATAATTTTTAAGTTCCGCATTTTGCCGCAAGAGGGCGTAATTGAAAGTAAATTTTAAAATTTTACATAACTCCGAAAATTCCACATTAAAGTATATGTTTGATAACACCATCCACCAGAGCTTGGACAATTATGCATCATTTTGGTCTTATGCTCATTGGCGTACCGACTTTAATATGAGTGGGGGAAGCTGTTGAAAGTGTAAACATTAAAATCGCTGTTACTTCTAAACGACTTATCCGATTTTAGCAAACTAAAGACTATTTGGAAGATAAATGTATGCAATTTCACCAAACGTATTTAGTTGTCCATAATAGTTCTCAATAAAATTGCTAGAGGGCGCAATTTGTAATAATAATCGTTTTTTTGATTTTATCCCGAAAATTCAAATCATACGGTATAATTATGATACAATAATCGAAAAGTAGATTAAATTTGCTAGAAAAAATATTAAAACCGCAGCTCGATATCTTTGTTCGTTTCAGAGTTATTGCCAAAACATTAATTTTTAATACAAATTGCGCCCTCTAGCAATTTTATTTGAAACTATTGTGTACCATTGGATAAGGCAATTAAAGGTACTTACCTTTCTCTTCCAAACATGCTTAAATTGAGTAAAATCGGATAAGTCGTTTAGAAGTTACAGCGATCTTAATGTTTACACTTTCAATAGCTTCTCCCACTCTTATCGTTTTGCGGTTATTTTCCTGCTCAGTACCATATGATGTATATATAAAATAACTAGATTATCACATTCGGTGCTGACTTGCCGCAACACAGCGGCCAACCCGCATCGCCGTTCTCTCTTCAACGCACGTTAACGGCCGCCTAAAGGTCGCCAAGTGACGTCACGTCTTCCGCCCTACACCATGCTCCATCTCTCACCCGAATACTGTTCGCAACATAGTAAAGTAAGGGTATAGATCTTGGCTCGGTACAACCCCAAATTTCTAAGACCACTACTTTCCGATCTTGGCTTCCCCATTTAAATTACCCACGAGATGCTACTGATTTGAAGGTCAAAATACATTTACTGTTTATTTTTACTATTTATTTATTTATTTATTCATGGTCAACAGGGATACAAACAGGAATAATCCCAAAAAAGTACCCTCAAAATTACATAAATCTACCTATTCGAAAGAAATACAACTATTAAACAAATCTCTTACATAAATCGCAATACTGTATTAAACGCATAATATTTGCCTAATATAAAGAAAAAAAAATATCTTAACATAAAAAAAATATAACATAAATTCTGTTAAGTAATGTTTTTCAATAGTCTCTTAATGGTTGCTGGTGATTGTGAAAATATATCTATTACTTCACTATAAAGGTTAACACATTTGATTATTCTACATAATGGTGAGTTTTGTAAACAATTGGTGTTCCTGAATGGAACATAGAAAATTTAGTTTGATCGTATTTTGACTTGAGGTATGTTAAGACGATAAATAATAAAAGGCATAAACTCGTTACATATTTGAGAACAGAGTCGAGAACGTCAACATAAGTTCAAATGGGCAAATTATAGGCTTAGATCAACATAACGAAAACTGGAACAGAAGTCGAAATAAGAGAAAGCGATTGTCGATCCATAAACCTCAACGAGGCAGTAGACAGCTGACCTACAAGCAAAAACTCAGCACTTGCGCGATTGTAAGTATTGCCATCGGCGTCTCATGACCTAGGGAGAAAAATCCAATATTTCAACCTTAAACTTAACGGAATATTTACTTGTCATATTATCAAGGTTAAGGATAAGTTGTTAAAGTAAAGTGTTGTGATTTTTAGGTAAGTTATCGCCTAATATTTTCAGTCTGGTGTATTTCAGGTGTACACCTAAAGAAAAATTGTTTTTGCTTTCCTTAATATGTTAAGTTTAGCCTATTTTATTTTAAAAAAATAGCTACAGAGCATTTTGTTAAATATTTATAAGAATCACCATGTTTATACGGCTCATCTGGCTAAATTGTGTTTTAAATAATAATAACTAATTGCCACATTTTACTTTTTTTTATAAAAATATCCAGTAATTTTACTAATTATTTTCTCCCAATGAAATTCCTAAATTAAAAGTATATTTCCTTGCCAAGAAGCTTTAGCTATCCGGTAAACCCATATTTATACTTGATGATGAGCACTGTACCGGGTGGTCAAATAAGCGAGGACGTCGGCTTTATCTCGGAAACCATTAATCGTACAACTTTCGGAAAGATTTTTTTATGAGTAAAGTGGTCAAGAGAAATTGCTGGAAATTACTTTTAAGTTCCTCATTTCGCCGCAAGGGGGCACAATTAAAAATTGTTTTTTTAAATTCTAAATTTCTCCGAAAATTCCCATATTAAGGTATAACTCTGATTACATCATTGGAAAGCTTAGACAATTCTGCATCATTTTGGTTAAGGCTCATTGGCGTACCTACCTTGATAAGAGTGGGAGAAGCTATTGAAAGTGTAAACATTAAAATCGCTGTAACTTCTAAACGACTTATCCGATTCGCATGCGTAGCTATATATTCTGGGCTAATACTATAAAATGACGTTTGTGTTATAAAAGTGATATAATACGTCAACATTTCTCCTCATTTTTTATATGAACGGCGTTATGACAACCCAGATATTTTTGTAGAGTGACTGGATGTATTTGGAAGCTATTTTACCTCTTTAATATTTTTCGTTGAATGAGCTGTTTTGCCAGAAGAAAATATTTACAATTATCTGCATACATCAATTATTAACAATAAAAATAAAACATAGTACAACAAAGTTGAAAGTATGTATTGTAAGAAACTAAGTAAAACAAAAACGTTACTTAAGCAAATGTGTAAAATGGCCGCCATCTTGCTGAATACACTTATTAACACTCCCTAAAAAATGATATTGGACCCTATCTAATGTCTCGGGGTTATTAAAATATTATTACTAATAATACTAAATATTGTAAATATTTTCTTCTGGCAAAACAGCTCATTCAACGAAAAATATTAAAGAGGTAAAATAGCTTCCAAATACATCCAGTCACTCTACAAAAATATCTGGGTTGTCATAACGCCGTTCATATAAAAAATGAGGAGAAATGTTGACGTATTATATCACTTTTATAACACTTCCACTTATTTACAGCCGGTGACTATACTACTAGAAAACGTCATTTTATAGTATTAGTCTACATACTAAAAATAATTAAAATCGATTAGCAGGTTTTCATGTAATTTAGGAATATTTTTACAAATTTTTGACGCCCTCTACCGGCTAAACGAGACAATTTTGGATATAACTAAGTCGGCTTAGATCGACCTATTTTGACGTCAGAAGTCTGTCGTCAAACGTACACGTATTTTCCGGACACCCTGTATATATATTTAAATCATTTATTATTTAATTTAGCAACAATATATTGACATTCCAATACCCTGTAATTAATTCTAAACACCTTTTATTTAAAGCCTTTTTCAAAAAATATTACATTTCTTATTATTATATATATACAGTCTATTATAGTCCAATTAATAATCCATTTCAGTCGCTCACTAATTCTTTCCCTTTCTATGCAATATGACCGAAAAAAAATCAGTGGCGAACGCGACACCGGCCAGCCGGAACAGCTAGAAATGAAAAACACTGTAAATTCGGGTAGCTACGCGAATGCCCCCTTCTATTAGTTAACCTGTAAAGGATTTGTATTGTATTGTATGTCTTTTGGCTCTGCTACGAGGCAATTTGCCAGCTCATTCCGTGGTACCCCCAGTAAGGCGAGTGTGTACTCCTAGGGATTCCAATCTTCGTAAATCAGAATTCTTGTTGAATCTGTATTCTGAACTTTTGCTTCGTGGTAGTTAGTTAATATTTACCAAAGGTTAGTGTTAGTTTTTAGAGACAAATACAAACAAAGGTCAAAAACTCTTCTCGCTCCCGCGCAGCGGAGGAGCTGCACAATAGGTGACTGCGTCGGATGGATGGGAAAAGGGCAGTTGAGTGCGATGGGTCTGTAAAATATTATTATATTATTAAATGTACTATTCATCCGTACCTGATCCTTTTTTATTTTAATTTGGTATTTCATTTTATAAGTTGATTTCATTAATTGTAAGAAACTGTATCAATAGCATAGCGATTTCAGTGTTAATATTTGCCAATATCGTGTGCATGTTAATCGGTAGTTTGAGTCCAGTTTTCCTGAGTTTTTCGTATATATCAAAATTAGGGATTATGTTAATCGGGCATTCAAAAAAAAATGTGGTTTAGATCTTCCACAATTCCACACTCACAGTATGGGTCGTCCTTTATTCCTAACTTGAAGAGGTGTTGTTTCGTCAGGCAGTGCCCAGTGCGCATTCTTATAATCACTGTGGTATGTCTTCTGTCCTTATATAAGACATTCGCGAACCATCTTTTTCTCGGGAAAGACGATTGGATGTTAACGTAATGTTTACCTTTGACTTGTAGTGTTTTTTTCCATTGTTCATTATGGTCCTTGATCAGATTTGCTTTTATTTTGTTTAGGATTTCTTTATTATCCAGGTCGATTACTTTTGGTACGTTTAGGTCCTTGCCAATGTTTGCCAGTCTATCTACCATAACGTTGCCTGGGATGTCCGCGTGTCCTGGAATCCAAGCTAAGTATATTTTGTTACCGATGTCATTTGCTTCAGCAATAAATTTTCTGGTTATTAGGGTTACATGATCAGCTGATATGTCAATTGAGTTATTTGTCAATTTGGTGACTGCGCTGAGTGAGTCCGTAAAAATTATCGCGTTTTTTAGGTTCTTTTTAAGTATGACGGTAGTCGCTTCATATATCGCAATTGTCTCCGCGGAGCAAATGCAGAGTTCACTCTGAAGTCTTCCTGAAAATTTATAATTAATTTCTGGAATGTATACACCAAATCCTACTCAGTCTTCTTTTTTTGATGCATCAGTGTAGACGAAGTTGTATGCCTTTTTATACTTTTCAGTGAGTTCTAGGAAACGTTCTTTATTAGATGAAACGGTCTTTTTTATATTTAGGTTGATCTGTGTTATTGGGGTGGTCTGAGTTTCATATTCGATTTCATAGCATGGAAATCTGGGTTTTCTGTATGTCTTATTGTAATATGGGATGAAGTTCTCTAGCGCTTGGACCAGGTAGGGTATCTGCCCATCCTTCCAGAAGCCAGGGTTTCGCAGGTAATTTATTCGAAGTTGCTTGAGGATTAAAATTAGTGGGTGGTTAAGGATAGCTAATGGTTTTGATAGAAATTTGGTGGCCAGCCATTTTCTTTTGTATTCTAGGTTCATTTCTGCTGATTCCGCGAGAAGAATATTTGTAGGGGTGGATCGCATGCAGCCCAAACATATCCTGAGTCCTTCATAGAGTACAGTATTCATTTTCTGGGTATTCTTTTTACTCGTAGGTTTTATGAATATGGCGCCAAAGTCAAGGTGTGATCTAACTAGGGCGTTAAATGATGTTAATAAGGTTTGGGGGTCTGATCCCCACCACACTCTACTAAAAGTTTTTAGGACATTTAACCCTTTCTTTGCTTTGTTAATTATATTTTCAATGTGTTTGTCCCATTTTAGGTTTTTATGTATTGTTATCCCTAGGTATTTCACTTGATTTTGGTAGGGAATTATTGTGTTTTCGATTGTTATATTAGGAGGTATGTCCTTGCGTCGTCCTTTCGTAAACCAAATGGCTTCACATTTTTCGGCCGATAGGGATAAGTTGTTCTCCTTTAACCAGTTGTTGATCTTCTCCAAGGGGCTAATAATTCTCTGTGCGAGAATTTGGATATTTTCCCTTTACAGAAAATGACAAGATCGTCTGCGTAACCCAACAGCATTACATCTTCTAGTATTGATTTGAATAAGTCCACTATATAAATATTGAATAATATTGTGCTAAGGGGGGATCCCTGTGGGAGCCCTGAGGTCGCAAGGTTCGGTCCAATGAAGGATCCGTCATTTTTCCTGGAATACAAGAGTCTGTTTGTTAGAATTTTAAAAGTGAGTTCCGTTAGTTCCTTTGGGGACTCTAGGTCATTTAATTTTTCATATAGTTTGTAGATGTTAACTCCATCATAGGCTGATTTGATGTCCAAGAATACTGCCAGTATAGTTTCATTTTGGTTAAAGGCTAGGTTTATATATGAGGTCAGCATTGCAATGTTGTTATTTATACCCATTCCTTTTCTGAAGCCGGTCTGGGACCAGTCAAAAACAGTATTGTGTTCTAACCACCAGTCAAGCCTATTTCTTATCATAATTTCTAAAAGTTTGCAGTAGCATGAAGATAGCACTATTGGTCTGTAATTTTCCGACTGTAGCGGGTTTTTATTTGGTTTTAAGATGGGTATGACATTATATTTTTTCCAAGATCCAGGGAGGGAATCCCCCGCCAGGCATCCATTGAATGTATTTAGTAGAATATTTTTGGCTTTGTCTGGTAAGTGGGTTAGCATTTTGTAGGATATATCATCCATTCCAGTGGCAGAAATGCCTTTTTCTCTTAGACCATTTTTGAGTTCTTGGAGTGTAAAAAGATTAATGTTGTCTGGAAGTCTATTCCGAGTGAAGTTAGGATTAATATTAATTATTGTCATTTTATTTAGTATTTCCTGGTTAATATTATTATCAATCATAGTTTTATTAAAATTTTTATGAATGTTAGAAAACTTTTTAATTTTTTGCCAGATAAATGTTAGGTTGGAGTTTCTATTCAACGATTCGCAAAATTTAATGAATTTATTTTTTTTCTTTTTCTTTAGGTGTAGTTTGGAGAATGCGATAGATCGTTTTGCTTCGATATAGTTCTCTATATTTGGATTATTATTAAATTTCTTCAGACTTTCTTTCCTCATTTTTATCAATTGCGAGCATTGTTCGTCCCACCATGGGTTATTTGCTTTATGAGTTTTATTACATTCTTTGTAGGGGATGGACTCTTCGGCGGCTGCGTTAATAATTCCGTCTAACATTTCGAAATTAATATCTTCTTCATTTATCAGTGCCATTTCTACAAGAATCTTTTCGTGGAATAGCTCCCAGTCTGCTTTATGGAAGTTTCTGGTAAAGTACGTACTCGTGTAGCTGTCCTGAGCTAGGATGTTACCTCTGTGATTAATCTGTGTCAATGTAGGGAAGTGGTTACTGTTTCCACAATCTGGGATAACATTCCAGGCCGTCGTAGGAGCCAGAGCGTTGCTAATTAGTGTTATGTCCACTGCACTGTTGTTGTGGTTAGGTGGTTGTAGTAGAGTAGGGGTACCATCATTGAGGATTACGAAGTCATTATTATGGAGAAAGTCGCTGATAGCTCTGCCGCCTGCGTTTGGAGGACATATGTCCCAGGTTGGGTGATGTGAGTTAAGGTCTCCCATTAGTAGTATTTTTTCTGATAAGGGTTGGAATATGTCCTCCAGTAGCCTCATTGTAATGTTGTCATTTGAATTGGAGTACATGTTAATTATGTTTAAATTTGCAATTTTAATTATTATAAATTGTATTTGATTGTTATTGAAGTTTTTAATGTGGTTATATTTTAAATTGTTTTTAATACAGGTAGCTACACCACCGTAGCCATCATCCCTATCTTGTCTAATAGTATTATATCCTTTAATGAAGAAGTTATGGTTTGTTTTTAGCCATGTTTCGTTTAGGAGAATAAGATCAGGATCCTGTTTTCTGATTGAAGCTGTTAAATTTGCTCTATTGGAATTGACGCTTCTGATGTTCCATTGCAAGATTTTAAATTTTTTTTGGTATCCTGCCATCTATTATTTTTCTTGTTTTCCTTTTTATCCTTTTTTCCTATTCTCTGTTCTTTTTTTTTTTTTTTTAATTTATTTTGTTATTGTTAGAAGTTATTAGGATCGTCATGATCCATGTACGAGGTTAAATGTGATTGAGTTAATATAAAGTTTTTTATTATCTGTTTATTTTCTTGCGATATGTTTGCAAAGTTTTCCGTTACTATTTTTACGTAGGCTGTTTCGTTGTCTTGAAAGTTAGGACTTGTCCTTGTTGAATTTTCAAAGGCACTGCTAGGCTGTTGTACTCTGTATGTGGGTGTAGGTTGTGAGCTCGGTTGTGAGTATGAAGTTCCTGGATTATTTGTGTAGGTGGGGGTTTGTGAAGTGGTTCTCTCTGGTCTTGAATTTGGAAAGTAAAGGTTCTCATTATGGAGTGTTTTATCATAACCTTTTTGTATGATTCTTATTTTATTCGGGTCTTCAGAAACCGTTTGTTGATATGTCCTCTTAGTTTTATTCATCGTAAAGTCTGTTGTGCGTCTCAGGGCTGGTGTTATCGTTTCACTTCTGGGGTTTTCCTGGGTATTGTATTTGTTATATAGGGTTGGAAATTCGTTTGGGTTGTAATTGTAGCTGTCATTATTTGTTGTGTAAGTTTTAGTACATTTTTTTTCCGCATCATAATATGTGATGTTTTCATAAACCATAAGCTGTTTGATGTTCATTTGTCTCTTGTATTCTGGACAGGTTTTGGATGTAGTTTTGTGGTCTCCCTTGCAAAAGTAGCATTTTATGAGTACACATGGATTAGCGGTTGTATCGTGTTCGTGCTTTTTTTCTCCACAGGTAAAGCATTTCTCCTTGCCTTTGCAGTTTTTTTTTGTATGTCCATATAGAAGGCATGCATAGCATTGAGTTACTGGGGGGATATAAACTGCGACTGGCATAGTTAGGCCGTAGAATTTGATACTTGTTGGCATTAATGTGCCTCTAAATGTAAATAGGACTGTCCCAGTTGGGACGTATTCCGTTTTATTATCTTTAACCACCTTACGATTTAATCGTATGGTGTTTAAAATTTCAACGTTACTTGTACATATATTTTTAAAATCATTCATATCTATATCAATATCAATTTGCCTTACCAAACCTTTACATGTAATGAAATTGTACGGGATAAATAATTTGTAGCCTTTTTCAATCAATTTGTTATTTTTTAGAAAGGAATTTGCTGCTTGGAAGTTTAAAAAATCTATGGATATGCGATTTAAGCCTTTATTGTTAATTTTTTTAACATCTTTTAGATGAAGGTCGAATATTTCCTTGGCTATTTTTAGATTACTGAATCTACCAATGTTGTTTTGCGTTTTTTCGGTTGATTCTATATATACTGTAAATGGGCCTATATCATTATTTGAATAGATTATGGGTTCTTTTATTGGTTCGTTATTTTTTGTATTTTGGGGGTTATTTGTATTAGATTCCATGATTTTTTTAATGTCTAGGGGGGAATAACCCCCCCCCCCCGGGGTTGTCCATGTTAGTTACCGCAAGTCTCTATGCTATTGAACAGTAATAGTGATATTAATCAAGATTAGCAAAAAACTAAAAGTGCTACACAAAAGAAATTAATACCCAACTCACCAGGGAAGGATACACAGAGTTAGTAAATGGAGATTATAACCTATAACCTCAAACACTGCTGCTCGTACCACCGTATTCACAGCACTGCTGTAAAGGATTTCGTTTTTCGTTACTTATGTTTTGGCTATACTCTTCGGTTTTAAATTTACGGCTTTTCTATTTCAAATATCAATTCTTTTAATTTTCAATCAAACGAATTTTAATTTACAATTTTACACCTCAGACGCGGAAGTTATTCAATTGCTGGTATTCGGCGGTCGGTAATTCGGCGGTAAGTTTCGGCCAGGGTAAATGAAAATTGTTTTAAGGCGGCGGAAAAATTTAGCAGGCATCAATTTTCAAATATAAAAAAATAAAGATTGCTTACCACTGGTAGAAACGGTGTATGCTGACGGCAAAGAATTCGGAGAGTTTAGAAAATACGGAAAACAGTTCACTAGTGGAAATTTAAAACACTTTGAAAAATCACTCTGGTCGGCTACAAGGCTGAATCGAGAAAGGGGCTTCCCTTTTTGGTTCGATCCCCGATTTCAACTTTTTATCTCCCACCACGGAAATGGTCAAAGGTTTGGGGATTTTAAGGACGGTGCGCGATCGTCACCTGGTCGAATCGGTACAAGAGACAACGTCGAATTACCTGTATCGGAATGCCGTAAATTGGTTTACAAATTAAGACTGTTTCTGTTATAGCGGGAGTTAATTACTTTTCCTGATTAAATTTAAAAACTTTTGTTACTAGCGGTTAGAAAAATATTCATTAAGTCGGTTGCATGAAAGAAACAGAAAAATTAATTGAAAAATTACGGAGATAATTACTTTCTAGTAATTCGGTGCTAAACCTGTTGTTAATTCGGTAAAACTTAGGTAACTTCGTTACAAATAGTTTTGAAGCCATTTTTTATCTTTCCGTTTGTCGTTTTCTTTAATAAAAATATTGATACAGGTACCTATATATACGTAATTTTTTGGTGAGTATCTATTATACTATCAGCAAGCCAAAATTAATTTTTTCTAAGGGATGATGAATTTTGGGGCATAAGTTACGATTCTAAAAAACGATTTTCGTCGGAAACGCTTAGTTTTGAGATATTCCTTCTTAAAGTGTTTTTTCAATGGGTTATGTCACATCCTGCAGAATTTTTAATTTTTTTCCTTTATTGAAAATAAATCACTTTTTTTATGTTAAACAATTATGTGAAACTTTTTCCACGTGACAACCTCAAAGAAACGCACACATTTTATTGTTTTGCACATAATAAATGCATCAGAATAGCTTCTAGTTTAAAATTTTTATGAGTGCATGGTGTGATAGTGTATGGTTTGATATTCACGTCACGTATATGCTTAAAAAATAATAGATTCTCTTTTCACAAATTTTATTTTAAAAAAATGGCCCAATAATGTTTGTACAAATTTGTTTTCATTTTCTGCACTCTAATATCTATAATTTTGAACATTTGGTTCATGTGTAATGTGAAGGTGCATTCGCCGGTAAAACAAACATTGCGTGATAATTCCCTATCGTTATTTACCTTTTTCATGGGTTCAGAAGAAAAAGCCGTTGCTTTTCTTATTTCACCCCCTTCCCTCAATTTCTGATTTTTTGACATTTCTATGGATGGTATTATTTATATTTTATGTATTTATTTATTCACGGGCACTGCCCAATTTAAAATTCAGCAGATGTGATAAAATTAGAGAGATTTCACATTATAGTATGCAGAAATTGGATCTGTTTAAAAATAAATCAAGTGCGGGATGATCATTGGCCAGTCTGCCTGTCCTTGATATAAAATTATTTTGACCATAAATAATTAGTTCTACGAGGAAATTTCAAAAATGTATTTCTCAGACGTGTTTCCCTTGAAGGTGCATGTAACCCTATTTTATCAAGCAAAAGAGGGCAATTAGATTTATTATGTAATATATTATTTAACATTTTAAGGTCTTTTAGATCCCGGCGTTGAGAGAGTGATCTGATCTGAATATTCGATTTCAGCTGAGAATATGTTAAATGTGCTGCATTAGGTTTAAAAGCTATGTATTTTAAGAATTTGTTAAACGTTCTCTAATTTTCAAATGTGGACATTGTAGCAAGGCTTTCAGACACAAGAAGAGTATTCGAGAAGAATTCTTATTTCTGATCAATATAGTTGTTTAATTTATTTATTTATTTATTTAAAAACATTAATCCACAATTCATTAATAATTACAAAATAGCTTTAAAACTATTTATAAAGTCTTATACTACGTTTATATAACATATATTTCAACTATAAAATGCATATAAGGACCAATGTATAAAAAGAAAAACCGGAAAAAAAGCACCTAGATAACTGAACATCTGTATGTGCTTAGAAAAACAGGCCTTACAAGAAAAATAAAGCATTATACAATAATAAAAAAATTCTATTCGATCTAGGTTAGTTCAAATAGGCAAAACAGGAAACCTGTTATCTTCTAAAAAAGTGACATAAAACTCTCCATATTGTCAAAAATAAATGCTCGATATTTTATCTTAAACATTTTAATTCTAGTGATATTTTTTATATTTAATGCTATAAGATTATACATTTTTGGCGCCAAATAATTGACAAATCGAGGTTTAATATTAGTGTTGCTATTTGGTATGACAATTTTCCCATTAACCTTGCCTCTAGTATGATACGGGTGAAAAAAATTATTTTTTAGCTTTTGATTTTAATAAACAAATTAACATATTTCAAGAACATACATAGATCGTACATCAAATACTTCCCTTGTTTAAATAAGTTGCGTTGAAAAGCGTCTATTATTTTTAAAAAGTACCTTAAGAGTATAATATTGTGCCAAATTTAGGGGTCTTAGGGCATTATTGTAAAGACCACCCCATACAACTATGCCATACCTTATTAAGAACTCTATTTTCCAAAATTCGGGAAATATTCTCTTAGTTAAAGATAGGTTAAAAATAGTATTTAAAGGCCGGGCTAGAATAAAGCTGCAGTGATTAAGAAGTAATGGGGGTATACCGTCAGGACCGGGAAGCGATTTTACAAAATATATACTATTACAGCACAAGACACGCCCCCAATTACGAAATAACAAAATATAATCGGCCTCAGCGCGATTTTACTAAATATAAACTATTAGAGCACCAGACACGTTCGCCCCGTGAATCATTGCAAAATATAATCCCGCTCAGCACATTTCTGTAAAATTTAATCGTCTGTAGCTCAGAGTGTTTGTTGTAGCATGACCGACGGCAGAAATATGTTTCTTAACCATCCGCACGAGTCCCACCGCCTGACGAGTCCTTGCTAGACAATTTCCGTCGAAAAGGTATATTGGCAACCGGTTTGTTCGTTGTTACCCAGAGCATTTTTTTTTTATTTTATTTTTATAAAATAATATTTGTGGAAAAAAATGCTCTGGGTAACAACGAACAAACCGGTTGCCAATATACCTTCTCGACGGAATTTGTAGAAAAGGACTCGTCCGTCAGGCGGTGGGACTCGTGCGGATGGTTAAGAAAAATATTTCTGCTGACCGACGCGTGACGGATCTAACCTCAATTTCATCAAGATTTATTTATATGGATCAGCCACGTTATGCTGCAAACGATTAGATTTTGCAGGATTGTGCTGAGGCCGTTTATATTTTGTTATTTCGTAATTGGGGGCGTGTCTTGTGCTGTAATAGTTTATATTTTGTAAAATCGCGACCGGGAACCTTGTTTATATCTAAGGAATTTAGATGTGAGTATACATCAGATATGGAAATGTTGTACTCTGTGACACTAGTGTTGTTGTACTCAGAAGGTGGTTGTTGGTAATCAGAACAGGGTTGACTACTAGAATCGATTCACTCAGTAAACCTGCAAGATGGCCGACATGTCATATGACAAAAGTCATATTCCAGCTAAATAAAATAATTTTTTGCATTTTTAATGACTTTTGTCATATTATGACATGTCGGCTATCTTGCAGGTTTACTGAGTGAATTGACTTTTTAAACTTGAGAAAAATAGTGGCAAAATATTGGCAGTTTCTGGTCCGGAAGAACTGCAATCTCTATTGTATTGAAACTTACTGGGGTGATCGTTACTATTTTTTTTTTGAATTAACGTAGTTCCCACCAAAATTGTTTGGGATTCGTGGTTAAAGAGTTTTTTGTAAAAACAACAAAAGTATTGTTTGATTCAACTAATAGCCTTTTACAAATTAAGCGTAATCTAGAGACTTCGCGATAATCGCTCATTTTTGTAGCGTTTATAATACCCTCTTTTTTTTCTATTATACAATGCCTAAGCGCTGGTGAAAAACAACGGGAAAATTTAACTGTGGAAACTCGTTTAAGGGGAACAAATATTTCGATTGTTGAATAAATAGCATTATAAAATACATTTACCATGTCATCCAGACTATAGTCTAAGCAAGAAGAGCATCCCAGCACATGCCTCCCAGGTAATAATTTATTAAATTAATGTTTGCTGATTTGAAATCTTTATAATAAACATTCACATAAAAAATAATTATTTGTATTATCGCGTTTGTAAGGCACTGTACTATCCAATGGTGGATGATAGTTATCCTTTGAGTTTGAGCAATAATATGGAGTGATGCCTTCCTACAGTTTTGACATGAAAGCTGGTGCTAATTCCATTATTTTCTTCTATATGGAGTAAAACTTCTAAGCCTGCATTACTTTCTTGTCCTCCACTATCAAATAAATCACTATTTCACTCTATGCCGTTGCACTAATTACAGTACATTTACTCTCAAAATTACTAACAATATTCAGGACTATTGTTTTGTTTGGAATTATTCTGCCGGGAAACATCGTAGAGAACATTCCAGAGAACTTTTTCTGCCGCTACAGAAAAAATACACCTTTTAAGCGGCTTTTAATGTCATTTGGAGAAAAACTATTTTTTCTCTATTTAGAATATAAATACCGTCGAGACGTGATTTTAAGTTTCTGGTTCAAATTATTTTCAGAATGCCAATGGAAAACCCTTTTTCTAATCTAAAGTTGGAGTCACCGACAAATCCCGAAAAATCACTCCCTCTGGATTCGGAATGGCGAATTCGAGCGGAGAACGAATTAAACGAAACTCAGGAGAAGTACCAGCTGGAAATGCAAACTTTAAAGAATCTGGTTTTAAGTAAGAGTATTTTATAAATATAAAACGTCTTTGAAATATTTCTTAACCATGCATATATGGGTGTTAAAATTTGATGCATTAGCATTGATATCTCGGTAGCTATAAGAGATGGTTAAATGGAGGCAAAGTTGCTTATTTTAATGCTGAATAACTTGTTAAAACGAAATTTGAAAAATTACAATAACTTCCAGAGATATCCGAAAAAAACGAAAAACTGATATTTTGTTTTTATATCTTTTATGGCAAAATACTGATAGTTTACTCTATTTCTTATAGTTGCTAAGATAGCGATGCTAATGCGTTGAATTTGTAACTCCCAGTATAGCACTGTTGATAGGACTAGGGGACATAAAAGAATTAAAAGAAGAAATTGTTTATTTTTTGTTAGGTTTCAGGTTGAAGTAAAATTTTTAGACGAAACTACTAAGATTTAATGTCAAAACAATGTAAAAACAATTACTGAGTCTAAGGGTACCTACAAGAAATTTTAATAAAATGGTGCTTTTTTTTAAAGGTTTTTTGAATATCTTTAAATCGCTTGTTCTAAAATATTATGCTGCTGAACTCGTAGGTTGTAAAAAAAGAAGGATATTTTTTTTTATCAATAGTCCCACGTTATTTTATTAACGCTTGCGATAGAATTTCCAAAATATTGTCCCGCTAGTGCGTGATATCAATAAAAGTGCAAGCGTTACTTTGGTTGCCGAGCAATTATCTAATTTACCAGACGGGATATCGGATTGCGATCGAAAGCGATTTACACAGATTGCCACTTGTCAGAAGGTTGCTGTGTCAATGGACGTCGGCAACGGGATCGCTCAAATTCCTTGACATTTTTAGTAAATGTGTGTAACTGTTTGCAAGGTGCAAGTCAGTGTTTCTCGTCGTGTTGTAATACTTTTGGCAGTTTTTGTTTTTATACGTGTTAAATGGAGAATGCTAATAACGATGATGGATAAAAGAAGGCTAGGTTGTGCTAAACAGTTCGTCCAACCATTTTTTAAATTAGAAATAAACACTACATTTGCGCTTTGACTATTTTTAAAATTAAAACATAGGGATAAATTGGTTGACAACGAAATTGCTTGGAAATTCGCATAATGAATGGGCAGGTCCTGGGCAACCAGATTGCCAGGATTTTTAAGTAATAATTTAATTGGACGATTTGGTTGCTTTAGTATTTCTTAAATTTTTAGATGATCAGAATCTCACAGTGCCTAACTCAGATGAATTTTTACTTAGATTTTTAAGAGCAAGAAAATTTAACAGTGACAAAGCATTTCAAATGGTAAGGTAAAAAATAAGTTAGTAAAATAACAGTTTATCTTAAAAATAGTGATTGGTTTTATTTGCCTTGGATCTTTCGGAATATTCAAAATACTTTACATTTCTGTTCTAATACTATAGTCGCTCATTTTTGAAGATAAAAACTTCTATACCAAAGCTATATTAGGTTAATTTTGTTTAAGTCATACATGCTTATAGTTATTATAAATTCATTTGTTCCTACATTTAATTTAACTAAGGAACTAATTACATACCTCTCAGTTCAGTGTTGGTAATCGTTAATCCTGCTTTCAAGTCTTAACAATTCAAGTTTCGTTTTCAGCTTCAAAGATACTATCTTATGAAACTTAAGTGCCCGGAGCTTTTTAGCTGCCCACTGCCATCAGAGTGTAGCAAAACCTTTGATCTCCAAGCTCAAAATATGCTATTGCGGAGGGACCAATGGGGTCGTAGGGTGTATGTTTTGCGTGTAGGTAAGTTCAGATAAAACAATTTATTTGTTTAGATAATTTTATGGTTTTAGGGTCTTAGCGAGCACATAAAAACCAATTAGAATGTGTCGACGTTTCGGAAAACATATTTTCTTCCTCGTGGCTCTGAAACTACAGGATTATGTTTTAAAATTTAAGAGGGATAAACTTACTCGTATTAAGTATGATATAATTGTTTTTAAAGATAAAGAAGAAGTAAAAATAAAAACATAATAAATTTGATTTGGAATAATGACAATTCACATTTTCCTTTCATAGCTATACAGAGATACACCAGATAGATCTCATAGGAGGAAAAAAACAGAAAAAATAAAGAAAGATAGAGAAATTCCTTATTCTAGTCTACCCAGTAAATTAAGGCAAATAAAAAACAATTAAAAAAGAGTGAGAGGACAACAAATAAACAGGAACAAGAATTTTTCTTTTTCCAATATGAAAACAGTAAAAATAAAAAAGACACGTATTTAGAAGTTCTCCGTCTTAAAAAGTACAATAATTTAAAACAATTTATAACATGTAATAGTGACATAAGTCACTAGAAACATTTTGCAACAGGTCAAATTTAAATGATATAATAAAGCGAAATCTGTATCAATAATAAGTTATTATCGGTAGAAATGATAAGGCTATTAAGATCAGTTGTCATTATCACCTGGCAGGCAGGCCTGTTATGTTGTTATTATGAATTCTTTTTGAAAACTGGGCATAGAGTAATTTATTTGCACCTAAAATACGTTTTATATTACACTATAGATAATTAAGACAATTCAAAATTTTTTATTTATTTATTCGTGTCAGAAGCATCACAAGTTAAGGAAAGAAAAAAAAATATACTAAATGTCTATCGTCAATTCAGACGTGAGCTAAACACTTTTTGCCCAGAAGCGAGCGACGTCAAGCGTTCGGCTTCGCTGCCATAAGGTCCTCTATGGTACAACTAGCGGGGCACAGCCATAGACAATTTACCTTTAGATACGTACGGCTTATCTCCTGCGCAAACAAAAGTTACGTTTTATGGGTGAAAAAATACGTCCGAGCGCATGACTCGCGGATCAGCTGCCTTCCTTCGGGACACCTTCGTGCATGCGCACAAACCTCGTGTTATCGGCCTGTCCTACTTTATCGACAGAAATCGACATGCTCAAGATACTCTACAGAACCGGCTCGGTAGTCATTTTTGTTGTTGTGTTTTTAAGTTTCTCTGTGGATTTCTTGTAGTTTCCTTAGCTATCGTGGATTGTGGGTGTTTAATATTTACGGATTTCTAGTTTTTATGTATTTTAGTGAATTGTGTTTGTGCTTTTATAGTGACTCGAATTGGAATATAAACAATGACTAGTACTAGTAGCAGCCGTTGTATAATTTTATTATGCCTAAATAGGGGTAAAATATCTGGTATTTCGTATTTTCGGTAAGTATGGAGTAGTGCGATGTATTGAGGTTAGGTACGCGGTACGCGATAACACCGTAGATTTGTTATTTTGCTGGTTTTGTTTGTTTTTATATTCGATTTTATAAGACTAGTTTAATTCACTTGTTCTCGTTCTCTTCCTTTTCGAACTAAAAACACGACGACGAATCATGTTTAAACAAATTTTAAAAACAAAACCTTAAAAACAATTTTCTATCCTTAAAATCTGATAGGTTTGCTACTATTAAAAATGCCAGAAATCACTACCTTTTTTCCCAACTTGATCAAAAATTGAAAAGAAATTCCAATTTTTTGGCAAGAATTTAAATTTTAAAGCCCGGACCTGTCTATTTTTCCATTCGTCAAACGATAATGTTGCAGTGCGCATGGCTAATAGTGTCTAGCTTTGTTTACATGCGCGAGGCCATAAAACTGCCACTTTCGTGATTATTGTTTGCTTATCTAAAGGTAAATTGTCTATGGGCACAGCGGGCAAGTGTTCATAATATGTTGCGTGGTTTGCAGTTCTCCACAATCGCAGAGATTGGAGTCAACAAATTTTTTGTTATAAATAAATAAATTTGGAATTAAATTTAACATTATAGTACAAAGTGATTTTTTTTTTAAATTTTGCTGTTGGTGTAACGTTACTTATTTTGCAATATCTTCCACAATAAGTGTTTTTCTTAAAATTTCCAATTGTGTACAATTATATAAAATTGTCAACACATACACATAACCTACTACCACAGAATATATAATTATATAATATAATTTGCGTGGGTATATATTCTGTGATACTACATTAAAAAATCATTAATTTCCAATGTTTGTATTTTAATATAAAAAAGTTTCTGTGGCGACTAGTCAAACATAATTATTTATATTAAGTTAATTTTGGATGATTGATGATTTATTAATGTAGTATGGTATGTGTGTGTTGATTTAATGCGCATTTCTGTATTGCGCTAAGAATTACCTTATATGAGGATTTCTATAATAGTTTCTGCGCCGTGAAGATGACTTGAAACAACCAATACGCATAGGTAGATAGATAGTAAATGGGACTTTTCTTCGCCTACTTCACTACTAAAAATAGATGATTTAGGGTTGTAATGGAATAAGCGCAAAACTAATGTGGGGTTGCACAAAGATTTTAAACAATATTTAACTAAACAGCCTTTGATTGTGACATAAATGACGTTGACGGAAATGATTTCTCCCGCCCGGCTAGTTAAAAACCTTTGTACAACCCAACATAATTTCCCTGCGAGCAAAAATTATTTGCATCAAAGAGGGCCTTGCATCTAAGGACGTAATGCTTAGCCGTAGAGCCTAATACCTGTTGGGTGTCAGTAACTACCTAAATTAACAATCAATCAGTTATTCCGTCATCTTTGACAGTCGTTACAAGTAATTTGATTCATCGCTAATTTTTCCAATTTCTTGAACAATTCACACAATGGGCTTTACGGAACAGCACAAAACATTCATGGTTGAAGCGTATTTTCGAAACGAAGTTAGTGGTGAGTGGCAATGCAATCCGGGTTTGTGCATGGACGATTTTCACTAACATTTTCCTAACGTTGCTTTTATTGCTGGGGATTTTTATCATTGCCTGAAAAAAACCGTGGCTGTGTTTAGGGAAACAGGTTCTATACAACACAAAAAAGGAGCAGGAAGACCATCTGTAAGGACAACACTTTCGAAAATATGAAGAGACGTGTGAATTTATGCTTGAAGCATGGCGGTGGTCAATTTCAGCAATTTATGTAATTATTTTTCTTTTTCTTTCTGAATATTCTTACTTTGTTAATTTTGTAAACAACGAAAATAGATTTGTATTTGTCTACTTATTTTATGACTCATTAGTTTGGCATAATACCATGTCATATTATGAATTTGATAAAATTTTAACATTGATTTGGTTAGATATATCATCTCCATATCATTTTGATCTAAACCAAGCCCTACGTTTTTTTAATCCAAGCCCTCTTTGTTGCAAATAATTTTTGCTCGCACGGTATAATACCTACCAAGTGCAACAATTGTAGCATGTATTCCATGATATTGACGGAGTCCGGACCGCGTCATGTGGCACGGAGAATTTGAATGTGAACTGGATTTATCAACGCCCAGTCTAAGCCTATAATACCTAATAGAATCAACAAATTTCAAGTATATCTTCTTCTTAGAACGTAGGCATCCACTAAGAAAACGTTTTTCGAAAATGTACCCTTAGGAGGATTAAAACGGGGGTTGACATTTTTATGAGCATTTCTGTATCTCAGAACCTACAACTGGTGGAGATTTCAAAATTGATATATAAGTTCCTTTAATAAAATAATAATATTATGTGTTTCGTCATTTTTCCAAAATAGTATATTTTGAGGGGGGTCCAAATAATTTTCTATATTATATTGGGGGTTAATTAATCCTTCCTTAGTGGATGCCTGTGTTATAGGGAGGCGACATCTTTGAAATTTTATGATTGCAGGATTAGGGGTTTACTCAGGGCGTTGATGTCAGTTCAAATTCAAATTCTCCGCGCTACGTGACGTCATGCGCCAGGCAGACAGAAATGTGACTGCGAACTAGCATATCGTATTTTCTTTGTATAAAAGGTAGGGTTGAATAATAGAACTTTAAACAATTCGCGGCTGCCTAGCTTACAACGCCGCCCTGCCAAAGCAAAAATAAATCTATGGGGTAATGTGAAACATATTTTGCGTACAACCTATATTTGAAGATCTTGATAATAGGCAACCAATATGTAAAAACGTAGCCCATGCCCCTGAAAAGAAACCTTTTCTTGTACCTCTCGTAGGTTCATTAAGTCAGTATCGGAGTACTCTATCCCTATATGGCCAATTTACGAACGATTTGAAATGTTTCCCTAGACTTTAAAAGTCATAATTTTAATTAAAAAGGGGATACAAGTAGGTCAAATCGATAAACCATTAAAAATTAAATCCACACCCAATATAGCATGTTACTAAAAAACCCAAAACCAAATAATTATTTAGCTTCCAACTAAATCAACACGGTAATGGAAGCTGTCGTAGTGTTAAATATACCATTTGATTGATTAATCGTATTTCTTAAATCGCGTTAATGATTTAATAAAAATACCCTTATGCATTTTGTATCGTTATGAATCGTTGGATTATATTATGAGGTTCATACGTTAGTTGGTGCGAAAACATACATAATTGTATTTATAGATTAGATTTAGTTGAAGAAATCCAATTTGTTATAAATAAAATAAAACCAAGTTAAAGAATGCTCCAAAACAGGGCTGTTCTGCATTAAGAGCGGTCCAAGGGCCGCTGTAAAAAATTGCAACTGTGAGTGCCGCATCATAAAATAATTCGTATGCAACTCTATCAGTGATTTGTAATAGTTACAAAAACCTTGTTTGTTTGTGTAATAATTTTTATTTATTCCAAAAAACAACAGATGTACTAAAAAACTTAGTGAGAAGTTTGGTGATGTTAGTTTTCACTAACCAGAGTATGAATATTAACATTTATTGTTCACAAACGATACAACTGAGTAAGTGAGTTATCAGCCAGTGAACAATATAATGAATAATGAATATTTTTACTTTATAAATGTCAAGTTTGAAAATATGCTTTCGCCAAGATACGTGATTCCCATCATTGAGCCCATTATAAGGCATAAGTTTTGCAAGTTGAGGTAACGTTCTCCGGGAGTAACGCCGCAAGAATGTCGTAGCGGGTATCATGTTGGGCAGCCCTGCTCTAAACATTTAAACTAATGTTATTTTAGTCTAAAACATACATACTTACATTACTTAAGTTACTTACATTACTTACATTACTTACATTACTTACATTACTTACATTACTTACATTACTTACATTACTTACATTACTTACATTACTTACATTACTTACATTACTTACATTACTTACATTACTTACATTACTTACATTACTTACATTACTTACATTACTTACATTACTTACATTACTTACATTACTTACATTACTTACATTACTTACATTACTTACATTACTTACATTACTTACATTACTTACATTACTTACATTACTTACATTACTTACATTACTTACATTACTTACATTACTTACATTACTTACATTACTTACATTACTTACATTACTTACATTACTTACATTACTTACATTACTTACATTACTTACATTACTTGCATTACTTACATTACTTACATTACTTACTTACAAGTATGGCTAAGCTTTTTGATATCAGCACAAACAGACTGTTGAAATACTTGCCCGGCTACATATTTTGATTTGTCTTGTTTTATAAATATTTTTAAAGATTGTATATGTCTTAGGCTGATAGTGAAATCCGTCATTTCATGAAAAGCCTAGTCATATCATGCTACACGCTGAAAGGTATATTGAAATCTGGTTTGTTCGTTGTTCCCCAGAGTATTTTTTAAAAATTTAATTTAAATTTTATTTTTATAAAATAATATTAGTTAAAAAAATTGAAAAAAATGCTCTGGGGAACAACGAACAAACCAGTTGCAATATACCTTTTAGCCACGCTTCATGATATGACTAGGCTTTTCATGAAATGACGGATTTCACTATCAGCCTACGACATATGCAGGGTGTCCCAGATAAGAATGCACTCTACAGGGATCTCGTAAACCATAGGAGATACAGATATGGTTAAATTAGAGAAAAGTTGCGCATTACTGAATCCTGTAACGTCCTGTTTTCAAATTTAAAAAATTCCGAATGCTTCCGAAGATATTTGAATAAAACCGAATTTTCGCGATTTCGTTTTAATTGATTTATGATTTTATTTGAGGAGACATGTCAAAATAAATTTCACATTCCTATTGCCACTTTGTCTCCCCTACAAGATGGTTTAATTACATTTTTAATCCGACGTTTTGTTTAGTCACAACCATCATCAACTTTGTTATTTTAAATAGCAGGAAAATTTTATTTTATGCTTAATAAATTCTACGCTTTATTCTTAATCTAACGGTGTATTACACTTATTATTTATTAGACGTTTCGATATTTAAAAACACATCATCAATGAAAATAGGCACATTATCGAAAATATTTTTGTTTTTATTGTTATATTTAAACACTAGTTGGATTTTTAAACATTTTTTTAGAATAAACTTATAACAAAACATAATATCTAATAAAACTTATCTGAAAAATGCAACAAGTAATAATTAATTGTAATTATGGAATACAATGATTTTTTATTTTTAAAAAATGCATGATAATATTCTAACATAACGTACCATTTAAATTCGGCATCATAATATGGGTGGCTATGAAATTTATTGACGTTATTCGCAATTGTTTAAATGTTTAATGTGCCTATTTTCATTGATGATGTGTTTTTCTATATCGAAACGTCTAATAAATAATAAGTGTGATACACCGTTAGATTTAGAATAAAACGTAGAATTTATTAAGCATACAATTAAATTTTCCGACTATTTAAAATAACAAAGTTGATGATGGTTGTGACTAAACGAAACGTCGGATCAAAAATGTAAATAAACCATCTTGTAGGGGAGAAAAAGTGGCAATAACAATGTTAAATTTATTTTGAAATGTCTCTTTAAATAGAATCATAAATCAATTAAAACGAAATTGCGAATATTCGGTTTTATCCAAATATCTTCGAAAGCATTCGAAATTTTTTAAATTTGAACACATGAGGTTACAGGATTCAGTTAGGCGCAACTTTTTCTCTAATTTAACCATCTCTGTATCTCCTATGGTTTACGAGATCCCTGTAGAGTGCATTCTTATCTGGGACACCCTGTATAAGTTGGATATTAGTACACAAAATATGTTTCATATCACAGTCGATGAATCAGAAATTTAAATGATAATGCTGGAAAATGACAGGAAGGAAGAAAAAGTTATTTTAATTTTTGGAAAAAAGCTATAATTCTTTAAAGCATTATTATGAAAAATATGGCAAAATATAACTTAACACAGTGATAGCCGGAAGGTATGCAGATGATGAATTCGGTTATATTCCAAAGACCCATTGCAATAAAAATCCTCTATTGTATTTTTTTATTGTGGGGTTTAAAAGTAAATATTTTAAAAATTTTTAAGCTACATAATTATACATATCGTATTTCTCGCTAAGAATTTGGATCAGTGTTTTGTTTTAGAAAAAAATATATTTACTCCTAAACCATCCCCCATACCAAAAAATACGAGAGAGCGTTTCTATTACAATGAAAGTAATTGTTGTAACATAAGTTATTTATATTAAAATTTTGGGCAATAGTTTTTTATCATCAATATTGTTAATGTTGGTCTAAATAAAGTAATTAAATATAACCAGTATGGATGGATTTTTCATATATAATATCACAAGAGATAAAATTTTGTCGGCAAAATTTTCGAAAGGTATCAAAGTTTGTTGCTTGGCAATTTCGCGAATGACATTTTTGACAAAATCACGAGCCGTCAGGCGAGTGATTTTGTCGAAAATGTCATGAGCGAAATTGCTTAAAAGCAACAAACTTAAATAAATCCTTGAGAACAATTTTGCTTACACAATTTTTTCTCGAGTGGTATTCGACATGACTATTTAACTAGAAAAAAGACAAAATTTTGCCGCGGCAAAAATCACATGTGAATTTTGTCCAGGTAGGTGCAGGTAGTAATTTTGCCAGTAGAAGACCGGCCGTTGCTATGACATTTTGCCAGTGTAAAACACTCTAGTTAAATAGTCATTGTCATCCCAAAAGTCCTTGTTTTGTTAAACATCGTATTTTTAGCCGAGACCTACCGAGTAAGTGAAAAGCGAATGTGAGGTCAAAATGTGTACCTTTTTCCGTTCATCTGCAACAAAAGTTAATAACCACAAAACTGATCACCTAATCTCAACTTTTTGTAACAAACCAAATGTAGATAAAATTTCAATCCTTATATTGAAGTTACCACGTATATTGTCACAACTGGGATTTGTAACTGCGACTTTTAAGGTAGTCTAGGGGATCCAGTTTCATTGATTAAAACGTGGCAACAGTAAAATAAGAAAATTTCCTTTTTGAAAACAAACGAAATATTTATTATAAATAAACAACAAAATAATATAATTTCCAATTTATGAATACATTAAAGAATTTTGCATTTTACCTTATAGAAAAACATTAAAATTATACTTACATTATTATACTGGGGATCAGCATTTGGAGGGTCACTTATAAAGTTAACTAACTAACAACAGTTACGGGTGGGACTCGACTCCGCCCATTGAAACGCGGGTCTATTGCCTTGTATAGCTTTTGAATACTCAGCAAATTCATACTGTATGGTCAGCCATTTATACAGGGCGATAAACAATTTAACGAAAAACAGGTTGGAAACGGAATTTAATTGCTTACATAAAATTACTACAAATTTTCATTCGTGATAATATATTTCCTGTTCCGACTTATTGTTTCAGATAATTTTGATGTATCCAAAGCATCAATAGACGACATTTTCAAAACCAATATCCTGGCTCTGGAACAAATAGTTCGGGAAGCGGAAACTCAAATTGCAGGCATTGTAGTTATCTTGGATTTGTCTGGACTTTCTTTACAACATGCCAAGTTTTTTACCCCTTATTATGGAAAAAGAATGGTGGAACTCGTACAAGAGACTTTTCCATTACGCTTTAAGGGCTTTCACGTGGTTAACGAGCCTTTCTTTTTTGACGCGGTCATGGCCGTTCTTAAGCCTTTTCTTAAGGATAAAATTAAAAAAAGGGTAAGCATTATGACAATTTTTACAAAAAATAAAAATATTGAATATAAAAGCTGATTATGTTTGGCTAAAAATATTACTTGAGTTGACAATTTTACGTTGTTTTTACGTTTCTCACAAAAGAGCAAAAAATCTTTTTTGGGATTTATTAATTTATTGATTCCAATACAAGCGAAAAAAACACTTAAGTATCCACATAATATTGTTAATGAAGTTATTTATAACAGATTAAGTATACCGGATCGGTAGCTATATATTCTGTGACCGGGTGGTTCACCGCCAGACTTCATGGGAAATCCCATCGTTGCGAAATTTGGCTACCTTCAAAAATTGGTACTTCTAAATTGTATAATGAACTCGCACATCAAAATTTATTATTTTCTAATAAGCCAATAAAAGTAATTTTGATAAAATTGTTCGTAAAATTCTTAAAAATGAAATACGGCCGACCAGTTATGAAAATGTCAAATGTTACTATAGATAGACGTTTTATTTTTAGTAGTTCTATGTTTTACAGTATTTAAGAAAAAATAACAATGATTAAGTGGTACTACATGGAAGATACTTTTCGGAGGGTATTCGAAATGTTCTCTTCGATGTCTTCTGACAGACCCATTCCAGGAAAAACAATAGTCCTGAATATTATTCCTATTTGAGAGTGAAGATAAGATACTGTAATTAATAAGTGCAACATCCTAGCGCAAAATAATGATGTACTCCATGGTAGAGTACAAGAAAATAATGCAGATCTAGCACTTTTACTCCATGTAATAATGAAATTAGCATGTGATTAAAAAACATTAATTTTCCATTTAAATTTGTTCTTGTCTTAACTGTAGTCTAGTGTATTCCCTGTATTTATTTTAAGTCCCAGTTTTAGCACCAGAGAGAGAGAGACATTAGCACCACATACCTGGATAAAAATAGGAAAAGAATTAAAAGATCACTGCCAGATAGACTTCATACGCGGTAAGTTGGGTTGATCATAAAATATACTACTTTCAAAGCGTATAAAACATGGTGGCAGCGATGGAATGGTGGGATACGTAACTAGTAGTCCTCGGTTTCCACAGTCAAACGGCCAGACCGAGTTGGCTATAAAAATTGCCAAAAAAGTAATAATTAAAAATAGTGTATTCCCGTATTTATTTTAGGTAGGTACCAATTATAACATTAGCATCATTTACGTGATGGAAAACAATAGGATAAGGACTAGAAGATTACTGTCAGATCGACTTCGTACGCGGTGTCGATGTCGGGTTGATAATAAAATACTCCTTTTACAGCGTGTAAAACATTAATAGGTATTTTTTTAAAAGGGTAGTGTTTCCATTTGTCTCCAAGTAGTGAAGTACTTGCGTTTATTAGGTACATTAATACAATCATTATTTTTTCGTGAAATTAAATTGTTGAAACTTGTAAAAAATAAAACGTCTAGTAACATTTGACATTATAGTAATTTTGACTGGTGGTTTTATTGAGGTATGTATTAGATTCCGTATTTAATTTTTAGGAGTTTCAGGAAGAGTTTTTTCTAACTAACTTTTAATTGGCTGATCAGAAAAGGCGCGGGTCCATTATACAAGGGGCTTCAAAAAAGTCGAATACAATGTTGATATAAAATTAATAGGGAGGCCAATATTTGGGATAGAAAAATTTAGATGTCAAGGCCAGTCTGGCGGGTCACCAACCGCTATAAAATTTATATAAAAAGTGCTCAGAGAAATTTCTTCGATTATTTCGTACACCTGTCAATTTCGCCTTTTCGTCCGATCAAACCGTCTCGTTTTAACCAATCAGCTAGTATATTAGTGATAAAACTACGTGGGATTTTAGCGATTAAACGTCGCCATTGGCCCGTCTAGTTCTGTCACAATATTTCAAAGTATAAATCAATGTCAATAATTTTTTTATAACTTTTTCGGATAATTTCTGATATTTTAATACAATAACATTAGTACTATATTTATTTACCTACTTGTTTTTATATTATAATGCACCCATGCCTATGTTTATTCCAAGAAAGTTGCTATTCTTTATAAATTACACCACATTTTAAAAATACTAATCAAATGTTATTTCTTATAGAACTAATCTAAAATTCTGAATTCTGCTTATAAGGCTGGCAACCAAACATACAATTATAATTGTATGTTTGGTTGCCAGCAGTAAACTAAACAGTTTTCGGTGAGTGGTATGTCATGCAATTTTACTAAAAATAACTATTCCAAGTAATACACCGCAGGCTACCTGTAGAAATTAATAAAACATTATTACCCAATAGATATGGATGGGACATTTGGGGTTCACGAAATAATCGTGCCAAATATCACTCGACCATCATTTTTTTATTGGTTAAATTTTCCATTTTTCATTCAAACTTTTTTGGCAATTTTTCTCGTTGAACTTTGGGCATGTTTATTCAAAGATTAAATCCCTCGAGCTTCGCTCTCGGGATCTAATCAGAATAAACATTTCCAAATTCAACTCGTAAAATTTCTAAACAAAAAAGTTTTCGTGACAGCTGAAAAATTTAACCGATAAAAAAACGAGGTCTTGTGATATTACTGTTGATTAATCAGGAATGCTAAACGAACATGATTTCGGGGAATAGAAAAAATGTCGCTGTTAGGTATATTAAAATTTTGTTTTACCGGAAGGTATGTGATAAATTTATTCTGAATAGTCAAAGTCAAATACAGCTTTATTATTACAAAAATATACTCTCATTGACAAAGCATTGTTTAAATTTAACGTAAAATTATATAAAATGTCTTAAATTAATTTGGTACAAACATTTTAAAAATCAGAACACAACTACACTTAAAACTCCTCAATATAGCAGCTGGAAACTGGCCAATTAGTTTCAACCAGCGCCACAGAACACACACAATAGTCGACGTAATCCAAATAATAACACCGTACAAATACAACAGAATATACACCTACTTTAAGTTAATGATACCTTAGAATACATGTCAACATACCTTTTTGGCTTGCCGCTTCAAACAAAATCAAGAAAGGGGGAAAGAAAGAAAAAACTAAAAGTCTTCCTCCACAAAATTTAATAGAATAAAATTCTTCAAGGGTCTTTACATGTTTCGAACGTAGAAACGTTCATCATCAGGAGACAGAAAATATATTAAGTGCTGATGGTTTTAGCAGAAGAGAAAATAGTTAAAAATGTTTTATAAAAAGTATCAATAACCTTCGACACCTTTTTTTAGAAAGGGTTTTTCTTCTTCCCCGGTTTATTTGGTTGGTTTAGACCCCATTTACTGACTTTTCACATACTCAGTGTGTTTTAACTTTTCTCAATTTTCTTTATATTATGTCTCTTACATATCATTTTTTAATTCCATAAAAGCTCCATTAAGGTTCTTCACCATTTTTTCTCTTCTGCTGAAACCATCAGCACTTAAAATATTTTCTGTCTCCTGATGATGAACGTATCTACGTTCGAAACATATAGAGCACCTTAAAGAATTTTATTCCATTAAATTTTGTGGAGGATGACTTTTAGTTTTTTCTTTCTTTCCCATACTTTTAACTCCACTTTAAGCATGGACTACTTCTTCAAATTAAAATCAAGAAAGTTTAGTTTGCTTAAATCAAAGAAGTTAAATATATAAATT
Organism: Polydrusus pterygomalis; assembly: GCA_963969555.1. Classification (NCBI taxonomy): domain Eukaryota; kingdom Metazoa; phylum Arthropoda; class Insecta; order Coleoptera; family Curculionidae; genus Polydrusus; species Polydrusus pterygomalis. Next base: position 129,497,787 of record OZ018376.1, read on the forward strand.
TATTGGTTTATAATTAAAAATAGTTAACATTTGTTGACATTATTATCCGGTAAAACCAGAAGTGGTACTAACATTCAAATATAATAATTTAAAAATTTTAAGTCTATTATGCATGTTACCCAATTTTTGAAAATATAACTTTACTCGTATCTGAGATCTTCTAGGCCACTCAACGTAAATCACATCGGCCCGATATCCAAAATATTAATATTTATTTTCAAGTTTCAAAGTTACAAATGTATTTTTTGTTCTAAACGTCTCACTCCTCTTAAAAAAAGAAGTAAGTATTAATATTTAAGGTCTATTTTCTTTTCTTTTGCAAAACATTGTTAGACGAATACCTTCAGGTTATTATCTTTTTTTCAGATATTTCTACACGGCAGTGACTTAAACGCACTTCACGCATTTGTGTCAGATGATATTCTGCCAATTGAATATGGTGGAAGTGCTGGAAGTTTTGACAATACAAGTTGGTATATGAAGTTGTTGGCTGAAGAAGAATATTTTAAAACTTTAAAAGATTATGGTTATGTAACAAATAATTTAGAAAATCAAAAACTTCAGGATTAACTTTTATCAGGGTATTAAAAAGTCAAAATTTTGTTAATTATAATAATATAATTTAAAACAATATATAATACCTATACTTGTCACTTTGTATTTAACGATTTGTTTCTCTTTAACTTTATTTATTCAATTTCATTCTACAGCCAAAGTAGTAACCAGAAATATATTTTTGTTATATAGTTAAGAAATTGATTAAGAATAAGAAGCTCATGTAATTATCACAAATTGATATTACAGAAGCCACCTGAAACGTGTTTAAATAGGCAAATTTCAATTTTGTTAAATAATTAAATAAAACCCATTAGAAACTAAAATACTTATTACTCATCAATAGAAAATTTATTTTGAAGTATTTGCGTTAAGGGAAATTAACAAATTAACAAATACGATATCACAAAATAATACTTGCGAGCGGCACGTGCCTGCTCTTTAAATCTTTCGCACTGTTACATACAGGGTGTTCATTTAAAAACTTACCACCACGGATTTATCGAAAACCACTGATTAAAAGAAAAAACGCCGAGACACGTCAAAACATTTGCCAAAGGGGACAACTTTTTAACCAAAAACTACTTTACCCCGTTTTACCCTCTGCCCCCGGGGTCATCCCCTTAAAAATTTTAAATGACAAGGGGTATCAAGTAATAGCTTGTTTGAAAGGTCTTTCAAAGTGCTTTATTTTGACGTTTGATTTTTTAAAATCGGTCGATTCGTTTTCGAGAAAATTAGAAAAATCTTTATTTATCTTAATTTGTTCAGATAGAAAAAAAACACACGAATTATTTCAATAAAAGTGTTCAAAAACCAACATAAACAGCAATTCGGAAGATTATACGTGGCAGCAACAAAATAACAACTCGAATTTTTTTCCTCCTTCTTTTTATCAACACAGATAACATGTATTTATTCTTATACCTGTTTAGTTTTTTATAGTTGCTAAGGAAAAGAAATAATTTAATTTGCTGTCAGTTACCTTTGTGACAATCTTGGGATAGTGAAAATTAATTTATTGATTCAGATTTTACTTCCAAAATGGTTGACACACTAGCCGAAATAGTAGAAAGGATTCTAATTTATGGTGCCTAAAATCAATGTGCTCGGCAAACTGCCGTCACATTTAACGCCAGACATCCGGAAAAGATAACTTCGCATAGGTATGTTTTGGACCTTGTTACTAAATTTACTCGAACTGGATCTGTTGCAAATAAAAAAACGTAATCATCGTAGAGTTTTGGATAAAGCCGCTCAAGTTGAAGTTTTGGGTCATTTTGGCATAAATCAGAGCCATATATTTGTGCAAGTAAGACGCGATAAGCCGCTTCGAGCGGGGTCATTTGAGCGAATAAGTGATGACGTCACGCTTGAAGACGCTTTAAGCGATACTTGGCGGTGTCTGGCTACCACCAGGAAGATAATAAGCGTGTGGTGGGGTAAATAACTAACTTTTGTTAATGTTTGTTGGGGTTTTAAGGTTAGGTGACAATTGGCATAATATATATTGGCGGTACTGGCAGTCTACATTTTTCGTTTTATATATGGTTAAACTGTTACAATGTCCAAGGAAATGTCGGGTATGGTCACAGTCAATTTAAAAAAAGTCTTGGTTTAAATACCTGTATATCCAATCATCCTCATAAATGGATCGAATATGTTGTTCCCTTGCCATAAATGAAATTAACAAATTGAGAAATATAGGAAACCCTTTAAAAATAAATAAACACGGAAATACAGAAAATTCATTCTTTCTCTATAAAAGAGAATAGTTCTGCTGCAGATATATTTTCTATTTTAAACACGTTTACCCCAATATCAAATCGTAAAACCGTACAAAAAATTATAAAAATATTTTTTAAGGTTAAAAAAAGTCAAAACTCAGTGACATGTGACATTTCAGCGGTAAGCGGCTTTGTGCGAATCAAAAATTTGATGACGTCACGCTTAAAGACGCTTAGAAATCCAACTTGAAGATGCCAGTTCGCTCAAATATGGCTCAAATTTTTGATTCGCACAAAACCGCTTACCGCTGAAATGTCACATGTCACTGAGTTTTGACTTTTTTAACCTTAAAAAATATTTTTATAATTTTTCGTACAGTTTTACGATTTGATGTTGGGGTAAACGTGTTTAAAATGGAAAATATATCTGCAGCAGAACTATTCTCTTTTATAGAGAAAGAATGAATTTTCTGTATTTCCGTGTTTATTTATTTTTAAAGGGTTTCCTATATTTCTCAATTTGTTAATTTCATTTATGGCAAGGGAACAACATATTCGATCCATTTATGAGGATGATTGGATATACAGGTATTTAAACCAAGACTTTTTTTAAATTGACTGTGACCATACCTGACATTTCCTTGGACATTGTAACAGTTTAACCATATATAAAACGAAAAACGTAGACTGCCAGTACCGCCAATATATAATATGCCAATTGTCACCTAACCTTAAAACCCCAACAAACATCAACAAAAGTTCGTTATTTACCCCCACCACACGCTTATTATCTTCCTGGCGGTAGCCAGACACCGCCAAGTATCGCTTAAAGCATCTTCAAGTGTGACGTCATCACTTATTCGCTCAAATGACCCCGCTTGAAGCGGCTTATCGCGTCTTACTCGCACAAATATGGCTTTGATGACGTCACGCTTAAAGACGCTTAGAAATCCAACTTGAAGACGCCAGTTCGCTCAAATATAACTCTAATACTTCATTACGAAAAATTGTTGATGCGACTGGTATTTCATTAGGCTCTGTACACACAGTTACTAAATTGCATAAATTTCATCCATTCAAAATGAAAATATTGCAAGAGTTAACCGAAGATGATTTCGATAGGCGAGTTGAGTTTTGTGAACAAATGACTGCAGCAATTAATGATAATACCATTCATGTAAAGAATATCTGCTTCAGTGATGAATGCACATTTTATCTAAATGGATTTGTTAATAAGCATAACTGCAGGTATTGAAACAATGAAAATCCTTATGCTTTTGTAGAAGGGCATACTCAGTACCCCAAAATATTAATGTATGGGCAGGCATTTTAGGAAACAAAGTGATTGGGCCATTGTTTATTAATGGGAATTTAAATGGAGGCATTTATTTAGATATGTTGGAAAATACCATCAATCCGCTTATCACTGAAACCATTGAAAACCAAATCGAAGACGATGGAAACCCTATACTTGATGAGGCTGAAATATATTTCCAGCAAGACGGCGCTCCTCCTCAGTATGTTCTTCCGGTTCGGCAATGGCTAGTCGACGAGTTTCCAGATAAATGGATAGGGCGAAGAGGGCCTATAGAATGGCCTGCTAGATCTCCTGACTTGACGCCATTAGACTTTTTTCTATGGGGCCATTTGAAGTCCATTGTGTTCACTCCCCAACCTGAAAGTTTGGAAGAACTTCGTCAACGCATCATCGAAAGCTGTCATGATCTCCCACAACATGTTTTTGAAAATGTCCGTCAGGAATTTGAACATCGCCTATATCATTGTTTGGCCAATAACGGGCAACATTTTGAACACTTATTGAAATAAAAAGTGATATTTTCGTGTGTTTTTTTTCTATCTGAACAAATTAAGATAAATAAAGATTTTTCTAATTTTCTCGAAAACGAATCGACCGATTTAAAAAAATCTAACGTCAAAATAAAGCACTTTGAAAGACCTTTCAAACAAGCTATTACTTGATACCACTTGTCATTTAAAATTTTAAAGGGGATGACCCCGGGGGGCAGAGGGTAAAACGGGGTGAAGTAGTTTTTGGTTAAAAAGTTGTCCCCTTTGGCAAATCTTTTGACGTGTCTCGGCGTTTTTTCTTTTAATCAGTGGTTTTCGATAAATCCGTGGTGGGAAGTTTTCAAATGAACACCATGTATATATAGAGTACGTTATCGTTTCCATAGCAACCAACTATTTTATATAATAATAAGCAATTAATAATAATAATTTGTTTAGAAAGAAGGCACGCTGAGACAACAGGATTTGTTAATCCTATCATTCGAACCAGAAACTATGAAAAGGTCATCTTAAAAAGAAATGTGGAAGATCTGTGCTAAAAATGCAATTTTCGATTATGAGAAAAAACTATTTTCCTTAAATTTTGACCTTAAACAGGGAAAATTGAATATCTTTTCAGACACTGTAACCTTACGGCCCCCGGCCCATATGACCGGAGTAAAAAGCTGAAAGAAATATTAATTAGTGGGTTATGAAAATAGGTTAATTAAATTAATAATAACCTGCAAAGCTGAAAAATAAAAATTAGTTTATTATTATTATTACAACAAAAAATTTGTGCCCTTGGAGGTCAGATTTAACACAAAAGTGTTATTTGCACGACTCATGGTATTGAGTCTATTCACCTATTCCAGAATTCTACATGTGACATTCAAATACATAAAATAATGCATTAGCATGTCTCACATACAATAGAGAAATAGGCTCGGACGTGACCGTCTAGATTCGGGCAAGAATCTATGGCCGACCCTACGTTGTGTTCGTCAGGTTCGCTGAAAAATACTAATTGAAGTATTATACTGAGAGGACAAAAATTAACCAAAATCTATTATGGCCGTTAGTTAAATAAACACTATTTTAAAGAAAACTTTGAAACACGACAGGAAGGCAGAATTCTTCGCTATTAAAAAAAAAATATAAAAGAAAATTCAAAACAAAAGTTGTCAGTTGTGCAAAAGAAAGCTCCTGTAACGCACTCTCGACCACGTTTCCAAAGGTTTCCCTACCCCGTGCACAGGACGAGACTATGGGGCTGTCGCCCAGGGCAGTAGCCCTTCTCTATAGGTTCCCCTCATACAGTTGCTGGTCCCGGCTGTCGGCGGGCTGTCCCACGTTGAAGGAAACATTGTGAACCGACAAGTCTGTATCAAAAGAACGAGTCATTCACTGTTCCCTGTACAACCTCCAACAGAATTTAAGGTTAAGTTTTAGTTTTTAAAGTTACTTATAAAAGAAGCAAAAACTGCCACCTGTTGTTTAAACATCAGAACGCTGGTATCGTTGCTTCAGACTAGCACATAACATAAGAAAATGAGAGGGCTTTTTCCTGCCTGATAAAAATCCCCACATCCCCACGAGATTAATCTCGTTGCTACGTCCAGCGTGAGGCTGTCGGCTCCGTAACAGCGCGAAGGGAGAGCATGGTAATAGGATAACCCTGAACTTAAATCATTTAGGAAAACTCACATAAACTCAGTTATGAAAAAAACAATTAAGGTTCTTTTGGTTTGTTAATCGTGAGGTTTGTTGAGTTTTATTTCATTTGGTCTTAACAACAGATACCAAAAAAAAGTAAATAAAACTTTGTTACTGTTTTAAAGCCATAATTAGTTTTGGGTAGAAATAAAGGATAACTATCTTAATTGTCATTTAAAATTGCTAACCCGGAAGGTCAGTAAAACTGTTTCGCTCCCTTTCACCTTCTGATGTCATTTTAATCACTTAATTTTTTGTTACTCTCTAAAAATTAAAATATAAAATTTAAAATCGTTGTGAAATAGATAATTAGTATCAAACTTTCATTTTGGTATTATATTTAATCTTTTCCTCTCCCTTTATTTAATTTAATTTAGGTTGATATAGTAAACAACGTAAAATTGATTAAGAATTTTGTTGCTATAGCTTGATTATTTTTGGTCCTTTAAGAGTGAGAGAAAATATTAGAATTATATTTTGTTTATTTAAAGACAGAAGGGGTAATATCCAAACAAACGGGATCACCAACCTAATGTCATAAGAAAAAAGGAGATTTATTTATATTTTGTTTATTTAAAGACAGAAGGGGTAATATCCAAACAAACGGGATCACCAACCTAATGTCATAAGAAAAAAGGAGATTTATTTATATTTTGTTTATTTAAAGACAGAAGGGGTAATATCCAAACAAACGGGATCACCAACCTAATGTCATAAGAAAAAAGGAGATTTATTTATATTTTGTTTATTTAAGGACAGAAGGGGTAATATCCAAACAAACGGGATCACCAACCTAATGTCATAAGAAAAAAAGGAGATTTATTTATATTTTGTTTATTTAAAGACAGAAGGGGTAATATCCAAACAAACGGGATCACCAACCTAATGTCATAAGAAAAAAGGAGATTTATTTATATTTTGTTTATTTAAGGACAGAAGGGGTAATATCCAAACAAACGGGATCACCAACCTAATGTCATAAGAAAAAAAGGAGATTTATTTATATTTTGTTTATTTAAAGACAGAAGGGGTAATATCCAAACAAACGGGATCACCAACCTAATGTCATAAGAAAAAAGGAGATTTATTTATATTTTGTTTATTTAAGGACAGAAGGGGTAATATCCAAACAAACGGGATCACCAACCTAATGTCATAAGAAAAAAGGAGATTTATTTATAAAATTTCCCATATTATTATTTAATAAAGTTTATCTTATAATTTAATAAAGATTCTCATATTATTTAATTAAGAATTAGTATTTTAAAATTATATTCCTATATCATTAAAATAAATTTTGTTGTTTACCATAACTACCGTCTGAAAAATATATTTTGCACTGTAAAAAAAAAACAACCAGTATTCCCAAATTAGAGTAAACCAACAAAAATAAAAAACTAAAGAAAATAAACTTGGTCTTTAAGAACTTAGCACCCTTTAAAAAAAACATCCCCTGAATTTTTAATAGTTACACAAATTAAATCCACACAAATAAAATTAAACTTATTTAACCCAATGCCATTTGTTTTTCTAATTGAATTATTGTATTTAGAAAAATTAATTTTAAAGAAAATCTGCAGAAAATAAACTTATGATGACTCTTGAATTTAGATGCTTACCGTACCTATCGAAGTTAATAAGTGTCTCTTTAGAAATTCTCTGTCTAGCAGCTAACCCATCTTCTCCCCCACCAAAGTCTTCGTTTGTGCGTTTTAACACCCTGCGTCGTTTGTAATACGGAGTACGACGTTGGCTGCTATAAAAAAATCAATAATTGCGGCAAAGATGTGAACGGTCCAAAGTTCACGCGTCCTCCTAAATATCATCGGAAATATACTGAGGAGTTTATTTTCAAGACTGGCTACCTAAATAGACTTATCAGGGCCTATATTTGGAAATGAAAAGGTATTACACTTTTAAAAAAAAAATTTGACCAGTATTGCAGGGTAAATTAAAATCATAATATAATTTAAATTAAATATAAATAATACAGTAAAATAATTAAACCTCAGGGCGTAACATGGGGAAAAGAATAAGTTTACCAAATAAATAAATTAACAAAAATGGTGAAAAAAAATTCAAATAAGGGCACCTAGGTCTGCTCTGTCACAACACAAAAGAATAAAGGTAGAAATTCTGGTTGTGGGATTAAATATAATTGTACTAGTACTTGCTCTTAATTAAATAAATAAATTAACAAATTAATAAATTAATAAATTAATAAATTAATAAATTAATAAATTAACAAATTAATAAATTAATAAATTAATAAATTAATAAATTAATAAATTAATAAATTAATAAATTAATAAATTAATAAATTAATAAATTAATAAATTAATAAATTAATAAATTAATAAATTAATAAATTAATAAATTAATAAATTAATAAATTAATAAATTAATAAATTAATAAATTAATAAATTAATAAATAATAAATTAATAAATTAATAAATTAATAAATTAATAAATTATTAAATTAATAAATTAATAAATTAATAAATTAATAAATTAATAAATTAATAAATTAATAAATTAATAAATTAATAAATTAATAAATTAATAAATTAGTAAATTAATAAATTAATAAATTAATAAATTAATAAATTAATAAATAAATAAGTTAGTAAATTAGTAAATTAATAAATTAATAAATTAATAAATTAATAAATTAATAAATTAATAAATTAAGAAATTAATAAATTAATAAATTAAGAAATTAAGAAATTAAGAAATTAAGAAATTAAGAAATTAAAAAATTAATAAATTATTAAATTAAGAAATTAAGAAATTAATAAATTAATAAATTAATAAATTAATAAATAATAAATTAATAAATTAATAAATTAATAAATTAATAAATTATTAAATTAATAAATTAATAAATTAATAAATTAATAAATTAATAAATTAATAAATTAATAAATTAATAAATTAATAAATTAATAAATTAATAAATTAGTAAATTAATAAATTAATAAATTAATAAATTAATAAATTAATAAATAAATAAGTTAGTAAATTAGTAAATTAATAAATTAATAAATTAATAAATTAATAAATTAATAAATTAATAAATTAAGAAATTAATAAATTAATAAATTAAGAAATTAAGAAATTAAGAAATTAAGAAATTAAGAAATTAAAAAATTAATAAATTATTAAATTAAGAAATTAAGAAATTAATAAATTAATAAATTAATAAATTAATAAATTAATAAATTAATAAATTAATAAATTAATAAATTAATAAATTAATAAATTAATAAATTAATAAATTAATAAATTTAATAAATTAATAAATTAATAAATTAATAAATTAATAAATTAATAAATTAATAAATTAATAAATTAATAAATTAATAAATTAATAAATTAATAAATTAATAAATTAATAAATTAATAAATTAATAAATTAATAAATTAATAAATTAATAAATTAATAAATTAATAAATTAATAAATTAATAAATTAATAAATTAATAAATTAATAAATTAATAAATTAATAAATTAATAAATTAATAAATTAATAAATTAATAAATTAATAAATTAATAAATTAATAAATTAATAAATTAATAAATTAATAAATTAATAAATTAATAAATAAATATATGAATAAATAAATAAACGTGCCTATGCACCCGGCAAAGGAAGTTCAATGTTTTTGGCCTCCCTGTGTACTTCAGAGCAAAAAGGCAAGTTTTCACATCTATTAATTATTAGTCCGCTGGCAAAGATTATGTTATTTTTGATAACTATTACGGACAAGATTCCTCTACTTTTTATTTTTAAATAGTTCTATATGTATATAATTTTGGACAACTTTTGCAACCGTCAAGCAATCTCTTCCGCTATTATAGGTTAACACAAAAAATATTGTTGCTATTTTATTTACACATCTTTTGGGTTTTTAGAGTATTAGTACATTAGTATTTACTTACAATTTAATTTTAAGAAACGTAAGTATGAAAATTGCCAAAATTAGTGAAGCAGCCTAACAACTAGTCTGGATGGACGAAAGAGAAATTTCTCTTACGAGACCAGATATATATTATCTCTACACAGTTTGTATGATGTAGATCAGGGCTTTTAATTACCGTATATATAATATTATTAACGTATGCCTACAACTCCTTTTATGATATGCCTTTTGGCATGTTTTCAACTAGAGCACAGAGATATGATAGGTTGGAGCGGTCGCTGGACCAAAGAGAAACACTTCAGGGACACTGGCCAATCAGAAACGTTTTTGATATTTTCCAATATGGCGGAAATACCACTAGATTTGAGGATTTTCATTGGGCCCGGTGTGGACGGAGTTAACAACATTAATTATCTAATTTTAAGTAGGGCGGTTTCACTTAATTATTCTTTATCCTCAATTATTCAAGATTCAGATAGTTTAATTTAAGGACCAAAATATTTTTTCCAGAACAAAAACTTTCAAAGATTTGTTTATAACTGTGAATTTCGAAGTTAAAGATTTACGGATAATTTTTGACAGTGAAGCCATCTTAACTCGATAACCGGTAAAACTTTTTAATATTCAAGCAAGGTACGATTAAGCTTTATAGTTTATTTTACGTAAATAACGTATATAATACGTCTATATTATACTATTTTATTTAAAAAAATTGTACAATTCATTTAAGGTTATACTTTTTCATGACATATTGCATTTAGAGCCCTTTAAACCGTCAAAAGTCGTTTAACAACAATAGATAGCGTGTTGTTAAGGGTATATGATATACGTATTTACACAAAACGTTTTCTACCCTAATTAAACGTATTTGATAGACTTTATTATTTCGTCATGATTCGGGAAGAATTGCGTATCTCCGCGCGTTTTTGTGCCAATCCATACTTTCGATTTGGTCAGGTGACGATATACGCGGCACGCATTGGCCTAATTAATTCGCTTCACATAAATCAGACAAGATACCTACAACAAACGCCATTGCATTGTTCAGATTTTTCTTTTTGAATTATTATAATTAGTCGGTTTTAAGAGTGAATTCTTTAAAAGTTTATTTCTCGTGGAGCTGATTCAGAGTGATTGTGAGCTAATAAAACAAGTAAGTATTTACAGTTTAGGTCATCTCTGTTTTCATTAACAATTATAGTTCCAATATTTTTTTCGCTGTATTAAACGTAAATGTTTTGATCCACAGTAGCTTTCCATAGAGCTCCTTTGTAAGGTACTTTTAAAACGAATAGCATCCAATTTCAGTAAAAAATAATAATAAAATAAATATTTAATTTTTGTTTATTGCTGGTATAATTTTGGTTGATTATTAACCTTTATTCCACTATAGGAATTAACTATCAAGTATTATTTTCAATAATTCGCTGAGAACGAATATATATATATGTCCCTAAATACCTCATTAGCTCTTTTTAGGTGCAGTTCATCTTAAATAAAGCGTTTAAGGCCCTTAACGTGGACCTTTTAACGCAGGACATTTAGAAATATGGCTTGAAAATCAGCAATTTTCATTTACCGTATAAACTAAATGCTAATGTTTTTTTAGTAATGAATCAAAAGGTTCTTCATCATAATAAAGGTCTTTCAGAAACTAGTATGGTCTGCATCTGTTAGAGGTGCTGTTAATAAAGTCGTGACAAACGAACATGATAAAGTTGTAAAATATTGTTCCATAAAGTAGGACTGGCATTTAATTGGACAGTTAGTGCTCCAAAATCGCCTACCCGAAAAGTATACATTTAATGGTACAAGGTAATTTAGGGTGAGTTTAATCATAGGTATTTACTAAGGATTTTTAGTAACAAATATCAACAAAAGAAACATTCTGTCTTTAAAACTATATAAAATTTTTTGGTTATTTCACAATGATAAATATTGTACATTTTTTACAGAGGCGACCAAAATCTGCTTTCAAGGTAATAACCAGAACATACCGATTGAGAAGCAATCAATAAAGTAGTTGCACATGAATATTATGTCGTTTCTAGAAGATATTTTTTAAAAATTTTATATATTAACTACTTATTTTTTTCTTTCCTATTTGTTGAAAACAATATATTTTAACCTTTTCTATTGCCTAGGTATATGTACTATTTATACAATAATAATAATTAAAAAATAATAATAATATTAATATATGTATGTCCTTTCTCCTTTGGGTTTTATTTATTCCACATTATAGCTGTCGGAAAGAGTAAATTTCTAAGATCTTGGATGTCTTGTAATTTGTAGAACATTGAGTGTGTTTGTAAGTTCTAAATTTGGGAGGCACGTAGACATTGTCAAGAATTCATGTTCTCCTACAAAACTGTTAATGGCTTAATCGACGCATCGTTACGTTCACCAAGCACGTAATCGTGATCTATTTAAAAATTCTGTTCACAGAGCAAACTATGAATTTAACAACCACATATCCAGAACAAAAAAACGATTTATCATTGATGCTAATTTTGAAATTGATCAATGCCAATAAAATTTTACGAAAGAGCATTCTGTTATTTATACAGTTAGGGCCTAGGTTAGGATAAAAGTGAGTGAAGTACATTTAACTCTTCAGTGCGATCGTACGATCTAGTGTGGTTAAATTAATCCCAATAGATCCATCTGCTTCGTGAAGCTGATTATAGTGTTGAGAGAAACATTTTCGAACTTTCCGGTATCAGCGTTACATCGCCAAATAGTGTGAACCTGGTTCTGTCTGGTGCGGTGCAGGTGTACGTTACGTGCTCCGCCGATTCTACATTCTCCTTGTAGAGCTATCACTTTGCGCTAGCTTTATTTTGTGCATATGGAACAGCCACCTGCAATTGTCGGTATATAATATACACGCCTACTAATACTTTAAGATGTGAGCTGTTGAGCTCTAAGGCCTGGTTGTACTACCATAGAAAAGCGACAGTGGGCTTCTGATATTAACAGGAATAAAAATAACTTATTTACATTTAAAACGGTAAATCTTGGAGAGTTAAAAAAAGTTGTGTTCAAATTTAAAAACAAAAGCACCAGTGACGAACTTTTGAGCATTAAATTATTAAAGGACTTGTTTTGTGTAATAGGCTATCCTCTTTTATATTTAATAAATACATCGTTACGTACTGGAAAAATACCTAGTGACCTAAAAACAAGTGTTATTATTCCCATACCAAAAGTGTATAAACCAAAGGTTCTCGCTGAATTCAGACCGATTAACCTACTGCCAGTTGTAGACAAAATCATCGAGACAATAGTTTGCCAACAATTCAGACATTATTTTGAGATTAACCAGTTATTATTTGTTGGACAATCCGGATTTAGAAGTCAACATTCCTGTGAATCGGCATTACAATATGTATGTGCAAAATGGAGAAACTTCATAAATAATGATAAGGTCGTACTTAGTGTTTTTGTAGACTTACAACGGGCATTCGAAACTATTGATCGTGCGATTCTCATAAAAAAATTATCCTTATATGGTATAAATGGTAGTGCGTTGGACTGGATCAATGATTACTTAGCCAATAGGTACCACAAAACAAAAGTGGATAACAAATTTTCACATGATAGGGAAAGTAGGTGGGGTGTACCCCAAGGAAGTGTTTTGGGTCCTCTCTTGTTTGTAATTTATGTGAATGATATTGCCAAAGTTTTAAAAAAGTCATTTGTTAATTTGTTTGCAGATGACACCCTTATATGTGTAGCAGGTACCAATTTTGAAGAAATAACTAATATTTTAAATGCGGAACTTGAAATATTATATGATTGGCTTTGTCAAAATAAATTGAAATTAAATGCTTTAAAAACAAAATGCATGGTAATAGGTTCAAAAGCGAATTGTAAAAAATATTTAGACTTAGAATTAACAGTTAAAATTAATAACAGTGTAATTAACTTTGTGTCAGAAATAAAATATCTAGGTATTTTTTTAGATCCTCAGCTAACGTTTTCAAATCACATAGACTATCTTTGTAAAAAACTAGGTAAGAAAATTGGATTTTTTTGTCGCGTCTCAAACTGTCTGTCTCAATGGGCCAAAACACTAGTTTATAATACAATTATTCAACCACACTTTAATTACTGTTCTTCATTACTAATATCATGTACTCAAGAAAATATATACAGGTTACAAGTACAACAAAATAAAGTAATGCGTTTGATTCTTAATTGTAATAAATATACCCCAATTAAAGCAATGCTGGGCACCTTAAATTGGTTGTCTGTTGAACAGGGCATTAAAAAGGCAAACATTATTTTAATATATAAAATTGAACATGGTCAACTTCCTGCCTATTTGAAGGATTTTCTTGAAAAAAGATCCAACTTTTTTGAATATAACATTCGATCAAGACATAACTACAATATTCAGTATGTAAAGTCAGCAAGTTTACAAAAATCGTTGTTCTATGAGGGTGTTTGTCTCTATAATGCCCTACCGGGTGCATTGAAGAGTGAAAATAGTCTGGTCACCTTTAGTAAAAATGTTTCGAAATATTTACAGAGTAAATAAGATTGTAACTAACAGTAGTATTATATAGTTGTATATACTTAGTTGTATTTACTAGCCAGGTGCTAAAAATAAAAAAAAAAAAAAAAAAAAAACCTTATTATTATTATTATTATTATTATTATTATTATTATTATTATATTATTATTATGTACAAAACATCGTTGAACAGACGTTCTCTTAAACTGCCAGTCATCGCTAAATGCAGTTCGGTGCTTCAAGTGTTGTACCAGTCCTGGTTTCATTGAACTAGAACTAGCTGTTGTAAAGCCCTAGGAATTATAAGAAGAAAATGTGCAGAATCTTAACCTAACCTATAAAACATTTTATTTATTTTCAAAGTACTTTAGAGTTTAGAGGTATAATACAAACGAGCTTTTTTTAGTACAAATTATAACATTCTTCAAAGTGCAAATTATGGAAAAAAAATGTTAGGGCAAGTAACTTCTCTGTAAGTGAACAAAATATTTTAATCAATCTGGGTAAAAAGTGCAAACGTGAGGTATAGTGTATAAAGACAGACAACGACAACAACAAAATAAAAGCAGATTCATGGCAGTAATTTTATAATGAATTCAATAGTATACTTGGTGATCCTCATAGGAGTGCGAAGGTGCTAAAAAATAAATATGACAATATAAAGAAACGGACAAAATAAAACTTTGCTGATAATAAAAAATATGTCACAGGTGTTCCAGGATCTAATGGAGGAGTTATAGTATACTACTTAATTGCATTACCACTATCTGCTACAAGGAAGTTGTCACCATATACTCTATTTTCAAAATCATTTCTGGCTCTGCTATTTCTAAATATATTAGAGTAATGTGCCGATCCTGGCCATCGACATACCATATCAAGAAATTTAAGATTAGCGTTGCAAATAGCCTGAACATTATATGAAAAAAATCCTTTTCGTTTTCTGTAATTTTCAGGTGTTGAAATGATCTGGTCTATCTCTGTAGACCTGTGGGGCTCGAAGATGTGCAATATTATTTACCAGTTCCAAAAAATCTTCATTTTCTGTAATTTCTTCCCACACAGGATCCATTTTTTACTCGATTATTTTTATAATTTATAACAACAAATCAAAATATTTAAAAATCATGTTGCAAAAAAACAGAAAAGTGTGAGGTTAAAAACCTTGAAACAAGGTTGAACTCACTTTTAACGCCCAAATTTGGACGTTTACGATCAACCATAGTTTACTACTTAAATTGGCAATGTATGTAACACATTACAACGGATTTTATTAATTTAACCAAAGATCAGCGTGAACTCCAAATGATCGCCCATTGTACAACCGGCCCTAATAGTTTGTCAGTTAACTGTTGGTTCACCGGGTTAGTTATAAATGCCTTTAAGTGTCTTTAGGCCTTGTAGATTCAACCAATACTTTTTCAATTTATCTGTTGCTTCGAATAGAATTGACCATTACTCGCCAATCCGATATCCGATATGTCCCGGTATCCATAGTACTAATTTTGTGGTTAAGGCGCAGGTTGGATAGTGCTTTACGACAATCCCATACATTTTTTAAGTGCACTATTCTCATTTAAGTGCTTTTAAAGTGGTTTGACTATCAGAAAATATTTTGAATGTTTTATGTGTGTGTTACTGTTTTATGAGCAATTATGTACATATTTCCATGGAATATACCTTTGCCTGGAATATGGTTACCATAGATCCTAGACAGAATGATTGTTATATTTTGACTCCAATGCCTTTAATGGTCTTGTAGCTGTCAGTGAATATCCTAAAACTAGGCTTTTGGTAATAATAATATTAATAATAATAATAATAATAATAATAATAATAATAATAATAATAATAATAATAATAATAATAATAATAATAATAATAATAATAATAATAATAATAATAATAATAATAATAATAATAATAATAATAATAATAATAATAATAATAATAATAATAATAATAATAATAATAATAATAATAATAATAATAATAATAATAATAATAATAATAATAATAATAATAATAATAATAATAATAATAATAATAATAATAATAATAATAATAATAATAATAATAATAATAATAATAATAATAATAATAATAATAATAATAATTATAATATTAATAATAATATTAATAATAATAATAATAATAATAATAATAATAATAATAATAATAATAATAATAATAATAATAATAATAATAATAATAATAATAATAATAATAATAATAATAATAATAATAAGAAAAGTGCTAAAAATTTATAAAATTGATCCGTTTATTCAGAGCGCCCTGAAACAAACAATGACTAAATGGAAAACAACACTAAGCGTAAACAACAACAAAAACAAATTCACAATAGACAACATAGAAATAAAACGCGGAATTTTCCAGGGCGACGCGCTTAGTGCACTTTGGTTTTGCATGGCAGTGAACCCTCTCTCACACATGCTAAACAAAACAAACAAAGGTACAACCATAGAAAACAACACAATAAGCCACCTCCTCTATATGGATGATCTAAAACTATATGCAGACAACAAAGAAAACATCGAAAAACTAATACAAATCACAAAAACATTTAGCGACGACATACACATGGAATTTGGACTGGACAAATGTCGAATCAATGCAATGGAGAGGGGAAAGTGGAGACAATATGAAGGGTATGACATGGGAGCAGATAAAGGACAAATAGAAGGCATGGAAAATGAAGAATTGTACAAATATCTAGGATACCAACAAGCGAGAGGAATAGATCAAAAACACAGCAAAGAAACACTAAAAAACAAATTCAAGGAAAGAATAAGGAAAATATTAAAAACAAAACTAAATTCCAAAAACATGACAAAAGCAATAAACACATACGCTATATCTATTCTAACCTACAGCTTTGGCGTAATCTCCTGGACAGACACAGAACTCGAAGAGCTCAATCGTGACATCCGTACAATGAGCACCAAATTCCGCAAACACCATCCACGCAGCTCAATAGAAAGAGTAAACATCTCACGAGAAAAAGGAGGACAAGGAATTATCCACATACCAAGACATAACCAAAAACAAATAATGACGCTCAGAAAATACTTTAATGATGAAGCCACTAATAACCAGTTATATAAAATCATAAAAAAACTAGACAAAAAATCAACACCGCTAAATCTAGCACAAGAAAATAACGGCGAACCAGAGGAAGATAACCTCGAGGATAAGTGGAAAAGAAAGGAATTACATGGCAGATATCCAGCATTGCTGGCACAACCACACATCAACAAGGAAGCATCCCTCATGTGGTTAAAACTTGGATATCTATTTCCCGAAACCGAAGCATTCATTATTGCAATACAAGACCAAGTCATTGCGACACGCAATTATAAAAAATTTATAATGAAAGAACGTATCCTAACAGATAGATGCAGAATGTGCAAAGAACAAACCGAATCCATCGATCACATCATAAGCGGATGCCAAACACTAGCCCCAAAAGAATATACCAAAAGACACGACAATGTTGGCAGAGTAATTCACCAAGAGCTCTTAAAAATCCACGAACCGACAATCACCGAAACAATCCCATACTACAAATATAACCCAGAAAGCATCCATGAAACAGAAAACTATAAGATATACTGGAACAGAGAAATAATAACGGATCTTCCCTTACAACACAATAGACCAGACATGGTGTTCACTGACAAAATAAACAAACATACTTACCTGATCGACTTCTCTATCCCGCTTGCCGCAAACCTACAAAAAAAACATAGAGAAAAGATTAGTAAATACTTACCTCTTGCCAACGAAATAAAAGAAATGTGGAACCAAGAAAAAGTGATGATAGTACCAATCATCATAGGTGCAACTGGAGAAATACCACACACACTCTTCGAAAACCTAAAAAAACTAAACATTAAAGAACAAATATACTACCAGCTACAAAAAGTTGTTCTTATAGAAACCAGCGGAATTGTCAGACGTGTACTAAATGACACCGACAACTGAAACTTGAACTTTTCCAAATCTACGAATCTACCTGCTTTCTTGCAACCAATGCCGAAACAGGATAGAAGCCATATCCAGATACAAAATCTGTGGAACCTGAAAATAATAATAATAATAATAATAATAATAATAATAATAATAATAATAATAATAATAATAATAATAATAATAATAATAATAATAATAATAATAATAATAATAATAATAATAATAATAATAATAATAATAATAATAATAATAATAACTGCTAGACGAAAAACAAAAAGGATGTCGGAAGGGCTCAAGAGGAGTTAAGGAGCAATTAGTCATCGACTCAGTGATAATGCCACGTCTGCAATCGCTTACAGTTTTGGTGTCATTCACTGGACCAAGACGGAACTCAATGACCTTAATATAAAAACAAGAAAAGAATTCCGTAAGTTCCGAGCACACCACCCTCGTTCCTCTATAGAGAGATTTCACTTACCTCGAAAAATGGGTGGCCGAGGTATTCCCGACCTAGTGGCGAGACATGGTAACCAACTTACCAATTTAAGGGAATACTTTTATATTAAAGCAATATCCAATGAGATGCACCCTACTGAAGAGACTTCTACTCCGGATCAACAATTAGAATAATGGAGAAGCAAACCACTCCACGGTAGATACTTAGCTGGAATAGAGAATGAACATATCGACGGGAATGCATCTACAACATATCTCAGAACTGGTAATTTGTTTTTGGAAACGGAAGGCTTCATCGCTGCTATCCAGGACCAAGTCATTGCGACAAAGGTTTATAGAAGAAATATCATAAAAGAACAACAGGACAGTGTCAAATGCCGAATATGCAACCAAAAGGATGAAATGCTAGACCACATAGTTGCTGGATGTTCAGTGCTTGCACAGAAAGCATACCTAGACAGGCATAATAGAGTCGGAAAAATTATCCACCAAAGTCTACGGAAAAAATACCTAGGTCTCACAGAACACACACCATATTATCAATACGAGCCGCCACCAGTATGTGAGAACGATGACATGCGACTCTACTGGAACAGAAAAATAATCACAGACCGAACAATAACAAACAACATTCCCGACCTAGTACTTACCTTCAAGGCTGAAAAGAAAACACTCATTGTTGATTTTGCTGTTCCCCTTCCAACCAACATCGAGAAAACTTACTCTGAAAAGATAAATAAATACTTACCCTTGAGCGATGAGATACGCCAAATGTGGAACATGGAGACAGTGGCGATAGTACCGATAGTCATCGGCTCGACTGGTGAAATACCTAAAACAATTAAGAAGAGTTTAGGTCAACTTGGTTTAGATGTAGATTTATACTTACCCATGCAAAAGTCTGTGTTGGTAGACACGTGCAGCATAGTCCGTAGGGTTTTAGGCGAAACTTAACTTTAAGTGGTTTAGAACCACACCAACTAGCAGACCATCTTGTCACTGACCGATGTGCTCTAGCTCTAAACCCAGGGTAGAAACCTGTAAAAAAGAACAAATATTAATAATAATAATAATAATAATAATAATAATAATAATATATCTTTATTATCATGAGCAATGCAGGTCCAATTTAATTTCGTAAAAATTCCACAAAAATAACTTTTCCGAACTTTGTTCCAAAAAAAAGTCCAATAATCCAATTTTCAAATATCCCCTCCCAAATTGACCTTTTGAAGGTATTGAGACCTTGTTAATACAAATATGTGAACGTGCGATAAGAATTTCCTATCGTTATTTATCTTTTCCAAAACTTCAAAATAAAAGTTTGATTTTTGCTTAATGTTGTTAAAATTTATACTTATGTAATTTTCGTAGTATTGTGTATTGTACAGTTTTGCCAAAAAGCCTAGACCTAAATTAATTTTTTTTTCTACTTTCTACTTGGAGTAAACAATAAAATCAGGCTACAGGCATAAATTACGAAGACTTTTTCTAGCTCAATATCCATACCTCCAACAACATGTCACAGAACAGAGACTAATAGATCAAAAAAGAACCATCACCAAGAACAATCGCGTCACGCCATTTGAATTACAAATGCTCGAAGATACAGTAGCTGCCGAACTTAAGATCAGCCCCACATTAGAAACACTAACGAACATCCAGGACACACCCTGTAGAATAAAACACACGAACTCAGAAAATTCTTTCATACCAAAAATACCAGTCTCCACACAGCGATAAGCAATGCAGATAAACACTATACGCCCCTTAACTTATCCCAAACAAACCATCCAGCAGACATATACAATGATACACAATTACAACAAGATAAAATTAATACCTGGTCACAGAAAATCCTCCATGGCCAGCATAGATACCACGTAAAACAAGATTACATCGACAAAGGATCATCATATACATGGTTAAAAGATGGTCAGCTCTTTCCCGAAACAGAAGGGTTCTTACTCGCTATTCAAGATAAAGTTATAGCAACAAGGAATTATCAAAAACATATAATCAAAGACCCGGCTATAACAGACGACACATGCAGAAAATGCCACCTCCAGAAGGAAACAATTGAACATATTACAAGTGGATGTAAAATTCTTGCTGGCCAAGAATACACAGCAAGACACAACGCAGCAGCAAAAGTAGTTCACCAAGCACTGGCCATAGCGTGTAAGCTCGTAGAAAACTCAGAACCATACTACAAATACACACCAATATCCATACTCGAAAACAAAGATTTCAAACTGTACTGGGATATAAATATTCAAACAGACAAAACAATATCCGCAAATAGACCAGATATCACTCTTCAGTTAAAAAAAGAAAAAACCACATAGCTAATTGACATAGCTATGCAAAGTGATACAAACATCCCAACGAAATATAATGAAAAAATCTCCAAATACACAGACCTGGCAATGGAAATAAAAAGACTTTGGAAGCAAGAAAAAGTCACTATTATCCCTCTTGTTATGTCAGTGACAGGCCTCACACCAGGAACATTCAAATCCCGCTTGAAACAACTAGGAATCAACACAAGCATACATCGAAACTTTCAGAAAACAGTAATTCTAAAAACATGCCATATTGTTAGATTATTTCTCAATCCAGAATAGTAATAATAGAATATGCACTGACTTGGCATAGCCCGTCTGTCCAAAATATAACCACAATTATGTGAGAAAAAGAAAGATAATAATAATAATAAAAATGTCTTCTTATTATTCTTACAAAAAATTTCATACAAAGTATAAAAAATAACTGCGAGACCTAGCCAGGCTACGCACTCTAACCTCCATTTTAAGATAATAATAATAATAATAATAATATATAAATATAAACAGTATTCCAATAATTAAAAATGTCAATAAAATTGAATATCCCCTGTAATATATTTATAAAACTACTTAACATTTAATAATTATAAAGCAATCCATAATTAGAATAGGAATAATAAATTCTATCAAATTTATTTTTTTTAAATAAAAATTTTTTACAAGAAAATTTAAAAAAGTATGAACATAAATAATTCACACTTTTAATGTTTACCCACGCCCAACTAGCGATTTTTAATAATAAAATCTTTAACAGCCTTTTTAAAAACTGGTATTTTATGAATAGCTTTACGTTGTGCAGGTAATCGGTTGTTAATTTTCGTTGCATCATAGGAGAAGGATCTCTGAAACATGGCCGAGACATGTCTTGGCACCATCAAGTATTGATAATGTCTATAGTGTCCCTCCCATGAATATTAAACCCATAAACAAGGTTTTTCCTGAGATAAGGAGGGGTCTCTAAAATTTTACTTTTTTGCACCAGAGTTGCAAAATAAAGTTTGAATCGTTCATTTAATTTAAGCCATTTTGAATTATTATTTAAAGGTGTAATATGACCATTTTTGTGGGCCCCGAAGGAAAACCTTAAGCAATTATTTTGTAACTTCTGTAAACTCTCCCTATCCTTCGCCAACAAAGCCGGCCAGTAAACATCATTAGCATACGATAGAGCTGAAAGAATCAAAGTATCACATAGTTTAATTTTGATATACAAACAGTCTTTGTGCAAATACAATATTTTGAGTTTGGCATAACCTTTCTGAAGAAGACCAGAGGTATGTTTGTCAAACCTTAGCTGGAGACCGCGTACTGGAGATTAACTACATCTTCTTAAGAACTTATTAAAATCGGATGTATAAAAGGAAAATAATAATGGGAAAAGAATACCACCCTGTGGGACGCTTTTACTAGTAATAAAAAACTGAACATTAAATTGTTTACAAATACTCGCTGAGACCTTTAAAGATAACATTTAAAAAATTCAATCGAATCATTACCAACACCAAAGAATTTTAATTTGGCAAATAAAATATTGGGGTCCACCGTGTCAAAAGATCTAAAATCCAAAAAAATAAGGCAACTATTTTTACCTTCATCACAAGCCTTAAAAAAGACTGTCGGAAACCTTCAGTAAAGCGGTCAAAGTACTATGAAGCGGATGGAATCCTAATTGAGATATAGGGGTGACTTATTTTAATTACAATGGTACACAAATCTACAAAAAATAAATTATTATGGGACACAATGTACTTATCTATGACAAGCCAATTTAGTACGAACAACAATTCCTACTATTATGACTTAGCATTTCTTGCTCATCAATTCGGAATTACCATACCTATGATAACAGGGAAAACCCTTTTGCAAGCATTCTTGATTCTAGATTCAGTTAGTTTAAGATAAATTATTAAATTAATAAACGACCAGAGGCTAAAGGACCCCGGTCGATGGACATTTAAACGTACGTTTGTATAACTACAGTTTAATAAAGAACACTAAATAAGTAACTAAGAAAGGACCAAAAGATTTGTGCTTTCTTAAGTTAATTGTTTTTTATTAAGTGTAAAAATATTAATGCGTCCTTACTACAAATGGAAAAAATATTTTTCAAAAAATTATTATGTTCTTTAGTTGAAAGTAACAGTGACGTCCTTTTTATGGCTTCCTGCTTTTAACTCTGAGGATTTGTGGCGGCGGTAAAATATTGTAAGAGATTGAATTACATGCCGTTCAATTGAAATTTATGATGTCCTATTATAATTTCACAAATTGGCGCTTCTTTCTATAGAAGGGACATTTTGTGCGGTAAAGAATTACACTTAGTAAATCGGACAAAAAATATATCTTTTTACGATAAAAAATTATGAATATTGTGAAATATAAAAAATCTGATAATTGTTGTAAAATTAATTTTAGTCTTATCTCTACCAAACACATTCACATTACAGATTCTAACAACCTATATGGATTTTCAGCAGGTGTTATATTTGTACTTTAATGCGTATATTTGATCTATAATAAAACACACGCGGGTTCAATATCATCGTCTATTCATTGCTTAAATTTATTTTTATCACAGTCACGTTACTTAAGCTATTTCATGTTTCGGAGGACAGAAGGAAGAGAGCGATCTTGAATCATGTATTCCTATTTATAGTACGGCGCTATCGCGCATGGCAGTGTTGCCAAACCTAACACACCCCCTTGTAAATTTAAAAAAATCTAAAATTTTTTTTTTAAAGTTATTGCTATGCAGCAGTTTATCTGTTGTCAGAAGTGCAGACACTGTATCTAAGCTATGTAACTATTTTTCGATACAGGGTCTGGCCTTATTTTCACAGACATTTTACTTTACATTTGGTGTGTGTTTGTACATTCTAAATTTGATATGAACTTTAACAATTTAACTTTAAAATGTACCTCTCTGTCCTCCCCCTACTTAATTTAAAAGCTCCTACTTTTTAACAGAAATATTACAGCAATGTCAATTTACAATATAATTACAATATATATATATAATACTTTGTCACATGGTACGCATACATTTTACACAAACAAACACAATGACAAGTAAGTATACGTACATTAGTAAAATTCTCTCAAAAAAAATTGAAAAGTATTTTTTTTTTATACATGCAAAAATGAAACTTGAGAAAATTTTACTGACTCAGACCGTTTAAAAATCCTCGTCAGACTCGCTGGTGGTGGCAGTCGAGAACATTCCTAGCCAGCTGGGGGGCTTCCTCGACCTTTTGGACTGCCTTGTCTCCAATGTTGTGTTGGTCTTCTTGCTCTTTCCACTATCCTCCATTGACTGTGTTGCTGATTTTTCCTGTGGATTAAAATTAACATTAGATTTATCAGCCAACTCGTTATTTTTATCTAAAAAGTCTTTTTTTTTTGCTTTTTAGATTTTGACGCTTTAAAACTTGAAACATTGTCATTGTCCACACTTTTGTCTGTTTCACGTTGGTCTATGTCTTTATAAGTCGGATCAGAACTTTTTGAATTTTTACTGTTCAAAATGGGCACACTATTTAAAAAGTCATTTACACAAGTTTCAGGGGTGTTGTCAATACTCACCACGTCACAGTCATTTACTCGGGTTTGGGGGTTAAGGGGGGTTTCAACGTTACCTGAGTGTTGCTGTGACTCCTGGTAGACAGCTATTCTATTTTGCAGTCTACTCAAGCCTGTCTTGTCTGCCCGTCTGTATCCGCTCACCGAGGCTTCCGTACCTTTTCCGATGATTTGGTCGATATGCCTCTTGCATACATATCCCTTTTCTATTTTAACTAGATATGTCGTTTTACCAATCCTCTTCACTATTTGTGCATCAGTCCAGAATTCTTGGTTATTCCTGTATATCTTGGTCATAACCTGTTCATTGACATTGAATTTTCTGGTTCTTCCTTTGCTGTAATACTTCTTTTGATTTTCTTGAGCTTTTCTGATGTTGATAGTGATTTGGTTTTCTTCTGGGATTTCTGTTTCTTTCAAAAGACTGAGCCTTGTCCTAATTTCTCTTCCAAAGAGTATTTTTGCAGGCGTCTCTCCAGTGGTTTCATGTTTTGTTGTTCTATAATTCAACAAAAATCTACATACCAGTGTTTCCAATTTAACTCCTTTATTTTCTCTATCTGAAAGTGCTGTCTTAATCTTTCTTTTAAAAGTTTTCACAGCATTCTCTGCTTGGCCATTACTTTGAGGGTGGGCTACTGCTGATGTCATATGTCTGATGCCATTTTTGCTTAAAAATACTTGAAATGACTTTGACGTGAACTGAGTTCCATTATCTGTCACCAAAGTCTCCGGTAGTCCATACATTGAAAAAGTTTCTCTAAACTTGTCCTTAGTTTCTTCTGCTGAAAGACCTTTCATCCTATGTACAACCGGGTATTTGCTATAGGCATCAATAATGATTAAAAAATTTACTTTCTTGTTTGGCTCCAGTAAAAAATCAGCATGCACGCGAGTCCATGGCTTTCCTTCACTCTTCCATGGGGTGTATTCGGACTTTGGGGGATTACTTTGGTTCCTTAGACATGGATCACATGACTTAACCAATATTTCTATCTCTTCGTCAATTTTTGGCCACCACATATAGCTTCTCGCAATTGACTTTGACTTGGATAGACCCCAGTGCGCAGGCGCATGCATTTCCATTAATAATCTTTTTCTTAGGGCTTTAGGAATGATAATTCGGTATCCCCACGTTAGAATACCATTTTCTTCACGAATTTCATCCCTTTTTGTGAAAAATGGTTTTAAGTCTGGATCACATTTCCATTTTTGGTTTCTAACCATTTCCAGTACTCGTTTAAGCTCACTATCCTTTTCAGTGCACTTTTTTACTTCTTCAGCATCCACTGGCCATTTTTCACTTGTGTTTATGAAGTTGAAATATTCACCTTTTCCTTCATACTCTTCATCCACAACTTTAACGTTCCTTGGAGCCCTAGAAAAATAATCAGCAAAAATATTTTTCTTTCCTTTTAAATATACAATTTTATAGTTAAATCCTGCCATATAAATAGCCCATCTTTGAAGTTTATTCGTGTGCATTTGGGGTATCTGTTTATGTTCACCCAAAATTGATATTAACGGTTTACAGTCAGTCCTTAAAATTACTTCATTAGAGACGAGTAATTTTTTTCACAAGGCATTAAAGTACGAGATATACATGCTATTGGCTTTTCTTGTCCATTTGGAAAAATGTGACTTAAAATTCCTGCAATGCCATTATTTGAAGCATCCGTGGTTAAATACAAAGGTAACTTTGGATCAAAATGAACTAACGTTATATCTTCAGCGATTTTTGCTTTGATACTATCAAAGGCTTGTTTACATTCTTTTGACCAAAAAAATTTCGCTTTTGTTTTCAATAAATCATAGATTGGTCTTAAAACTGTTGCTAAATGAGGAATAAATTGACTATAATAATTTACCATTCCCAAAAATGAACGTACTTCAGTAATATTGGTTGGTGCTGGTGCCTCTAAAATTGCTTTTACCTTAGTTTCAGTTTTATGGAGCCCAAATTTGTCAATCTTGAAACCCAAATATTCTACCTCATTTTGGAAAAACTTGCACTTTTCTTTTTTTGCTGTTAGGCCAGCTTCCTCCAGTTTCATAAAAACTTCCTCCAGTGTTTGCATATGCTCTTCTTCATTTTTCCCTGTTAAAATTATGTCGTCAACAAAACAGCTTACATTCTTGATACCCTGAAACAGTTGGTCGATATACTTTTGAAAAATTGCTGTACCTGGGGTTATGCCATAAGGCATTCGATTCATTTTGTACGTACCACGATGAGTACTAACTGCAAGCAATTTTTTTGATTCGCCTGTAAGTTCAAATTGAGCATAAGCATGTGAAAGATCAATAACAGAAAATTTCTCACCTCCTTGAAGTTTTGCAAAGATGTGCGACATCTTGGGTAAAGGATAGGTTATGTCCTCCAGATGTTTGTTTACGGTGCTCTTATAGTCTCCGCATACTCTTAATTTTCCATCTGTCTTCAGTACACATACTAGTGGTGTTCCCCATGAGCTGCTGCTTATAGGCGTTATCACTCCCAAACGCTCCAGACGATCCAGTTCCTGTTCCAGAAGTTCTTGGTAGGCAAAAGGTACGTTTCTCGGTTTGCAGTACACAGGCTTCGCTGTTGGCTTGAGCTGCAAAGAAATTTTGGCATGTTTAAATAAACCCAACTCATTTTCGAAGACATCTTTATATTTAAACATCAATTTTTGCACTTTATTATTTTCAGTTATCGAGTTAACCATACTTAATGTAATATTAAACAGTTTCATCCAATCACGACTCAAAATACACGGTCCACCGTTACGTGTAACATAAAATTTTATTTTTCGTTGTTTATTTTGATAAGTTAAATCAACTAAGATATTCTAAAGGCGTAAAATTTGAGTTGTTATATCCTTTTAAAAGCATATTGTCCTTTTTTAGTCGATATTTCACTAAGTTTTCATTATAAAATTTATCATTTATACAGCTAACACTTGCACCTGAGTCTATGTCCATTAGAAAGTCTTTATTCTCAATGTTTATTTTAACTGTGAATGGATTATCGTAGGATTCCCTATTATTTTCTACTGAAAAAATTTCTTTTTGCTTAATGTTTTCGATTTCCACAAAATTTAAACGTTTTTGTCCCTTATTACATACTCTCGATAAGTGCCCCTTTTTATTGCATATATTACATTGATAATTTGCGTACTTACATTGTCCTGAGTGAGTTTTACCACACATTTTACACTCTTTTTTATACTTTTTACCCATGTTTTGTTTTGACATTTCTGAATGTGACGTGTGAGCGCCATCTTGGTGGCTGCTTCCCCTTCCATTTCCATGTCGATTGCGTGCGAACCATCGCTGCGCTGACGGATTATCCACGTGATGGCCTCCTTCCATGCGTCGCCGCGCTCGAGAGTCCAACGTTGCCACGTGCTCTTGTCGATTTTCTTGGATGGATTTTCCGATCTTGTGGATTTGTCCATGTTGAATCGATTCTTTCTGCATCGCCAGTTTTACCATCTCGTCCATGGATTTGGTTGCATCTTCCTCGCAAAGGCGGTTCTGGATTTTTCCTTTTTCTAATCCGATTACAAATTTGTCCTTTAGAACGTCTTTTAGATTGGCGCCAAAACTGCAGTTGACTGCTAAGCTTTTTATTCGGGCAAACCAATCAGCGATCGTTTCACTATTTTCTTGTCGTGCGTCGTAAAATTTGATTCTTTCTCTCCAAATTGATGTATGGGAACCAAATTGTTGAGCTAGAAGTAGGCATATCTCTTCATACTTCTTAGTTTTCGGCAGGTCCGGATGACAGAGGTCTCTTAGCAATTTGTACGTTGGAGTGCCAATCAGGCTAAGGAGGGTTGCTACCTGAATTTTTTCATCCTCAATTTTGTTGGCACAGAAATATTGCTCCAACCTTTCTTTATAAACGATCCAATCATCCGCGTTTTGACAAAATTCAGCTATTTGTCCTATTAAACCAGCCGCGGCCATTTTATACGACGTACACTACTCGCGTACTTACACGACACGCCACGTGAATTTTCACCTTACTGATAAATTCTATTACGCGCGTTTTCTTAAATAGAACCGATGATTTCCTCGTCGCCAATTGTTATATTTGTACTTTAATGCGTATATTTGATCTATAATAAAACACACGCGGGTTCAATATCATCGTCTATTCATTGCTAAAATATTATACATATCACAGTCACGTTACTTAAGCTATTTCATGTTTCGGAGGACAGAAGGAAAAGAGCGATCTTGAATCATGTATTCCTATTTATAGTACGGCGCTATCGCGCATGGCAGTGTTGCCAAACCTAACAGCAGGGAAATCGTTAATAAATTTTTTTGGCATGAAATATGTTAAAAAATAATAACTACAGTTAAATAGAGAAATGTTACAATTTGGTAACGACTTTTTTATAGTAAATAAAATACGTTTCATTTGTCGATTTGTTGATCTATCATAATATTACTATTATGGAACCTTTTTTTAATGTTATTTAAATATAAAAACCATCAAACAAATTTTATGCAAAAGTATAAAAATAAATGTTCATAAATGTCCTTAAGTACATCAAGAAAATCTAGGATATGATTCCTGGCATCAATTTAAGTTGAAAAGTTCATATGGACTTATGCCCTAAAATGCTTACCCTCTAAGATACAGGGTGTTAAAATATTTTTAAAAAATAATTGTTTTTTTTAAATTTCGAAACTCCTTGAAGATACGGTATTGAAAATTCATGTCGATTGATTTCGTATTAAACTGCACTTTTTGGTTAAAAAAGGGTTTGCCTACTTCCACCAGTGGCGTGCATGAAGATACCATCAATATTTTTTTTGTGAAAATATGTGATACGCCACTGTTTTTTTTTTAACTCTGATGCATTTTTATGCATTACTGATATAAGCGGAACAAAGTTGTCTCTACTATGTCTTTAAAAAAAATGGTAGTTTTAAAGGAAAATGGAAAATATTTTAACACCCTGTATCTTAGAGGGTAAGCATTTTAGGGCATAAGTCCATATGAACTTTTCAACTTAAATTGATGCCAGGAATCATATTCTAGATTTTCTTGATGTACTTAAGGACCACCCTGTACATAATGTTGTTACAAACCTACCGTTATTTTATAGTCTATTTATTTCCAAACCTATATGGCGCCGCGTCTGTTTCAAATTAATGTCCGATCGGCCAATAAGAATATAAGCTGGTGGAAACTCGACCTGATCGTCGCGTAGAATTAATATTTACGTCGGCCTACCTTGGAAATAAATAGATTTTTGATATATACAAGAGGATATTCCCTAAATTTATTCAGTAAACAATATTTCAAAACCTTATATAGATTACTAATACCTGTCATACCAATTAACGCTCTATCGATAATAATAGTTCATTATAGAAGGTCATTAGGAAAACGTTCACTTTTATAAATTATAGAGTGAACTTTTTTGGAGTGTCTTTAATTACAAAATTATAGGTTTATGGAATAAAACTTTATACTGAGAAATACTGTTGGTAAATGTTTTGATTTACTTAGGCTGTTATTAAATTTGTCACCATTTTTACTGTCCTGGCCAGAAAGAAAAATGTTTTGGGATATTAATGGATGACGACGTTTTAAGGGCCCTGGATTACAAAAAAAAAATTGATAACGCACATTTTTATAAATAATACTTCTAAGGTGACCCACAGACAAAATTTGTTCGGTGAAAGCCCTAGCTGGGCAATTTATGGTGTAATTTAATAGTATTGTGCGTTTATCAAAAACATTTTGGACATATTTACTTACCTCTCCGGCATTGTGCGTAGGACAGTCGTCTATTTAAAATAATATATCTTTATTATCATGAGCAATGCAGGTCCAATTTAATTTCGTAAAAATTCCACAAAAATAACTTTTCCGAACTTTGTTCCAAAAAAAAGTCCAATAATCCAATTTTCGAATATCCCCTCCCAAATTGACCTTTTGAAGGTATTGAGACCTTGTTAATACAAATATGTGAACGTGCGATAAGAATTCCCTATCGTTATTTATCTTTTCCAGAACTTCAAAATAAAAGTTTGATTTTTGCTTAATGTTGTTGAAATTTATACTTATGTAATTTTCGTAGTATTGTGTATTGTACAGTTTTGCCAAAAAGCCTAGAACTAAATTAATTTTTTTTTTCTACTTGGAGTAAGAGTTCTAAATCTGCATAATTTTCTTGTGCGCTACCATCAAATACATCTCTTGTCTTGTCTTGTTCTTAATGGCTCTGCTCACTGGGGGCAATTTGCCAGCACATTAGGGGTGATCGTGATGTTGTCTGGATCTGTACCACATCACGACCACTGACTTTTCTTCTTTGCGTACAATGCGGTTTGGACTGCTTAACTGCTGTTTTTAGGGGACTGGAGGTTTAGTTAATGAACACAACATAGGACACCATCTATAAATGGGAAGGGGTCAGGGAGTTAGACATGACAGCGCTTGGTGAGTTGAACCTAAGTTCTAGGCAATATTATTTTCTTATTTCCTGAAGTCGTTGGAATAACGCGATTAACCACCTAAAGTCTCACAAGAAATTATAAAATAAACAATAAAGTTTTTTTTAATAATTTAATTTTATTACGGTTAATAAACTGCATCATTAGTTTAATAGTCTTTTCATTCGGGTTGTAAAGAACAGTATTGAGATTAAGAGGTAGCTGCATACCAATTTTCCACATTTCCTCGTACAAATCAAAACCAGAGATGTTGTTTATTGGGCATTCTAGGAAAATGTGATCCAAGTCGTCTATTTGTTGGCAGTCGCATTGAGGGCTGTCTTTGATTTCAATTCTGAATAAGTGGTGGTTGGTTAGGCAGTGTCCTGATTATTGTGGTAATGTGACGTCTATCGGTGAACCCCATTTTATTGAACCATCTGGTTTTTGGAAAATCTTCTTTTGATCCAGCGTAATTTCTCCCCTTAATCTTCAGTGAATTTTTCCATGCTGAGTTGTGTTCCTCCAGTCTTTTTTTCTTTATTTCCGACAGTATTTCATTTTTGTCTAGGTCAAGGATTTTTGGTACGTTAAGGTTACTGCCTATTTTCGCGAGTCTATCCGCTTGTTCATTTCCCGGAATTTGTACGTGCCCAGGGATCCATGCAACCAATATCTCTGTTCCACTGTCCATGGCTTCTAGTAATAGTACTGGAATCAGGAGGGTGATCTTTTATGCATAAGATTTTTGACAGAAATTTCGAGGCCAACATTTTTCCTCTGTGTTCCAGGTCTATCTCGGCTGCCTCTGCCAGAAGTATATTTAGTTAATGAACACAACATAGGACATAGGACATAGGTTGGGGTGGATTTCATGCAACCTAGAGCTACTCTTAGGCCCTGGTAGTGTATTGTGTTTAGTTTGTCTAATGTTGTTTTAGCTGTCGGTTTGAAAAATATTGAACCGTAGTCTAAATGGGATTTAACTAAGCCATTAAATACAGTTAAAATTGTTTGTGGGTCTGCTCCCCACCAGACACGACAGAAAGTTTTTATTAAATTGATACCCCTGCGGGCCCTAGACACAATTGTTTCAACCTGCTTGCTCCAGTTCAAGTTTTTGTGTAGAATTAAGCCAATATATTTCGTCTCATCCTTAATGTTTATGAGTGAATTTTTTAATACAATTGGGCATCCCGCTTCCTGACGATGGTTTTTTGTAAATAACACTGCCTCGCACTTTTTGACTGCCAGAGCTAGGTTGTTTTCCTCTAACCAGGATGCTACTGTTTCCAATGCCACCGTAATTTTATGTTTCATCTCTGCGATATTTTTGCCTATGAGTAACAAAACCAAATCATCTGCGTATCCGATGAGTTTAATTTCTGGTAGAAGAATATGGAAAATTTCCCTAAGATAGATATTAAATAGTAATGTGCTGAGGGGCGAGCCCTGAGGGATTCCACAATTAGCAATCCTGGGTCCTATAAGGTTGCCATCCTTGTTTTTGGAATATAATATTCTGTTTTGGAGTATTTTTAGGATCACATTTGCAAATTCTGAAGTGTAGGTCGATCAATTTGTTATACAATTTGTAAATGTCTATGTGATCATAGGCCGATTTAATATCTAGAAAAACTGCCAAAACCTGTAAATTTTCTCCAAATGCCAAAGCAATGTGTAATAGTAGTAGGGCGTGAGCATTGTGTGTGCCTTGGCCCTTTCTAAACCCTGTTTGATACCACGAAAATATATTTTTATTTTCGAGTTGCCACTCTAGTCTATTTTTTTATCATCTTTTCCAAAATTTTTAAATAGCAAGATGCGAGTACTATGGGTCTGTAACTATCTGTTAAGTTAGGCTCTTTATACGGTTTTAATAGTGCGATGATGTTGTAATTTTTCCAGGATGCGGGGATCGGTTCGCCGAACAAAATTTTGTTGTAAATATTAATCAAGATTGTTTTTGCTTTGTGTGGCATGTTCTGTATCATTTGGTATGAGATGTCATCCAGCCCAGGGGCCGAACCTTTTTTACCGTGGAGGCTTAGATTTAGTTCTTCCATTGTGAAGGGGGTTGTTTTCTCTGAAGGCGGGGCAAGAGAAAATTCTGGCCTAATAGAAACTATCGCCATTTTATCTAACAGGTTATGTCTTAGTTCATCTGTGATTTCCCCTGTGTTGTTACTACCCGGTGTGCCAGAAATGGCTTTAACTTTATTCCACACGTATGTTATACTGGAGTTTCTATTTAATGATGAGCAAAATTTTATAAATTTGCTTCTTTTTGTTTTCTTAAAGAACCTCTTAGACGCAGCAATCATTCTTTTAGCATTGATATAATTATCCATGCTTGGGCTTAATTTAAAGTTTTGTACGGCTCTCTCTCTTTCTTTCCGCTTTATTAAGCATTCTTTGTCCCACCAAGGGTTTGCGGGAGTGTTTTTGGTTTTTTTTTGGAATAGTTCCAGAAGCGACTTTCTCAACTATTTTTTCAAATACATCGAAAGCGACATGCCTGTCGATGTCGGCAAGTTCTATTGTAAATTTATCATGAAAACCCTCCCAGTCTGTCTTTGCCTGGTATGTTGAGAAGAATGTGTCTCTGTGTTTTATGTTGTTAATTTCTAGCACTGTAGGGTGGTGGTCACTTGGGCCGCAGTCATCCAGAAATTTCCATGAACTTCTTGGGGCTAATTGCGGATCAATAATAGCAATGTCCAAGGGGCTCTCTGCTGTCTTAGACAATCGCGTAGGGACTCCGTTGCTTATAAGAATTGTTTCACCAGAATCTAGAAAATCAACCAGTGCTTTCCCACTGCTGTTAGTTTTTGCCCCTCCCCAGGATATGTGGTGTGCATTAAGGTCGCCCATTAATACGTTTAGGCCTTGTAAATTCCCATACATCCAATTTAATAAAGTAAGGTTAAAATGTTCTTGTGGTGCCGAGTATGCATTGATGATTTTTATATAACCTACCTTGATTGTAATATATTGTAGTTCTGTGCAAACATTGTTATTTATCAAAGAAAACTTTGTGTCATTTCTAATGCCTGTTGCTATACCCCCATACCCATCTTCTCTATCTTGTCTAATAATCTTAAACCCTTTTAAACTGAAGTTTTTTTCCTTATTTAACCATGTCTCATTGAGTAAAATTATATTTGGTTGTTCATCTCTTATCAACGAAATAAGGTCGCCTCTATTTGCCGTGGCGCTTCTTATGTTCCACTGGAGAATTTTTAATTTTATTCTTGGGTCCATTATTTATTTTATTTTAGTTTTAACACCTCCTTTTAAAATAGAGAGTCTAGCTCCATTTGAGGAGTTTGTGGAGTTTGTGGGGAGGCGTAATTTAGGTGTGTTAGCATTAGGTCAACTATTTTATGTTGTTGGTTTTCTGAAATGTTTGAAAATACTTTAAGCATGTTAGTCACTGGATCATTATCATGAATATTTTGCTGGGCACTACTAGGCATGGTGGTTATTTGAGAAGCGTTACTTGGGCCGCTTGTAGGTAGCAAATGGTCGGATTGGGACAGGTTTGGTCTCGAGTTAGGAAAGTATAGGGCCTCTTCATGGGCTCTACGATCGTAGCCCTTTTGGGTATTCTCTCTTCTGGCATTTGAATCTATTGCTTGCCGGTATGATCTTTTATTGTTGTCTACGTTGTTCCTTCTGTGTGCTATATCTATTAGGTTTTCATTTGATTTGTTGTTCTTTTGGTTTAAATTTTGGTTATTTCGGTTATTACTTTTTAACTCAGGGAAGTCTGCCGGGTGGCATGTAAATGTACTATCATTGTAATTATTGTCATTGTAGTTTTTCTTACAAAGCTTATTTGCATCAAAGAATGTTAAATTTTGGAAGGCCATAAGTTTTTTGATATTTTGCTGCCTAGCATATTCAATACATCATTATTTTGCTCTAAGCAGTTGCATTTATGAATTACAGTAACGTTGCCCTTAAAATTACCAACAATATTCAGGACTGTTGTTTTGCTTGTAATGGGTCTGTCAGGAAATATGGCATACAATATTTTGGATACTCCCCGAGGACTGTTTTCCATATAGTAAACTTATAAAAAATTAAACGTCCTGTAACTTACTGGACGTTTAATCCAGTAACATTTGCTTATCATAATTATTACTGGTGATTTCATTGAGGTATGTATCACAGACATATTTAATTTTGAGAACTTTACGTAGAGTTTTTTCTAAATAACTCTTAATTGGCATATTCGAAAATAATACCGGTGCGCGAATCCGTCATACACGAACCTTCAATAAATTCTAATACAATTTTGATGTAAAAGGAATACGGGAGACAATATTTGTGGGTAGCAAGTTTTACATGGATTTCTCCTGTATACCTACTATTTAATTTATGTGTGTTGCATTTGGATAAATACATATACTCCACAATTCAGTTTTAATCTTTCCATTTCGGCAAACGAAAAGGGCCAAATACAACGGCTTATTTTACCATTCCAGAGAAGATTATAGCCACCGACAGCCGTATTGAGCATGCGCTCAACCCTAGCCGATTTGGCTGAATTTTCTCCGGGAAGCAGTCAGCTTAGTCCGGTCACCGGATTCGGAACATTTTCTTACTCCGGAATCGATATGCTCGAGTGAAATAATTCACGTGAACTTGAAATACTTCTAAAAGTATGTTTGTCGGTTAAAAATATGAAAGCCGAAAAAAAAGACTCGAAATAAATATTAATTGTAAATGTGGTGTACAGATTTCTTGTATAAATTGGTAAATTGATCACTTTATTATGTTGCGCTTTCAAAAATTTTAATAATTGAAAAACAAAACAGTAATTTTATAATAATATTTATCTGTTGAGTTTAATGAAATGTTTTTGTGCCGTATCAAGCATTTTTCCAAAAACATGATTAAGTATTTACTGTTATTTTATTTTTATTTTCATATTAAATTAAAACTTAATAATACATGGAATACCTATTTACTTGAGTACAAATTGGTTATATTTGTCTTATATATATATATTGCCCTTATTTGTGGCTAAAAAAATATGAATGGATAATGCAAACAACTGGTACCTATATTATACGGAGTGTACCATAAAGGTTGGGAATAAAATCAACGGTGGATTAATTAGTAAAAAATAATAGATTTATTCTGATGGCGTTATGCTCTAGAGTCTAGAGGATTTCGTTACCAAGTTACAGGTTATAGAAATTTCCAAAAAATGTTGTTTCTGTTTAATAACTTTTAAATACTAGAACTTAAAGGCATAACATTTTAATCCTAGCTTCATTTAGCAATGCCTTAGTAGAGGTAAAAAATTAGCTTCGTTTGTTACTTAGTGGCGTGCATACTTACGATTTGCCGTAGGATTTTCTAAAAAAAAAAATGGTAAAGCACTGTAAAAATATTTTTTCTACTGACGTTCTATAATAACCTCTTTTCGATTGTCATTATGTTTTTTTAATAACCTCCTTTTAAGCGCAGCGTGCTTAAAAAACTTTTAAGCACGTTACCAGGAGCAACGTGCTTAAAAGTAACGCAGGTAATTATTTACAATTAAAACGTAACCACAGACTAGGTATAATTTAATATTTTTTGGCAAGTGTCAATGAAACATAGGTAATAAAATGTTAGTAAAATTAAGTTTTTTATTATAAAACCTCAGTAGAAAAAATATTGTATACAATTCATTACGAAACAATGTTTTTAGTCACTTTGACGTGTTGTCCAACTCGGCTTTGCCTCGTTGGACAATTTTCACGTCGCGTGCCTAAAAGACACTCATTTCGCAACTTATTTTATAAATAGCTATTTCTTCCTAGGAGAGACCTAACTTAAAAATCTATTAGAATACAAACAACGCTTGAACCTTTAGCTATCCAGTGACACCAATTTGTAGCTGTTTAATTAAATTTTACTGGTGATATTTGGTGATAGCCGAACGCCTGCAACTACTATTCAGAGGGTTTCCAGTAAATAATATAACTGCATTTTGGGAGTAAAAGCGATGGTAGACTCCTAATTAATACTAAAGTTATCTAATTGCTAGTGCCGAATAGTAAAGACAGGATGATTTGAAATACTGACGATGTCTTATTTGATGACAAAGCATTTAAATTTTAAAACATTTAGATTGTTTGAAATTTCTAAACCTTAAAAGTGCGTGAAACCGTATTTAAAATTCCAGGTCCAGGCATTTAAAAAAAAATTACTTGACGGCAACTAAAAAACAAAACCTCGAAATTTAAGACTTATATCGCCATCCTGTAGAAAATATACAGCAGCTATAAAAAGTCTTTTTGTTTTTTCCCAAGTCAAAAATTAAGATGCAAAAAATTTAAAACCAATTTGATTTCTTCCCTCCTACATGCTCCAAATACTCCAACGATTAAAACAACTTTGGCTAACAGGAATTCTTTATCATCAGCTGGTTTTATAAAGCGTTCTATTTCCAGCTTTGTAAATATTTTTGATTTCTTTGGCTGATATCCGGTAGCTTTCCTTTTTAAAAATGCAATAATGTTTGTAAATTTGCAAATGTCTATGTTTTTGTTCAGATAAATCATGGTGCGGAGCATCGAATATTTGCTCCACAAAGTTGACGGCCTTAAGGTGGTGGATAGCTTGAGGAAATAGGCTAGTAATACCTTTTCTGTAAAGTTCTCAATATGTTTTTCTTTGGCCCAGGTTTCAAAGTTGTCGTAGGTTTTTTTGTATAAATGTTTCGATTTTTCGGATACTAACGTGGATAGCGCAGCTTCAGCAGCTTGTTCAATATCCAAAGACTCGTCAATATCACTCATTTGAAGTAATTTTTTCGAAAAACTTTGCGGGAAAAAAGGAAAAACGCGGCGTTCGAACTTGACAACACACTTGACATTAAATAATGCATAAACAATGCCTTAGAAACATATTGCCTGCCTAATTTTCAAAATGTTTGAAAATACTAATAAAAGCTTAAATTATCAAATTCTCCGCTTTCACAAAAAATCTTGTATATAATTCGTTACGAAACGATGTCTTTTAGCCACTAGACGTGTTGTCCAACTCGGCTTTGCCTTGTTGGACAATTTTCACGTCGCGTGTCTAAAAGACACTCATTTCGCAACTTATTGTATAAATAGCTATTTTCTTATTTTTTAAAATTTTCCCTTTCATTTTAAACGAATTTTCCCCTTGAGTTTTCTTTATATCTCTTGCCATTTTCCCGTAATTAAATATTTTGTAAATATCAGTTTTTCGATTGATTATTGAATTTAACTGGAACATAAATGTAAAAAATAAAATAATTCCTTAGAGCCTTACTTTATAAGAAAAATCTACTATTTGTTACTAAGGAATCCACCGTGTAATTCATTACCATCTTTTATTTTACACCCTGTATACTTACCTGGGTTAAGAAATAAACTAATGTATAAAAAACGCTTTTATTTATATTAGGAGGCGCGATAAACCTAAATTATAATAATATATTGTGCGAGATTAATAATAGTAGTTAGTATTCTCATCTGAGGAATATACAGGGTGCTAAAAATTCGTGTCAGTAGACCGGTATCTCAAAATCGGTAAAAAATCGTAGGTGCGGTTCGGGGTAGCAGCGGAGGGCAAAAATTGGGTTTATTTTACATTCGATGATGCTCTCTCAAGACAAAGTTGCGTATTGGGGGTCCTAATAATTTGGTAATGTATGAAATTGCATATATTCCGCATACTTTCGGAGATATCCAAAAAAAAACAGAATTTTTTTTACTTTTTTTTTAGTTAGTTTTGGTTTTAAATTTTTTGCATCTTAGTGTCTTTTAGGCACGCGACGTGAAAATTGTCCAACGAGGCAAAGCCGAGTTGGACAACACGTCAAAGTGACTAAAAGACATTGTTTCGTAACGAATTGTATACAATATTTTTTCTACTGAGGTTTTATAATAAAAAACTAAATTTTACTAACATTTTATTACCTATGTTTCATTTACACCTTTCATGTCAAAAAAATCGACAGTTTTAAAAAAAATTCTAAAGATTTTTTTGTCAAAAACTGCGACAAATATAAAAGTTAAAATGAGTGATTTAGAGGACTCAGACATTGAAAATGCCGCAAATGAGGCAATGGTGTACCTTGTTCCCCAAAAATCAAGAAGTTTGTATGAGGGCACATACGAAAAATTCAAAATATGGTGTGAAGAAAAAAAGGTAAAAAACTTATCAGAAAAAGTCTTTTTGGCATATTTTTCACTATTATCCGATGCCTATAAGCCATCAACTTTGTGGAGTACTTACTCAATGCTTCGAACGATGGTTTATTTGAATAAAAATATGTTGAGATGAAGACATTTACAAATCTAATCGCATTTTTGAAAAGAAAATCTAAGGGGTATAAACCCAAAAAGTCGAAAGTTTTTTCTAAGGAACAAATAGAAAGGTTTGTCAAAGAAGCAGACGATAAGAACTATTTATTGGACAAAGTCATATTTATTGTGGGAATCTCTGGAGCATGTCGCAGAGAATAACTCACATATTTAAATATGAATAATATCGAAATTTCGGAGTCTTTAATTAAAATATCCATTCCAAACACTAAAACAAATGTTGCAAGAAGCTTTGTAATTAGCGAAGGCTCTATTGACGGCATTACCTTCTTGAATATTTTCCGAAAGTACGCGCAGTTACGTCCAGCACACATAACCCATGAAAGATTTTTTATCGCATACAGAAACTCCAAATGTTCCAGACTTCCAGTGGGTATTATTACCATTGGAGCAACACCAAAGAAAATTGCTGAGTTCTTGGAGTTTCCAAACGCTAAAGAATATACAGGCCACTGCTTTCGAAGATCTTCAGCAACTTTTTTAGCTGACTCTGGAGCGGATATATTGATGCTAAAGCGACATGGAGGTTGACGGTCAAATACCGTGGCTGAGGGGTATATAGATGATTCTTTAGAAAATAAAAGAAAAATTTTCGAAAAAATTCTTGGTGAAAAATCTTTGGACGCTAACAACAAACGTGTTAAATCTAATGAATCCGAGTGTTCTACCAGCCTAGTGGCATGGGTTTAATTGATATTGCTGTTGCATATTCTATTTCTATTTCAAGTTCAAATTCCTCATCAATTTTACAAAGAGAAATATCTCAACGTACTGTTTTAGGTTACCCCAACATTAATTTTTTAATTTTAATAATATAAGTAACTGTACTGTTAATATTTATAATAAATAGGTAAAACTATAGTCTGTGTTTATATAGCTATTATTTGTAAATAATTACTTATTATTAGCTGTTTCATTTGCCCCTTTCAAAAATTGACACTTGCCAAAAAATATTAAATTATACCTAGTCTGTGGTTAGGTTTTAATTGTAAATAATTACCTGCGTTACTTTTAAGCACGTTGCTCCTGGTAACGTACTTAAAAGTTTTTATAGCAAGCTGCGCTTAAAAGGAGGTTATTAAAAAACCATAATGACAATCGAAAAGAGGTTATTATAAAACGTCAGTAGAAAAATATTTTTTAAATTTGTCCTATTAATACTAACACAATGTATACTTTAAAAACAAAAGGTTATTCAAATAATTTGCTATGTGAGAAAGACAGTTTAACGGAAGCTCTTTTAATATTTTGAAATTGAAATAAATCGTATGGGCGGTTTCGGGTAGCAGCGGAGAGCAAAAACTGGGTTTATTTTGCATGCGGTGATGCCTTCTTAAATATCACAGAAATATGGTAGAATTGTAAAGTAGGAATCTGTTTTAAAGTTTTGTTCCCTAACCTTAAAATTTATGTTTCGCGCTTCTGTCAAAGTCAGTTTAAGTGAACCTTTTCTTTCATTTCGGAGATTGGGAGTAATCTATTTTCTATTTAATTGACAATATTTCGAGGTTAGCGCCAAGACCCTACGAATTAAGGTAAATTTTATATACCTAATCATTATAAAATACAAAAAACAGCTTCCCATCCCAAGTGTTATTTGATGACAAAAGTTTAAAATTTAAAAAAACCTTTAAATTGTTATAAATACCTAAGCCGCATATAAAATTCCAGGACCATATTTAAAAAAAAATCCTTGACTGTAGTATCTAATCTTTAGAAACTAAAAATACCATCCTGTAGAACATAAAAAACGATAGAAAAAGGTAGTTTGTTTTTTCCCAAGTCAACAATTGGGGCTCAAAAAATAGAAACCAAGACTGACAGTTCAATCTAATAATTATTCGGAATATTAGATTATTTAGAATTTTCTTTCACTAAATTATTAAAACCTATAATATGCAACTTTGCCTCAATTTCATCACCTTCATATCTTTTATCGCATTCGACATCCTTTTGTAAGCACACGAATTTGTCGTACACTGTATAGCAATGACAAAGTTTGGGAACCTGGAATTCGATTTTCAAGATAAGAAATAATTTTTTATTTACAAAACCTTGTTAAAATGATTTTTTTATAGGCCCCAAATGAATTTTTCTATGAGTTTGCCATAAAGGCTTATTCTATCTCTAGAGATATTTAATTCACAACGGTAATTTCATTCCTAAAATTAATTTTTATGCCGATCGATTGCAATTAATTGAACGTAGTGAATCCCAAGGTCACGGTGGTAGCTCAGTGGTAGCTCAGAGGTACAGCTATACCTGCATTCGACCGTGGCGGTCCAAGTTCGATCCTCGGCCAGAGCATACGCTTAATAAAAAATAGTATGCTCAGAAGATCAGAGGATAAAATAATGCCAGGGACGTAAAAAGAATAGACCAGTCCATACACGTGATTCGGATTCCACGCTAAACTATAGGTCCCATCTGGCTGACATTACCCAGTCGATAGGGGATACAATCTTAGGCCTAAGTATACTGGCCCTTTCGCCAACCCCTGTTTGCAAAAAAAAGGTGAATTGAAAAAGTTTAAATAAATTTCGATACATGATAACATGTATGTGTAACCATTTAATTTTAATTTTAAAATACACACAATGCTATTGCATTGCACGCATATTTATGGATGCCATTTATAATCAGGTATAGATTGGCTCTATTTGATTTAATAATTTACATTGAAATGTGTAAAAAAATATGTATATTCCCTCTTAAAAAGACTGATAAGAAACAATTGTTTTCATAAAAAATTGATTTGATTCAGTTTCAATTTACTTTAAACGGATAATAATCATTTTTGTCAAAAATATTTAGTGTTTTCATATGGTTATTGAGGTCAAGGAAACCAATGTTGAGTAATAATTTAAAGAAAAGCAAATTGGGTAACTATGTTCGGTTATACTAGATAAAGTGACATATATTATTCAATTTAAAAGTGGTTAGAGCGGATTAAATTAATTTCCAGTTTTTAAACTATATAAATATTAACATTAAAAAAACAGTTTCAAATTGTTCAATTTAAAATCAAAATTTATGATTAAAGTATTAAAAGTGTTATTTTATTTTGTGAGAAGGGAAATTTGATAACGACCGTAGCGAGTGAATCAACCCTTCGATATAATTTTTATCTACAAACACTATTAACACGAATAAAAAGATTATTCTCTATTTCACCAAATTTAAAACTAAAGCCATAAAAGTAATAAACCAAATGAAATAATTCATTATTTTGTTATTACTGTTACATGGCAACTAATGTATGTTGTTAGTTAAATAAATTAAGCAGCTGGTAGAGCTACCTTTGAGTTGTTGCCGAAAAAGTCCAAGGAATAATATGAAATTCCTTACGAAAAATTTCTGCACTGGTGCGATTTGAAAGGCGTTAAGTTTCATTATACAACATGCCGATAATTCCAGTACAGTTTTTCGAAAATACCATGCAAATATTCTCGCTTATTTTGAAGAGAAATCTAAGGTATAAAAGTCGTCATCTCTTTGGTCTCACTACTCAATGATTAAAGCCATGTGAAAATTAAATTGCAATATAGATATTAGCAAATATTATAAGTTTATCTGTTTTTTGAAGCGAAAAGGAGAAGGCCGTTAACCTAAAAAGTCTATGATTTTGACGGAAGACCAAATTAAGCAGTTTCTGAGAAACTCATCAGGCGATAAGTATCTTATTATGAAAGTTGCCACTATATTGGGTTTATTTGGTGCTTATCGCAGAGATGCCATTTCACAATCGACAACATCAAGGATTTGGATACTACATTAGTGGTGAACATTATCGCAAAATTTTACTGTTATAGTTGAGCTATTTTATTTGAATGTTTAGAGAAAATACAGAGCTCTTTAGCCAGCAGATATCGGACATTGTCGAATTTTTATCAAATATAACAATTTCGGTAAAACGCCTAAAAGCTCCCAGATCTAAAGCTTTACACTGGGCACTTTTTCCGTCGGTCTTCGGTCCCTTTACTGGTAGCCTCTGGTGCGAACCTGAGAACTATCGAAAGACACCGTGGATGGAAGTTTTCAACGGTGGCACTCCCGCTAGGGACGTAACTGTAATAATTGCCCCATCCCTCCAAATATGTGCCACTAAATCTTTTTGTGTAACCAAATGATATGATGCATCAATTATAATGTGCAAAATAGTGCATACGTTTTTGCATCAATCAGTGAAATTTTAGTATCTAAACATAGAAAACGAATTAATAACTTGACATTGATACATATTTTATAGAAAAAGATATTATGGCGAATCTCGATGAAATAGTTAATATTATTAATAAAAAAGCTAGAATGTTTCAACTTGAGTGAAACTTGAGTTTCTGATTTTATTAGTCTTATAAAGTATTAATTGTATAATACAAAATATTTATTTTTTTGATATCTAGCACAATATTTTTCTTTAACTCTGCCTACAGGTGCATATGCAAGGGCATGGGGAAAGGGTTATTGAGTTACTATCCATTATTCATATTTATTATAACTTGCATGGCAGTATATTAAGTTTTTATTTTGTTGAATCTATTCGTCAGAATGTCCGGTATTGCACCGTCCGGACGGACTGCAATAGTCCAATATTTTAACATCGTGTTCGGTATAAGAAAACGAAAAAATCCAGAGAAATTTGAATATTTAAATTTAATTTTCTATAAATGCAAATTTTTATTAATATTATATTTCTTTTACTAAACCAATAACTTTGACTAACGAACTTAAAAACTCCAGTTTTAACAAGATGACGAATGCGTCTTCAAAATTTATTCGGCATATTACTTTTGTATGTTACATCTAGGTACGTTCCTGGGTGGCAGAAGGATATTGAAAACTTACTAGAAATAAGTAGAAAATTGCCAATTACGACGTTATCGCCCAGTACCATTCATTGTTTCGATACCCTCTATAAACATATAAAATGACAACAAGACCCTTAGAACTACAGAAGGAATCAAATTTCTGGTGACTTAAATTGTACAGTATATAATAATTTTAATAATAAAAGTAAAAAATACTAGTCCTCTTAGTGTTAATGGTAATCCACTCTTAAGACTAGTGTGAGAAATTGACATTTAGACACTGACAACAAGCGTTATAACACGATATTCGAAACGGTATCGCAAAAATTTTGATATGAAACTAAAATATAAAAATTAATAGAATATAATAATAAATTATTTACAATAATACTTTTACTAGTTTAGGGGTTACAAATAAAGTTTTTATTATTTTGTGCTGTAAAAAGTTTGATGGATTAAGTCTAACGTTATGACAAAACAGAATTTTTTTTATAGGTATCTAGAGAAGCTTATAAGAAGCCTTCGTTATAGGGTTTTTTTACTACCCTTTTGAGATTATTCTAGAAATGTTTATTGCCATTT
Organism: Polydrusus pterygomalis; assembly: GCA_963969555.1. Classification (NCBI taxonomy): domain Eukaryota; kingdom Metazoa; phylum Arthropoda; class Insecta; order Coleoptera; family Curculionidae; genus Polydrusus; species Polydrusus pterygomalis. The sequence continues at coordinate 129,542,594 of OZ018376.1, forward strand.
GGATTTTTACTTATTATAGCAAATATTTTACATTTATGACTCATGCCTATGAACGCAAAAGTTGATGGAGTAATAAAGATAATATTAAATTATCTAGAAAAAATAACATAACTATTATAGTTTTCAAATTTGTATGTTTAAGCGTCCGAATGAACACCATACACAAGATTGATGAAGAATTAACCCACATATTATATTTACATAAGGTTTTCAAAGTCAAGTCAAAGTCAAAACTGTGTTTAATTATATTACAATTTACAATATCAGATACCATATTTTTTTTATTTTTTTTAGAAACATCTTTAAATACAATGACATGTTGCTACAATCTTAAACATGCATCGGCTTTGAAAGTTAAACAATGCCTACAAAAATGAACATTCATATAAAATGTCCCCTACGTCGTTAACTTACGTGTTTTAAGTACGTCAAAGCAGTCCGGCTACAAAGTGTAATAAGGTGTAATAAAATTACAAGCAGTTGGCCTACAAGGCGCAAGGAATTATTACACTAGCAGCTATTTAGGAACTGCCTTGGCGTAATAGGATATCTTTTTAGAGGACCACATTGGCTTTTAACACTTTTAGATTTCCCACGAAACATTTTTTTGGTAGTTATTGTTCATGCAAGGGATCAACCACTAGCAGCAATCAATAAATATTTTTCTGAAAATCGCCTGGTAATCACTTGAGAATCCATGGGAATCACTTGGGAATCTATGGGAACCAGGTGGTAATAACTGGAACTCATCTGGAAATTACTCCCAACCTAACCAATAAGGGGTTAATTGTCGTGGATTTCAAAACATCCTTATGGAAACGCTACCCTTGCGTTAATTCAGAATTATAAAATTGCTTATTGCTCTATAGATATTTGTTACTGTTGTGCTTAAGAAGGTTATGACGATGGCCGACCTTTTAAATTTAATAAAACGAAAACACTCCGACCCTAAATACACATTTATATCTGATATCCTGATCCACTCAGTAACTGTCCACAAACTCCACTATTTATTTTTCTGAATATCTTTTAAACTACCTTTCAGGTCAATGAGGGAACTAATTTTATATTGAGCTGTTCAAATTAGCAATCCTTAAGAATCAGTTGGGAATCCCTGTGAATCAGTTTAAAATCATTGGAAATGTAGACAGAGATTCTTAAACATGGCAATAGTACTATACATTTTTAAGGGGTGCGATTGACCCTTGACGTGTGAAATATTTCCATCCGTAATTTTCTTTAAATTAAAATGCTTTGCTTCCAATTTTAAGAAAATGTGAGTAGCGAAGTTTAACCATACAAAAAAAAAGGAGTTGCGTGCCATGAGCTCATAAACTTAGAACTAGAGAGACCTTGAAACCCACCTATAGAAATCCAATAGTTTTTAATATTGGATTGGAACATATTTCAAGATAACTAGCCATAAGCGTAGTTCTTTTTTTCTAAAAATTCTGACAAAAAATTAGTAAAAACAGCCTTTATCATGGTTCTGAACAAGACGGGGCTGTAAGTAATTCTGAAACTTCAGGAAGGCTATAATTGTTTTTAAAAAAGGGAAACAAAATCAGCTTAAAATCAGACATTTAAAACTTTAGGTCTATATTGCCTTGTTTAATTTAAAATCATAATGAATAATGATCTCTTTGCTCCTCTCCTGAATACGCTTCTGAACGCTACCATAAAGTCCAATAAGAGTTTGGACTGTGAATTTTATGGAACGTTTTCTTATTGAAATTACAATGTAAATAAATTATAACCCTCAAACTGGGTCACCGTGTTATACTGGTTTGCCACTTTATCACATAGGGTTCCAACAACTGCTTTATCGCCTTAGGCCTTATAATATTTTAGGGCTAGTGGAACAAGAAATATACGCCTAGTCTACGTTTTCTCAACTATGGATTCGGCAAGTTGACAGAGATTAAAGACCGCGTCTTCTTCCCCTGATGCTCTTGATTCATATAAACACATTAACGCTCTGCTGACAAGTTGTTCCGAGATAAGGAGAGTCATAAACGGGCAAGTCATATCATTCATTCTATTTTAAGTATCTATTACATGGCAAATTAAATTTTGCTTATGTAGTATGGAATTAAATATTCTATACTTTGTTAACAATATTATTTTGGGACATAGGAGAAAAGTGCGAATCTTACATATTGTTTTTTTTAGTATATTATGATGAATAATAAATAAGAGTTATTTAACATGATGCCATTTATTATTTTATAAAACTTGCCGCGAGACATTTTTGCTTGGTTTATACAATGTACAGGGTGTCCAGTTTTCGATGGTTTTACGGGATATCTCGGTTATTAGTAAAGATAGAAGGATACGGTTTTCGCGGCACTGTGCTACTTTTTTATGAAACAAAAGATTGTTGGTGCGTTTGATTTACGGGATGTTTTTGATAATTTTACATTTTGGGACACCCCCCGTATTTAGGTTACCCCGTAGCTTATCAAAGAGAAAATAAATGTTATTTGTGTAGTTTTTAACGTATAATCCAGTGACGTACTCAGATTTTTTCTACGTTCAATAGTTTCCGAGAAAAATACCAAACTTTTTTTTTAAATGGGACACCATATATATTTTTAAATAATATAATTCAGTTCATAACAAGCTTCTCAAAAATATATAAAACCCTATTTTTATTTTTAATTTTAAGCACGAAATTTACGTTTTATTAAAAAATACATAATTTTAGTTAGTAGGCCATGAAGGGTATTGAAAAAAAACTATTACTGGTATGATAATTACTGCAGGAAAAATATATTTTAGACTTCTTAAACTAATTAGCAGTAATATTTGAGTAAAAATAATAACAATGCACAAATCAAGTTGTATTTTACTAGGCAAAACATTACAAAGAGAAGCTGAAAATTAATAGAACTTTCTCATAAATATTGCTCAAATTGGTCTCCATTATGCCTTAGACATGTTTCACACATAGTTCTTATCCGCCTTAATGAATTTAAAATAATAAGAGGCCGTGTCCGTAACTCCCTAAATGCTCTTTCAGTAGCATTTCTTAAATTCTGCAATTGTTTGGTATTGAATAGAATAAATTTTATTTTCAAGGTATCCCCACAAGAAGAAATCCAAAACCGACAAGTCGGGTGACCTTGGTGGCCATCTTACAGGTCCATTAGTTCCAATCCCGTGGCCTGGAAAATTATTATTTAAGTAGGCTCTGATAATTAGCGCATTGTGAGCGGGTGCTCCATCTTGTTGCAGATATAAGTTATTGATACCCGCTAAGGGCACGTCTTCTATTATTTCCGGCACAACGTTTTTCAGAATTTCCAAACATTTATTGGCATTAAGGCTGCCTTCAAATATATTATAAATTATTTTGCTTCCTAGTATAAAACATGAAACGTTAAAGCCAAACCTTCCTTGCCGTTCGAGTGGAAATATTAGATGCTGATTTTCCTGAGACCAAAACCTCGTATTGTGTCGATTAAATATACCAGCACTGGTAAAATGAGCTTCATCGGACCATACAACGGTTTTTTCAAAATTATTTAACCTGTTGATATTTTGTAAATACCAATTACAGAATTCTGTACGGCGTTGTGCATCACCAGGATGTAAGTTTTGTACTAGGTGAAATTTATATGGCTTGAAATTGTGTTTTTTAGGATTGTTTGAACTCTTGATTTAACTACTCCGACCGAACCTTCAACCGTTCTGCAAGAACTAATTGGATTTGTTTCAATCGAAGCTAAAATATTTATTTCATCAGTCTTGCGGTTTTCCTTGTTGTAGATTTTAGGACGAGGTTTAATAAATGAACCGTGTTCAATTAAATTTGATTTCATCCTTAAAAAAATTCTTTTATTCGGCTGTCGTCTTTCGGGTATATACAAATAATTTTAAAAAATTACTAAATCTTCATAGATATACTACACAAAGGCGTATATTTACCTATTGAAATACTCTTCTAATGCTACATCTGCATTATCATTCCAATGAACATAACAAATGAGCATGTCGTATTTTTCATTATTTTCAAATTTCACATATTCTGCCATAATTAGGACAAACTGATCCTTTACTATTAATTAGATAGGTATTTTAAAACAACTTGGAGAACCTGAATATTCTGACAGAAACTAAAGAAGTTATTAATATGACATAAACGACTGTGTTCTTTTCCTTTTTTCAATACCCGTCATGGCCTACTAACTAAAATTATATATTTTTTAATAAAACTTAAATTTCGTGCTTAATATTAAAAATAAAAATAGGGTTTATATATTTTTGAGAAGCTTGTTATGAACTGAATTATATTATTTAAAAATATATAGGGTGTCCCATTTAAAAAAAAAAAGTTTGGTATTTTCCTCGGAAACTATTGAACGTAGAAAAAATCTGAGTACGTCACTGGATTCTACGTAAAAACTACACAAATAACATTTATTTTCTCTTTGATAAGCTACAGGGTAACCTAAATATGGGGGGTGTCCCAAAATGTAAAATTATCAAAAACATCCCATATATCAAAAACAAGGAGGACTAGAAAAATTCTGATTAGGGCATCTTTTGTTTCATAAAAAAGTAGCACAGTGCCGCGAAAACCGTATCATTCTATCTTTACTAATAACCGAGATACCCCGTAAAACCATCGAAAACTGGACACCCTGTACACGCTGTAGCCTTGGAGGAACTTCCTTACGTACCGATGGAGTTAACCAGAACGATGGTAAACGGATTTTAAATCACTTTCCAAACGATATTATTGATCCGTTGCTATGCAACGCATAGTCAGTTGTGTCTGTAGTAAAAAGTATTCCCTGGATGTATTTTAACATTAGCACCAGATGCCTAGAGAATTACAGGACAAGGACTAAAAGATAACTGTCATATAGACGTTGTACTCGGTAAGTCGTGTTCATCGTGAAATAATTTTTTCAAAGCTAAATAAATATTTTTTCTAGTTTCCATTTCGGTGATTCCATACTAAACAATATACCTGAAACTTAACTTTGTTGTATATGTTTAGTAGAGTTTAAGTTAACTTTTAGTATGTTATCTGGAAATATACGCTGTGTTTTCAGGTGACCTATATTTATGTTAACCATAAAGGTAATGAAATTTGAAGTAAACTCCAAGTTTATAGTTGCAACATTAAAATTTAGTTACACGTGGTAGAGTAGTTGAGTAAATTACGTAATAAAGGTTAGTGGTTACTTTTATAATAATTGAACGATAATTTTTGTGATGTGAATATCATAAAGTTTTTAAAAATTTGTATTGTATAAGTTATACAATTATACAGCAAGCAAAAATTTTTAAATTTCGATGATCAAAATATTAGTTATGCATTCGTCACTTTGTTTTTTGATCAATAAAAAAATATTTTTCTTCAAATCCAATAATTTTGGATCAAACTACTCACTTACCTCCACAATTCGATTTTTATAATATTGCTCACGTTACGAAAAATATTTTTTTTCTCGATAAATTTAGAATCATTTCTTCCAGAATTATAGTTAGTTCTTGAAGAAAACTAAACTTTTTTTGCATCAGGGCCTGGATTAGAGTGTTGGTTTAACGTATTCTCGATTTTTCAGTGTTTATTTTTTCCTTTTTTTTATCGTATTATCTGTATCTAATTCCTTACTTAATTAAGTAATTAACTCATTATATTAGTAATTTTTCGATACTAATAAAGTATTAACAAGGCCTAGTCACCTAATATGAATAAGTTACCATCAATTAAAGTAAACACATGGTTATAATAATTTTACGGTTATTTTTATTTTATTGATCGCTCATTATTAATAAGTCTATTTTTTAATCGAATAAAACTTTAAATAAACTACATTTTATATATATACAAGGTGTTCGGAAAAGGAGGTCAATCCGTTAACCCCATATTCCTTAAGCAAAAATAATATAACTTTTATAATGCCATTTTTCATTTTTGTGACCCTCATAAAAATGATCTTTTTGAATAATTCGAGTATTCAATTTAGATATTAATTTAAAATTTGGTACATTGCTTCACGCTAAAGAGTTACATCTTTTGAGAAAAACAAAATGAAAGACAATTATCAAATATTCACTGGGGGTTCCGTACTCGCTGACCCCCTATTTAATTAAATTATAACTTGTATCCCTGGTAATGCCACAACGGCTGACTTGATTTAGCATTTAAAAATTAGAAGATTTGCGTAAGTCATGTTGTCGTCAGTTAACAACTCATACTACAAATTATCTCCAAAAACGCAACATTTAATCGAAATTTTATAAAAGACAAAAAAATTATCAAAAATAAATGGTTACCTGAAAAAATATAGTTCGGAAGTCATTGGCGCATAAACTAAAAATATGGGAGGTCAGCTGGTACTGGACCCCACCACTATTTTTTTTACCATTGTTTTTCATTTTGTTTTTCACAAATGATGCAACTCTTTATGCTAAAGCAATGTACCCAATTTGAAATTAATATCTTAATCAATACTCGAATTATTCAAGGTAAATCAGTTATTAATTTTAAAATTTGACGCTTTGTATATCGAATATGAGGGTCAAAATGAAAAATGGCATTATAAAAGTCATATTATTTTTGCCCAAGGAATATATTATGGTTAATAGATTGACCTACTTTTTTCAGGCACCCGGTATATAAAATGTTAGATAAATGAAGAATGATCGACAAATCTATGTCCGGAAAACCAGAACACTAACTGGTTTAAAAACGTTGTACTATACTGTAGGTCAGGCTAGAAAAACGAGCTCAGAAACAGGAAAATTAAAAATTATCAAACATTTTCTACGTGCAACCGCTGTTTCAAAACTGGCAAAGCAAGGGGTTTAAGTACAACATAACATAAAAATAATTGAACATTCCAATACTAAATCAATACTTTCTTAGATGGAAACGGATGGGAAATAAGCAAATAAGAAAAAAAGGAATAGATGCCCAGCCTAGTTTCTTCAAAATGGCAAACCCAAACTCAAAACACAAATTATTATAATAATTGCGTTTTTATAGTTACCTATTAGTTTTGTAATTTTTTAAATTTTGCTAGAAAATAAAATAAAATATGTCTTAATTCTGTTTAACATTGTTTATTAGAGTAATTTTCTCTCTCACAGTTACACTTAATTTTTAAAATTTTATGAAAATTATGTGTAGTAACCCACGATAATTTTCCATGTTTTGCTGTGGTAGCTCGTTTCTTAGTGGTTTAAAAATGCACGGTTCATTAATTATCGTCTTCTGTAGGAATTTTAGCCACAATTTGAAATTTTACGATTTACATTTCTTTATTATTACAAAAACTGAGCAGCATATGACCATTCCTTTATTATTTTCTAGTAGGCCGATTTAAGCGAAGATACAATATTTTTAGACCCTATTAATGCAGTCGCATACTTAGTTATTTTTGTTGCAAGAAAATATATTCGTATTTACGGAGTTTATATTAAAACCCGTTAAAATTTACAGTTGCGGGTTTACAATGACAAGTGTTAGGAAATCGTTAGATACAAATTCGAACAATAAAAAACTAACTAGACTACTGTGATTGTGACAAAATTGACATTGGCAGAAATAATTACTCTCAATCAAAGTTGCTTGGGTTCAAGCTTAAAGCGGTATTTATAAACTCTATGTTCACGTTGACATTGACCTTAGAAGTTAAAACATTAAATGATAATAAAACAGTTTATAAATTTTGCTGGCATTCTCGTTGGCGTCGGTAGCTGTTTGACTTGAACCAACTTTAACTTTTTGGCGCTGGCGTTCGTAGCAAATCCATAGCGGTGACGTCAAGCCACTACTATTTTATTATTTGTATTACGTGATACTTGGCAGCTGTCATTTTTATTGTTAAAACTGCGAATCAAACGAGAGTCAACTCCAAGATTATAATAGTAGCCACGATGTGGCTAGTTTTATAACGAATACGTGCGCTAAAACGTCTTATAAAACTTGTACTTTATACATTTTTTTCTATTTTACCTTTTATGGTTAGGAAAATTTTACATTTATTTCCCAAGATAATCCCGAGACAAATTTTAATATCTCAAGTTAGTAACAAATTTAAGTGTAGAAACATTTCAAAATCGCTTCTTTATTCTACCCGCTATTTTATTAACAAAAAAATTTACAAAATCGACTGTCAAATCAATTTAAAAATTTGCGGTACTTATGTCCTGTAACACGCAAATGCGTTTCGTATTGAACTTAATATGAACGTGAATTAGAAAAAAACGGATAACGAATGTCAATAATGAACGCCAATGCGAGTTTATAAGTAGTTCCAGCTTAATTCTGGATACACTGACTAGGAAACTTTCATTTCAGTAAATAATTTCTGTCAATGTCATTATAGTCCTAATGAAATAGTCTAATTAGTTACTTTTACGCAACCCAACATGAGTAGGTATTAAGTTTTATTATTGAAAATCTCTTCTAATATTCTTAAAGTAACTGTTATCATTATTATTATTGTTATTATTTTATACATTTTTTAGTTGATTGTCTTAAAAATACGGTGCGGATAATTTCAGTTTTTCTAAATAAAAATATTTACTCTGTTAATATAAAAAAAATGCGCATACAGATGAAGATTGCAAACCGTTTTGTTAAGCGAATTCGGCCATCGTGTTAGCAAGAAACATGCCTTGAAAATGGAAAATAATTTTGCTGGCTAATGCACCATTTATCTAGGGTGTTATGCAAATTTAATGCTTTAACTGCACCAGCACTTAAAAGGTCAAGTTTTTCACAGCGATTAATTAATGAAAACGAAGGTAATTTAACGTTACCATATTTAGCGGGTAGGTCTATTTATTTTGTTATTAGAAGAGGCTCTAAAAACGCTTTTTTTCTAACAATGTAACAAAATCTTTCCTTTACTCTTTAACATAATATTTTTTAACCTTTGCACAAAAATTATTCCCATTGGTCCTTAGGCATCAACAGTATCAAATCTTTATCAGTTGATTATCGTCTACAAAATAACTTTTTCTGTGGTTTTAGATTGCTAATTTCTAAAAACCATGATGGAGCTAAATCCTGACTATAAAGCAGGCGACTCAGATAAGTTAGTAAGTTATATTTGCTGATGAGTTGGAGTTTGGCCATTTTTTCCAGCCCTAGAAATAAAAAAGAATGTGCTTACCATATAGCAATTATTTATTATTTTTACAAAGTTCGGGCTCAGGTTATTGACTCACTATTTAGAATAATTTTTCTGGGTAGAGTTGACTGTTTGGTAAGGGTATTTTAAGCCAGGCTTAGCGTTTAATATGCTTAGTTTGATAACTTTAAGTTTCTGGCATATGGAAGAAAAGGAACGAAACAATTAATATAGTTGGACGAAAATAAAATGCAACGGACAGCAGAAGTGTGTTATTTAGTGGCGGTCCTTGCTTTCTTCGGATTGCTTTTAATCCTTTAAGGAAATAAAAACTAATTTCCAAACTTAATGAAGAAAGAAGAAAACCGTTTTAATTCGGTTATATGTAGGAATTGCTGGTAAAAATCATACCCTAAGACAAATGATTTAAATAAAATTATAGTAGCTAATAAGCTTATATGGAAACTAAAGACGACTACGAAGTTTCTTAAGCAACCTAAACTGTTCTAGATTATATTAGAATCAAAAGTAAATAGTAAAGGTTTCATGTATCTATCTAAAAAAAGATACATTTATATTCTCACTTAAGATTTAATTAATTATACTATACTAATAAACTATTATTATTTGTATTTGCCAATACATTATATCAATACATAATAAAGTTAGTAAAATTTAATTATTTTGAAAAACATTTATGTTTATTCATTTCACGTTCTTCTACGCTATTTAAAAAAAAAGGTTATATTAAATCTTCAATATCATTTTTTATTTTATATCGACAGTAATTTTGGAATCGGAAATGGCATATAATTTAATGAGAATTTCATTATAACAGCAAGTGATTAATGATTATTTGGATATTTTTATTTGCTTTTAATCGTATAAATAAACTGACTAATTTTTTACAGTAACTATGCATCTCACCTATAAATTCAATACAGAGTTTCCGCAATTTAAGTTATTGTTATTATACCGAATGGTGCACCGCCAATGGCCATGGGAAATTTCATGTAAATTTTGCTACCCTAAAACATTGGCTTTCCTATTAATTTTACATTAAAATTGTATTAGACCTTTTTAAAGGTTCTTGTATGATAGACGCGCACAGCAAACTTTATTATTTTTATTTTCTAATAAGCCAATTAGAAGGTATTTAGAAAAAACTCTTCGCAAAGTTTTTAAAACTTAAGTACTGCTCTGAAACATACCTCAATAAAACCAATTTTAAATATTTGGTTCATTGTTTAATATGAATGTACATTCGTAAAACAAACATTGCGTGATCATTTCCTATCGTTATTTACCCTTTCTATAATTTTAAAATAAATGTTTGCTTTTTGTATTTCATAACCTTTCCTCAATTTCTGAGTTTTGGATATTTATACGAATGATAATTTTTATGTAATTTGCGTAGAACTGGAGTGATACTTTCCTACGATTATGCCAAGAAATCAGGTGCAACTTATTTTCTTCTACATGGAGTAAAAGTACTAAATCGGCAATATTTTCTTGTGCTCTACCAGTACATCATTATTTTGCTCTAAGCAGTTGAATTTATTAATTACACTACTTTATTCTCAACACTATTCAGGACTGTGTTTTGCTGTTAAGTCTTTTAGGAAACATAATATTTGGTATATTTTTCGAGAATTATTTTACCAGTTAATCATTGTTATTTTTTCTTGAATACTGTAAAACATTGACCTTCAAAAGTCCAATACAATTTAGATCATTAAAGCATTGTTAGCGATTCAGAGTTCTTATTACATAATCAGTTTCAGAAAATACACATTTTACAAATAAAAACATAGTTATTTCTAGGCGCCGAGGGCAAGGATCTAGGCTAGACGATTTGGGCCTTTGGATTACAATGATTATATTTCAGTGAATTTTAAGTATGTACAAAGTGGCATAATATTTAAAAACTTTGCACTTATTTAGCTACACAAATATCTTACAATAAACGACTAAGAATTTATACTACACTTTTTTTTTTTAAATAATGATTTACAATTTTTATTTTAATTAAATATATCGAAGTTTCAAATATACTATCAAAAATCTAACAGCTGCTTCTTATAAAAATTTTATGAGAAACTTTACTAGTTAAACCTGCCAGGTAATAAAGATGTTATAGGTAATTTGAAAACACGAAAGAGTTGTATGTAGTAATTTCCAAGTTATGAGTCAGATCATCATGCGGTTCAGACTATTACTAAACTGCAGTAACCTTATTACCAATTCAACAAATTATACCTGGTGAACACTATAATAATTCTGAAATATAAAAAAAATGCAAAATTTTTAAAATTAGCTTATTTGGTATATTATACATTCACAGACAAAAATATCACATAATTCCTTATTGGTAAATGTCTAAGCATTTCTTATCTGTTAATCATTGTAAAATACGTTAAACACTCTAGCACAATACATTTAACAATGAAACATACTTACCATTTTAAAAGGAAATAAATAAACAGGGCAGTCTGCCCCACTCTTTTCGGCTGGCATTTCTTTTGGCCCCAAAAAATAAAAACGGAAAAAAATTACTATTTAATTTAATTATTTGTGAAAAGGAAAGAAAAACACAAAGTCTTCCTCCACAAAATTTAATAGAATAAAATTCTAGTTCGAAAGGTCTCTACATGTTTCGAACGTAGAAACGTTCATCATCAGGAGACAGAAATCTATTTTATGCTGATGTTGTTAGCAAAAGAGAAAATTAGAACCTTAATGGAGCTTTTATGGACGTAAAATTTTTAAATGTAGAAGAAACATGGCTTGAAAAATTGACAATGGATGAATACTGAGCATTCAAAAACGTTGTTAAAGTAGGCTTAAACCAACCAAACTAAATGGAGAAGAAGAGAAAAGAAAAAAACCCGGGAGAAAAAAACTTTCTAAAAAGGTGTAGGAAATTATTTAGATTTCATTCTTAAAATTTATATCCAGCATAAGTGACACATTATGAGGATAGAAGTGCAGTAGCACAATAATGTTGTTATGTAAATGTAAAGATTTTTGGGGTACTGAGGATTAAACCTCAGTAACCCCGCGAACGGTTAATTTAAAACCAAAAATTAAAAAATTGAACATTTTTTAAATTCAAAAGTCAAAAGGTTCTTCACCTCCACGTGCTGGAGAAACGTGACGTGACATTGACATTTAGTTTGGTTGGTTTAAGCCTACTTTAACAACGTTTTTGAATGCTCAGTATTCATCCATTGTCAATTTTTCAAGCCATGTTTCTTCTACATTTAAAAATTTTACGTCCATAAAAGCTCCATTAAGGTTCTAATTTTCACTTTTGCTAACAACACCAGCATAAAATAGATTTCTGTCTCCTGATGATGAACGTTTCTACGTTCGAAACATGTAGAGACCTTTCGAACTAGAATTTTATTCTATTAAATTTTGTGGAGGAAGACTTTGTGTTTTTCTTTCCTTTTCATACTTTCAACTCCACTTTAAGTATGGACTATTTCTTCAAATTAATTATTTGTATTCTTAATTTTATAACTGTTTATCTACAAGCGTGCGGTAAGTATCACTTTACCGCACTAGTGCTGTAAGTAATTACATAGGTACTATAAAACAAGTTTTTATATTATTCAAGTGTATTTTTTATTTTTAAAAGAAACTCTATTAAATATTATAATATGTATAACAAATAACTTACATATTTAGATTTCTAAACTAAGTCAAACTTATAAATTAAGAAATATTAATATTAATTGAAGAATTTGTAACATTTCCAAACGATATCGATGAAGGAAGTGTATTTATTTCTCTAGCAACCTGATATTAATGCATTGTTGATAACAAACTACGAGGTACCTACGGGGTAAAGTAAAACCAGTGCTCTTTTAGTTTTTAATATTGGTGCCCTAAAACATGCTTGTAAATAAAATATCGTACAAAACACTTACGGTAGGTGTCTTTACCGCATTTGCGTGATTTACCAAACATCACGATAATGCGATAAAGACGAACCTACCGTACTGTTATTGTAATATAATATAGGTACATAATCAAAGTACAGCTTTTACCAACATTTTTGCTAACATGGCATTTTTGTATGAAGTTTTTAAATATTTATCGGAATAGTGCAATTCATTCTGCTAGATTGATTATCTCATTTTTGATAAGTGAAAAAAAAGTCATCAGTTTTTCAATTCTCGAAATGGGATACCACATAACATTAAATATTGTAACACTGCATATGAGAAAATATTTTCCTGTACTACAGTATAAATCAGCATGATAACTTAATTTGTATAGGAGCTAGGGAAGCCTAACGCACTATTGCAGAACCCTGTATATTGGCATAGTAGTTTTATCAAGAATGCGGATACCCTTAAAATGCCGATAAATGCCAAAAAAATATTGGGGAATTAATGGCATGTTTTTTACTATACATATAGGTTTTTAAGTTTTAACTTTTTTTGATACAGTGAAAATTTAAAAACATTCTTTAAAATTAAAAACATATTTTATAACTGTTTGGTAACATAATAAAAATGAGAATGCCAATCCTCAATCCTCTTAAACTAACTACTTAATCATTTCGAAATTCTAGGTAGACATAATAATTCCTCATTATTAGAGTGGGTTCTCTTTTTGTTAGCACACAACTCTGTCAGAACCGCATTGCAAAACACTTTAAGTTACTGATGATGGATTTTCGGTTCAAAATGGTGATATGTTGGCACAATGTTATTGGTTTATGTTTACCTAATGGAAACAAAATTCTTCAAAAAGTAATATTTAAATTGCAGAATCGAATTATTAAATGTTGATCTAATGATGATATCTGAAATCCGAAAAGTCTGTTTTAAATAGGAAAATATCACTAAATTCATCGAAAAAAAAGTGCCCGTGGATAGTGCTTTTCGCTTATCAATATAAATAAAGTCACAAAAAAACAAAAACGAACAATGAAATTTTCAGTTTCCTTCAAATGTCTCCGGTTGTCGGACTTTTCTTAATTTTTCTCCGATATTAAGATCCAAATTAATCAACTTTGCCCAAATTTAATCTTTCCTGTATATTTTATAGTTTCCGACATCCTAATGGTGACATCGAATTTGGGACACCCTGTACATCTTTTGGTCTTCAATGCCCATTAAAACTATTACAGCGCTTAAAACAGGAACATTTTGCTATAAACTCTGCTTGAGAATAATTGCAGCTGCATCTAGTCAAATTGCCGTATATAATTACGGAACATTTCTGAGATTTTTTAATTAAAACTTTTTTTAGCTTAAATTTAGTAAAATACTTAATTTTTTATAACTGAATTAATTAGTTTAAATTGCAATATTTCCCTTCAAATTAATATACTTTTTCACCATTATAAATGTACAAAATACATATTTTATCTCGGGGTTTATGTGAAGGATGAGCTATGCTTCACAGCACTTATTGACTCATTATTGTGCATTCTTCGGGAGTTTAAAGATAAAAGGATCCTTTAGGTTCTTATTGGGATTGGTGCATATTTTTATAACGGGTAGTGCATCGCCTGACTGGCCATGAGAATTCCCATGTAAATTTCGCTACCCTCAAATGTTGGCTCTCATATTGATTTTACATCCACATTATATTATTTTTTTTTTGAGTGACCTTGTATGACGGACTTGCACACCAAATTTTATTATTTCCAAATAAATCAATCAAAACTTATATAGTAGAAACGCTTCGTAAAATCCCTAAAACTTAAATACGGCTGTGATATATACCTCAATGAAACCCCCAGTATTAATAATTATGATAATGTCAAATGTTACTAGACGTTTTATTTTTTATTAGTTGCAACATGTTTTACAATGTACCTTAATTAATAACTGCAACTTCTTAGAGCAAATGTCATACTGTTCTAGAGCACAAGAAAATAATGCAGATATAAAACTTTTACTCCATGTCAAAGCAAATAATGGAATTAGTACTAGGCTTCTTGGCAAAACTGTAGGAAGCATCACTCCAGAGGCACAGTACTGTGCAAATTACAAATAGAACTATAATGAATATTAGGAATTGAGGGAAGGCGATGAAATACGAATATGAAGTTATCGATAGGGAAAAAACGATAGGGAATTTTCATGCAAGGTTTTTTTTACTTACGAATGCAGCTTTACATTAAACTGTGAACCAAATGTTCAAAATTGTAGATATTGAAGTACAAAAAATGAACACAAATTTTGTACAATCAAGGACTATCTGCCCTCAAAAGGTTAAGACATAGGAAAAAGATATTTTTTTGGAACTTTTGCCAAATCAAATTTGACCTGAATCCGAAGAAATTGCTCCTAAGAACAAAGATATTTGGTTTTAAATGAACGGTTAGCCTGCACACAATGCACGAGAAGTAAGGGAATAATATTACCAATACGTGATTAAAAAGTTTTTTATGGACGCACAATAAGATTAAATGACACCTTGAATTGGCCATCTAAGTCTTCTGACCTTTCAAAAAACAATTTTTTCCTGCGTTATCAATATTTGGAAGAGTTAACTAGTGTAATTTCAGGGGTATGCAATTGAATCATTACGTATCAACTTAATAATTCTAGAACTAAATATTTCGAACGTTTAGGTTATTTTTGAAGAAGTAGTTCATACTCAAAGTGGAGTTAAATGATATAGAAAAGAGAAAAGCACAAAGTCTTTCTCCACAATTTTATTAAGTATTAGAATGACTAGGCGAACCTAGAAAAATTCATAATAATTCAATTCGACATGTTTCGAGTGTACTCATCATCAGGTTTAGGTTATTGCTTGGCAGTAAACGGAGGACTGTTTGAGCATCTGATTAAAAAACCTTAAGTTTCCATTTTAATTTGTTGTTGTCGTAATTGGCAAAGTTTAGACAGCTTCACTTGTCTCCAAATGTTGAAATAAATAAAGTTCTCATTATTTCGTTTTTAAGTACTCGCGTTTATTAAATAAGTGCAATTTATCTTTTTTCTTGAATACCGTAAAACATGTTGAAACTAATAAATAGTCTATAGTAAAATTTGACATTATCACATTACTGGTGGTTTTATTGTAATATGTATGTATGTATTGGCCTATTAGAAAACAATAAAATTGTGTGGGAATCCACTATACAAAGACCTTTAAAATAGTCTAGTACAAGTTTAATGTAAAATTAATAGAGGAATATTTAAGGGTAGCCAAATTTACATAGGATTTCCCATGACCAGCCTGGCGGTGTACCACCAGTTATGTATCAGATGTACGCCTTCTCTTTTGCTATTATGTATAAATATTTTTGAAGAACCAGCCATGGTGGTCATATTTGTAGACAAAATATGTTGTATATCATGGGTACTATATAAATTAAAAAAGTTAAATGAAAAAGCCGGAAAATAACATAAAGTTAGAAAGTTATTTCAACTTTAAGAAAAACTATTTAATTTATAAAAAATATTTTCAAATAACAAATTTTTAAAATTAAATTATAAATTATAGTAGATACAAAGGTATTTTTTAAATTTTGCTTTTTTTATAAATTATAGGTTACATTTTTGCAATATAATTCACAAAAAGGTTTTTTTTTTACAAAGATTGGCATTTTTCGTAGGTACCTACTTTAATGTATAATTGAATTTTCTTTTTTTATAAAGTTGTTTTTCTGAAAATTGGAATAATTTTGTACACTTCATTGTTATTTCTGGCTCTTTCAGGTGAATGAAAAAGAAATTGTCAAGTTTCATAACCAAACATAAAAAGAAATATTTAAGAAACAAAAATTATAAATTTAAACTAGACCGTCTTCTTCCAAATATACTTATCTTTTTATTTATAAAGATTCAAACAGTAAATTCTCAAAAGAATTTTTGAAAATCGAGTTTTTAATGTGTGGCCATAAAAAGCAGCCTGACCGTGGTGGCCACCTAACTGGTATAATAAACTTATAATTCGGAATATTCCAAAAAACCTATATTATCAAAAGCTATAAGAATTTGTGCGCTGTCCTGCTGAAAGTAGCCGTGTCTGTTTTATCCAGGGGCATCGCTAGGCACTTACAAGTGGGAGGGGGGACTGTCATGTAAATTCTAACTTACTGGGGTACCATAGAGGTAGAAAGTTTTTTTCAGCACGTTAAAATTTTGCTAAATTTGATCAATATTTTATAGGTTATACTAGTCAGCATTTCGTTCAACAAAAGGTCCTCACTTCGTTTAAATCAAAATACGTATTTTACTTTCTTCTTTATTTTAAGATAAATTTTTACCTGTCACTACATACAACTAAACTAACTCAACCAAGAACAACAAACAAAACAGCAACGTAACTTATGCATGATTGATCTGTCAGAGTATCTCGAGGCTTGAGAGCCAAAATTCCCGGCTACTCCCTTTTTTGTCTGCGTGTCACCGATACATGGCAAAGGTCACATTTGCAGTTGCGCATAGGTGAAGGCGTAAATAAAACGTAACTAGAGAAGGTAAGTTCATTTTAAAATTACCTGATTTTCTGACAAACTCATTTATTTTAAGAGCGACTGTTTTTTTAAATTTAAAAAGCTTAACAAAAATATTAAAACCACTTGTTAGACAGTATTTTCATCTTACAGCATCTTCATAATACCTCTACTAATTTTATCGTTATAATGTCTTACAGAAATACTTTGGTTTTTTCTTCTTCCCCAGTTTATTTGGTTGGTTTAGACCCCCTTTACTGACCTTTTTACATACTGTGGAGGAAGACTTTTAGTTTTTTCTTTCTTTCCCATACTTTCAACTCCAGTTTAAACATAGACTATTTCTTCAAAAAATATTATTAATTAAATTTTTATAAAATTTAAGTATATTATATTCAACTCGTTATGTGCAACTTGCGAATTCATTTGGTTATTAAAAGAAAGGCTCCGCCCCTCCCTACCCCTCTGCATTCATCATCAAATTTTCTAAAATTTTATTAAGGTATCTAGCCGAGTTGAGAGTCCTGAAAAAATCGATCCATCAATTAATCTTTATTTTGATTTGGGCACTCCAATTTTCGAAAAAGACTTTTTTATAAATAAGTGTTGATTTTTATAGCTCTATATTTTTTGTATTTGAGAATATACATATCCGGAGATGTAAAACCATGCCTCGCCAGTAAAAAAATGTTTTTTTAAAGTCCTTTTCATTATTATGCAAATAACGCATAAACCACGCTAAAAATTACATTTGCTGGGCTGGGCGTTTGGTAACAATTCTTGGCCTGAGCTTAGACGAGCATTTTATGGCCATATTTCAAAATTATGTTGCAGGTTTAGTAGAAAACATTTACTTGCTAGCTCGAAGTTCCAAATAAACACTGCAAATAGTAATATATTATTATAAAAATATAACGTATGTTAACGAAAACCGTCCCGTATACCAACCATATTTAATGTTTAAAATTAAGAATCTTATTATTAACTGATATAGAATATAGCAATATTACGTTAAAATCCTTAGGACCTACGAATATTTAAAGGAAAGTCGGGTTTGTTATCAAAATATTCGTTTATTGTAAAATTTTGAAAAACAATAATTAGACTTTTATGACCACGCGGCCACCAATAGTAATTTTTATGGTGTTTATATCCAAACCCTAATGACAGGTAGCGGACGTAGCTTTAAATTTACTTATGTCAATACCCCAAAATGTTAATGAATCTTTTATCAAACTACTAAGGAATTGACTGGTTTCAACATGATAACGCTTTTTGTCAGTCAAAAATAAGGAGTATTAAAGTCGCATCACATAGATCAGGTTTGTCTTCATAAAAAGGCGAAAAAAGAAATGGTTGGGAAAAACCTGGTCTTGAAATCTTGATAATATCAACGATATGGATTTCAACTCTATTGTTATATCGGTAAATCTCAGACAAACTAGGCTAGTGTCTAGAAGCCAATATTGCCTAAACCTATATTTGGTATTTTCTTTTGTAGAAAAACCGATCAATTAGATTTATAGAATGACTATGACTGGTTTATGCGCAAACAAGCAAGTTATCCGACCAATACCTACATTTGTGGTATATTATCCAGAATTATCTTCAAAGCAAACAGAATATCGATGGGGACATTTTAAGCCCTATTTATAACGTTAGTTTTGTATTTGATTTTTTCTAAATCAAGAAACTGACTTAATTTGGGTCAAAACTTATATTGACCGTTCTACTCACACTTCATCGCTTGCTTTCATTGTAATTTTGATATTTTCCTTTCCTTTATTTTTTGCTTGCTCGAAGTTTATGTCTGAAATGTGATTGACACATAGACCTAAATAAAACTGGGTTTGGGATTTAATCTTAAACGTAATCCGTCGCAAAAATGAGAAAGGCCGTCTTTTCCAACGTTGATGCTCCGAACTGTCCATTGATTCAATTCTGGGAAACTAATTTCCGGTTGGATTCATATCCTACAAATTTCCTTGTCAATTATGCTGTGGAATTAATCGAGCTTGAAATGTCTGAAAATCTAGCTTATGTACGGTGTGTTCCTACAAAGAAGTAGAAACAGGAAGTTAAGGAACATTTATATCTTTGTGTGAGGCTTGTAAAAAAGAGTTTAAATAATAATTAACTAACCAGACAACTTTGAATTATTTGGCTGAATTGTTTTAGTCACACTCAAAGTGACCCGGTTAGTAAATCAATCAATCCCACTGACTCATATTCTGTCAGGTTGATCGTAGAATGTAAAAAGTTTCTAGTTTTTAAAAAATTTAAATAAAATCTTTTATAATAATGAAACTGATTACTACCTACTAATTAGAAAGTTGGAAATGTATGGTGTTAGGGGCAACGCAAAAAAATGGATATTGTCATATTTGAATAATAGGTTGCAATATGTGTATGTGAACAGTCATGACAAAACGTATAAATCGGAGATGCGGGAAAATAAGATAGGAATTGCACAAGGCAGCATACCAGGGCCGCTGTTATTTATAGTATTTATTAATGACTTATCATCTCTTCTGAACTCACCTCAGCAACATATCATCAGTTATGCGGATGATACAAACCTGATTATTGGTTATAAAACTTTGCAAGATCTAATAGAAAGGTCTCAGGAGTTTTTTGATATTGTCACAGAGTGGTATAGTAAAAACAGATTAATATTGAATGAGGAGAAAACTAATTTAGTATTGTTTAGAACAAAACAGTCAAACATTATAAAACCCATTGATATTACACTTGGCTCCAAAAAATTAGATTTCTCTGATAATGCAAAACTCCTTGGAGTTTCGATCAATGAACATCTTGATTGGGTCCATCAAATAGATAACTTAGTAAAGAGACTTAATTCAGCTTGCTATGGTATTCGAGTAGTATGTAGGTATATGAATGTGAAAACACTTAAAATAATGTATTTTGCTAGTCAATACTTAAATATGGCATTATCTTCTGGGGTGGAGATAGTAGAATACAGAGTGTCTTTATAGTCCAGAAAAGATTAATTAGGGTATTAAAAAAAAAATGAATTACTTAGAAAGTTGTAGAACTGTCTTTAGGGAAATGGGTGTTATGACTGTGTACGCTGTCTATGTGTTTGAATGTCTAATGTTATTTTTTAAACACAAAGATTATTTTGATATAGATTCCAAGCATGAGTACAGTACTAGATCATTGGATGTTAGGTATCCGATGCATAGACTAACACTGAGCGAAAAATCTCCACATTATATGTGCCTTAAGTTATTTAATACTTTGCCAGAATATTTAAAACAAATTGATACGCAAAAAATGTTTAAAAGAGAACTTAGAAAATACCTAATTGACCTGGAACCTTATAGTTTAAAAGATTTTTGTGAACATTTATAAAAATTTAGCAGTATTCTATAAGTTTGTTATTTTTTTCTTTAATGTGACGTCATTTCATTTTGTTATGCTTTGTTGTACATTGTTGTGTGTAACCAGGCCAACCAATTTGAAATAAAGATTATTATTATTATTATTATTATTATTATTATTATTATTATTATTATTATTATTATTATTATTATTATTATTATTATTATTACCAATAAAAACACTGTTCTAGCAAATCTGGAATTGATATAACACTAAATCGGGTTTGATACACTAGTAATTTATTTAAGCTGGCTAAACAAAAAATAAGCTATCAATACTAACTATGTCTTAGCAAACTTGTTGTATTACGTCCATTAGAATATTTCGGAAAGTAATGCGATTTGAATTCTGTAAATTTGGATAATGGTATTTTCGGAGACGCTCTCTATAAATGAAACTGCGACCATATGCAAAACCTATATATAAACTAGATCTACATGCATACAGTGTGAGTTTGTAACTGGCATAAATTCAGTAAATCAAATTCAGGAAAAATTCAATTTTGAGTTAAACAGGCACACTTTTAAAAATTAAAGGAGGAAAACAATTGCCAAAAAATATATTATATGAAATATAACACTAAACAAATACTAATCCTTATAAATATAGTCGGGGGTATTGGTGGTAGGACACTTAAGTATAGTTAAGTTTTTCCATTTTGTCATTTTTAAAAAATAAACCTTAAATGGGTATTTCATAGTCAGATTATTTTAGAATAAATTTTATATAAAATATTATTTCTTCTTACCTTCTTTGCATTTATGTGTACTTTTTGAAATTTCACTTTTTATTTACACTTAACGTTTTAAGGTCTTAATAATAATATGCAATAATAAAACAGCTTTTTATTTTGTATTTTTCTTTAATGCATCCGTTACATTTGGTAGTATGTCTCTTCATTAAGTCTGTTCAACATGAACGCAGAACGCTTCCTTATTATGTTATTGTCAATATATATACCTTTGCTTCCTTTTGTTACAACATATCATTTTATCTCTATTTTTTAAAATCACTCCTAATTTACACTTAATAATTATAACGTCTTAATATGCAATAATGTGATATTAAAAACTTTTTCTTTTGTCTTTTTCTTCATCTTATCCGTTATATTTTGTTGTATGTCTCTTTACTCAGTCTGTTCAAGATGAACGTCCCCTTATTATAATCCTAGTCTCTATTAAGGTAATATCAACCTTTCTTTTTTTTGTTACTACATATCTTTTTACATCTCCTGAAGATGTTCATGTTTGAATATGGTAAGAGTTCGTAAATTAAGTTTTAGACTTAAAAACTTTTTTATTTTTAGTTTGATTAATTCAATAATTAAGTGACTTTCAATTTTTCCATAATTTGTGTAATAAGTGTTGTTGAAACAAATCAAATTAATAATGACTTAGAATAAAAGCATTGTAATAAACAAGCTTTAATAAACAAATAAATTTCAACGGCGTGTACCTATCAGGTTTAAAAAAAAATATTTTGTTAAAAATATAAATGTAATATGACAAACCTTTTCTAGAAAATAGAAACAATTACCTAGTTAGAAGATTCCGCGAAAGCAGAAATATTGAAAACAGCAAACGCACGTCATTCCATTCCCCACAATACATTTTTTATTGACCAGTCTCTATTATAATGTTATCTTTGCTTTAATAATTTACGAATAAATAGTCTCGAAACAGAAAACAAGATCCGATACATTATTTAAGTCATTGGCTGGGGCTGCTATGATGTTGAAATAGTATATCGCGACTTCGCGAGTTTTTATTAATTATTTATTTTTACTATATTAAAAATTGAAACCTTCTCAATGCAGTAGGGTCAAAAACAAAATAAAAAAGACACTGACAAGAATTTTTAGTACTTTGTTTAATGTATATGTATATGCCTGCTATAATTATTATATAATTAATAAATTCGTTTCTTTAAGTTTACCTATATTGATAACAATAAAATTTATTGATATTGATAGGTATAATTGAACACATTTTTATTTTACTGAACAGAAAAAGTTTTTTCTATGGTAATATTTTTACCAAAGGTCAAGAATAATAAACACAAATTGTGTTTTTTATTTCTTCGCAACTAAGCTTTCTCTTTCGGTAAATTTTTATTACTGTTTCGTGAAACAAAGATTAAATATTTGTCCATTGTCGAGTCGTATCAATATCACGCTTTTAGCTGATTAAATTTTTCGAAGAATATAAAACTAAAAACAAAAGAAGTTGTTGGTCCTGCCTTACTAATTTTGATACGTCTAAACTATAAAAATAGTGTTATGGTTAACAAAAAACTGCACTTAATTTACTACCTTAAGTAAAGTTTTTGTGGGCTCTGTGGGTTATTAAAAGATACATATTTGCCCACCTTATAAACTTTGTCTTGATAATACCTAAAAAAAGAATGAAGCTCGAATTCTACCATTATTTTAAAGTAGACTTTTCCTCACTGGTTCTTAAAAATATTTTTTCGAGAATCACAAGAAAACAACGTTTTGAATATTGATCGTGGTATTTTTAGATGAAAACAAATATTTTAGATGGAAATTGAAATGTTTTTTTTATAATATGACACGTGATCTACGTAGGTAGGTATGCATAAATTTGAATAAAACTTTAAAAATAGCATTATCATCGGAGCATAAAATCGTTCAACTCATTAACCTGCTTTACGAATTGAGACAACTATACCAACTTCAGGCAAGGTATCAAGTAACCCCTCGCTTAGCAATTAAAAGGCTATATAATTTAGCTCTTTCAGCAGTTTTTATTGTTTTGCCCTAGCATTTTTAAAATGTCTAAAAAAATCGAGCATGGAACGTTAGAGGCATAACCTCACCCTCAAACAGTACCGGCTCGTGACGAAAACACTGGGAGGTTCACAAAGATTGTAATACAAGTATGCCCATTATGAAGTTTTTTATTTCACAACTGTACAGCCAGTTATAATTTGTATACAGGTCCTAATCAGCTATTTTGTGTGCTATAAACGTTTAAGGTTTTTATGGTATAAAAGATTAAGAA
This sequence comes from Polydrusus pterygomalis, assembly GCA_963969555.1. Classification (NCBI taxonomy): domain Eukaryota; kingdom Metazoa; phylum Arthropoda; class Insecta; order Coleoptera; family Curculionidae; genus Polydrusus; species Polydrusus pterygomalis. The sequence continues at coordinate 129,566,560 of OZ018376.1, forward strand.
TAAAAATATATTCTTCCAACGTCGAGTCGTTTGACGAGCTCTTTTCGATAAAGTATGTGACATTTTGAAATTATTTTCACTATGAAAAAAAAAAAAAAAAACCTTGTAATATTCGGGTCTAAAATCATAAAATCTACTTTTTTACAATTTCTACTAAGTATCTCCGCCATTCTCAGTTTGACTCTCTTTAGGTAGCCTGAATACACTGTATTTCAACTTTTAAAAACTTTAAAAAAATCACTTTCCATTTCTCATCAATCGTAGGGTTCTGTAGCTCATCGTTCTTTACACTATTAAAAAGGTTAAATCAAACAAAATAATTTTTGCGACCTGTATACAAATGCAACGAGAATCGCATATTTTTCAACTTTTAATAACTTTTTCCAGTTCATCCTGTATATCACAAATTTTTACCTTCACCTCTGTAAACCCAGAAAGTTTAAATATTTCGCTTCTAACCGTTTTCGAAAAAAAAAACGCAAACAACAAAAACAAAAAGTCGCATACAACAACAGACGCACAAAGTCTAAAACCCAAGGACAGTTATTATCGTCGAAGCGATATGCAAAAATTGCATATTAGCGGAGCCTGACTTGAATAGAGGGTTTATATGTTATATAATGTTTTTTAAGGTGGGAGTATCAACATGCTTGCCAACCTATAACCTATTTCGTGTAGATTTATTTATGTTTTCTAGCTTTTATACAAAATTTAAAGAAAATCAGTATCGACATGATATTGTATAGGTAATAATTGACATATTTATTAAATATCAAGGAATTTCATAACTTATTTTAGGAGAATTGTATAGCAAAAAATATCGGGTAAGATTTTTTTTAACATTATTATGTCATTGTCACTCATTGTTCTTTCACTATACAATTCTTCCAAAATTAGCAATGAAATAAATTGATATTTTTGTAATATATCACATGCATACTACCTAAATAATGTACCGACGATATTGATTTTCTTTAAATGTTAGTTATTAAAAAAATAAACTCAAAAAATCAACGCGAAATAGGTTATAGGTTGGCAATAGATTGAATGACGTTGAGAATTCAACCTTAAAGCTCTAAACTTATATACCTATATATATAAAATTTTAAATAGGTGATAATTATGTATTTTGGTAATTATTATGTGTGTGATTTCCCTAGGGGGAAAGTGCCCATATTCTCTGGTATTGTAGCCTTGAAAATTAATATCTTGTTTTTGTTTTATATACAGTGACCGGCAGAAAGTGCGCAGCATATGGGAAAGTTTTTTTTATCTTTGAGTTTAGGAAATTAATTTTATTTTAGATAGGTTCTGCGTGTTCTCAAACCAAAATAACACCCATTAAATCCGGTAAAAGTCTTATGGTATACGAGGTAGGATCAAAAATTTTAAATTCCGCTAAGAGTAAAGTACCTCCATCTTTCATTTAAGAATATTTTTTTCTAAGAATTATTGTTTTAATTTTAAAGTAATACCCAAATTCCAAAATTTCGCTATTTTGGACAAAAAAATGGATTTAATGGTGTTTTCTGAATAATCCTGTATAAAAAATAAATGGCAACCGAACAGTACGAAAATACGATTTTCTGCAGACTTTATTAGAGATAACCGTCGATCATAAGTCCGATTAGTTTGTTTTCATAATATTATGGCTTTTTAAAATAAAAACATAAAAATATCAATTAAGGGTAATGAAACACTCAGTCTGCTCCACTAGTAATATTTGATTAAAATTACTTCGGACATGTTTCGAAAGCGAAGGCTTTCATCTTCAGCGTAAATTGTGTTGTTAATTGGCGAAAGTTGAAGGAAAACTTACATTTTCAATTCTTACGTTGGGCCCAAACTTGAATAACTAATGTGTAGAAAATTAATTATATTAAAATCTTAAAAATTACCTTCAAAATTTTTAGGTTAAGTAAGTACATTATTGAATTAAAAAGCTTGCGTCGAGTTGGTTTAAATTTAAATTTTCGAAAATTAGAGCGAATATCCACTACACAGTTCATCCTGGTAGTTAATGACAAAAAAAATTATATTATATTGATATTTTTTTAATTTTTTTTTGTTATGTCAAATAAAATTAATTTTCTAAACTTAAATATAAAAAACTTTCCCATATGCTGCGCATTTTTTGCCGGTCACTATATAATTTTCTAGAACAACAATATTTCCACAAAGAAATTAGTCTCATAAATAATGTTATGCCTGGCGAAGATACATTTCTTTAGTTTCTGTATTAAGAGAAGCGTTTAACCGACTAGTTATATTGTTGATATTTTCGTCGACGCGTTTTCTTCGTGGAGGGTCAATGGCTTACTATGATATACAAAATTCTCTTTTAACACGTCGCGGTGCGTCGCTATAAATGTATATTTTAAAATGTGCCCATTAAGTTTTTATGCGCATAATTTGCCTATGATTGATTTGTTCGTTATACCAAATGACAACCGTGCAGAAAATTATACATTTGGCTATGTTACCACTGACAGGGAAATATTTCTAAAACTATTATGAAGTTTGGGTTGTGACATGCAAACCTGCCGTTAATATTAAAGAGATTGTTTCGGCAACGACCATAATTAGATAAAGAATCTGCGATCCGTTTAGAAACTTTTTGCATTTCATTTTTACTGAAAGTTATATTTCATGATATGCAAGGCACCTGGCCTGGCGGGATAGAGGGAAGCATTTTTTCCTACCCGTTGATATAGAAAATAGACACACCGGGTGAACATTTTAAATTTGGAAAATATTCAGATATAGTAGAGAAATAGAGTAGGTGGCTTCAGTAGGTATAAGTATTATAAATAGATACTTTATACTTTATACATTTCTTTTGTAACATGGCGTTATTTATCAGTAATAATTATCAATCAATTTTTATTTATATACAAGGCGGTTTATTTCGGTACATAGAATTTAAAAGGGCAAAAAGGTATTTTCCCAATGGTATCTTGGGCGCCACCCTTTGGAGCTTGTTACAGTGGAGAAAATTAAACCAGGGTCAACTACGCAGTAAGCCACTACCTGTCTCTCCTTTTTAGCGTCCTGAAAGAGACAGTTTACATGGAGAAAAATATATGCGCATTCCTATCTTAGGTTTTTATTTTCGTTTCGAAAGTTTCGGTTTAATAATTCATAACTTGGCAAATCTATTTTAGGATAAACAAAGAGTTTAAACTTTTAACTTCGAGGTTATAATTTACTTATATGCATTTACTCTGCCACGGGTATCCGCCGTCCTGTACGCGCTTCTACATCGCGTCGGTGCCTTGTAACGTGTGTACTGAAAAACTATAAAAAATCTTTTTTCGATTTTTCGCGACGGAAAACTTTATGAATTAGAACAGTATAAATTACGCGAATAATTTACAGAGAAGAACGGACACGCATACTAACCTTATCAAAATACTGAAAATTTGGTAAAAGTACTAAAAACTAGGGCTCGGAATTGTATTCGAATAATTCGAATATTCGACTATTCTAAATTCGAATTTTTTGTTAGTTAAAAAATTCGACTATTCAAATATTCGACTATTCGAAATTCGAATATTTGATTATTCGAATATTTAAACGATGTGGCAAAGAGAACTCTCTATTTCGCCAATTTTAAGGCCACATCGAGGTTTGGAATTATTTTTTGGGGAAGCAATTCAAAACTTGAAAAAATTTTTGTTATTCAGAAACGTGTTTTGCGAATAATATATAAAATGTCTTATTTACAGTCATGCAGAGGCATTTTCAGGTCAAAAAAAAAATTAACTGTGTATGCATTGTACATACCTATACGAAACTATTTTATTCTTTTATAAAAACAGAGATAGGTTTAATACAATTACTTATCATAATTATAATACAAGAACAAAAGATATAAATTACCCAATACATAGATTAAAACTTTCAGAGAAAAATCCGTATTATATGTGTATTAGAATGTATAATAAATTGAATGCTAGAATTAAGAACGCACCAAATGAACGTTTATTTAAAAAGGAATTAAAAAATTTCCTAATTGATTTAGAACCTTACACGTTACGCGATTACTTAGGTACATAATTAAGGAATACTACATTTTATTTATTAAGGTAGGTACCTACAGGTGTGGAAATAACTATAATTGCTTTTGTTCTGTTTTTTTTTGACGACATTTCTTTTTACTTGTTATTTACTTTGTATGTATATAATATATATCAATGTAATTTTGAAATAAAGATTAAATAAATAAATAAATAAATAAATAAAAATATTCGACTATTTAAATATTCGACTATTCAAATATTCGACTATTCGAAATTCGAATATTTGACTATTCGAATATTCGACTATTCAAGTATCTATTTGACTATTTAAATATTCGACCATTCGAATATTTAACTATTTAACTTTGTTCGGATATTTATATGTTCGACTATTCATGTTTTCTGTGAAGCTGTAAATTTTAACGTAAAAAAGAAAAACAAAAATAAAAGTGTATAGTCAGCAAGCAGTTAAACCACTTCTACCTTGATTAAACGACTGTATTTCGATATTTAAATAGACGACTTCGACTATTTAAATATTCGACTATCTAAATATTCGACTATTCAAATATTCGAATATTTGACTATTCAAGTATCTATTCGACTATTCAAAATATTCGACTATTCGAATTATTCAACTATTCGAATTATTCGACTATTCGAATTATTCGACTATTCGAATTAGTCGACTATTCGAATAACATACCAAACGACTATTCGAATACTTATATTTTTAAAATTCCGAGCCCTACTAAAAACCCCGTTAGAATGTAGTAACTTCATTAAACTTTAAAATTCTTACCTATGTTATATACTTAGTTGCTATCGCAGAATTATAAATAAATAAGGAGATCGCCTAATAAGCCCTATAATTGAGAAACTATGTTTTGTGTGTGTGTGTATTTGTTTTATGGCTCTGGTGAAACCAATCTTTCTTTATGTAAGGAATGTGGAAATTTTTATCCAATATAAAATTTACTGATTTCTAGACTACTTTTGATACCACATTTTAGCCGTACTTACTAATTAATTACTAAAATAATGCTGATTTTGTTTATCTAATTTTTTTTTACTTTTTCTTTATCTTTTTTTTTTAATTTTTTTTCCGTGTTTCTTTTTTAATTTTTGTCTTTTCATAAATTTATATTTTGTTTTACAAAATTCTATAAATAGTTATATTGTCGGTAATAACCAAGCTTTCCAAGTTAAAAGGGAGTGTTACAATGTTTTGTAGATCATTATGTAATACATTCAAAAATGGTCGATCTAAACCACACTCCAATGACTATGATTAAATCACCTAGCTCTTCGCATTCACAATTTCCATGTGCATGTTAATAAATTTTTTTCTTATATTTTGGGTACAAAGCATGTCCATTGCGGATGCGAGAAATAGTTCTTACAAAACTACGATTTGATTCGCTACAAAACCAAGGACCGCATTTTTGGAGTTTTTGTTTTTATATGTTGCCATACACTAATTTGGTAAAAAAAAATAGCTAATGATACCTGGACATCACGACATTTATATTAAACAACTTTATGCTATAATATAAAGATATATTAATAAAAAAATTATAAAAAAATATAAACATATTAATGTTGCTTACCTGTATGTGGAAAGAAATACTCTCTTCTGCACTTTTATATTTACTAAAATCATTATGCACTAGATACAGTTTATTTATCACAAGACAGCACATAAGCAACAATAAATTGAACAGGTTAACAAAAGGTATACAAAATCTTCCATCATTTGCAATTGACATATTTTTGCTTTAATATAAGTTTAAATCATTACCACCTTTTTCTAGGGAAAATTTTTTTCATCAACGATTAGGCGTTGCCTAGAGTTGATATTTTAAAACACAGGGTCTTATGGGAAATATTATAAGTATTAAACTTATTTTTTCAGTTCTGGGGCTCTTACCGACTACCTCATTCACATCTAAATACAAATGCCAATAGCAAAATAAGCATAAAATATCTCAGCTATTATGTCCTTGACCATTCTGGGGTATTTTTATTTCCAGCAAATAATGTTCGTTTCCATTTTAATTAATTAATTGAGAAAAGTGCTTTTCACGACATGACATCCAACTCTTATTAGTTTAGATACGAAAATAGAGTCATATAAAAACAAATCATTTGTCAGTAGCGTACCTACTTCAAGGAAATCACGTAATATTTGAAAGCTATTTATATTTCTTAAAAATTCCACAAAAATACGAATTAATGCTGTGCGTTATAAAAATAGTAATATTAAAGTGAGCAGTGTTGCCAGATAGGTAGCAGTAGAAATCCCTAGATGCTTACCCCAAAACTCCCTAGAATTCCACAGATATTTTCTTTTACAAGATCGTTACATACGTTCATTTGAAAACTTCCCACCACGGATTTATCGAAAACCACTGGCCAAAGGGGGGGGGGGGGACAACTTTTTAACCAAAAACTACTTCACCCCCTTTTACCCTCTGCCCCCGGGGTCATCCCCTTAAAAATTTTAAACTACAAGGGGTATCAAGTAATAGCTTGTTTGAAAGGTCTTTCAAAGTGCTTTATTTTGACGTTTGATTTTTTTAAAATCGGTCAATTCGTTTTCGAGAAAATTAGAAAAATCTTTATTTATCTTAATTTGTTCAGATAGAAAAAAAAAACATACGAAAATATTACTTTTTATTTCAATAAGTATTCAAAAACCAACATAAACAGCCATTCGGAAGATTAGACGTGGCAGCAACCAAAAAATAACAACTCGAATTTTTTTCCGCCTTTTTTTTATCAACACAGATAACATGTATTTATTCTTATACCTGTTTAGTTTTTTATAGTTGCTAAGGAAAAGAAAGAATTTAATTTGCTGTCAGTTACCTTTGTGACAATCTTGGGATGGTGAAAATTAATTTATTGATTCAGATTTTACTTCCAAAATGGTTTACACACTAGCCGAAAGAGTAGAAATGATTCTAATTTATGGTGCCCAAAATCAATGTACTCGGCAAACTGCCGTCACATTTAACGCCAGACATCCGGAAAAGATAACTTTGCATAGGTATGTTTTGGACCTTGTTACTAAATTTACTCAAACTGCAAATAAAAAACGTAATCATCGTAGAGTTTTGGATGAAGCCTTACAAGTTGAAGTTTTGGGTCATTTTGGCATAAAAATCCTAATACTTCATTACGCAAAATTGTTGATGCGACTGGTATTTCATTAGGCTCTGTACACACAGTTACTAAATTGCATAAATTTCATCCATTCAAAATGAAAATATTGCTAGAGTTAACCGAAGATGATTTCGATAGGCGAGTGGAGTTTTGTGAACAAATGACTGCAGCCATTAATGATAATACCATTCATGTAAAGAATATCTGCTTCAGTGATGAATGCACACTTTATCTAAATGGATTTGTTAATAAGCATAACTGCAGGAATTGGAGCAATGAAAATCCTCATGCTATTGTAGAAGGGCATACTCAGTACCCTCAAAAAATTAATGTATGGGCAGGCATTTTAGGAACAAAGTGATTGGGCCATTGTTTCTTAATGGGAATTTAAATGGAGGCATTTATTTAGATATGTTGGAAAATACCATCAATCCGCTATCACTGAAACCATTGAAAACCAAATCGAAGACGATGGAAATCCTATACTTGATGAGGCTGAAATATATTTCCAGCAAGACGGCGCTCCTCCTCACTATGTTCTTCCGGTTCGGCAATGGCTAGACGACGAGTTTCCAGATAAATGGATAGGGCGAAGAGGGCCTATAGAATGACCTGCTAGATCTCCTGACTTGACGCCATTAGACTTTTTTCTATGGGGCCATTTAAGGTCTATTGTGCTTAGTCCCCAACCTGAAAGTTTGGAAGAACTTCGTCAACGCATCATCGAAAGCTGCCATGATCTCCCACAACATGTTTTTGAAAATGTCCGTCAGGAATTTGAACATCGCCTATATCATTGTTTGGCCACTAACGGGCAACATTTTGAACACTTATTGAAATAAAAAGTGATATTTTTGTGTGTTTTTTTTTCTATCTGAACAAATTAAGATAAATAAAGATTTTTCTAATTTTATCGAAAACGAATCGACCGATTTAAAAAAATCAAACGTCAAAATAAAGCACTTTGAAAGACCTTTTAAACAAGCTATTACTACTACCCTTGTCATTTAAAATTTTTAAGGGGATGACCCGGGGGGCAGAGGGTAAAAGGGGGTGAAGTAGTATTTGGTTAAAAAGTTGTCCCGTTTGGCAAATCTTATGACGTGTCTCGGCGTTTTTTCTTTTAATCAGTGGTTTTCGATAAATCCGTGGTGGGAAGTTTTCAAATGATATGCAAAAAACAAAACGCAATAATTGCCGTCATCCTTTTTGGTTCTAATTATTTTATTTTATAGGTATACAAATTTTCAGGATATTCTGAATAGGTAGATACCTATATTATGTATAATTTCCAGAGTGACCGGTTGTAATAAAATTAAATTAAACACATTTCTTTTTTTTAGTTTTTTAAAACACAAAATATATGAACTGGTTATAACATTTTACATGTTCTAGGTAGGTATTTAAAGAAATTATTTTTTATACAGATTTTTAGACTTCAATAATGAAATATGTTTATCAATTACATATTTTAAATTTTTGACATTTGTCTGTGGAGAAACAATCTTTTTAATGCTGTAATAAATTTATTCTATTTCTTGTATTCCATAATTCCTTACTACATTGGAAATCAGGCAACCATTCTGAATATATATAGTTCTTTATTTTCTAACTTAATATACATCCATGTCACCCATCTACAATCTAACTTAGTCTACTCTTTTCTTCCATCCTCGGGTCATTGATCAATTTGTTTTGTAACCTACTTAAAAATTGCTTATTTCTAATTTAATTAATTATAAACCTAATATACATAGTGATCCACCTAAAGTTAATACATGGTGGTCTCACTATATTACACCTCCCCGGCGATTTTTTCAAAAATTTGCTAACTTAGAGGGGAGCAAATTTTTACCAAAACCGCGGGTTACAACCCTTTTTGAAATGTCCTACTTCATATTTTATTTTACAACACTTAATACTAATACCAGAGGATCCTCTAATTTATGCTAACCTAAGTAAAAAGCTTTGTCCTATTTTTATGTACGTACAATAAGTTCTTTATTATTTTTTAATATTTTAACGTTCGGAGACAAGTCCTCTATTACTATATAAGGACCCGCAAAACATGAACTAGATAGTTTGTTTCCTGTTTCATTTTTTAATAATATTTTGTCACCTTTATTATAAGAAATCGAGTGCACGTTTTTGTCGTAAGTTTCCTTCCGTCTTGTTTTTGATTGAATTAAATTTGTCCGTGCGTCATTTTGAGCTTTTTGTAGTCTATATTTAAGTTCGTTAGGGTAATCGTCAAAATTTAATATTGGGTCGATGTTTTCTGATAAGTTACTTGGTATGTTACACGTTTTACCGAAAACTAACTCAAATGGAGTGTACTTAGTCTCTGAATGTACAGTCGTGTTGTACGTAAAACACCAGTAAGGAATCCATGTGCTCCATGCAGCATCATGGCTCTGTGTCTGTATTCGGAGATAAACACCAAGAACCTTATGAGAGTTTTCTAACGCACCTATGCTTTCATGGTGATATGCGGTGCTCATTGTTTGTTTTATATTGAGTAACTTACAAACTTCTGCCATTGTTTCTGAAATAAATTCAGACCCCCTATCTGTAGCAATTTCCTGTGGTATACCATATCGTAAGATAAAGTTATCCACAAGGGACCTTGCCACCGATACAGTATCTTTATTCTTTAGTGCAAATGCTTCGACGAATTTTGTAAGCTCACATTGGATCGTTAAAATATAACTAAAATCATTTATGTCTTTGGGTAAAGGTCCAACAATGTCTAGATAAATTTTTTGAAAAGCAGTATTAGCCGTTGTGGTAATACTCATAGGCTCTTTAATGTACTTATTGGAATGCTTTTGTTTTTGACACATTTCGCATTTATTTACAAAATTCTTAACATCACCGTCGATACCCGGCCAAAAATAATATTTTTTAATTGTGTTTGCCATTCTATTAATACCTGCGTGACCACTAGTTGGTAATAAATGGAAATCGTTCAAAATTAATTTTTTATTTTCATCGTCCACTACTTTCTTAACTCCTTTAATTATACAAATTTTTGGGCCCTTCCAGTCGGAGTTATCTTTTATTGATTTTGCTAGCAATTTTATTAAATGCGCATTTTCCTCATTCTTGATAATAAAAACTTCCTTAATGATAAGTTTCTTACTAACGTATAACAAATCTCTCACCGTTTCGTCTTGCGCCAACGATGATCGAGCGTTTTTGTTTACATATAGTGTAGAGTTTTGTGGAACAAAATAAAAATTACCCACTTGCAATGTAATATTTTTGAAGATTTTATTTAACTGTTCCGTAGTGGTAGTTGTAATTTCAACACTATTTTTTGGTGGTGTGAGAATTTCTACAATATTCGGTTGATCACTCCGAATTGGTATAGAAATTTCACTACTTCTATTACTTTTGATTTCGATATCTTTCGTTTGAGCTCGAGTTATCACAGCAATCATACTCTCATTCATACTTTTCAGTTCCTCTGACGTCACAATCACTCTTGATAAGGCATCCGCTGAGCTATTTTGACTTCCTTTTACATACTCGACATGAAAGTCATATTCTTCCAACCCTAAACGAAATTTAATTAATCTACTTGACGGATCTGTCAAACTAAATAAATACAACAGGGGTTTATGATCAGTTTTTATTTTAAAATGTCGGCCGAATAAATATGGCCTAAAGTGTCTTACGCCCCAGTAAATGGCTAATAACTCTTTTTGTATAGTAGGGTATGACAATTCGGCTTTATTTAAAGGTCTACTAGCAAAAGCTATCGGTTTATTATTTTGATTTTGTAAAATTGCCCCTAGAGCTATATTAGATGCGTCTGTCTGTAAAATAAACTCGTTGCTGTCGGAAAAATCTGGATAATCTAAGACTGGTGGTTCAGCTAGTGCCTTTTTAATGAAATTAAATGCATTTTCACACTCTTCCGTCCATTCGAATCTTGCGTACTTTCTGCACAATTTATTGAGTGGTATTGTTTTTTCGGAATATCGCGGAATAAATTTCCTATAGTAGTTACCAAATGCTACCATACGTTTTACCTCGTCAGCGCTTGTTGGTCTAGGATAGTTTTTTAAAACGTTAACTTTTTCCGGATCAGGTAAAATACCTTTGTCGGAAATGAGGTGTCCTAAATAAAGTATTTGTTTTTTAAGAAATTCCCATTTCGAAGGATTTAATTTTAGATTTACTTCCCTCAGTCTCGAAAATACATTAAGAAGATTTTTGTTATGTTGTTGTAAATTCCGTCCAAAGACAATTAAATCGTCCAAATAGACAAAACAACTGTCATAATTAAGTCCTGACATAGCAATTGTCATAACTTTAGAAAAAAAATTTGGACTTGACTTTAAGCCCATTGGTAATCTTTTCATATGCCACTGACCTCTATCCGTTAAAAAAGCAGTGTACTTTCTACACTCTTTCGAAAGTTTTACCTGATAATATCCCTGACTTAGGTCTAAATGTGAGAAATAAATCGCTCCTGACAGCGAGTCAAGAATTTCTGTAATGTTAGGAAGTGGGAATTTCTCGTCCTGAATTTTTTGATTTAATAACCTAAAATCGATCACAACTCTGCTCTTTCTATCACCACTTGCATTTGTCTTTTTAGGAACAAGCAAAATCGGCGAAGACCACTCACTTCTCGCACTCTCTATAATCCCTTGCTTGCACATTTCAGATATTTCTTTATTTATCTCAGATTTTTGTGATTGAGGAATTCTGTATGGTTTTACATATGCCGGTGTACTATTTTCTTTTAATTTAATAGTATGTTCACAAATATTTGTTACAGTTAATTTATCTTCGGGTAAATGAAATATATCAGCAAATTTTGCACATATTTGCGCGATGCAATCTTGTTCTTCCCCTTTTAAATAATTTAACTTTAACAACCCAAACAATTCCTTCACTCTATCTACTCCCACACTTGTATTGTTAAATTTACAAATATTATAGTCAGATGATTTTTCTGCTTTTGGAAAACAGTTTTTTAGTAAAACCTCTTTTTCTCTAGTATTAAGAATTTTAACTGGAATTTTTCCATCTTTTGGAGTAGCTATTACTCCCGCCATAAACACACCCTCACATAATTCTCTTGGCACTACAACGCATTCCTCATTCATACCAGTATCTAATAATTGTATAACTTCACTTCGCGGTGGTATAGTTAAAATGTTACTGTTCTCTGAAACACTTAAATTTAAAACAACTCTATTTTCAGCGTGTTCCAACGTTAAAGTATTAAATTCAAAATTAATTACTCCTCCATACTTCCTCAAAAAATTTTCACCAATAATCCCATCACATGAGCATGGCAAATTCTCAAAAATATAAAATTTTTGATTAAAAATTACCTTACCTACTCTTAATTTTAAATAATTATATCCTTTTGATACTATTATACCTCCTATTCCTCTTATCTCTAATTTTTCTTTATGTATAAGCAAATTTGAATCTATTACACTATTTTTTATAGCACAAATAGAAGCTCCAGTGTCAATTAAAAACTCAAAACATTTATTATTTATATCAAATTTTGCACAACTAGAGTTTCCGTTCGAGTAAGTGAACATTTTTTCACATGGTTCATAAGCCCTATTAGAGACGAAAAAACCGTTCAGTAAGTTCCCCCACGTCGTGATTTTTTGATTCCTGACCTATTCTACCATTATTCACTTCTGCTATATTTAGGTTATGTCTATATGGCCTTGAACCTCTCCGGTTATTGTTATAATTGCCTCGGTTATTGTTATAATTACCTCGTATAGTGTGTCGTCTACTATCGTTATTCGGAATTTGTCTACTGTTGCTAAAATTGTTATTATTATAATTATTCCCATTATAGTGTGTCCTAGAAAAATTACTATTATGCGCGGTATATGATCTGCCCCTAAAATTTCCCCTTTGAAAATTTCCTCTGCTTCTACCTCGCATTAAATTAAAAACTTGAGGGGTACCTTGAGAGTTTACCTCCTCGTCCTGAGCTGCTCGAATAGCGTCTTTTAAGAATGCATAATTCCTAGAGGCTATGATTGTACTAAGCTTCTGATTTCTTAAGCCATCAGAAAACCTTTTTATCGCCATTTTTTCATTTATAGGTTTTAAACGGCGTAAGCACCAGTATTGCCATTAGCCTGTGTAATAGTCAAATTAACAAAAATTTCTTCGAGTTCTTTAGCAAATTGCTCTATTGACTTTTCTCCTTGTCTAGCCCGCATTAATTTAATTTGAAGAGCTGTATCTGATTTGCTAGTAAGCAAATGTTTTTTCATGTCGGCTACTAATAAATTTACTTCATTATACGCTGGAAGTAATCTTAATTTGGCGCTTTTGGAGAGTCTAGTCTTTAACACAAAATTTATGAGCACCACCTTACCATCATTGCTAAGCATAGTCTCATAGAGTTCTATAGCGTCTATCATTTTATTTGTTACATCCTCAGAGTCATCCATTACAGGAATTAAACTAGCCGCTGTTTTTATGTCAAAAGATGCCATATTGGTGTTTTTAAGGATATTTAGATTGTCTACTTGATTATCTGTATTGGCCGTAACCGTGTAAGTTTTGTCACAAAAGTCTTGAATTTCTTTATAAAGGGACTTAATATCACTAATTAATTGTTTCGCAGAATTAATTTCTGCTTCGCCTAATTCAGAAGCCTCGATTCTTTGATTTAGTAGAGAAATTTCATTGCTTAATTTTGAAAAACATAATTTTGCTTCATTTCGTTTTGATTCTAAAAATTGTGGCGTTCTTTTTTGATAATTTGTTTTGAAAAGATTAACTTTTAATGTTGTTAAAGTCTGCAAAATTTTTTGTAATTCTTGAAATCCCATTAATTATGAAATTTGAATTTAAAAAAAAATCCTATAAAATTCACCTAGGCTATTAGACTCACTATTTATAAATTATAATTTTAAAACAAAATAAGTTTTTTATGCCACGTCTAACTATTTACTAGAATATTACCTTATTCAATGTACCGGGTGTCCCACCTAAGAAGGTAATCGGCTATATCTCAGAAAGTAATCACACTAGAACTTTGGGAAAAAAAATATATCGATAAAAGCGGCCAAGAGAAATTGCTGGAAATTATTTTCAAGTTCCAAAAATGACCGCTAGGGGGCGTAAGAGAACTTTCAAAATAGAAATGTCGATTTCCTCTTGATTTTTCTTAATAAAAATATGATAAAAATATAAGCATTGTATTCTTCATAAAATTTTGCAACTTTATGTTAGGAATCGTTTTTTTCTATTTTCAATAATTAAGTGGTGGGAGAAGGTCAAACTTTTTTACTTTCAAACGCTGATATCTCTGCTTTGGATGAACCGATTTTACTCAACTTGGTCTTGAAAAAAAGCCCTTCTTTTACTCTACACGTAGATCTATTACCTATATCATGTTTATTCTGATGGTGGCCACTAGATGGCGTTTTTCCGTAATTTCTCAATGAATAAGGATTTTCTCAAAAAAATCAAATGTTATGATATGACTTTTTCATCATATTATATTTTAGCCTTATAAAGGCTATTAAATAGTGAAATAAAAAATCCAGGTCCGTATTTAAAATAAAAAAGTTGATAATGGTCGCTCGAATCCGAAACGTCGGATTAAAAAACTAACCCCATCAGCTTGTAGAGGAGGAAAAGTTACTATAATAAACTGAAAACCGCAACGTGATATCTTTTGTTAAACTAGAGAAATTAGGGACAATAATAATTAATATGGAAAAATAGATCATTTTCCAAAACATTAATTAATCAATTAAAACTCTGGTTTAATGACGTCCAAGATGCTCGAACTGTCTCCCATCATATTTAATGCATAATTCCAATCGTTCCCTCGTCGATAAGACAGCTGTTTCTATTTCCGCTCTTGATATGCTTCGAACAGCGTTTAAGATCCGTTGAATCATATCCTCCCTTGTTATAGGTCTTGTAGTGAAAACGAGATCCTTAATTCGACCCCATAAATAGAAATCTAGACAGGTTAGATCCGGTGACCTGCAACAAAAACGTAGGTAGGAAAATTTGTGATTATTAGTAGGTAGGTGACCACCTAAGAACAACATGTTAACTTTACCTCGGGGGCCACGGAAATAAGCTACCTCTCCCGATCCACCTATCAGGAAACGCCTGATCCAGAAACCTACGCACGTTTACTGCGAAATGGGCTGGACACCCATCATGTTGGAGGAACATGGTCCTTCTGGTTTCCAATGGTACGTCTTCCAGAAGGACTGGTAAATTATTTCGTAAAAAATTCAAATAATTTTCTCCTCTAAGCGGTTCATTCCAAATAAAAGGGCCTATAATTTTATTGCCCAAAATTCCGCACCAAACATTGACGCTCCACCTTCCCTGGTGTTGCACTTCTTGCATCCAGCGTGGATTATTTGCTGCCCAATAATGCATATTATGGGTATTAACTCCACCGTCACTACGGAAAGTAGCTGCGTCCGTCCAGAGAATGCGCGATAAGAGATTTCGGTTTTCTGCCATCATATTTATCAACCAATGACAGTAATCTAGCCTTCTATCGTAGTCTGCGACGGTCAGAGCTTGATGCAACACAATATGATAGGGATGTAACCTATACGGAAAATATTAATTAGTACTATTTAGGCGGACGCGTTATTATAACCTGGCATGCTATAATACCTAAGCGAAAAACAACTGTTTCTTTCAAAAACAATAATGAGTAGTTAATATTCCTATCAAATGTCAAAAATATCAATCATCCATAAAGTTTTTTATGCATTGCGATTATCAATAGATGGTTTAATATCTATACCTACATTAGGTAGCTACTAATAACAAGAATCTAATGATTACCTGTGGTCCTTCAATATTCGAAATACTGTTGACTTGGTAATATCTAAATCTACTGAAATTAGCCGAACGCTTAGCTGAGGATTGAACTCTACATACGCTAAAACGTTGATAATATTTTCCTCAGTTCTGGCGGCACGACTCCTTCTGCGGCGTAACGGACGAACACTTCCTGTAGTACGGAAGCGATTGACTAGGCAAGTGAACATTCTGCTTCCGTACCGGCGCCTTTCAGGATATCTAAGAGCGTATATCCTTGCAGCAACAGTCGCATTTTGAAAACACTCAAAATAAACTGCGATAATATCAACCGATACTTGAAGCGACAAAGGCATTTTCAAAAATTATAAACTAAACAACAACTAACACTATAATTAACTAACACTATAACAATTTACTGACACAAAATAACAATAACCCAATCAATAATCTAACTGCGAATGTGGTTATTAATTATTTTGGCATAAAATGTCTTTTGACATTAGGAAATTTGTTTTGTTTCCAAAGCTAACTTGATATAGGTAAATTTACATGCTCATTGGATCTTGGTGTTTTGCTTGTTTCCAAAGTTTACTTGATAAAAGGCAACTCGCTCAATGAATTCTTGTTTTGGTTTATCCAAGGCAGAGATATCAGCGTTTGAAAGAAAAAAGTTTGACCTTCCCCCACCACTTATATTGAAAAAAAAAACATTCCTATCAAAAATTTGCACAATTTTATGAATACAATGCTTATATTTTTAACATAATATTTTTATTAAGAAAAATCAAAATTAAAAAAAAATTATGGGAGACAGTTCGAGCATCTTGGACGTCATTAAACCAGAGTTTTAATTGATTAATTAATGTTTTGGAAAATGACCTATTTTTCCATATTAATTATTATTATCCCTAATTTCTCTAGTTTAACAAAAGATATCACGTTGCGGTTTTCAGTTTATTATAGTAACTTTTCCTCCTCTACAAGCTGATGGGGTTAGTTTTTTAATCCGACGTTTCGGATTCGAGCGACCATTATCAACTTTTTTATTTTAAATACGGACCTGGATTTTTTATTTCACTATTTAATAGCCTTTATAAGGCTAAAATATAATATGATGAAAAAGTCATATCATAACATTTGATTTTTTTGAGAAAATCCTTATTCATTGAGAAATTACGGAAAAACGCCATCTAGTGGCCACCATCAGAATAAACATGATATAGGTAATAGATCTACGTGTAGAGTAAAAGAAGGGCTTTTTTTCAAGACCAAGTTGAGTAAAATCGGTTCATCCAAAGCAGAGATATCAGCGTTTGAAAGTAAAAAAGTTTGACCTTCTCCCACCACTTAATTATTGAAAATAGAAAAAAACGATTCCTAACATAAAGTTGCAAAATTTTATAAAGAATACAATGCTTATATTTTTATCATATTTTTATTAAAAAAAATCAAGAGGAAATCGACATTTCTATTTTGAAAGTTCTCTTACGCCCCCTAGCGGTCATTTTTGGAACTTGAAAATAATTTCCAGCAATTTCTCTTGGCCGCTTTTATCGATATATTTTTTTCCCAAAGTTCTAGTGTGATTACTTTCTGAGATATAGCCGATTACCTCCTTAGGTGGGACGGTACTAATATTAAACAATTATTATAGTTTACAACCATTTGCCGTGTCATCACTTTACTTTGATAGTTCATTGGCACTCCCATATGGCTATTGTTTTGACCTCAATTTTCATAATTTAAGAAAATATTTTGCTCCTTGGTTTTCCATTATAATATCCATTTTTCCATTATTGCTAAAATGCTAAAAAAAATTTTTTAAATCTGTACTTCCTCTTCTTCCACTACATTATTTCGGGATCTTCTAAGTTCATTTTTGTGAATTTCTCTTCTTATTGATTTTCGTAGCCCTTTTGTATATTTTTTGTACCATATATGTAAACCACAAATAATCGCAGCTGCTACCAAAACCATTAGTAACCATTCGGACAATGTGAACCCATGACCAATCCCTTGTTTTGTGTTGGCATCACCACTTGCCGTTTGGGCTATTATCACTTCTTCTTTTGAATTTTTACCTCCCATTTTTCTTCGTAGTAAGAGGCAGGATCGCCATGTAATAAATTTATTCTATTTCTTGTATTCCATAATTCCTTACTACATTGGAAATCAGGCAACCATTCTGAATATATATAGTTCTTTATTTTCTAACTTAATATACATCCATGTCACCCATCTACAATCTGACTTAGTCTACTCTTTTCTTCCATCCTCGGGTCATTGATCAATTTGTTTTGTAACCTACTTAAAAATTGCTTATTTCTAATTTAATTAATTATAAACCTAATATACATAGTGATCCACCTAAAGTTAATACATGGTGGTCTCACTATATTACAATGCAATTAACAACAAATTTAGAGTCATAAAAATAGAATCGATTATATTATAATATTAAAAGTTAAAATGTGATTTTTTCGTATAAACATGAAAAATCCCTAAAATGATCTAAAAAACTGATAAAATTCCCTTTATCCTTAGACCCGAAAATTGCCCCTAGAACTAAGGAGAAACTCAATAGTCTGACACCACTGGCAATGACTGACGGCTTTGGGTTGTCTAGATATAAATTTGTATACCTATATCGTATGTGCATACGCAGATTTTATTAAAATTTTGCTTGACTAAGCGGTGAGATTTGAGATTATAAGATGAACAATAAAGTTGTATATTATTATTATGCCTTTTTCAACTAAACTGCTCATCATAGTTCGACACACACACAGTATCACAGGCCTGTGTAGTTCTGAAAAGACATCACGGATTTTATTGCGGTTTGCAGAGTTTAAAATAATGTTTCTTGTAAATTACTAGTATAGTACACCTATGAAGTAACCAATGCACTTTAATATTATACAGGGTGCAATAGAAAGCCATACTAAAAATTTCAAGTAAGTTAAATTTTGTTAGTATTATTTTTTCATGTTATATTTTAACATCGTTTTATAACCTGAGTTTTGTTTTCAGGGAAACTTCGGTATTTTTTTATTATAAGCCCGGGGCAAGAATTATCGTAATAAAACAAAATAGCTGTTTTGGACATAACTGACGAGGTCGGCCGGTTGATGACTCTTTACGCAGTTTGTTTCATGCATTCATTTGGTTAATTTCTTAAAAATATATCTACCGGGTATTCCAAATGTCCCAATGGCCATGATAAATACCGTATATAAAATGCTCCAGAATGCGATACTTAAGATGCTATAGATATCTTTAAAAAATATTTTTTATTATGTAAAGGAATAAGTGTTGGATTACAGTCGGCAATTTTTTATTGCAGTTACGCAGTTGCAATTACGACAAACCAAGCTTCTATCTTAGCTGTTGATATTTTATATCATATTTCGAATTTGTGTTGGTTTAGTAATCAAAAACGGCATAATTATTTAGCGACCCTGTATATTATAAAACTATAAGTAATTTAAAAAAATTCATAACTAAGCTGAAACGTTTCTGTTTTAACAACGAATTTAGCTGAATTACTACGTGATTTGGGACACCCGATATAAGGTTAAAGGTATTCTATTTAAAATAATTTGCTAAAAAGTAATTATAGGTCCCGTTTAGAAAAAAAACTTGATTGATTGAACAATTTTTGTGTTAACACCAGTCAAAAAATTAGAATATTTTTAGCCCTAAAAATTGAAATGAAAAACAGCGAAAACCGTCTCGAGATATGAACTAAAGTATAAGAAAAATGTTTATGTTTATCATACATTTTGTAATTTGGGACATCCGGTAGATCATTTATTATTTTTCCATTTTAAAAAATAACCCAAATGAGTGAATTAGACATTAGATTGAAAACAAATTGCATAAACGCGCTGACGTCGTCAACTGTTTTTTTCCAAATAGGACAATTATTGCAATTGGGCATAAAATAAAAAAATACCAAAATTGTCCCTAAATATTAACTTAGATTATAAAGCTACGTTAAAATATAACATGATGACAAATACTACAAACACAATGTGACTTACTTGAAATTTTATATTTTTTGCGTGTCTTTCTTTCCACCCTGTATAATATTAAAGTGTATACCTGGTTACGTCATAGGTGTACCAAATTATTAATCTGCATGAAATTATCGAATGTAATACCACAAGATGTTTCGGGATTACCGAATAATACTTTTACCTGACACGAAACGTGTTACCCTCGTTGAGTGCCAGGTAAAAGTATTAGGTAATTCCAAAACATCGAGTGGTATTCAAAAGATTATATAACGAACCATAATTTGAATAATTATTCATTTTTATTATTATTGATAACAAAGTTACAATTATTATAATAAATAACAACGAAACACTTCCAAATCTCGTTGGGTTTGACATTTTTTTAAAAATTATGTCACAATTAAATATTTGATTATGTGTTACCATGACAGTAACAATCCTTCCACCAAAAGCTATAATCCCAAAAGCTTATCACTTATTAAGCCTCTCGAGCTATATACAC
Organism: Polydrusus pterygomalis; assembly: GCA_963969555.1. Lineage (NCBI taxonomy): Eukaryota > Metazoa > Arthropoda > Insecta > Coleoptera > Curculionidae > Polydrusus > Polydrusus pterygomalis. The sequence continues at coordinate 129,587,085 of OZ018376.1, forward strand.
CAGTCAAACTGGAAAATGTTAGGAAAAAATTGATATCCAAAATTTTATTGCTGGAAACTGTTTATGGGGTAAGTATAAACGTAAAAAGCCAAAAATAGACAACTGGATCGGTCATCCCTTCCCGTGGGGGGTCGAAAGGGGGTGAAAAATGGTGTTTCGTGATTTATGGTAAAATGAAACGTCCTAGAAAAAAATGTTTTATACAAAACTTGTAGATCATGTAAAAATCTACTACTTTTGTAAAAAGCACTTTTTCACATAACCTCAAATTTTTTTAGATAAGTGCAAAAAACCGGTTTTTGTGTTTTTTAATTTTCATTTGAAAACGTGTCAACTAATATTAATGAAATTTTAGGGAGGCAGCTTTTCTTATGACAAATAAGGAAACATTTTTTTGTTTTTATTTCATGGGCTGTTTTGAAGATATTTGCTTTTTTTTTTTGTATTTTTTTCAAATAAAATTTGTCCTTCGAAAAATCAATTTAAAAACTTTTGGTTGTGCTCATTTTTTTCGTTTTTAGTTGCACTTTAACATGAAAAAAAAATAAGTCAGGGCGCAAAAACATCCTTTAAAATGCACAAGAAGCCAAAAGTGAGTTTTACGAAAACGAATATTTCAGTATAAGTTCATAATTCGTTTAAAATTACGAACATTTTTTAAAATCAAGTACTTATTTGTATTCTATGGGAAAAATACTAAAAAAATTATTAAGAAATTTAGGTTAATTAACATTTAAATTAGCAAGAATTTTAAAATACGAATTTGATTGATCGAAAAAAGTATAATTGCGTAAGCGAGTCACAAAAAAAATAATTTTAGGTAATTTTGAAGTACTCTGGTTCTTTTTAACTAATAAAAATAAACTTAAACTAGATTCAAATAACAAGTATATATTTTAACGAAATATAAATTATTAATTCAAAAAATTTTTTTATGTTAACATAAAGCATGGTAATGATGGTAACATTGAAAAAAAGTGGTATACAAAACCTGTTTGGTCTAGTAGATACTTAACCTATAACTCACGAAAAACCCAACCTTTTTATAAAGAAAATGTAGACCCCACGATCATTTCTGCTAACGGCTGTACTTTTATAAAATCAATTTACAAATGTGAAAAATCCAAAGAATCACTTGATGAATTGAGGTTCAGCCAGTATAAAAAACTATCGACTAGAAAAGGTTTCAAATTAGAAAAAATACCACCAACTGTTGGGGCAGCTACGCAACACTCTTACAGATGCTATTTCCAGGTTTAAAAGTGGCTTGGAAACAATACTTTACTTGCTACTAAATGGGGCTGAAATAAAATAACAGCTAATAAGAAAGACGTGCTGTTACCTCATTTCACAGACGATCCAGTTATTCCGGACACATTACTTAAATCAATTTCTTGTAGCTGTGAAAAAGGCTGTAGTACTAAGTGCGGATGCCGAAAGCATGGTCTGCAATGCACTGACTTATGTGCAAAATGTCGAGTGCTGGTAATTGTACTAATTTTGAAGAGCGAGAAAATTTGGATGGCTTTATTGATGTAGAAGATATTTTAGCTGCAAACGAAGAACCAACCCTTTGCTTAAATGCTGAAAAACATATATTTGAAGATATTTTTCACATTAGTAGTGAGGATGAAGACGGCAATGAAGTTGAAAAAAACGTTTTAGCGGAAAAAATAAATTCTAAATCAGAATCTTATAATTTAAATGATGAAAGTGTACCAAAAAAACGTAGATTGGTTTAGTACTTATATTAAATATTTATTTAAAATATAATAATGTAATAATTTTGCAATTCTTGGGTTTTTTCGTGAGTTATAGGTTAAGTATCTACTATACCAAACAGGTTTTGTATACCACTTTTTTTCAATGTTACCATCATTACCATGCTTTATGTTAACATGAAGAAATTTTTTGAATCAATAATTTATATTTCGTTAAAATATATACTTGTTATTTGAATCTAGTTTAAGTTTATTTTTATTAGTTAAAAAGAACCAGAGTACTTCAAAATTACCTAAAATTATTTTTTTTGTGACTCGCTTACGCAATTATACTTTTTTCGATCAATTACAAAAATTCGTATTTTAAAATTCTTGCTAATTTAAATTTTAATTAACCTAAATTTCTTAATAATTTTTTTAGTATTTTTTCCCATAGAATACAAATAAGTACTTGATTTTTAAAAATGTTCGTAATTTTAAACGAATTATGAACTTATACTGAAATATTCGTTTTCGTAAAACTCACTTTTGGCATTTTGTGCATTTTAAATGATGTTTTTGTGTCCTGACTTATTTTTTTTTTTATGTTAAAGTGCAACTAAAAACGAAAAAAATGAGCAAAACCAAAAGTTTTTAAATTGATTTTTCGAAGGACAAATTTTATTTGAAAAAAATACAAAAAAAAAAAAGCAAATATCTTCAAAAGAGCCCATGAAATAAAAACAAAAAAATGTTCCCTTATTTGTCATAAGAAAAGCTATTTCTCCCTAAAATTTCATAAATATTAGTGGACACGTTTTCAAATAAAAATTAAAAAACACAAAAACCGGGTTTTCGCACTTATCTAAAAAAATTTGAGGTTATGTGAAAAAGTGCTTTTCACAAAAGTAGTAGATTTTTACATGATCTACAAGTTTTGTATGAAACATTTTTTTCTAGGACGTCTCCTTTTACGATAAATCACGAAACACCATTTTTCACCCCCTTTCGACCCCCCACGGGGAGGGATGACCGATCCAGTTGTCTATTTTTGGTTTTTTACGTTTATACTTGCCCCATAAACAGTTTCCAGCAATACAATTTTGGATATCAATTTTTTCCATTTTGCACTAAAATTTTGATAACTTGACTGGTGTAATATGGGAATTATGTACATTGAGTTGTATATTCTCTCAAACTCTACAAACCGCATTAAAATCCATGATATTGTTGCAGAACTACAGACCTGTAAAAAGGTGTTAAAAAAAACGATTTGTCGAACTTTGTGAGCAGTTTATATTATATGCCAATTTCCAAAAGACTATATGCAGTAGCTTTTAAAATATTTGCATTATGTCACAAATTTTGGCACCCTGTATATACATCCCGACGTGGGAGATAGGTACATAATTAAGTCATTTCGTTGCCTGCCTTCATTCCCGCTATATGTATCCCAATTTACTGTTATAAGGACACCAAGCTTACAAAACTTTAAATTGTTTTTTTATCAAAAATATCTATATTAATAGCCTTTTTCCACAACAAGAATAACTGTCGCTGTTTGAAATATTACATTTTATGGTAAAAACACGCCTCTTGGCTCAAAGTATATGGGGCAATATATTTCATTGTGAGAAGCCGAAGCCCTTTAAAAGAAGAATCTTGTAGAATATATTGTTTAAAAAAATTGTTGCACTGCATTATTTATGAATTAAATGTCTTTAAATGTTTTGAAAGCAGTGGCGCAACCAGGGGGGGGCTGCCGGGCTGCAGCCCCCTCCCCCCTTGAGCTTAGAAACGTTTAATTGCAAACCAATTTTTCATGTCACGCATTTTACTAATATTTTATATTCAGCCACATAATTTACATCAATCATGTTATCAATAGTGAAATTATACTACGTCTGACAACAATGTATCCCGAACGTCATATTGGCACGTGACACTTTTACGACTAAGCTCGAGCTGTCCGTTAATTTGAAAGCGATTTTTCTACCCGCTACCCTTTTGTACACCGAATTATTGTGAATTTTATTTATTGAGGTTTGTGAGGTTTGGTGCTTTTGTATTTACCTAATTATCGTTGATACGTTGGTTGCTGAAGAGTTTTCCAATAGAACGATGTTAAAAGCTGAACTTGAGGTGTGGTATAAAAAATGCAAAAACAAAAAACTGAAGAAAGATTTGGACAAAGTGTATTTTAAGAAATTTTTTTAACTTTGCCTATTACAACCGCCACATCTGAAAGGTCCTTTTCAAGTTTAAAATATTTAAAGACATATCTGCGTAGCACCACGGAAGAGGACAGATTAAATGGTTTGGCAGTTCTTATGCGAACCACGATATTGATATTACCGTGGAAGAAATTCTGGACGAAATGGCAAAAACAAAACGAAGAATTTTACTTAAATATTAGTATTATTAGTGATTACTTACAACTTATTGTATAAGGTTTTTGTCTTGTTTTAGTATAAGTATGATTAATATATGCGTTACTTATTTTAAATACATTTTTACTAATTAAAATTAAAAAAGGGCGTGGCACCCAAAAAAAAGCAAAAGAGCGATTCGGCGCAACAAGTTAGAGCCCCCCCCGAACAAAATTTCTGGTTGCGCCACTGTTTGAAAGTATCATATCTAAAATTGCAGGTTAAGTAGAATATTTTAAAAGAATTATTTCATTCATTCATTTTAATTTCTTTCCTAAAAAACTGTTTTCAATATTATTATATTACCACATTTTCGTTGTTATTCTTCCATTTTATATTGTGCTATGAGGCAATATTTGATAAACTACAAGTTTAACAAAATAAGTCAATGGGAATAATATTAAATTGTGATAAATATAGAAAAATACATTTAATGTCAAAATATTAAGATTGGTTAAATATCAGAAATTTAATTTTTCATTTCCTTTATACAAAAAATTAAAAATTATTTATTTCCTAATTATTTAACATTTTTTGTTCTTTTAATAATTTATTATGACCATCATAACCAAAAAATTGCGTTTACTAAAAAAACAAAACGAAACGTAATATTTGATACAGTTTGTAAATGGTTTAACTTTTCTGTCTATTTTTGTTTATAGAAGGTTGCGTTTCAAAAATAACTTAAAAAGATTTTTTTTTTGCTCAATTTTATTGCACAAAAGTGTTTGTACATGATAGTTTAGGCTCACGTTAAGATAATAAATAAAAAAAGGTCCGGAATCACCAATAGATGGTCAGTAGTTAATTAATTTTTTTTGCGGCATCAAGTAGGCTAACAAAAATAAATATAAATTGGCACTTGGGGGGGTAAAGGGGTATATGTCCTAAATCGATAATTTTGGGAAATTGAGTTTAAAAGTTTAATACTCGCGTTTGGATAACGGTTTTTTTTTAATCTCAATTTTTTTATTAAAATATACATTTTTTGATCCTTAATACATTGTATATAGCAGTAATTAAAATAAAATAACTATTATGAAAAAAAATATTACTTATACCCATTTACACATGAGAAATTCTAAAAAACTTACATATACCTCTTTACACCAATTAAATAAAATTTTGCTATTGTACTTTCTTCAAAACTGTATTAACTATGAAAAGAAACAAATGGTAATAAACGCAGAGTTCAAAAACCAAACTTATTATTTTTATTCATCGCTCGACTTATTATCATTTAATTATACCCTTTTCCTCAATAAAAGGCCAAACAACTTTTTAGGGAAGAGGGAGATAAATATACTTATATCCCTTTCCACAAATAATTTTGTTAAAATTCAATTCGTTCGTAGGCTTTAACAAATCTTAATCCCCTTTTCACAAAAAAATATATATTTTCTATAGTTATATCCTTTTCCACAATCAAAAATGGCTCATATTTAAGGCCTAAATGACTTATATCTCTTTTCCCAGGGGTAGATAATGAATTTATAAGTATTGTGGGCGACTTATCTCAATTTTGAAAATTTTCGACTTATATCCCTTTACCCCCCCAAGTGCAATTTTCCGCTAATTTGTTCGAATAACTGTGGGTTCGCAATAACTTTGTAATTTCAATTATTTAGATTAGGCACTGTCAATTTTTAATCAATTGAAAGTTATTGGCAATACTGCGCAATCATCTTGTCATTAGTCCAGGTTCAGAAGCTAAACTGGCTGCGGAGTGGCACCATCGTGTCAAGAAATATTTTACTTTTCTCGAAATAATAATTACTAGGCTATACCACGTTGAAAAATCAACGGGCCCCTCATTCCCCTTTTAACAAGGGTGTGATTGAATTAACTAAATATATTTAAACTCGCATATCCGGATATGAAGGCACGTCGTAGAAATAGTAATTTACGTTACAAGACCGGAAAGTAGTGTTTTTCAGGTCGAGACAAGCATTTTCAGGGCGAGCCGTGGGCAAGTCCTGGAAGCTTGGAGAGACCTGGAAAACACTAATTTTCGGTTGCGTGACGTACAATATTTTTTTTAAGACCGACACTTCGATATACTTACATTAAATTATTTTATATTATTTTTAAATGCGTCGTATGACTTTTCATAACGGGCTTTTGATTTTACTGGCAATATATCGTAAGTCGCTTTCCTTGCTGCTTCCAAAATTTCTTCTGAAATCTCATTTTCCGTGACGGATAATTCAAAATCTCAATTCATATTGTTAAATTTGCGAACTCGCGAAACAAGTTTGACATTAACAACAAAAATAAAAATCAATGAACTGTCACTCGACAATACATCGAAATGTTGTTGTCATAGTAACGAAATCAAGGTAGCTTGTATTATTAAAGAGCGATTGGAAAAACAAAAAACAGGGGCCGGAAAAATCTTTTCCGGTCTTGAACGTCACTTTTCCGGTCTTGCGATCGGAAAAAGGTTATTATGCGGTGCTGCTACTGGCTTAATATTTGAATTTGAAATAAACACGTGTTATGTTCTCAGTGAATGTAATACAAAATTAAAATTAAACCAACCTCAAAAATCCAAGACCGCTACAAAACGTACAACCATAATAAAAATAAACAACTTTTTAAAAAAACGAAACTACAACTTAAACTTTTTTCGCATTTACACACAAGTCATTCAGAATACAAAATGAATTTTCACATCACTTTCTAACAATAACAAGACATTATCACTAGGGGTGGGCAAAGTTATCGATTGTTCAACTATAAAATTTTTAAAAATCGATTCTTTGATCTTTGATCTTTGATCTTGTTAAAAATCGATTAATCGAATAAATAGATTATTTTTTTTATAATGGAAAATAAATTATGAAATTTCATAATCATCCAGCCCTAATGATCACTAACCAACCCAACAATAAAAATCCGTTGTTGAATCATCCATCACCTAAAATGTTTTTGTTTAAATAGACACTTTATTCTTCATACGTCTATTTTTCCTTCAATAAAATTTAAAAATCCCGTCTGTCTACTTATCCTTTTATTCCTTTTACTACAAATACAAAAGTACATTTTCCAGAACCGACCATATGATAGGGTAGATTTGGATAAAATTAGATATTACTTTTCCAGTCTCTCTCACACGAAAGGCTATTGGGTTGTTCCGTCACTCTCACTCGCGAATGTTATGTTTTTCAACGAGGATCGAATCGTCGTGGATTATTTTCCCATAGGCGCGTGGCAAATTTTGTCACAGAAATGCTTACTCAACATTTTAGACGGCCGAATAAAGTAAAGGATGTGAATGGTTCCCTAAAACAGCCAAGGAGACACAATTTAAATATATTAAGTCATATCGATAACACCCTGTATGTACACAACATATTTGTAGTGATGGGTTGTAAAAGATAATTCCTTTTCTAAAAAAAATCATCTAGCAACGCTGTGTAAAACTTTTAAAATAAGAACGACAAAATATCTTATCTGTGAGTTTAAAATATATAGATGAGTTGAACCACCCTGTCATGCGTGAGATAGTCAGTTCCCGCGATACGGCTGACATCGATGCAATAAACAATGGGCTACGCACTACGTTCCGTTTTAAAATAATTAACTCGAACAGTCCGTTCTACCTTGTTCGGACTTTCGAATTTCGAAGCAGAAACAATACAACAGATGTTATCAAACAAAAATTACATTGTCGCACTTCCATTGTCTTTATTTTGTTAGTAGTTAGTATCTCTAATCGAAACGTTGTCTCAAGTAATAAAATAAAAACAATGAAAATCCGACAAGGTAGTTTTTGTTTATAATTATTGTCTACATTGTCTACCACCTTCAAATAAACAAATATTATGGACATGGTCTCCTAATTTTTGTATGATTTTTAATGGTTTAAGTCTTTTTATACTGGCAGGGTCTGTTGAGCCCCCTAAGTCGGTGAACCTGTTTTCCTTGACCACTGTGTGCACAATAATAATAAGATAGTAGAAAAGTATATAAATAGGAGGGTCTCTAAAATGTCAATTTTGATCAATTTTAGTAAGAAATTGATATTTTAAAGTAATCTTATCTTGATCCATATGATTTTTAATATCTTCATAATTGGGTGCAACATAATATTATGCAGCTTAAGCTTTCCCTTGTGATTTCTGCAAAATTCCTCCAGAACTTCTTCGGTAGTGACATACTTTGCCTTTTGGTGAATGTAAAGTAAGGCAAGACCATTAAATCGTGAGGCTACTATGTCGATTACAAATATTATTTTAATAACCTTAAAAATGAAATTAATCTTTTGATGAACAGTTTGTTACTGGTATTGTTACGAGAAACTGTAGTAGAATTTTAATATTTGGAAAAAAAACAATCGATTTTTGCGATAGTTTCATTAGTAAGTAGCAGTAGTAACATGTTTTATTTAGCAAAAAGTTACAATCAAATATTTTTTAATGCATTTTTTAACAAATTTTCATAGATTTATTTTCAAATTTTAAAACGCAACCTTTTTTTTTTAACAAAAACAGTCTGAAATTGCAAATTGTATTAAATATTACGTATCATTTTTAATTAAATATAATTTTAAAGTTACCTATTTTAAAAAGCTTTAATGAAGTCGATCAGGGTGGATAACATAAGTGTTATGCACATCTGGACTTCGCCTTTTCTGATGTTAAGCTGTAACCGTTATTTGCTATAGTTTTGAATTGTAATATTATTATTAATATTATTATTATTATTATTATTATTATTATTATTATTATTATTATTATTATTATTATTATTATTAATATTAATATTATTATTATTATTATTATTATTATTATTATTATTATTATTATTATTATTAATGAAATCTCATTTTTCGTGTCGAATAATTCAAAATCTGAATTCATATTGTTAAATTTGCGAACTCGCGAAACAAGTTTGACATAAACAACAAATTAAAAATCAACGAACTGTCACTCGACAATACATCGAAATGTTGTTGTCATAGTAACGAAATCAAGGTAGCTTGTATTATCAAAGAGCGATTGGAAAAACAAAAAATAGGGACCGGAAAAATCTTTTTCGGTCTCTAACGTCACTTTTCCGGTCTTGCGATCGGAAAAAGGTTCTTTTCTATTTTAATTATTTTGGAGTTATATCGAAGATTGGTAAAGTAGGTTATTTTAAGGAATTATCAAAAACATATAATCAAAGACCCGGCTATAACAGACGACACATGCAGAAAATGCCACCTCCAGAAGGAAACAATTGACCATAAAACAAGTGGATGTAAAATTCTTGCTGGCCAAGAATACACAGCAACACACAACGCAGCAGCAAAAGTAGTTCACCAAGCACTGGCCATAGCGTGTAAGCTCGTAGAAAACTCAGAACCATACTACAAATACACACCAACATCCATACAAATACAAAGATTTCAAACTGTACTCGGATATAAATATTCAAACAGACAAAACAATATCCGCAAATAAACCAGATATCACTCTTCAGTTAAAAAAGAAAAAACCACATACCTAATTGACATAGCTATTCCTAGTGATACAAACATCCAAACGAAATTCAATGAGAAAATCTCCAAATACACAGACCTGGCAATGGAAATGGAATGGAATGGAAGCAAGAAAAAGTCACTATTATCCCTCTTATTATGTCAGTGACAGGCCTCACACCAGGAACATTCAAATCACACCTGAAACAACTAGGAATCAACACAAACATACATCGAAACTTTCAGAAAACAGTCATTCTAAAAACATGCCATATTGTTAGATCATTTCTCAATTCAGAATAGTAATAATAGAATATGCACTGACTTGGCATAGCCCGTCAGTGCAAAATAAAACCACAATTATGTGAGAAAAAGGAAGATAATAATAATAATAATAATAATAATAATAATAATAATAATAATAATAATAATAATAATAATAATAATAATAATAATAATATTAATAATAATAATAATAATATTAATAATAATAATAATAATTAAAAGTAAAAGAACATATCGTTCATTTGGAAGAAGAGGGTTACATCTTAAAAACATCATTTTTTCAGTAGAGAGGTTTTAAAATTAGCATTATTATTATGTGGCCGTTATTACAAAATGTGTAATGATATAAATGTATTCGATGGTTGTGTAGAATAGATTTTGGATCTATTGAAAGCCGTTAGAGCGATTTTTGTTTAAGGGCTCAGGTTTAGGAAAAACAGTAAGATATAACCGTCTTGCTTAAAAAAAAGTATTGTTTTTAAGGGAGATTTTTTTGCCGTAAAGTGATATTTTAAACATTTCAGATACAAAATGTAAAAAAAAATGCAGCTATTATTCAAATATTGCTTTATTTTAATACATTTAACTAAAACTTAAACTGCTGATATAAAAGAATAATTACGGTATTTTATCAAAACTTTTATGGAACAATGAACTAAAAAACTGCACATGCAATCACGTATATAATTGAAAAGACGAACAAATCAAATAAAACAAGTAACAAATCATTGCTAGACCTGTCTAATTATAGGTTTTTGTAAAAATTCAAGTAGTACCCAAGCACATATCGCTTTTTTTCTATTAAGGAAAGTAATCCTTTTTTTTTTGGTCGCTTATACCCACTTTTTTTTTTTAAATACTATTTTTAATGTTTACTCCACGTCTTGAATTTATTATTACCGCTTGATGAAAATCTTCTTGTTTAAAAGAAGTTTTATAGAAAAGAATATTTGGATTGTTGCGATTTATCATCATTACCCTAATATCGGATAATTTCACATTTTTAGGGATATTAAGAAAAATATCTGTACATAAAGCTTTAAGATAAAAAATATCATCAAAACCTATTTCATGTACTTTATACGGAGTTCCTTTTTTTTAGCTGCTCGAATAATACATCCGTACTGATCAGGCACGTATATTGGACTGGATTTTTTATATTTCTTTATTTGTTTCTCTATCATGGCATGGACACTGTCTTCTTCACTTTGACCGTGTCCAACAATAAAAAAATTATGTTTTATTGATTTCAAAGGTAAATTATACAAAGCATACAAATAAAGGGCTATAATAAACTTATTTTTATTTTGCGCTGCGCAATTGTCGGAATAAAACGCAATCTTTAAATCCTTATCCTGTTCACAAATAATTTGAAGATACTTTAAGATGCAAGATCCTATTTTATTTGACCCCCTTCTCAGCTTCACCCTCGTGCCATAAAAAACACGTACCTTCGTGGAACTTAATATCAAAAAGAGTAAAATTTAATACGTTTAGTTTTGACACGTAATAAAATGACTATGCCTCCCAAGTGTGACAAGGCAAAACTACTTGTAGATCGTAGACTATTAATTTTGTATTATTATCACCATTCTTATCAAGTTCTTTTTCCTGTCTGGATAAATCTTTTTCTTTAACATGCCTATTAAATTTCTCTTCCATGGTAATTTTTCCTCTTCTGTCGAAGACCTACACTTCAGGCATAACTCGCACTGGTCTTTTTGGGCAAATGAAATGCAAGATTAAACTCTTCATTAAACCATGTACACGTCTACCTACATAGTTCAAGCTAATCCCTGTGTAAATCAGCTATAGTTTTGCTTCCTTCAATATACTCTTTAGAAGAGTGGGACCGGCAGTAATGACTTTCTGGGGTGTGGTATTTTTTTTTAAGATTCGCAAAAATTTGATTTGTACGACTGGGATTTAGCATACTTGATCTAAAACGATACAAGTATTAAATTAATTAATGATAATAATATTATTAGTTCAATTTTGTTTTAAAAGTACAAGTGCAAATATAACACAATAATTTTGGAGAATATGGTTACATTTAAAAAAAAACATTTTTTAGGAAAAACTTTTTAAATATAATTATAAAATACATTGTGCAAAATAAGGTGGCAACTTAAAATATCACTTTCTTTTAAAAAACACATCAAAGTGTTAGAACCAAACTTTTCTTGAAAAGGGTTATATTTTCACTTATAACTCTATAAACAAAAAATAAATATACAAAGATAAACTTACCTGTAAACCAAGAAGGATTACAACAAAAAATGTCACCCTTTTAACAAAAAAAATCTACTATTCTTTAAGTGGCAATATAAAATATAACCTTATTTGTGAAAAATACCGAAGCTCAACGGCGAAGAGTCAGGTACATACTGAGATATACCGGTTTTGCACAAAACTGATATGTCTACTCGGGTAAAACCAAATGGTTACATCTGCCATCTCTCGGAGGCCACTGCAACTACACTTGTAACTTTTTTTTACATAAAAGTAATCACCTTTTCTGACTTAATAATGCACTAAATTAAAAAATGAAGATTTTCGAAATGTAACCTTCTTCCAAATGAACGATATAGTGGCATATCGGAGAAATGTGAAACTATTTTTTATATTGGAATACACAGGGATCCAAGTTCAATGGATACCCTGGGGCGGGTAGACCACGACGGCAATAATAATAATAATAATAATAATTATTATTATTATTATTATTATTATTATTATTATTATTATTATTATTATTATTATTATTATTATTATTATTATTATTATTATTATTATTATTATTATTATTATTATTATTATTATTATTATTATTATTATTATTATTATTATTATTATTATTATTATTATTATTATTATTATTATTATTATTATTATTATTATAATTAAAAGATGATATAGTGTCCGCGAAAATAATTAAAAGAAAAAGAACATATAGTGGCATATCGGACAAATGTGTAACTATTTTTTATATTGGAAATTGGAATACACAGGGATCCCAGTTCAATGGATACGCTGGGGCGAGTAGACCACGACGGCCGTTTCGTCCTTATTAGGACTCGACGGGCAGCCATAACCCAAGCAATTCCAAGAATGGCGGAAAAATGCACTAAAAGCCTTATTGCAAAACCAAGGCGGTCATTAGTGCACCGTAGCGCCATCCCACGGAATTCACTCCAATATAAAAGATAGTTACACTGGTATAATCGAAAGTGCATTTTTCCGTCATTCTTGGAATTGCTTGGGTTAGGGCTGCCCGTCGAGTCCTAATAAGGACGAAACGGCCGTCGTGGTCTACCCGCCCCAGGGTATCCATTGAACTTGGATCCCTGTGTATTCCAATATAAAAAATAGTTTCACATTTGTCCGATATGCCACTATATCGTTCATTTGGAAGAAGAAGGTTACATTTCGAAAATCTTCATTTTTTAATTTAGTGCATTATTAAGTCAGAAAAGGTGATTACTTTTATGTAAAAAAAAGTTACAAGTGTAGTTGCAGTGGCCTCCGAGAGATGGCAGATGTAACCATTTGGTTTTACCCGAGTAGACATATCAGTTTTGTGCAAAACCGGTATATCTCAGTATGTACCTGACTCTTCGCCGTTGAGCTTCGGTATTTTTCACAAATAAGGTTATATTTTATATTGCCACTTAAAGAATAGTAGTTTTTTTTTGTTAAAAGGGTGACATTTTTTGTTGTAATCCTTCTTGGTTTACAGGTAAGTTTATCTTTGTATATTTATTTTTTGTTTATAGAGTTATAAGTGAAAATATAACCCTTTTCAAGAAAAGTTTGGTTCTAACACTTTGATGTGTTTTTTAAAAGAAAGTGATATTTTAAGTTGCCACCTTATTTTGCACAATGTATTTTAAAATTATATTTAAAAAGTTTTTCCTAAAAAATGTTTTTTTTTTTAAATGTAACCATATTCTCCAAAATTATTGTGTTATATTTGCACTTGTACTTTTAAAACAAAATTGAACTAATAATATTATTATCATTAATTAATTTAATACTTGTATCGTTTTAGATCAAGTATGCTAAATCCCAGTCGTACAAATCAAATTTTTGCGAATCTTAAAAAAAAATACCCCACCCCAGAAAGTCATTACTGCCGGTCCCACTCTTCTAAAGAGTATATTGAAGGAAGCAAAACTATAGCTGATTTACACAGGGATTACCTTGAACTATGTAGGTAGACGTGTACATGGTTTAATGAAGAGTTTAATCTTGCATTTCATTTGCCCAAAAAGACCAGCGCGAGTTATGCCTGAAGTGTAGGTCTTCGACAGAAGAGGAAAAATTACCATGGAAGAGAAATTTAATAGGCATGTTAAAGAAAAAGATTTATCCAGACAGGAAAAAGAACTTGATAAGAATGGTGATAATAATACAAAATTAATAGTCTACGATCTACAAGTAGTTTTGCCTTGTCACACTTGGGAGACATAGTCATTTTATTACGTGTCAAAACTAAACGTATTAAATTTTACTCTTTTTGATATTAAGTTCCACGAAGGTACGTGTTTTTTATGGCACGAGGGTGAAGCTGAGAAGGGGGTCAAATAAAATAGGATCTTGCATCTTAAAGTATCTTCAAATTATTTGTGAACAGGATAAGGATTTAAAGATTGCGTTTTATTCCGACAATTGCGCAGCGCAAAATAAAAATAAGTTTATTATAGCCCTTTATTTGTATGCTTTGTATAATTTACCTTTGAAATCAATAAAACATAATTTTTTTATTGTTGGACACGGTCAAAGTGAAGAAGACAGTGTCCATGCCATGATAGAGAAACAAATAAAGAAATATAAAAAATCCAGTCCAATATACGCGTGCCTGATCAGTACGGATGTATTATTCGAGCAGCTAAAAAAAAGGAACTCCGTATAAAGTACATGAAATAGGTTTTGATGATATTTTTTATCTTAAAGCTTTATGTACAGATATTTTTCTTAATATCCCTAAAAATGTGAAATTATCCGATATTAGGGTAATGATGATAAATCGCAACAATCCAAATATTCTTTTCTATAAAACTTCTTTTAAACAAGAAGATTTTCATCAAGCGGTAATAATAAATTCAAGACGTGGAGTAAACATTAAAAATAGTATTTAAAAAAAAAAAGTGGGTATAAGCGACCAAAAAAAAAAAGGATTACTTTCCTTAATAGAAAAAAGCGATGTGTGCTTGGGTACTACTTGAATTTTTACAAAAACCTATAATTAGACAGGTCTAGCAATGATTTGTTACTTGTTTTATTTGATTTGTTCGTCTTTTCAATTATATACGTGATTGCATGTGCAGTTTTTTAGTTCATTGTTCCATAAAAGTTTTGATAAAATACCGTAATTATTCTTTTATATCAGCAGTTTAAGTTTTAGTTAAATGTATTAAAATAAAGCAATATTTGAATTATAGCTGCATTTTTTTTTACATTTTGTATCTGAAATGTTTAAAATATCACTTTACGGCAAAAAAATCTCCCTTAAAAACAATACTTTTTTTTAAGCAAGACGGTTATATCTTACTGTTTTTCCTAAACCTGAGCCCTTAAACAAAAATCGTTCTAACGGCTTTCAATAGATCCAAAATCTATTCTACACAACCATCGAATACATTTATATCATTACACACTTTGTAATAACGGCCACATAATAATAATGCTAATTTTAAAACCTCTCTACTGAAAAAATGATGTTTTTAAGATGTAACCCTCTTCTTCCAAATGAACGATATGTTCTTTTTCTTTTAATTATTATTATTATTATTATTATTATTATTATTATTATCATTATCATTATTATTATTATTATTATTATTATTATTATTATTATTATTATTATTATTATTATTATTATTATTATTAATATTATTATTATTATTATTATTATTATTATTATTATTATTATTATTATTATTATTATTATTATTATTATCTTCCTTTTTCTCACATAATTGTGGTTTTATTTTACACTTTTGAATAATAGCTGCATTTTTTTTTACATTTTGTATCTGAAATGTTTAAAATATCACTTTACGGCAAAAAAATCTCCCTTAAAAACAATACTTTTTTTTAAGCAAGACGGTTATATCTTACTGTTTTTCCTAAACCTGAGCCCTTAAACAAAAATCGTTCTAACGGCTTTCAATAGATCCAAAATCTATTCTACACAACCATCGAATACATTTATATAATTACACACTTTGTAATAACGGCCACATAATAATAATGCTAATTTTAAAACCTCTCTACTGAAAAAATGATGTTTTTAAGATGTAACCCTCTTCTTCCAAATGAACGATATGTTCTTTTTCTTTTAATTATTATTATTATTATTATTATTATTATTATTATTATTATTATTATTATTATTATTATTATTATTATTATTATTATTATTATCTTCCTTTTTCTCACATAATTGTGGTTTTATTTTGCACTGACGGGCTATGCCAAGTCAGTGCATATTCTATTATTACTATTCTGAATTGAGAAATGATCTAACAATATGGCATGTTTTTAGAATGACTGTTTTCTGAAAGTTTCGATGTATGTTTGTGTTGATTCCTAGTTGTTTCAGGTGTGATTTGAATGTTCCTGGTGTGAGGCCTGTCACTGACATAATAAGAGGGATAATAGTGACTTTTTCTTGCTTCCATTCCATTCCATTTCCATTGCCAGGTCTGTGTATTTGGAGATTTTCTCATTGAATTTCGTTTGGATGTTTGTATCACTAGGAATAGCTATGTCAATTAGGTATGTGGTTTTTTCTTTTTTAACTGAAGAGTGATATCTGGTTTATTTGCGGATATTGTTTTGTCTGTTTGAATATTTATATCCGAGTACAGTTTGAAATCTTTGTTTTCGAGTATGGATGTTGGTGTGTATTTGTAGTATGGTTCTGAGTTTTCTACGAGCTTACACGCTATGGCCAATGCTTGGTGAACTACTTTTGCTGCTGCGTTGTGTGTTGCTGTGTATTCTTGGCCAGCAAGAATTTTACATCCACTTGTTTTATGGTCAATTGTTTCCTTCTGGAGGTGGCATTTTCTGCATGTGTCGTCTGTTATAGCCGGGTCTTTGATTATATGTTTTTGATAATTCCTTAAAATAACCTACTTTACCAATCTTCGATATGATAACTCCAAAATAATTAAAATAGAAAAGAACCTTTTTCCGATCGCAAGACCGGAAAAGTGACGTTAGAGACCGAAATAGTATATTACGTTACAAGACCGGAAAGTACTATTTTACAGGACGAAGCAGGCAATTTCCAGGGCGAGCCGCCAGGCGAGTCCTGGGAGCCTGCGAGTCCTGTTAACGTACTTTTCGGTTGAGTGACGTACAATATTTTTTTTACAATCGACACAAGACACCAGTGGCGTGCGAGAAAACGTTAATAATAGCTTACTATATGGGTATAGTTTTAGCAGAAAACTCTAATAGTTGGGAAAATTATGTTTAATAATAAATACAATTTGGTACAAATGTTCTTAATTCTATTTTATCTATTAATATCTATTTGTTAATTGTTATATTGAAAGTACAATTTTGTGGTGTATTAAATTGTAGACATGACGGGAAATTTTTTGATTCATCTTTATAGGATGTTTGTGAAGTTATATCCACTTTTGATCCTCCGGCTTCCTGAATTCTACTGGCTATATCAATCTTATTTTGTAGAGACTGTTCAATGTAGCCTTCGGCAACTTGGGATGATTTCCAGCCGCCATGTCGTTTTAAATTAAGGATATCGCCTCCACCTTCAACTAACAGTGTCGCCGAACTACGTCGAAAACAGTGCCCTGTAAATTGCTCTGGGTTTGGTAATCCCAAATAGGATGCTATTTTTGATGGCGCTTTTCCTACTGAATGCAAACCTACTGGTTGAATAGTGCATTTTCCTTTATTATAGAAAAGAAATAGCCTGCGATGTGGAACACTAGGCGGACGTAAAGAAATATATTTTCTATATATATTTAGGTTTCGTTCCCCAACAACTATAAATGACCTGGGTTGGTATGTTTTTGTATTTGGAATTTTTACCGCCAACATCGATTCGTTATCTTTAACATCGTCAATTGTCATATTGGTCAATTCTTCACGGCGACACGCTCCAGCCGAACCCATTATTAGTAAAAGCTAAAAAAAATAAGAAATAGTTTAAATATATTTTTTTTAAACACAATATAAGAAAAGAAGAACTTTAAGAAAACTCGTATTATGTATTTAAGTACTTACTTTGATTAAAAGATAATCATTATCAGGGGCTTCCAGCAAAAATTTGTCAATGTCTTCTCTGGTAAGTACGTTCGATTTTTGGGGAATGTATCCAACAGATTTTCTCTTTATGAATGCTATCAGTTTATAATATTTGCTTATATCAATGTTTTCTTTTAAATTTAACATAGATTTGATCATTGAGTACAAGCTCCACAGTGTAGATGATTTTAATTTTTCGGATTTTTCAGCAAAATAAGCTAACAAAACATCCTCAGAAACATTTCTGACATTTTTTTCTCTACACCAATTTTTAAAGACGCTAAACGTTTTTTCATACCGCACTCTGGACTTATGCGGCAACAAATCGTCTGTAGCTCTAGCAGCTGCCTCTGTTATTTCAACTGGAACGTCATTTTCTTCCCAATCCAAATTAAGTTCCATATCTAAAGTCTTCCACACAATTTTATAAAGCCACAAAAGTTTATTTATCAAAGTCAATATCGTACCTGACAGTTCGTTACTATGGAAGCAAGAAAACATAAACATGTCAAAGCCTACTTATAAATAAGTTTGGTTAATTTTTTTAAATTGGGAGCGGAACGCAACAAAAATTGACCGGTAAAGTACTTTACCGGTCAATTTTTCATTACTTTCCGGTCTAGACCAGCAAAGTGATATTTTCCGATCAAAAAATTGTCTAGAAAGTGCTTGCTTTCCGGTCGATTGAAAAAAAAAGATTTTTCCGGTCCCTATTTTTTGTTTTTCCAATCGCTCTTTGATAATACAAGCTACCTTGATTTCGTTACTATGACAACAACATTTCGATGTATTGTCGAGTGACAGTTCGTTGATTTTTAATTTGTTGTTTATGTCAAACTTGTTTCGCGAGTTCGCAAATTTAACAATATGAATTCAGATTTTGAATTATTCGACACGAAAAATGAGATTTCAGGAGAAATTTTGGAAGCAGCAAGGAAAGCGACTTACGATATATTGCCAGTAAAATCAAAAGCCCGTTACGAGAAGTCAAATAATTTAATGTAAGTATATCGAAGTGTCGGTCTTAAAAAAAATATTGTACGTCACGCAACCGAAAATTAGTGTTTTCCAGGTCTCTCCAAGCTTCCAGGACTCGCCAACGGCTCGCCCTGAAAATGCTTGTCTAGACCTGAAAAGCACTACTTTCCGGTCTTGTAACGTAAATTACTATTTTTTACCAAATGTAATATTTTCATGTCTATTTTCCGAACGGACAAAACGTTGTTATAGGCGGCATTTTTTGCAGACCCAAGCTTTCTTTTGGTGTCACGTATTTCCTTCCTCCGCTTTTGTTGCTGTTAAAATTAAGCTGCTTAGATTTTTCCTTGTACATCTAAAAATATGTCAGTAAATCTTTTACAAAGAACTGCGTAGGCGGAAACTTGAGAAAAAAAAGTTGTAGAAAAAAGTTGTTTTTCCCAAAGCAATAAGGGATAACTAAATAATGATTACAAACAATTCGGTTTATGAAAAAAAAATAGATTTTTTACCCTAAATAATTGGTATTTCTGGTTAAAAAATATAAAACCCGTGCCATCAAATTATGTAAAGATAATATAAAAAACAATGTCTGTCATCACAAAAAGAGTGGCTGTAAGATCCAATAATAATTAAGCATAATATAGAAATATCAACTTCGAAAGTTTTTTAACAAACTCATTGTATTAGACTTTTTTAAAGATCCTTGTATTATGAACTAGCACACCAAATTTGCATAGTTTTTTATTAAAAACTGGCTTATTAGCCAATTAAAAGTTGAAAGAACTCTTCGTAAAATTCTTAAAAATTTAATAGAGCTATACCTCAATGACACACCAGTAATAATAAAATTATGATAATATAAAATGTTTCCAGGCGATTTATTTTTGATCAGTTTCAATAGGTTTGACAGTCTTCAAGAAAAAATTCTTATTGTACTAATTAATAAACGCAAGTAATTAAAACTAACTGAGAACTTTATTTATACATATATCATTTGGAGACAAGTGAAAAAACAACACTTAAAAATAAATAATAACACATAACAATAAATAAAAATACCTTTTAAGACATCAATTAATTTAAATGGAAATTTTATGTTTTTTAGATGTTCCAACAATCCTCTTTTGACTGCCAAGAAGTTTTCTAAATGGTAATAAAATTCAGTTCTTACATTTCGATATTCGCACAATATCATTAAATTACACCATAAAATGGCAAGCTAGGTCTCCTGATCTTCGACTTATTCCTGTGAGTTATAAACATTTGCAACAACTAAAGACTGCAATTTCAGATTTATGCAATCGAATATCTCCGTATTAACGTGGTACTGTAAGAACTGAATTTTACGACCGTTTAGGATATAGGTGACTGTTTGAGTATCTCATTCAAAAACAGTATGTTTCCATTTTAATTAATTGTCTTAAGGTTTTTTAATTTTTTTTTATTTTTCCACTTGTCTCCAAATGTTGAAATAATTTCGTTTTAAAGGAAGTAGGTACTTACGTTTATAAAATTAGTACAAACATAATTTTTTCTTGAATACTATAAAACATGTTGAAACTAATAAAACATAAAACGTCTAGTAACATTTGACATCATAATTATTACTGGTTAAGGTATGTATTAGAGCAGTATTTAATTTTTAAGGATTTTACGTTACTTTTTTCTAAGTAACTTTTAATTAGATTATTAGAAATTAATTAAATTTGGTATTTAAGTCCATCATAAGAGAACTGCCAAAAAGTCTAACGACGTCAATATAAAAAATAATATACAGGGTATCCTATTTAAAAAAACATAGGTAGGGTTAATATCTGGAAAACTAACATTTTTAGAAAAAAACTGATTACGCCACTGAGCTCTACGTAAAAAATTCTACGAATATCCGTTTTTACTTTTTTAATAAGTTGACGCATAACGGAATTACGAGGGGTGCCTTAAAAGGAAAGATTTTCAAAATCGCCTTGTAGATTAAAATTTAAGAATGCCATGACATATTTGACACCGGAATAATTCGTTTCGTTAAAAAGAAGCACAGTGACGCGAAAACCGCAAATCTCTATCTTTTATAATAACTCCAATAACCCCTTAAAGTATCGAAAATGGGACACCCTGTACACAACATGATTAATCTATACTAAAATACTGAATTTAAACTACAAACAAATTATTTTTTTTATAATACTTTACCTATATATGGCAAACCCAAAGTATATCCTGTCTTGAGCAGAGTTAATACCAAATTCATCAATAATATTTTTATTATTCTCCGTTAACTAGTTTTTAAGCTTTCAAGTCAACAACAGATATATACGGAAATGGGAAACATGTTTCTAGTGTTCTAGGGACCCTAAAACGTCGATCTGATATTATGTCAATATTTTTTTTTTCGCGATCACAATACCTACTGTATCTGGGAGGAGAGTAAAGATGTCAAATAAAAATTTTTAGAATTCGATCTTATTTTAAAGGTTATATTTTATGTAATAAATTAGCATTTTATCAAAATTTGACTTTGTAGTTTTAGTTACATAAAATTGGATTATTAAAAGTTCATAATCACTTAAATTTTGGAAGTGGTTCATAATATTTCAGTGGCAGTATTGGATTAAATAAAACGCGTCTGTCTAACAATACCAAGTTTATTAAAATGTAAGAGGGTACATGTTTTGACCTCATTGGAGGTCATCCTCAACCGAGCTGGAATCATAGCATAAGATATTACATTAATTATATCAAAAGAAGTGGTAATAAAAAAAAATAAGTTAAAATTGAACCAAAATGGGGCCTATCATTTTTTGGCCTTTGAATGCCTAGTTTCGCTTTTTTGTTCCTAAACTAATTTTAGTTCAAACCACTTATGGCAGAAATTATTTATCAGCTTTAATTACTATTATCCGCTTAGCTAATTTTACTTTGTAATGAAAAATACGTGCAAAATAATCTATTTTATTTTAATAAGACAAATATAACCAACGAGATACCTATGGGGATCCAATACGGTCAGTATTGCATTAGTAATATAATAATATGACAGTACTACTGTAACAACAAATTAATATCATTATTATTGTTGGTAACGTGATTAGTAACAAATATCATTTCAGAGTTAACATTAGTAATACTGATTTTGTAGGGATCCCAATAAAAAAATTTTGTGAATTCATCTCTAATAAAAATAGTGAACAAATGAAACAAAAGATCAACTATTCCGACCTTATGGTCTGTAGAGACTTAAAAATGTGAACCATTTAAACAAACGATAGTTAATAAACCTGCAGTGCAAAATAAATCAAGACAAAATGGCAGCAGTAAAAGCATCAGAAAAAAATATTAAAGACAATCAGCTATCGGGAAAAATGAAAGAAATGTGTTACATCTTTAACACGTTTTCGGATCAATCTCTCGAATGGTTGTATCAAAGTTTCACTGTAAAGCAAAAAAGAGCCGGATTGGAATGTTTTGTTGTAACGGCCGCTCTGTTTGACATCTATATGCTGGTGGTAAGTAGAATTAGACTTTTGTAACTTGGCTACATTTTAATTGTTATTTCAGGACGCATTAAAGTTTGTGAGGACTTTGTTATTTTAGAAGTAAAAGAAAGAACTATCTGGCTACCTGAAGTTGGCCTCCTGTGGCCCTGAGACCCTGGCAGGAGGTAATTTTCATGTATTATGAAAAATGTGAAGTATTGGCTTGTATAAGG
Organism: Polydrusus pterygomalis; assembly: GCA_963969555.1. Classification (NCBI taxonomy): domain Eukaryota; kingdom Metazoa; phylum Arthropoda; class Insecta; order Coleoptera; family Curculionidae; genus Polydrusus; species Polydrusus pterygomalis. The sequence continues at coordinate 129,609,942 of OZ018376.1, forward strand.
ATTGACAGCTGTATTGTCAATACTGATATTGCCAATATTAGTAATTCTTTAAAATGCCTTTTTAACTGATCGCGCAGAATAGAATAGGGATTGGCGATAGATAATCGACTCAAGCAAAAGTAGCAACAGTAACCTGATTTACCACCAATTTCTCAATACACCATTAGCAAAATGGAAGGAATTTATCGTAAATTCATCTAAGGACTGTACTGAGACAACGACAACCTTGTTTAATAAAACACAACACACACAATTAAACATAATATTACTTAGTATGTAGAAAAACTCTGCCATTTCAGATAGCTAACAATCCAACAGAAAAGAACTTAAGCAAAATATCTGCTAAGATAAAAAACAGAAAGCATAAAATCGCAATTTTATCTCCTTATGTTTGTTATATCAACTTGGTTACATGTTGTCACCCTTATATAGACATTATCAGACACCCAACATAGACACCCTTATATAGACATCATCCAACAGCCATGATGATGTTTTTGTTTGATAAGCAATAAGCATTTATTAAAATAAATACCTTGTTGGACTTCCATTGTCTTTATTTTGTTACTTAACACAACGTTTCGTTCGTTCGTCTCTAAGCGTTTTCAAGTATAAACTGTGCTTATACTGGAAAAGTTTAGAGATACTAACTAACGGAAACGTTGTCTTCAGTAACAAACTAATGGCACGGAAAGTCCGACAAGGTAAATTTTTTGATAATACTTCATTGTCTATCACCTTTAAACAAGCATTTATTATCAAAAAAATTATTACCTTGTCGGACTTCCATTGTCTTTGTTTAACGAAACGATTTATCACAACGTTTCGGTTAGTTAGTATCTTTAAATTAACAAAATAAATAAAATGTGTCCGACAAGTTAATTTTTTTTTGATAATACCTCATTGTCTATCACCTTCGATCAATCATTTATTGATTTTAGCCTAAGCTTTTTTAAAGCTTAAGTGTACTTTTGAGGGTCATGTGAAATAGCAAAACTGCGGGTCCGATTAAAATCCTCACTGTATTTAACAAACTCAGTCAACATCTACAAGGGCTTAATTTTTGCGAGAGACCTTGTTCCAGCTTTGATTGTTCTATTTCCTCAATTAGTTGTAGGTTTCGAAAGCCAAGAGGAACCGGCGACGTCCGGTAGCCAAATACCTCTTTTTGTTTTTAACTTGTAATTTAGAACATTTCGACAAAATATTTGTTTGCTGGTTAAAGTAGGTGAGTACGTAAATAAAATGTCACTAAATCCTCGTTTATTACAAACTCTTAACTTAGCCAAGTGAATAAGGTTAAGGTACATTACGAATATACAGTGTACTACAAATTGGTGTGCGCACATAGGTATCTTGAAAACTGTAAGAGATACGAAAATGGTTAAATTGAGGCAATGTTGTGCATTTTGGGGCTTGACTAGCTTGGTGAAAGAAAATTGCAAATATTCCGAATACCGTAGAGATAAGAAAAAAACCGAAATTTTTAGTTTTGTTTTTCATTTTCTGCGCCCTTATTTTTGACTTAAAAATACTAACTATGTCATATATTTTTTTTAGATAAGATGGCGTCATCCGTTTAAAATTTCAACGTTTCATACCCGTTAAAAATACAACACTATCAGTATTTCATATCCCTTTTTTAACATTACGGCCCTAGCAATTTAATTATCTTTAGGATTAAATATCATAATTACACAGACTTATAGTATGTTTTTATATAAAAAAATGTTACTAGTAGTTACGATTATCTGTTTTAAAGTTTTGGCCTCCAACCTTAAAATTTCATTTTACGCTACTGCTATGTTTGTCTTTTTTTGCTCGGGTTTGTTCGCCACTTTTTTTTTATTTTACAAGAAAATAGAATTACTTCTCATGTCTTTAGTACAGCTATGGTAAATCTGATTTGCGACTAGAATTTTATTGAAATAATAAACGGCTTAAATACTATTATGGGTGTTAACTATGTGTAAAATAATTTTTATATTTAATCCTAAAAACAATTGCTAGGGCTGTAATGGAAAAGAAATGATAAGTTATTGTGTTATTTAATGACGAACATTTAAAAACCTTTAAATTGTTTTAAATGTCCAAAGCTTAGGAATCCCTAGAACCTACTATGATAAAAAATAGTATTACCAACATAAAATGTAGACATAAAAATTTACAAAATTTGAAGGATTTATTTTCTTTTTAAATATGTGTTTTTTATTGAAAAAACTACAAATTAGAAAAAATAGTATAACGACGTGTTATATAAAGCAGTTTTAAGCACTTGTCCCGTTATAAAACTTGCCGCAAGCGGCTCGTTTTTTAACATGGACGCGTGCTATAAAATGATGCTGTATAAAACGTGTACGTTAATATACTATTAACGAACGTGCGAATGCTACGAAGTCCTACGAAACGGCTACCCGAGACCCGACACCTGGCTCTGCGAAAGCTATTACACCACGTTTGGTTCAATTGCTTGACGGTAAGGTAAAACGACACATCTGAAGAAAACCCCACGTAGTTAAAAGACTGCGGTAGAAGCAGGAAAAAACAAACGTACGGGCAAATATTAGATAGGGCCGACAATTTTTTGAAAATAAACATATTTCAGAAAAACTTTTTTTGTTTCATGGCAAGCAGGGGAAGCGGTGTTTCCTGCTGCGACCAGACGGTAAAGGGGATGAAGTGTGACGGTTTTAACAGGAAACGAATAATCAAATTCGAATTAGTTTTTGAGAGTCAGGATGTTTTCGAAAAGGGAACGGCTCGTATGGCATATTTGAATTGATTTCTGTTGGATAAACACGTTAACCGAAGATGGTAAATATAGCTACCTTACCCAACATTTACCATCGAACAAACAGCATTATTGAAAAAGTTCGTTACTCGAATATAGAGTGCTTTCCGAACTCTGGCCCAATCGATGCCAATTACCAAAGTGGTATTTTCTTGTGTGTGTTTGTTTTGTTTATTTATTTCGATCCAATTTTATAACAAAGAACCTTTTAACTGGTTTTAACAATACAGATAAACATAAATAAAAGGATACCTAATACTCTTAACGTATAGAATTCCATATCATTTACGTCGCATTGCACAAAGACTTTAAATAATAATTAAATAACCATAAACTTTGACTGTGATATAAATGACATTAGCAGAAACGATTTTCTCGCAATTAAAGTGTTAGCTAGGTATAGAACCATGATGGAGTCGTTGATAAGATATGGTATTGTGGTGTGGGGGGGGGGGGGTATGTATGAGACGGCTTTGCACCCTCTGAGCATTGTACAGAAGTATATTTTAAAAATAATCTACAAAAAAATAGACTTTATCTAACTAGCATGTTGTATTCTAAAAAGTTTTTGACATATGTCTTGGAGACTAGCATTTTTGTCTATAAAAATAACCACCTAACGCGAAATAAAGCAAATGATTATATAAAACTACCTAAAAGTAACACTAATATTAACTTAATATTTCTTAATTATTTCGCTCCAAAGATTTATAATCTCATACCCCTGGAAATAAGAAATATCACTAAAATTCATATTTTCAAAAAAAAATTTAGATCTTACATATTTGAAAGGATTCACATATTTAGGAACCTATTCTGGATTTTGGTTATGTAGGTCACTTCTGTAGTCTGGAAGGTATCTACTCATTTATGTCTATTTATTTATTTGAAAACTGTTCAATTATTTGAAATTTAAAATTATAGGAAAATTGCGGCTATTACACATACAGGTGTTTAGTCATCTAGGTGATAGGTAGTTGCATTTTTTTGTGCAAAAAATGTATCTTAGTATTTATTACTTAACAAAAACATAGCAGAAGAGATAACTTTTAGCTATTAATACAACTAAGTACATCTAAATGTAACGATTTAAATGTAATACATCCTAAGATAATAAATGTGGTGGGGGTACAGGGGTACTTTTCCCACCGAAATAATAATTTCTGATTTACTATTCAGGCAACTTTTACTGTAAGTAAATTATGTTTGTCAATATCAATGATATCACAGTCAAGGTTGCCTGCTAAGTTAATTATTGTTAAAAACCTTATTTGTGCAACCTATAAATAAGTTGGTGCAATCCAACATTATAGTTTCAAATATTTCAATTTCTTTCAGAACAGAACTTTATAGAATGGTTTAAGTTAGAATAATCGGCGTTGTGGTCTAGTGGTCAGCGCAGCGGCCTCACAGATCATAGGCCCGGGTTTCATTCCCGGTGCCGGCAACGTCGATGTTAAATTTGGAATTTGGTTTAAGAGGTGCGCCGTCTTTCGGAAGAGACGTTAAACTGTGGGCCCCGTGTCATGGATGTTGGCACGTTAAAGAACCCTACCCTCGACAAAGAGGGATTCGGCAAAATTACCAGATAGTGTGTGACAAATTCCCTGGCGTCGGTGATTGGCCTCGTTGCGGAAAAAGGCCGACGTAAAATAAATAAATAATAAAAAAGTTAGAATAAGAATATTTACACCTATACAGGGATAGAATTAATATTAATCTTACATCAAAATTGTATATGACTTTATTATATACTTATACGAGTATGATTGACTTGCCCACCGATACCAGTTACTACTTTAATTATTTTCTAATAAGCCAATCAAAGCCTCCGGCTCGAAAAAATTTTCAAAATATTCCTGTGCTCAAAAAAATTTCTGGATATAATTTAACTTCTAGTAAAAATTTTTTTTAAAAATTAAAAAAAAAATTAGATAAGACTGTACAAATACACACCTAAATGAAACCTCCAGTAATATTTATGATAATGTTAAATGGACGATTTATTTTTATTAGTTTTAACCTTTTTTACAGTATTCAAAAAAGAAAAAGGATTGCACTAGTTCAATAAACGCATGTACTCAAAATGAAATAATGAGGACTGTATTTATTTCAACGTTTGGAAACAAGTAAAAAAAACAATACTTTAAAAAAATGCATTTTAAGACATCAACTAATTTAAATGGAAACGTCATGTTTTTTAATCAGAATAAGATGCTCAGACAGTCCTCAGACAGTCCTCCATTTATTGCCAAATCATAGCCTAAACGATCATGAAATTCAGTTCTTGCATTATTAGTTGATACGCAGAGACCCTATTGCATACCACTAAAATTGCAATCTTAAGTTTTTCAAAAGTTTGATTACGCACATTTTTGTAAATAACATTTTTAATGTGACTCCACAGGAAAAAATCTTTTGGTGAAAGACCAGGAGCTGGCCAATTTATACCCGAGTCAAGATAGTTCAAATTTTGGGTAAACCTAGACAAAAATAATATAAAGCTAATTTTTGGTATATATCATAATTGAGGGCTAAATAGTAATATACTAAAAGTCCTGGAGAATCCTCCTTCCGCAACCTCCTTTTTTCGACCCCCCAAACCCCACCTTTTAATATTTTGGTGATTTTTTCAAAAACTATCCACTTTAAGAAAAAATGTCAAGTAAGCATTTTTGAAGCTGACAAAATTTCCTTTCCAGCGACGTATTGCAAGTGCATATAGTAACACGTGGTACACACCAGTGGTGTATGAAAAGAAAGTCCGCCCCGAGATTAACTGACATTTTTTGAAGGACACGTCGAATTTACTCCAATGCTCGAAAATTTTAACCAAAAACTAAGCTTGGCGAAAAATATCGTTACCTATTTTTTTGTAGGTGATAAAATTTCAAATCCATTGATGTATCGAACAACCCCCTAGAACCAAAAATATTGAACTGGTGTTTAATTTATTTTTTATTTAGTTTTAAAACAACATTATAAACATATTTCTTAAGAGTAGATAAAATCTTCTGTAACGGTTTCCACAATATTATTGCATGTTTCGCCATTGGAAGGGGAATAAAATGTGCTACACTTTTGGTCTGAGTGTCTACATAAGCATCTACCAGCACAGTTGGTTTTGCAGTGGCAGTAAACCAGAGAGAGAAGTGATTCGGGTGCGGGAGATAGCGCTGTTTTGACAGGCAATATGACACAAATTAATTTTTATTTATTTGTTGCTCACCTGCAGGTATCCTCTCAGTGAATGTTGGGCACAGGGAGCAAACTGGATAGCTTTATGAGTGCAGAAGGTGATTGTCTTGCTATTGCTTTATTTGCTTTATTATAAAGATGATGGCGAATAATATCTCCAAATTTTAGGCCATCAGTATAAAGAGATCTGACAAACTCCATCCCATACCGAATCACATTTTCTTGTAATTGATTAGGTACATTAAATATCTTGCAAACTTTATTATTTAAATTGGGATTTTTCTGTACCTGCAGGTATATAAATTTTTTCCCTTTTCTGTATAAGGCAGATGTTTTATCGCTGACAGAAACTGTATAAGCAAAGAGAATAACTTTTATCATATCTTCCAATGCGGTTTGTACATCAGTTATTGTAGGTATATACTTTTCCAGCCGTTCGGCTCGTGGCTGAATGAAGTACACTTATGCTATTATTTTGTGGTGATCAACCAATGAGCATTGCAAGAACGTCTGTATCCATAACATTTTTATTGCTGCTATTTAATTTGAGAGTTGTACTGACAATTATTAGTTCATTTGCATCATCTACAGCGTGAATGACGGTGATCCCCGCACCTTTTAAATATGCGTCTAACACAGATATAAGGCGGGCCTTGTTCTCGTTATTTGAAAGAAATTCTTCTTGAGCAGGTGTTTTCGTTAAATATAATATTTGGACTACACTTATTTTTTTCCACGTCTTCTCTGCTTTTCAGATTTTGTGGTTGCTCCCTCTGTGTACCCGTCGAAAACCACAATTGATTTTTGATAATGTTTGACCACATATCGGACGTATGCATTAAAAACATCCTTGAAGTTGCCAAGCCACCGTCAATCACAAAATCCATTGATTGATTCAGATCAATATCACCTGTTTTTTCGGGAAAAAATAAAGTTAGAACAGACTTTTGTGTTTTTCTCATATAGGTCCCATGAAATAGAGATGTCCGTTTTAGTCCGCGAACAATAGGGTCACGCCGCGAACCTGTTATTTGGCAAATTAATAGTATTGGGGCAGACTTGGAAATTCTGTATTATAGGAGTAAAAAGGGGGTTAGAGTGACTTTTATTATTTTGCTAAGCATACATTGTATACGTAGAAAATTAAATATCAGACCCAAAAAGTTTTATATTGGTAGTAAAAATTAATTTGCTCCAGATTTACGTAAAGCTGAGAAGTCTTGGATAAACTTTTAATTTTTTTGGCTGAAGTAATTTCGATGAACTTCTAAAAGATTTGCAAGTATACAACCTTTTAATAGGTGCTTAGAGAAAAATGTGTTTCTTCTGAAAAAAATGATGCTTAGATCAAAAAAACTTAGAATAAATAGCAAAAAGTATATTTTTTAAAAGTAACCTTTCATTTGATACGCCACTGGTGGGTGCCATGTGCTACTTAATATAGATTGCGATACGACATTGGAAGGGGAATTTTATGCTTCAAAAATTCTTACTTGACATTTTTCCGTAAAGTTGATAGTTTTCAAAAAAATCACCAAAATATTAAAAAAGGGGGGGTTGGGGGGCGAAAAAAGGGGGTTGCGGAAGGAGAATTCCCCAGGACTTTTAGTATATTGCAATTTAGCCCTCAGGCATGATATCTACCAAAAATCTGCTTTATATTATTTTTGTCTAGGTCAAATGCTATCTTGACTCGGGTATTATGAGATAATTTATTTCAATTGTGCGTGCTTAAAAAGCCTTTTGGACATATTCCTTTACTTCTCGTATATTGTGCGCAGGACAACCGTTCATTTGAAACCAAATATCTTTATTCTCAGGAGCAACTTTTCTTATGCAAATCCAATTGGATATTGTAAAAGTAAAAAAAAATTCTAAACTTTGTTCCAAAAAAATAGATCTTATGCCGGCCAAACATTTACCTTTCGAGGTTATTAAGTCCTTCTTTCCAAATCTGGGTTCATTTTCTGTGCTTCAATATCTCTATAATTTTCGGCAATTGGTTCATGTTTTAATGTGTCGGTAAATCAAACATTGTATGATAATTCCATAACGTTATTTGCCCTTTCCATAATGTCAAAACAAAAGTTTGTCCTTCGCATTTCTTCACCTTCCCTTATTTCCGGATGTTTTTGATATTTATACGATAATATTTATACTTAAAATTTGCGCAGTACTACTAACTGTAGAGTAGGGTGGAGCGAAAAATTGATTTTATTTTTTTTTTCAAAATTTTGATATTGGCTAGGAGCCAAAATGTTCTATCTATAAACACTATTTCCTGCGCAAAATTTTAACTTCCTACTTATTTGTTTTGAGGGGTCACACAACCCTCAAAGTTATAGCAATTTAGGTTTATTATTTTCTTTTTGATATCGGTTAAATTATGTCCGACTTTCGCTAGTTCATGGTATATTTTAAAAGAAATATGCATTGAACTACCCAGAACTCACCACGTGGAGGTATCCGACCTAGAGTCCCTCCCCCCTCCCACCCTTATATTCGCAAATCAGTTAAATTCTCTGGGAGGTCCGATACCTCCACGTGGTGAGTTCTGGGTAGTTCATTGCATTTTTTTCTTTTAAAATATACCATGAACTAGCAAAAGTCCGACATAATTTAGCCGATATCAAAAAAACATATAAAATATCATTGTCACGTTCTGGAAACACAACTTTTTTTGTGGGGCTGTGTTATTGTCATAGCGATCTGTACCTCTTCGTTATATCCGCTTCTCACTAGAATATTTTTGTGACAATGTACAGCAATTTTGATGATGAGGATGGACATGACATTTTGGTTAGATGTTTTATGTCATATCCTCAGGATTCGATACTTTATTGTAGTAAAATAATTAACTTAAGCCATTATTCTTCTATAAGATCAATGCAATAACCGATAACCGCACCGATAACGATAATTTATGTATTTTACATACTGAAAACAGGGGCCAGAAATTACAGATATCAAAAAAAATTAATATACCTAAATTGCTATAACTTTGAGGATTGTGTGACCCCTCAAAACAAATGAGTAGGAAGTTAAAATTTTGCGCAGGAAATAGTGTTTATAGATAGAACATTTTGGCTCCTAGCCAATATCAAAATTTTGAAAATCAATTTTTCGCTCCACCCTACTGTAGAGTGATGTTTTGCTATAGTGTTGGCAAGAAGTTTGGTGTTAATTCCATTATTTATTTCTACTTGAAGTAAAAGTTCTAAATCTGTATTATTTTCTTGTGTTCTACCATCAAATACATAATTATTTTATTCTAAACAGTTGAATTTATTATTTATAGTACTTTTACTTTCAAAATTACTAGCAATATTCAGGACTGTTATTTTTTTTGGAATGGGTCTGTCAGGAAACATCACAGAGACTATTTTGACTATTCTCCAAGAATAATTTTCCATGCAGTATCATTTAATAATTGTTATTTTTTTTTATTACTGTACTTTAGGTTGAAACTAATATATGACATACTAACGCAATGACTAAAATACTAAACCTAAAGAAACATTTTAGTGTAGTACTAAGTGAGTTAGGCTCATTGAAATCTTTAAAGCACTTTGATACACTCTTAATCTAAAATAAGCAAGGCTGTCAACCTTTGACCACCTTAAATTTTGCATGGGATTTCCTATGTTTCTCCAGTCAAAGCACCTAAAATAAACTAAACTAATTAACTTTTTGTTGCAATCTCACTTTATTCTCTCTACTGTATTTACGTAATATCCTACTGAAAGGCTGTTTCGATAAATCCATAATTCAGATAGCATGCAATAGTGGTAAAAGGCCTGAATATAGTGAATATGCAGAATAGCTCATTTCTGGTTTGAAGTGAATTCCATTACAGTATCAAAAATGTATTACCGTGTAAATTAAATGGAATGGCTGAATTAGCAAGCGATTATTTTTAATTATTATAGTATAGTATAGGAACAGTTGTTAAGTTCGGATTCTGCAATGGCTATTTCTATCTTTTATGAAAATCAAAATATTGATGCCTACATATATCAAAATATAATAATTGCGAAAGTTTTTTGACGACAAACTAAAAATAATTCAGGGATTCGGCTAATGAAATATCGAGATTTTTAACAAAATGTCGTATGCCTACAATATTACATTTTAAATGATCGGTATTAACTTCTCTGTTATGCATAAACCATGTCGCGCGAAAATTATTATCATGGACAACTGAACAGACCCCTCTTGAGAGGCCCTTCGTCAAATCGATTTTGTCAAACGAATTCGTGGTAGATATAGTAAAGTCGTTAGTAAATTTTGAAATTTCATATATTATTATAAAGTAGATAACGGCAAAAACGCTAGGCTAGGAATAATGCCATGCTACCACAGCACAGATCAGCAATTTATCCACCCGAATGATAGATGGCGCTAAATGCTGTTTACAGTCATAATATGTAGGTATAAGTAACATATCTAAAAATATGCGGCTGTATGGCGAGAAACGTCAATGCTACAGTGTGTTATGTTCCAATTGGTCAAATATTTTTTTATTGTTATTAAGAATTTATAAAATATCTAGTGTTGTGTAACTATCAGTGTTCAATGTGTTCGATAAGAACAGGTCCGGACCCCGTAGGGCCGGCCGAAATCCTAATTTAACTAAATTTGTTTAAATATGGGTTTTGTCCGTACTTGATAGTCCTGTCCTAGATCTGTTAAAGATTATTTTCACTAAAAATAGAAGAGCATTTTCTTTCCCCTCCCCAATAAAAAAGTTTAAGATGGCGTTATTTACCAACGTTATTTTAATTATTACGACTTAATGACAGACACAGTTTTTCTTAAATGTCCACTATACTTAAGGGTAAAGGGAGGAGAGATGGACCAATATTTAAAAAAGTAAATGTTATTTATTTATAAAATAAAAATAAAAATAAAAATCTGAAAAGTTGTACATTAAGTAACAAAACTTTGGTACTTCTTTTATTTTTGTGTATTCCAAAGGCTTTGTCGGCTTCGTTAACACTCATTTAGCTATTTCTAACTAATCCTTCAAATCTTGAATGATCCAATGCCCTCTTACAGTATTTACGTATGTTTATTAGTCATGGTAGTAGAACAAAAATATATCGGTCCAACTTTTCTTCCCCTTATTGGTCCATCTACTATTAACTAAGAGGAAAGATAGCCTACTCTGTAACAACGAAACAAATAAGAATAGGTTTCTTACTCAAGTATTTTCAAAAAGATAATTTGTCTATTTACCCCTTTCAGTAACAAAAAATAGCCTACACTTACCTATGAAAAGAATTACTTTGTAAACTTCCATTGTATTTGATTTGTTACATAACACAACGTTAGTATCTCTAACCGTTTACACTTGGGGCAATCTAGTATTTAAATTAGTTTATTTAAACTAGTTTAGATGCGGAGCTAGCTAAAGCAATCTAGTATAGACAATGAACGTTCGCCCAAGTTAATCGTTTTGATAACATTTAAAAACTTACGTAGGTGCAATAAAAATAAAAATTTATTTTCTGTATAGGTTTCACAGGGATCAAATCTGTTTTTTTTTTAATTTCATATTATCACTGTCTCAAGGTAAACTGATAAAAAGACATAACGTATTGATTCCCTTAGAAAATATTTCCGATGATCCGTCAATCCTTCTGGTTCATTTATCCTTCCTTTATCATACATTTTTGGATGTTTTTAACCTATGGAAGTTCCCAACCCACCTTCGTTCTTTTAAGACAACAAAATTAACAATAGAAGTACGTTATTTGGTTAGTAATTATTGACTATTATTTAATAAAAATTATATGTTGCCATTTTTCTATCGATTTATTTCTAGGCTTTTTAACAGATTTAATTTCTGGCCCCTGTTTTCAGTATGTAAAATACATAAATTATCGTTATCGGTGCGGTTATCGGTTATTGGATTGATCTTATAGAAGAATAATGGCTTAAGTTAATTATTTTACTGCAATAAAGTATCGAATCCTGAGGATATGACATAAAACATCTAACCAAAATGTAGACATGTCCATCCTCATCATAAAAATTGCTGTACATTGTCACAAAAATATTCTAGTGAGAAGCGGATATAACGAAGAGGTACAGATCGCTATGACAATAACACAGCCCCACAAAAAAAGTTGTGTTTCCAGAACGTGACAATAATATTTTATATGTATTTTTGGCCCCCAAACCAAGTCTTATGAAAAACCCGTATTTCCCAAACTTTTAAGTTACAGCCAAATAAACCGCCAAAAAAAAAAAAAAACGAACATCATTATATTGAGCAGACAACACCCCAAATAATAACTTATTACCCCCCTAATGGGTGAAAATATCCCAAGATAAAAAACCTTTTTGATGGTTTACTGGCATTTATGTATTTTATTTTTATATAGGGGTGATTTGCATCCTATTATAGCAATAATTTTACTTCATTATATGAAAGGTTCACTGCAGGCAACAAAGTATGTACTTTTTTGGCAATTTATATGATCAAGTCCCGGAATCAAAGCTTTTTTGTGGGGCTGTAAAACTATTAGGTAAAGAATTAGAATTTGGCGTTTACAAACAGGCTTCGACATAGACTTAGAAGAACAATTAAATAAATCCAGTACAATTGACGAGGCGTGGAAAATCGATTATTTGCACGAGTTTAGACAGAAGAAAATATTAATTTATTTTTAAATTAGGTATTTGTTGATCTCTTGACCCTATCAAAATTCTTATTTTTGTACTACCCGTGGCATACCCTATATAGCGTGTCATGTAAGTTATTTCTTACATTTAATTCCGTAAATTCTGATATGAAAACAAATCGCAGAAAAATACTTTTACAATAAATGGCGCTTGAAAATATACCGTTTGCTTTTTGAAATGTATGGCTTGCCGCTACTGCATAAAATAGAACACACTTGGTTGTGAGGTATACGAACACGTGAGGCGTATTCGGTCTGATTTTAAGGGTCGTTGGCCATAAACTTTTTGAGATGATCGAATATAATAAGTCTTTTCCATAATACTCTGTATACCTAAACCTAACGGCGTATTCCAGGCGCGGATCCAGGATTTCTTCAGGGAAGGTGAGGGGGTTGCAAAAAGGCAATTAAAACTGTAATTAAAACTTTTTTTATTGCAACATTTATTAATACAATAGAAACGAAATTGTCGCCAAAAAAACTGGGAAGGAAAAATATAAAAATTATCTTGCTTCCTGCTTCTTTTTCCGATTATTTATGAAAAGTTTTGGTTTTGTTTTGACAAATTTTATAATCTTAGTCCCCCTCCCTTCCCTGGATCCGCCACTGGACATCCTAAAAGCTAGTAATATTCTAGCGATTGTCGCTAAATGCAAGTAATTGCTTATTATATATTACGGAGATGGAATTTTGAACGCATGACCCCATATTAAGATCATAATCAATTTCTCATTGAATGTGTAAACTGCCTTAAATTAATTCCGTTGAATAATAGCTTTGACCAGGAAATTTGTTAGAGTTGTCGTTAGCTCGTTATAATGACAGCACTTCAGCTGTATAGATTATTAATTATGACGCCATTAGATGGGTAAATCATAATACGTGTTATAGTAGGTATATTGTGTGTACAATTAAATTAGTCAATATTTGATAACAATTACTTATAATACTAATACCCGATAAGAAAGAGTTCCAATTCAAGAAAAATGTCCAATGGCGGCCTCACGGGGGATCGGGACAGGTAAACTGGGTAATTAATTACCCCTCCAGAAGTCCCAGATGGAAAAAAATCAATTAATTTGTCAAATAAACGATCATGAAAAAAAAACTAAAAAAAACAGTCGCGAATTACGCTATACGAACTAAGTTAGGAATTTCATGGGACACATAGATTTGTATTACCTGGTGTCTTTTAAACTGTTTAGAATTTTATTGAATGTACTTAAGTAGTTTAGAAGTAATAATTTATGAACTAAAAAAATAGTTTTGCAGTTATGCAGTTTAAATAAACAATAGTATTTTAGCATTTGATAAAAAAATTCAAAATTAACAGATTTTGTAATTTATTTAAAATTCCATTCCGTTTTAGAATATTTATCAAAAAATATAAATGTTGCTATCTATAATAAAGTGTTATAAACAAAATAGCTAGTCGGCCATGGAACAACAATAAGATTTAACAATGAAATACATTATTTTAATAACATTATTTGTCAGAAATAAGTGTACTGTAATTATTTGTTCAATAAATGAATCTTTTAAAGAAGTACCTATACAGGGTGTCCCAAAAGTAATGGGGCACAGAGCAACAGCAGACTCCTTAAGGCGAAATAATGCGATTTATTGAAACTTGCCTTATCCCAAAATTGATAACAACCAAGATACAGGGTGTCAAAGTTTTAATTTTGTTTTCGTTTTTTTGCGATTATTTCTTAACGAAACGACATAGCAGCACAAAATTAAGGGGTTTGGGGTTTTTTGAGATGAGGAATTCAAAATTATTCATAGTTTTTGTGTAACCAGTAGAGGGCGCTGCCTACGGCATGGCCCACTCTTTTTAGCTGGCATAACTTTTTTTAGGCTTCTTCTATCGATCCGACTATTAAAAAAATAGGTTACTTTACTTCTTTTACACCAAAAAGGTATAACTTACTGAAGTCGCTAGGAGCAACCATTTTCGAGATAATCGCATTCGACATTTTTAATGCAAGAATGCTAAAATATTTAAAATAATTGTGTATTCGTATTAGTATTGTTTATCACAGCTGGTCTTGATTTAAAACAACGACGTTTCTAAGGTAACAACATGTTACACAAAGTATCATCTGTCAAAGTTAATAAAATTTTTGATTAGAATAAAATTAATAATTCCGTAGGTATAAGTACGAAAAAGCGTTTTTATTAGAAAAAAATAGTCAACCTTAAGTATTTACATTACCTTTGACATTTAGCAAATGTTGCTGATTTACAATAATTTTTAGTTAGAAATTCACCGTTGCTCGATTTTCCGTTGTTTTTGGACCACGTACTTGTTGCATTGGACATATTAAAATGCGATTATCTCGAAAATGGTTGCTCCTAGCGACTTCAATGAGTTATACCATTTTGATGTACAAGAAGTAAAGTAACTTATTTTTATAATAGTTGGATCGATATAAAAAGCCCAAACAATGTTATGCCAGCTAAAAAGAGTGAGCCATGCTGTAGGCAGCGCCCTCTACTGGTTACACAAAAACTATGGATAATTTTGAATTCCTCACCTCAAAAAACCCCAAAACTCTTAATTTTGTGCTTCTATGTCCTTTCGTTAAGAAATAATCGCAAAAAACGAAAACAAAATTAAAACTTTGACACCCTGTATCTTGGTTGTTATCAATTTTGGGATAAGGCAAGTTTAAATAAATCGCATTATTTCGACTTAAGGAGTGTGCTGTTGCTCTGTGTCCCATTACTTTTGGGACACCCTGTATAGTTTTCAATCAGTGGTGCAATTAAATGTGGCATACATGAAAATGATTTTCACAATTATTTATTATTTGGACTAACTTCTGACTTATTCTAACTTCTTAAACCACAGCTGCTTCATTATTATTTGGCTTTTCAATAAATGTAAATAAAACTGCTAACTGAATTTTATCATTTAGAGTCGCCTTTGTTATGCCTTCTTTTTTGTAATATACGCTTCCTGGTTGAACAAGACATCTACTAAAACGTTTCTTTCAGGAAACCGAGTCGCATGAATTCCATTATGAGGGAGAAAATAGTTTTTCTCGTTCTCGCCCCATACAAAAATCCTATCCATGAGCTTTCTTTAAAGAAATCATAATTATCCATTTAAGTACACTTAAGTACTTATTTCTGACAAGCAATGTCAAACTGTATTTAATTTGTTTGTTTTTCCATGGCCGCTTAGCTATTTTGTTAATCAAACTTTATCATGCATACAACATTTATGTTTTTTGATAAATAATATGAAAACGGGTTGGAATCTGAAATAAACAGCAAATATAAAAATTGTTTATTTTGAAATTTTTCATCAAATAGTAAAATAATAAACAGAATGATGGAACATTGAAAAACTTAAGAACAATTAGTTCTAAGTGTGTCATTTTTGAAACCTTATTTCGAACACCATGTAATTAGAAAAATGCTTTTAGATTGTTTATTTGATTTCTTTTTTCCAGGACTGCAAAACGTATCATTTAATTTATTTCTCCTAAACTACTAAAGCAAATCCAATAAAATTATAAACAATTATAAAGGACACTAATAAAAACTTAAATATATAAAAAAATACAGGTTGTCCTATTTAAAAAAAAAAATATTTCAATATGTTTGGGAAAATTTTTCCTGGCCACTGCAGGACCCTGTAGGGTATTTATATAATACTATGTGAAACCTTATTTTTCTTCGCGTCTTTTTAGTATTAATAACGAGAATGAAATAAATCTCGTAAATTTTTATCCATACTTTTATTTATTATGTCCTGTTATAATTTAATGAAAACAATTATTTATATGGTCATTTTGCAGAATTTAATGGAGTGCTTTATATACATTTCTATTAATCTCTCTGACTCTGTGGTTAATATTAAAATAAAACAAACATTAATAATTTTTTTAGGAGTAGTATAGAATTTGTTAAAAATATTAATAATTTTTTGAGATAAAACAGTGAGTCAAAGATCAAAAGTATTCTGTCAGGATTGGTAACTATTATATAATACCAGGGCCATCGTAAGGCACTATCGATTAGGGGGTGCAGCTGTAATTAAAATTCAACCCATAATCATGGGTTAAATCAGAGATTAAAACCATGCCCAAATTTAGCTAAATTTGGTCAATATTTTGTAGTAAATACTCGGTCGTTCGCTCATCAGATTATTTTAAGAGTTTATTTTTATGAATTTTGCAGTGGCCGATTTACAAATTTGCCGCTAGTGGGCTATTCAATTTTTGCCGCCCCTATATCAGTGACGGCTCGTGAGTTGTGAAACAGGTGAAGTGTTCGGGAAAGAAAAAGCCCGCTGCAGGCGAAATTTTTTTAAGACCACGCCCAAATTTGGTCAATAATAATTTTTAGTAAATATTTTAAAAATTTATGATTACCTACTTATTTTATTGAAAATGAAATTTCTTTCTGCAAAGCCAGTAAAGTTCCAACTACCTTTTTTATCCCCATTAACAGACACGGCCAACAATAAAGTTTATTTAAAAAATACTACCCGTCGACCATGAATAAAGATTGTACCATTTATTTCTGTAAGATAAAAAACAAATTTGGGCCAAATTTGCCGCCCCCTAAAATCTGCCGCCCTAGGCTCCAGCCTACTTAGCCTAATGGTAAATCCAGCACTGGCATTTTGGCAAGTTAACTCGTTATGTGTAATAGGGAACTTGGCTAGTTTTTTTTATTGCATAAATATGTTCAGTCACACCAAGAAAAAAAAATACAAAATATTACGCTCACCGTCTGACGTCACGTAGTATGAATTGCCCGTTCTCGCGCTATGTATTGTAGTACGCTTTGACGAAACAAGCAAACTTTAATCGCTTCTATTTAATACAGAGGATTAAAAAACATTTCTTTGTGAACCGTAAGTATTTTAATGATATTAGCTTATGCTCAAATTTAATTTTCATTTAAGTTCCCTTGATGATAAAATTTAAAAAGTTTAATTCGCCTTTTGTTTGTCAATATTGACAATTATTTAATTTAAGGTGTGCAGTAGATTAAAAGTTGGCAGTCGTGAATCTATTGGAGGGGGTGAGGCTACAGGTGCATTAGCTTCCCCCTTATTCATGGTCCTATAATAATAAATATATCGATATAGAACCTTGCAATTCTTGTCTCAAAATGAACCATAAATATTCTGTCAGTAACCATAACACCAACCAAGTTCCAAAATATTGAGATAGAAAATATAGAATATAGTAAAAAGTATATTTAAGAAAAAGAATTTGCTTTAACTTTATTGATCCTATTTTATACCTTTTAATGCACAATTTCTTATTGGGTGAATTCTTAACAAACTTTAAGCGTGGCCCCAACATTTTTCGCCATTGTCGATTTTCCATTCCATTGATTTCTGTCAATCAAAAACAAATGCATTCTGAACACATTCTCACTGGCTACAGTTATGTAGCCCTCCTTAACATTGTCCTAGATCGACCACTAAAAATTAGTAATGATAATATTTACAGGGTGGTCCACGTAAGACAACCCACTATCCGATCTCAAAATATGTAAGACCTATGAAGAAAAGTTAAATACAAAAGTTCTTTGGATTGACTAATATTTTTAAAGTATATTCTTTTCGCGTCTACAGGGTGTTCAGTTCGTACTGGCCAAGTACCAACTTTCTTATTTTAAATCAAACACACACTTAAACAAATACACAACATGTATATTTTGTTGTGGTCTTTAGAACACTGGTCAAAAGTTGTCAATTTTTAGACATTGAAAGAGAAAAATATTGAAAACCATGAAGGTTTTATTTTATTTTTTGGTTTTAAACTGTATTCCTATAGTATACTGGGTGTTAGGAAAAATAAGTAGGTACCTAATATAATTAAACACCATAATTTTGTAATAAAACAAAGCGCAGAAAATATTTTTAAATGCCGCTTTCCTATAATAAGGAAGGAAAATCACAATTAATATTTTAATTGTTATAGTCCTCCGCTACAGTCCCATGAAATAAAATGACAAATAAACACTTGGTTGTGTGGCGATGATGAGATGAATAAGAATAAACCCAGTATCGTAACGCAAAATTGCATAGCCATTCGACCCCCTTTCCTTGACAAAATGCCAAAATACAAAATACAGATAATAATTTTGCTGGTTTATTAGGCATTAATGATGAGTAATGCCTGATGCTCGATTTATACAGTCACAGTCAATTATTGCAGTTAACACAAATTACTTACGTTGAACGTAACCCGAATTTAAATAATGCACTACCTATACATATACAATAATACACCAACACTACATCAGATAATTCGGATCTATCTTATTCCAATTTTATGTCGTTTTTTTTTGCTAAATCATTTAATATTCCATCCCTTTCCAATTTTCTGGCCTCTTGTGTGGCAGGTGGTTGTTTGGTCCCCTTAAATATTTGCCCCTTTCCCCCCCCCCCACCATGCTGGATCTGTAGTGTGAAGTACCTATAGTTCGAAGAAATAAAAACGGAAAATATTACTAGATTTATAATAAGTGGTTTCCAGCAAAACTAACAAAAAACTTCGATACTATATGGCTCTGATTAAGAAAAAATATAAATTTGTTTTTTTTTGTTAAGCACACTTTATATTATACGAAGGGCTGACAAAAACTGATTCCTTATTTTCTTTTTTAATTATTTTTTTTTAGCTAAAAAGTCAACTTGGTTTCTGCCGGGTGTACAACTAAAAACGGACATCGGCTGTATCTTGGAAACCGTTTACCTTACAGCTTGTGAAAAAAATATTTATTACAAACATGGCCAGGAGAAATGGCTGGAAATTAGTTTAAGGTTTCTATCTTGCCTGCTAGGGGGTGTAACTACAGTTACCAGCGAAAAACCGTGATTTTCTCAAAAATTTTCAAAGTAAAATAGTATCAAAGGTAGAATGCTTGCAATCTAAGAAAAATTCAAAATAATTTTTATTTTAAGGTTCTTCTTTTGTATATAAGCGGGTAAAGGGGGACCAATATCGATATGAAAAAATATTCACAAATAAGGTTTGGCTTATCAGAATTTGACAAATTTGAACTCGCTAAATAGGGATTCTTTTGTTTTATCAAGTTAATAAAAAACTATTTATTTTTGAATTCCAGTGCGACAGCTTGATGGCGCTATTTAGCATAATCAACATTTTTTTCTTTTTCTCAACAAGTTTAAAGGCAATGATAAAGGTAAATTTTTTAACTCAAATAAAAATGAAGAATAAATAAGAATATAATATGTGAAAATCGTAAGACAATCTATTTTTTTAAACCGGAGATATGGAAAATATAATGTAAAAATATGCGCTCCATAAAAACAAACTGACCAGGCAAGGCAAAAAGTTACAAATATAATAGCATTGTGTCTTCTACAAAGGATCATTACACAGTAAACACATATTCGTTTTTTCAACGTAATAACAGTGTGTCAGTGGTTGATGAACCATGTTCGTTAGTTATGTAACGGTTAATTATTCGTTTTAAAACTACACGTTATTGATGACGTAAAAAATATGTAATTTTTACGCTAAATATGTATTCAGAAAGTTTCGCAACGTTGTTTATAGTAACGTGTAACCAACGTAAGTTTAAATATTTAAAATAAGGTTTAAATTAAATGTTTATTGGACGAGTATCTTAAAAGATCTTAAAAGGTTTTGCAGATATGTTAACCATCAATTAATGCAAAACGCTTACAAATAATTTTTACACATTTTAAACCATGTTTATAGTGACGTATAGCCAACATAAATTTAAATACAGGGTGGCCCTTTAGTGTGGCAAAGTACAATAGCTCCGTTACTATTTCAAATACATTAAAAATATTAATACAAAAGTTGAAGGGCAGTAAGTGACTTATAACGTAAAATTATTTTTAACTCTATAGGGTGGCTCAAAAAAGCGGAACAAGAAAAAATGTACTTTTTTCAAATGGAACACCCTGTATATTTTTTAATTTTTAAATTCCACATAAAATTATAATTATTTTTTATTAAATACATTATTAGTCTATACTTTATAGTTTTCGAGATATTGACTCTTGAAAAGTGACATTTTTGAACTTTGACAGCTTCTAACTTTCTAACAGTACGTCTTAGAGCAAAACGGCTTACATGTCTCTATCTTCAATTTTTATTATCTTCCCAAAAAAATCAACTTCCAGTTAAACCGGAACAACTATATTTCCTGCTTTCGAGTAACATCCGGTTTAACCGGAAGTTGATTTTTTTGGAAAGATAATAAAAATTAAAGATAGGGACATGTAAGCCGTTTTGCTCTAAGACGTACTGTTAGAAAGCTAGAAGCTGTCAAAGTTCAAAAATGTCACTTTTCAAGAGTCAATATCTCGGAAACTATAAAGTATAGACTAATAATGTATTTAATAAAAAATAATTATAATTTTATGTGGAATTTAAAAATTAAAAAATATACAGGGTGTTCCATTTGAAAAAAGTACATTTTTTATTGTTCCGCTTTTTTGAGCCACCCTATAGAGTTAAAAATAATTTTACATTATAAGTCACTTACTGCCCTTCAACTTTTGTATTAATATTTTTAATGTATTTGAAATAGTAACGGAGCTATTGTACTTTGCCACACTAAAGGGCCACCCTGTATATGAAAAACCATTTATACTAAACGTTTATTAGAGGTGTATCTTAAAATATCTTTTTAAATATTTTAAATGGTTTTGCAGATACAATGACCTATGATTAACACAACACGTAAATAATGTATAATTTTTCACCGGGAACTACGGTCGTTACCATTAAATAACTTTTGACAAACAGTAAACCGATCAGAGAAAGGTTTTTTATTTTTTAAATTTCAACCCAAACAGGAAGACCGGAAAATAGTATTGGTGGGAAAAGATCACCTGTAAATTTTTTTTTTGTGTGGAGTGTTGTATAGTATTATGTAAAATATGAGGTTCTGGGTGTTAGTTGTTGCTCCGGGTTGTTCAGTGAGAATTAAAAGTTAAATATAAGTAATAATGTTAATGTAAAATAGCTTATCTTAATATAACACCTCTGTTCGATTGTTTGACGAAATAATTTAGCTGCTTAACGAAGAAATTCAAAATTAATCGGATTTTTCAAGAGATCTTCAGAACCTAATTGATATTAGAATTTGACTCGATTACATTATTTTATATTCGAGAAAATAACTAAAAATTTTTTTAATATAATTTCAATTTTATATTTATAATTATTTTTTATGTATAAGTTGGCTGCTTTTAAAGGCTCAGGAGTTGAAAATGTCACGAGTCAGGTGTTATCCGAAAAAAATTGTAACTGTTTTACTGTGTACTAGTTTATTTGCAAACCTTATTTTAACGTTACTAAACTAATACTATAACGAAAAATAAACTATTAAATTTAATCGTATTTTAACATTTATTTTTTAATATTTTTAACGTAGTATCTTTATGGTAGGTTATTAAAAAACATAAATAAAATTATATTTCAAAACGTGGAACAAAAACATTATGCAATTAAATACGTCTATTTTATATGTACTGATTCTAAATGTTTGTATTCGCACGTTACTCAAAACGTGTAAAGCTGCGACATTTTAAAGTTGAATGTACGTAATGAATATACGCTGTAATGATTTGGTGTTTCGCTTTTTTAAACGTCTTTTTAAAGTACATGTGTTTACTGGGTAACAACAGTTCTTTAAATTAATGATAACAACAAAAATATTAGATGCTATGGTTGCATTTATGAAACAAAATGCTGTAAAATTCTAAGTTGAATGTTAAATAAAAAATTGCAAGAAGGATTTTATTTAACATAGTACCGATGTATTAAAGTTTAGTAGGTAAAATTTTGATTTTTTCCTTTATGTTGAGTTAAAATGCTGACCTCAAACGAGGAAGCGCTTGACATGCTTAACATTTGTTTTGAATTTTTAGAAAATGCGATTATTGCGTCAAGAATTCTTCGCGATTAGCATATTATGCGATTAATCATTTGCGATACAACTCAATCGCAAAAACTTAATATTTAAAGCTTAAGTAGCACACACCTGCGATGTGACAAATAGTCGCAGCTGTATTATTATCTTTTTGATTCGTGACTGTGGTCACGTCCAGCAGAGACCTACCTAGAGACTTAAAAATAATTTCCTCAGTCCAAATTAGTCTGAAGTTAATGCTAACAAAAATTATGAACATTTGGCAACGTTGCACGTAGTTTGGTAGGATTTAAAGTCATATTGTTTTCTCATTGGGATGCTACATCCCAATATTTTATATGGTCAACCCATTTGAGTATAATTTCTTCAATGCCTTGTAAAAAAAGTGCAACAAAATATTAACTTTATTTTATTGTAGTCTTCATGTACAGGATGTCCCAAATTCGATGTTCATCATTGGGATCTCGGAAACTATATATGATACACCAAAGTTTATATTGGGGCAAAGTTGGATAATATGGAGCTTAAGTTAATGCTAATGAGAAATTAAGAAAATTCCGACTACTTCCGACAATATCGAATAAAAAACCGACAACTTCATTTTCGGTTATTTTTTTGTGACGTTATTTAAAAAATTATTGAAAACAAAAAGCTTTTTGTACAGACACTTTATTACGATACATTTAAAGATTTTTAATTTAAAAAACGCCGTTTCTGTTTTCAGGTATCACCATCCGATACATTTTTTTAAATACGGAACATTCTGTCAACATTTTATTGTTTTCTTCTTCTTCCGCCTGTATTGATCCACTCCTGGATGTAGGCCTCTTCCAAATCTTTCCATGCCCTTCTGTCTCTAGCAATCTGAAGCCAGTTTTCTCCTGCGATATTCCGGATATCGTCCCGCCATCGCTTCTGTGGTCTGCCCACGCTTCGCTTGGTCTCTCTCGGGCGCCACACCAAGGTCCTGTGTGTCCACCTATGTTGGTCTTGAATGATAAATGAGTTTTGGATTTCCATTGTCTTTATTTGTCTTAAATCACAACGTTTTAACTGGTAAGTATCTCCAGTCGTCTTCAGGTGAATACTAAATAAGTAAAGTAACTACAGGACTATTTATACTAGCTAGGTGCACTAAGGCATAACTGAGGTGGGTGCAGTCATGCGTTCAGTTGGCACGCGATCTTATCCTAAGATTACATCTACCTAACAAAGGTTTCCAGATATTTCTTATGTCTAAGGATGGTTTACTAAAGCAGCCTGGGTTCTGGTGAATAGCAGCAGCTTCCTTGAACTTTCTTTTCCTCCAGTGTGGTTCCTTATGTAGGATTTCAGCTTCCGACCACATGATATGGTGACCATGTTTCCAGGCATGGTCAGCTGCACCTGACTTTTTGGTCTCTCCTTTTAACGTATTGTTTTTGTGTTCTTTAATCCTTGTTTCTAATGGTCTTAAAGTCTCACCTATATAGGATTGGCCGCATTCGCAGGGGATCTGGTAGACGCAGTTTTTCCTATCTTTTTGACTTGTGGGCTTTGTCTTCGTCAGGTGGCTTCTTAGGGTGTCCCTCGAGTTGAATACGGTGTTGATGTTATATCGTTGTCCTAGTCTTCTTATTTTCTCAGATACTCCTTTGACATACGGAATATTGAGTGTTGGTTGTGCCTCTCTGTTTGCTTCTTGCGCGTTGGGTCGATTATTACGATTTTCCAATATTGTGTCGACTAATCTTGTGGGGTAGCCATTTTTGTTAAGATCGGTCTTGATGTGGTCAGTTTCTTTTTTAAGTGCTTTTTCCGAGTTACAGATTGTAATTGCTCTATCTACGAGGGTTTTAACTATGCCATGTTTCGTACTGTTTGAGTGATTTAATCTAAAATTGACCTGTATGTGTGGGTTTCCTGTGTACTGACGTTTGGATGCCATTGCCATTTTTCTTCACGTTGACATTTAGGAACGGTAATTGGTTATTTTCTTCTTTCTCCATTGTGAATTTGATTGTTGGTGTTAAGCTATTAAGG
Source organism: Polydrusus pterygomalis (assembly GCA_963969555.1). Taxonomy (NCBI): domain Eukaryota; kingdom Metazoa; phylum Arthropoda; class Insecta; order Coleoptera; family Curculionidae; genus Polydrusus; species Polydrusus pterygomalis. The sequence continues at coordinate 129,634,557 of OZ018376.1, forward strand.
TGATTTAGAAAATCTCTTAGTTCCTCATCGGTTCCATTCCAAATAATGAAGGTGTCATCCACATATCTCAGCCACATTTTTGGTTTCTTCTTTGCCTGCTCCATTGCTTTGGATTCAAACCATTCCATGTAAATGTTGGCGATTATTGGCGAGAGAGATGAGCCCATCGGTAGTCCGTCTACTTGTTTAAAGAATCTTTCCTTTTCCTGAAAGTAGGAATTGTTGAGGCAGCATTCCAATAGTTCCAAGATGGCATTAATGGGGAGCGTTGTTCTTTCCTGTATATTATGGTCTTCCTCAAGTTTGTTTTTGATAACTTTTAGGTTGTCTTTTACGGGAACGTTGGTGTAAAGACTTTCGACGTCAAAGCTTACCAGCTGATCTCCTGGCTGTACTTCCTTTCCTCCTATTATTTGTACGAAGTGTTGTGAGTTCCTAACAAATGATGTGCTATTTCCTTGAAGAGGTTTGAGTAGAGGGAGTAGAAATCTAGCTAGCTCGTATGTTGGAGAATTACGGGAGCTCGTAATGGGTCTTAGAGGCATGTTGTGTTTGTGTATCTTTGGCAGGCCATAGAGATGTGGAGGCTTACTGTGGTGTGGTGTCAGGCGTGTCCGTGTCTTTTCTGGTATATATTGTTCATATTTCTTGAGTGTTCGGTAGATTCTTCTCTCGATGGTAGAGGTCGGGTTCTTGGCAGCAAGAGAGTAGTTTCCTTTCTGCAGGACTTCATCGATTTTCTGATCGTAGGTCTGAACATTCATAATGACGGTCGATTTTCCCTTGTCGGCTGGTAGAATCTTGATAGTGGAGTCTTTGCGAAGGTTTGCAAATAAGATTTTTTCTTCCTTACTGATATTTTGTTTTGGAGGCTTCGATTTTTCTAGAACTTCCCTAACTTTCCATCTAAATTCCTCTCCTTGTGTCTCTCCTATGGTTGTTGAGTCGACGGCGCTAATAATGTCCAGTATTGGTATCTCTTTTGGAGCGATAGTAAAGTTTAAACCCTTGGCCAATAAGTTTTCTTCATTGCTTGTTAATTCTTTAGATGAAATGATAACAATGGTCCTTTGATTCTGCGTTATTGGTGTTTCTTGACTAACATGTTTTCCCAATTTTTTCTTATGATTATTTTGATAAGTTGTTCTTACTTTGTCACAGGTGGCGTCAATCTTCCGAAAAATAGGTCCATGATCCTCTTCTAATGTGTATTCTGTGATTTCCTCGAATCTCTGTTGGATATCCGTGAGTAGAGAAGCTTTCTTAAAACGGTGGTAGTTGATCTGGGAGCGTATGAGGGCTTTGCTGGCATTATTTAGAATCTTTATGGCTTGATTGGTGACTTGATCCTAAAGCCATCTGGAATAATTCCTTGGTCCCTTGCCTGTAGCAGAAACTGGATGTGTGTTTCCTCCTTTGTTAATTTTATCTTGACTTTTTCGTAGTTACGAAATTTACCACTTATACCGGTTCCATACCGGGCTTCTAGTGACTGTTTGAAGGTTGGAGACAATGATGTTTCTTGAATGATGAATGAGTTTTGGACTTCCATTGTCTTTATTTGTCTTAAATCACAACGTTTCAACTGGTAAGTATCTCCAGCCGTCTTCAGGTGAATACTAAATAAGTAAAGTAACTACAGGACTATTTATACTAGCTAGGTGCACTATACGGTATCTATACACGGTATAAGTGGTAAGTTTCGTAACATACGTAAGCCTCCACATCTCTATGGCCTGCCAAAGATACACAAACACAACATGCCTCTAAGACCCATTACGAGCTCCCGTAATTCTCCAACATACGAGCTAGCTAGATTTCTACTCCCTCTACTCAAACCTCTTCAAGGAAATAGTAAATCATTTGTTAGGAACTCACAACACTTCGTACAAATAATAGGAGGAAAGGAAGTACAGCCAGGAGATCAGCTGGTAAGCTTTGACGTCGAAAGTCTTTACACCAACGTTCCCGTAAAAGACACCCTAAAAGTTATCAAAAACAAACTTGAGGAAGACCATACTATACAGGAAAGAACAACGCTCCCCATTAATGCCATCTTGGAACTATTAGAATGCTGCCTCAACAATTCCTACTTTCAAGAAAAGGATAGATTCTTTAAACAAGTAGACGGACTACCGATGGGCTCATCTCTGTCCCAATAATCGCCAACATTTACATGGAATGGTTTGAATCCAAAGCAATGGAGCAGGCAAAGAATAAACCAAAAATGTGGCTGAGATATGTGGATGACACCTTCATTATTTGGAATGGAACCGATGAGGAACTAAGAGATTTTCTAAATCACCTTAATAGCTTAACACCAACAATCAAATTCACAATGGAGAAAGAAGAAAATAACCAATTACCGTTCCTAAATGTCAACGTGAAGAAAAATGGCAATAGCATCCAAACGTCAGTACACAGAAAACCCACACATACAGGTCAGTATCTCAATTTTAGATCAAATCACTCAAACAGTACGAAACATGGCATAGTTAAAACCCTCGTAGATAGAGCAATTACAATCTGTAGCTCGGAAGAAGCACTTAAAAAAGAAACTGACCACATCAAGACCGATCTCAACAAAAATGGCTACCCCACAAGAATAATCGACACAATATTGAAAAATCGTAAGAATCGACCCAACGCACAAGAAGCAAACAGAGAGGCACAACCAACACTCAATATTCCGTATGTCAAAGGAGTATCTGAGAAAATAAGAAGACTAGGACAACGATATAACATCAACACCGTATTCAACTCGAGGGACACCCTAAGAAGCCACCTGACGAAGACAAAGCCCACGAGTCAAAAAGATAGGAAAAACTGCGTCTACCAGATTCCCTGCGAATGCGGCCAATCCTATATAGGTGAGACATTAAGACCATTAGAAACAAGGATTAAAGAACACAAAAACAATACGTTAAAAGGAGAGACCGAAAAGTCAGGTGCAGCTGACCATGCCTGGAAACATGGTCACCATATCATGTGGTCAGAAGCTGAAATCCTACATAAGGAACCACACTGGAGGAAACGAAAGTTCAAGGAAGCTGCTGCTATTCACCAGAACCCAGGCTGCTTTAGTAAACCATCCTTAGACACAGAAATATCTGGAAACCTTTGTTAGATAGATGTTATCTTAGGATAAGATCGCGTGCCAACTGAACGCATGACTGCACCCACCTCAGTTATGCCCTAGTGCACCAAGCTAGTATAAATAGTCCTATAGTTACTTTACTTATTTAGTATTCACCTGAAGACGACTGGAGATACTTACCAGTTGAAACGTTGTGATTTAAGACAAATAAAGACAATGGAAGTCCAAAACTCATTCATCATTCAAGAAACATCCTTGTCTCCAGCCTTCAAACAGTCACTATGTTGGTCTTGTCTCGCTATATGGCCGGCCCATTGCCATTTCATTCTTACCACGATCCTCAACACACTCGTTACCCCAGTCCTTCTCCGGATTTTATCGTTCCGAATCCTGTCCCTCAGGGATATTCCAAGCATGGCCCTCTCCATTGCTCTCTGTGTAGTTTGCAATTTGTCAGCCGATTTGCGGGTAATGTACATTGTCTCGAGTCCGTACGTGAGCACCGGCAATACACATGATTCATATAGTTTCCTTTTGAGGTTTATAGGGAATTCGTGGGACTTGAGTATGAATCCTAATTTGCCAAAAGCTGCCCAGGAAAGGCTCACTCTTCTCGGCATATTGGTATTCTTTACCCAGCTGGATATTGTGGCCCAGGTATATGTATTCAGGAACATTCTCCAACCGATGATCATTTACCGTTACCTCGATGTTCTCATTGCTCATGATCTTTGTTTTTGTTAGGTTCATCGCAAGTCCAATCTGCAGCGATGCCTGATGGAGCTCCTGTATCATACTCCTGAGCTCTTCGCCTGTGTTTGCGATGATCACAATATCATCGGCAAAACGCAAATTACTCAACCGTAATCCGTCTATATTGATCCCCTTATCCTGCCAGTCTCGTTTTTTAAACACATCCTCCAACGCTAGTGTGAATAGCTTCGGTGAGATTGTATCTCCTTGTCTGACTTCTCTTTTGATTGGGATCTTTTCAGTTTTTAGGTCTTCGTCTATTTTCACATGTATAGAGGCATTATCATAAATGTGCTTTATAAGGTTTGAATATCTGGAGTCTATCCTAGCGTTGTCCAACGACCTCAGAATTGCCCACGTTTCAATGGAGTCGAAAGCCTTTTAGTAATCTGCAAAGGCTAAATGTAGTGGTATGTTATACTCGGTACTTTTTTCAATGTACGGAGGGTTTGCAGGTGATCGATAGTACTAAATCCCTTACGAAAACCGGCTTGTTCGACGGGTTGGTATGAGTCCATTTTGTTTGTCAATCGGTTTGTTATTATTTTTGTTAACAGCTTGTATACATGTGATAATAAGCTGATAGGGCGATAGTTCTCTATATTATTCCTGTCTCCTTTCTTGTAGAGTAGGATGACTCCTGCATTTTGCCATTTGTTTGGGATTCTTCCTTCTGTAACATATTTATTTAGTAAGATTCGTACCTTCTCCAACAGCGCCCCGCCCCCAATTTTAATCATTTCACTAGTGATTTGATCTTCTCCTGGGCTTTTTCTGTTCTTCATTTTATATAGTGCTGCCAACAGTTCTCTAGTATCTATTTCGGGAACCTCCTCCGACCCTACATTTTGTATTTTTTTTCTTTGGTATTGATTTGCTTCTTGGTTTGCAGAACTATATAGGTTTTTGTAGAAGTCTTGGACAATAGTAATTATTTCGCTCCGGTTGCTTACCACAATGCCATTCTGGTTCTTTATTTTTGTAACTCTTGGCCTTCCGTTTGATAGCTTGGATCTCAAAACCTTCATGTTCTTATTATCCTCAATTGTAGTCCTAATCAGATTAGTATTGTAATTTCTTAGGTTTTTTCGGATATTCTTGTTGATTTCCCTGTTAAGTTCTTTATATTCTGGGTCTTCCCGATGCATTTCTCTTCTTAATTTAATTAAGTTCTTTGTATGCGGATCAATTTTGCTGAGCTTGTTCTTCTGTTTGTGGCATATACTTCTTGTTGCGACTTGGATGCTGCTCAAAATGTCGTTGCAGATTTCATCTATATCCTGTGTGTTTCTTTCTGGTCCTCCCAGTTACGTTTCTAGAATACGTTGAAAAGTGTCCTTGTTATGACTCAACACTTCCGTAGTTGGGTATTTGGTTCTTTTTATCAGTTTGTTTCTTTCAAGCCTTACGTTTACCTCTATATTTGCTCGGACCATGCGGTGGTCGCTACCGGTATCAAAACGGTTCAAGACGGTGACATTATTGCATATATCATTTCTGTTTGTCAGAATATAATCGATTTCATTCTTGATGGTGCCATCCGGACTCCTCTACGTCCATCTTCTTTGTAGCTGCTTCTGGAAGAAGAAGTTCATGCAGAACAGCTTTTCGTTTCTACAGTAGTCTATTAGCATTTCTTCTCTGTCATTTCTCTGACAAAGACCAAAATTACCTACGTTTGGGGTATACTCGTCTGTGCCTTGGCCGATTTTTGCGTTAAGGTATCCCATGATTATAACGAAGTTGGCTTTCTCGTTTTTTCTTGCAGTGGTTATATCCTCGTATAATTGTTTTACTTCTTCAATGTGAGAGGTGCTGGTTGGGGCATATACCTGAACCACCTGTAGGCTATACCTGCTATTAATCTTTTGCATAGCGTATATAACTCTGGGCGACATACATTGTATCTTTGTGACCTGATTTTTTAGTCGTTTGTTTATGAATAGAGCAACTCCTCCAACCTGATAGTCTGTTTCATAGTTGCTTTGACAAAATAAATGTCCAGATTTGAGAGACGTAGTTAGCTCTCCCTTTAGCCTTGTTTCGCTTAGACCTAGGATGTCCCATTTTATATGTTGTATTTCTTCCTCGAGTCGTTCCATATGTTCTTGAAGTTTTAGTGTACGGATGTTATAATTGGCAATCATCAGTTTCTCCTTTATGGGTGCTGGTCGTTGTACACTATTCGTCGAACCTTTGCCTTCCCCAGAATCCATGAGGCGGACCGATAAATCGGTGCAGGATTCTGAACTAATAGTTCTACCTGCCTGGGGTACTAGGTTTGTATTATTCGACATGTCATATATTTGGAAGGTTTTGGCATTTAAGACGCCACGCTTGCCGGACGGGTTGGCGAATTGTTTTATCAGCCGCTCCTGACATGGAAAACAATCGCCGTTTGCAGCCGCCCATTCTGGGTCAGACGCTGCGTACCTGTTGGTCCGCGGGGTTTTAAGGGAACTAAATACTTCAGAAAGTAATATTTAAATGTCAGGTTCGTATTTAAAAATCTTGATCAGATGGTAGACGATTTCTCACAAGCAACTTAAGCTCCAAATTATCCAACTTTGCCCCAATTTAACATTTGCTGTATATTTTATAGTTTCCGAGATCCCAATGGTAAGCATTTAATTTGGGACACCCTAAACTCTTACAGTACAATATTTCACAATATCTTTACCAAACGATAACCAGATTGCGGCGATGCGATTCATTTAATTACCGAAGCTAAATTACACGCACATTTACATCAACACAAAAAACCTTGATACCCCACAATGAAATTACAAATTTTAATTGCAAAATTTCAGTGCATTTCAGCAATTAAATTTCGCAGCGTCCAGCAATTTAATTAATTATTCGTTAGTGCCAAACATTAACTGTGTTAATTATTATTTGACCGAAGTTGAGACTGGTCCTATATTTTATTTTAGTTTGTGCAATTACAATTATTACGTTCAATAAAGTTTCAATTGTTGGTAATGCAAGCAACAAAGCAGGCCTTTTCTTACGAATAAGAAATCTGGAAGCATCAGACAAATATTTAATATAATGTAATTCCACAGTAAAAATTTATTTTTTAATTTTTAGTAAGAGTTCTTATAATAGTATGACTACAACTACTGATTGTGTGTTAAAGTTGTCAGACTCTTGATGGAATACGGGTCTGTAGTTAAGTGGACAAAAACACAGCAAATCACGACAGTGTTTTCAAATTAAGAGACCATTTTTGTAAATGAAGAGAAAATTGTTTAAGGAGCTTTTTAATCTATATCTACCTTTTCCACAGGTACACTAAAAAATACCTTAAACTGAGACTGTTGGCCTGAATAAGACAACTATTGTGACCTCTCGAAACACTAAATTTAATAAATTATTAAAAAATTAAAACAATCAAAAGCGGTCACAGCCAAGAAATATCTAACGATGTCCAGAAAAACTCTACGTTAACCATGGGTATTAAAACATGGCCTTATCAGCTACGAAATTATCTATTCAACATAAAACTAAGCACAACTTTTATGTAGGGGATGTAAGAGAAAGATGAGATAGTCAAGGGTATCCTTTAAAACTGTCTTGTCTTTTCCCCTGACATAAAAGAGCCATTGGGGGCCGCGACGTCGTCTACTTTGGTTGGTTAATAAGGTAAAATCATCCCTTAATTTTTAAATTAAAAAAAAGGGATACTATTGGTCAACTGCGTTCTAAGTGTTGTGATGTATAGGATAGGTCATTTTTAAACCTTCTAGATCCCGATGGTAGTCGGTGGTAATTCAAGATTGAGATTTGTTTGGCCTGACCTGAACTGAGGGCCCTTCTATTCTAGATTTTGACCGTTTTGGGTAGAAATCACTATGGTCTTCTTCACACTGATTATAATGGAAATATTACTGTTTTCTAGTTCTATTTTTGAAATTATTATCTCAAACTTCTAGTCTGCTGCTTTAGCTCATTTATAGTCATGGGCAATAAAGAAAACAAGAGACGTCTATGTACACCAATATCATTTTTATTTCTCTTAATACTAAATCTTTACTTAAAATAATTATTCGTTAATGCCGTTGCTGGCTACAGTTTACGCTGCCCCCGCTTTGGAGCAGAGCTTCTGTCTCAAATTCCGTTTCGTTAGCGAACTAAAAAAAAATTATTGGCATGATATTGTGACAATTTTGTGGATAAAAATATTTGTTATAGGATCGACTCAACAATTCAAATGCCAAAAGTAATAAATTTAAGAATAGTGGAAAAATCCATTGTGTTTCATATTTATATTTCTAATATAGTAATATGTCCTTGGCATTAAAAAACTAATCATTCAAAAATAAAATGCGACCCTAAAACGTTGGGATGCCTAAAATTCCTTTGTCTAATTTAACATCAAACATAATATTTTATATTAAAATTTCCTTTTTTGCTAAAAGAAAAATTTCCATAAATACCAAAACGAAAAAAGGTCATTTCATCCCTCACAAAGCGAATTCACATTTTAATCTAATTGTACAAGGAGTTCTCGTATATTTGATGCCAGTCTTAAAGAATTTATTATAACAGATACCCTTAAATCGATAAAAACAAAAAAATTAAAGAATGTCGCCGAGTTATTGCTAAATTTTATTAAACACCAGCACCAGTATTACCTTGGTACACGGATGGGAAGGCATCGGTAGGAGGAAGAGGAAAGTCTTTTAGCGGGCAAAATTTATAAGCTTTTTCTTACTTTATTTTTTATAAAACATATTGAATATGTTTAGAGTTATTTATTTTCTAAAGTTTCTAAAAAAAATTATTTGGTAACTCTGTTTAAAAAGTACAGAACAATGTTAATACAAAAATTATTGACAAAATAAGGGTAAATTTTATAAACAAGAATTATACAGCAACCTTAGGTGCATAGGTAGGATAAAATTATTGTTAAGTATACTGGGTGTTCTGAAACTATAAGATTCAAGATATATTTTATACAAAAGATATATTTTATAATCGTTTTAAATTCTAACGACCAAATGTAGGTAAGTTGCTCTGTACAAAGAAAATAGGTCTTTTTAGTTGGTTCTTAAGACTAATTATTATGTCTTATTTTAAAAAATATACGCAAGAAAATGTTAATTTTGCTGGTTTTATTTAGTATAAAAATTTTATTATTTAAAGGCGAGCGAAAAATTGTTAAGACCACGGCCAATATTGCTAAATTTAGTCATCTGACATAATAAGAGGACATTTTATAAACAAGAATAATTATAAGGTGCATAATAATATAGGTAGCTACTATCAGGCGCGGCCCGTAAGTATTTTACAGGTTAGGCAAATTTTGATGGCAGATGGCAGTAACGTAACAAGCGAGATGTAGTTTAATGCATAGTTTAGCCAAGGAATAATTATTATTTATCTACTAATAAACACCGCCAAAATATAAAATACTAAAACTGCAGCATTTTTGCTGTGACTTCTTTGTTTTATTACAATACGTTACACAGCTTTGCTTTATTAATATTTTTTTTATAATAATACGATTCTCTTACCTTTATGTGATACATAGTTTGCTTAAAATACATGTTTATGTCTTTTCCTCTGTCTTTTGTGATGTGTTTTAGATGCAAAAATGGATTAGGGCATCCATATTCTTTAATTTCTAAACGTTTTTCAAATGTTAATGCACCGCTTGTTTTAAACTGTTATATTTCTTGGACTGTTGATGTTATTGTTCTTTAATACAAGTCCCAAGTACATGTTAAAAACACAAACATAAAGGGCATAGACATTACCTTCATTATAATGGGTACGGGCGATTCGGCATACATAATAATTTAATAAAACAAAACTGTTTATATTTTTTCGGAAAAAGGCCATTGTCTCAGAGGTGCAAATGTTGTAAATACAGTCCGCATATTTCGTGGGCTTACAAGCAAAAGGCACTAAGTCAAGAATTTCTCAAAATGCGTATTTATCGGTGCTAACATTAATATTTGATAATTTATGTACTGCTAAATCGCACTAAGTCCCTGGTACACTAATATAGGAATTACAGCAATTGGCAAGATGCACTAACAGCATTTTGTTAGGAATAATACAAGCAAAACGCATTAAGTCACTAAGTGCTTTTTGCTTGTACTTTTATCCCACAACTGTGGTAAAAATATTGCACTAAGTCACTTCTGATTCAGGGGAACAAGATTAAGTGTTGTTTTTTTTTGGGTAACATTATTATTCTGTTGCTTATTGTTTTTTTTTTCTTTTTGATTAGTTAATGTTAGATTTTCTTGAATAAAATAATTTAGTAATGAAACAATGATGAGTTTTAACTAAGTCCTAAAATCAATAATAGTTTACAAGAAAAACGCACTAAGTCATTCTTATTACTTTTATTTTTAATTTTTGTTAATTATAATTTTAGTAAATCATGTAAAAAATAGTGCATTGTCTTCCTAAAGCATGCATTTTTTGTTAGTAGCAGTTGGTTATTTCTAAATAATCTATAAAAAAATTATGCATTTATTGAAACTTTAAATTGCTCGTAACTCTTAAAGCTATTTTTTTACTTAGTGCCATTTGCTAGTAAGCCCACGATTTGGTAACTAGTTTTCCTTTGTCTAACGCAAAGTTTCGCTCGCAATAATAGTTCTCGGAGCATTTCGACTGTGTTTCCATACATGCCCATTGAACGGCCTTCGACCGAGCACGAAATAACCCGAGATCAGGCGAAGTCGACGACCGGCCAGCGGGTATGTTTCCTTCCTATTTGATATAAACCCACTTAAAATACGGCAGCCGGCAGCGCGCTTCAATCTATATTGGGAGGTTTTTCATTACACTAAAAAAAGGCTAGTCCAGACCTACAAACATTTGCCCGCAAACATATAAACATCTGTATAAAAACTGTTTAAAAGCTGATTAAAATGCGTTTGCAAACATATGTTTAAAAACATTTAAACAAATGTTTAATGTTTTTTGCTTTCCCGTTGGAATGGGAAACACGTGTTTTTATACTCGCCAAGGAGCAAGTCTGGACGCGTTCCGAGGCAAACGTTTGCAAATTACACAAATGCCCGCCACTGCCTCACTATTCAGCGACATGTTTTCGTCTCTAGTCTGGATTTACTGGCTACCACGTTTGAACTTAAATGTTTATGGAAACAACACATCAAACACAAATGTATAAATGTTTTGTTTGCAAGCAAATGTTTCTAAATATTTGTTTGCGGACAATGTATGTCTGGACTATACACTTTGAAACGTTTACATTTTTTTAAGGATAATCCTTTTTATTTGTTTGGAAAAATTAATTAATAAGGTGGGTCATTGACCAGATGACCTTATGGACAGCCTGGGTAGTATAAAACTAATGCGACGTTTGATTTTTCATCTGTTTTCATTTTTTCCCAGATATGGACAAGATCATCGGTTTCTTTTCAGGAGCAAGCTTCCATCCCTCCAAATAAAACTAACATAAAACAAAAAAGTCTGTTAAAATAGTCTATTAAATACATCACATCCGCACATCCAACTATTTTTTGTATAAATATTTTTAATAAATTTCCGCAAACGCATTTCTTGTCCGCTCTTATTTTTTTCTATTTTGTCTAATAAAAAACTAATGGTATTCATAACTTTTAAATTATATAACGTTAGAAAAAAAATCTCACTTTCTTTACAAGAACGAACAAACAACGGGCATTCACGACGAACGAACCAACAACTAATCCGCGTCACCACGTACTGCGTACCTCCCTACTATTCAAGGCCCTTGTTTATGATTTTTACTTTCGGTCAAACTGGGTTAAATCGCTTTAATAAAGCGCGACCGACTGCGTTCCAGTTTGAATTTACTTTGCTAATAATTGCTTTAAAAATAAGAATACAAAATTTTATAGGTGGCAGAATAGGTAGGGCCATAACACTGTTATTTGCGCCTTATTTTTTCACTTGGGAACAAACAAAAAACACTTTTTCATGGACAGTTTTTATATTCTACAAGGCGTTATTAGTTTTAAAATTCGACCTTTCGTTTTTTAGTTACCACCCTCAATTTTTTTGAATACAAACCTGGAAAGAAACAATCTAAATCCATGATTTTTGGCAATTTTACATGCACGAAACCTATTTTTTTACGTATGTCTTAAATAATAATGAAACTTGACACCTCTGAAAAAAAAAACATTCTTGCTTGGGGAAAATTTTTTCTCACTCGACATTTTTGTTGTCGTAAAAGTTCATTGATAACAAAATATCATCCTCGCAAAAATTAAAAGAGGTTACCTACTGTAGGTATATTTAGAAAAAATAATTTAATTTAATCGTGGAAAAAAAAACATCTTTAAAAAGTAGCTGCAATACTATGCAATTAAAATTAACAAAAAAAATTTTTACTTCAATTGGAACCAGACTCACGAAGTACATAGGTTTGTTGCTAGCTGAAAAAAATTTAAAGAACTATTAGCCTTTTCGACTGATATTATCTGCTATACCTTCTTATTATTGTCCGAACTCACGAACAAATCCGAAAATACCGAAATGCTTTCCAAAAATAGAGAAGTGTCCTGTTTTACTTTCACCGATTTGGGAAAGCACCTTACATTTGTAAACAATAATAATCGGAGGAATTAATAAATAAGGTTTAGCTTATGTCAGAAGCATATCGCAGTTGCACAATCGCATCTTGGGCGTATATTTAGAAAAGCAATAAAACTTTATTTACAATAACAAAACTAGTATAATAACTAAATACTAGCCACAGTGAAAATCGTGCAGCGGACATTGTATTTTTTTTTTCAAAACGTAGAACAAAACAAAAAGAAACTTTCGGTTATGAAACACTTTGTAAAGTTAATTTGTAAGAAACATAAAAGAGGCGGAAGCGCGTGGGAAGAATTACAAAGAAAGAATGAAATTATTTTAGGTAGGAAATTTGGTTCGCTACATCTAAAAAGAAAATGTATGGAGCCAAATTAAAATGTTTGTAAAATGAACATATTATAAAACCTTACTTGGGGTATTTTTGAAATTATTTTCTCGAAGAAAAATCTATACGAGTGTAAACAGGGTCACCACCTTTCCGGTTTTCACCCGGAGTCTCCGGTTTTTTATACTTGACCTCCGGGCTCCGGTTTTTTTAGTAACAAACAGTTTTTAACAATTTTCGTATTTTTCCTACAAAATAACTTTAGTGAAGAAAATTTTTCTTTTTATATTCTCTTGTATTTAAGTAGGTAACTTACTTAACGTGATTTTAGAATTTATTTTATGTTTGTGTTAACTTTTGACTAAGAGTTTGTTTGTTGTTATTTTTTTAATTAGGACCTAAAAATTTATTTTGGAATTTATCTAGATGTGGCAATTATTATTAATAAAAATGCTTGAAAACAATAATCCTTACCTGGTTAAAGAAGTACCGCACCTCCCATAATAATTATTGGGTTTTAAGGCAATTCCTGACGTATAAATAAAAATAATTTTTTTATTTCAGCTTTTATTGTGTACCTACTTATAATTATTAAAGTTGTTGACCGTTACTCATAGAATCTCTAGGTTTTGATAGCCCAAAAAAGGGCGTGGCACCCAAAATTTTTTGCCTGCGGCGCATTTTTAAACGAATTTATAAAAAATTTAATATCTCCAGTTTTCAACTGGATACAAGGTGGTCACCCTGAGTGTAAAACACTAATCGGTATGATTATTATATAGAATGACTTTATGAAAATTTACAATGCATATACATTCTACACTAAAAAAGGTATCAAGAAACCAAAAAAAAAACTTTTTTACAAAAATGAGGGTGAATATGGTATATATGGTATTTTGCGGATCACCCTCACACACTTAACTACCCTTATCTACTTTAAAATCTTAAAGGCACTAGTCCACTTGTGACACCTCTCTGGAAAGCTTATCAAAAATGCTTTTTAGAGAGACCAAAATTAATGAGATTTAAGTACGAAATGATAGCAAAATTTTGAGAAAATGTTTTAAAACTGCCATTTGCAAAACTTGAAATAGTCGTAAATGACGAAAAATGATCCTAAACCTATATTAAAACACTCTTTAATTTTTTTTTGCAATAACGCAAATACTTGTTTTGTGCTATCTTTTTAAACTATTTTATTAAGAGATACATTTTGTTCTAAAAAAAATAAAGTCGATTTTGAAATTCCTCCCTAACTCCGAAAAATATCTCTTCGAATACCTCCACAAGCATCAATTATTCTCTAACACAATTATTCCAGAGAATCCAGCTGGGTTTTTAAACTAGTAAATTAATTTAACCCCATAAAAATGTCCATAGCGATAAGATCAGATGATCACGGCGGCCACCCAGTTATTGTACCTTTTCTGCCAATCCACTGGGTTGGCTAATTTTGGGCCAACTTCTCGCCACAGCAGCATAGTGTGGGGGTGAACCATTTGATATGTGATAGCATTTATCTAGATGTCATGTGTAAAAAATTTGATGTTTCAACCTCAACTCAAAGTCAGTTTTCCATTTAGTATAAATATAGTTACATTCAGCTTTATATATTGTAAATCTTTTAACTGAAATTAATGTGGCAAGAAAGAATTCATCCCTTTATTCATTGAAACAATCTAAAAACAGTGGACCTTCCTTTTTATTTTTATTTTTTGGATTTCTGCAAATATTTCAACGTGCGAAAAATTATGTAACGGAAACCCTGTCACTGATCAGAACACACTTTGTATTATTATTAATAAGTAGAAATAAATATAACGTAACAGTTGGAATAAGAGCGGGCTAGTATATACAGTGTGGTTGTTTAAGTGTGCAACATATGGGAATTTTTTTTATTACCGATTTCTCAGAAAATTTTATTCTTAATAAAAGTTGGTGCATGTTCGATAATCATATCAGGTGTACTTGGAATGGTCGCAAGTCAAACGGCGTACAGGGTAGGCCAAAAAATATAAAATTTGTACAAGAATAAAGTACCCCTATTTCAGAAAATTCAGCGAAATGTTATCAAGAAAAGTTGTTTAGAATTAAAAGTAATGCTTAAATTCAAAAACGTGACCTCCTAAAATAAAAAAAAAATATTTTTTTAAGAAACATTAATAATTTCCAAATAATTTTTTTTATATTTACCATAAAGACCTTCATAAATTAATCAAAATCAAATCAATTTCACATATCTTGGTTCAAATTCAAGCATATTTGTAAAATTTACTTGCATTTTTAATTTATTAAGGAATCACAAACTTCATGTTTGTTGAAAGGATATTAAACACAACTTTAAAATATTCTAAAAATTATTTTTAACAAGATAAAACATTAGTTATCATAATATGTTAATTAAACCACTATCATTTAAAGTGCAAAATTTTTATTTTAAATGTTTATTAAAATTTTTTATTCTTGTACAAGTTTTATATTTTTTGGCCTACCCTGTACGCCGTTTGACTTGCAACCATTCCAAGTGCACCTAATATGATTATCGAACTTGCACCAACTTTTATCAAGAATAAAATTTTCTGAGAAATCGGTAATAAAAAAATGCCCATCTGTTGCACACTTAAACAAACACGCTGTATAGTTGGTGTGTATTGCGTTAACTGATATTTGGAAAAATAATTAATGAATCAGTGGATTTGCTTCCGATATAGGAACGAACAATACGTGCATAGATTTATGTTGGGTTGCACAAAGGTTTCTAACAATGACCAATCAACTAGCCAATTGTGACTGTGATGTAAATGACATTTGCAAACAAGGTTTACTCGCAATCAAAGTTGCATGATTACTAAATTAAGAATAAAGCTAACCAGACCACTCTGATGGTGAGAAAACAATTTCTACCAATGTCATTAATGTCACAGTAAAAGTTACTGGTTATTTAATTATTGTTTAAAATCCTTGTGCAACATGACAATAATGTATCACAACAATCTAAAATTTATTTACAATTTTTTTCATTTCAGGTATCTATTTCTACAGACATCCTGACCACTGGCTGTATGATCGCTTTCCTGATCATGAATATATCACTATTCGTCGTCTCCCGAATAGCCTCTTCAAAAAGCAAAATGCTGTGGGCAGCTCTACCACACATCAGTTGGCATGTCGCTAATACGCAAATATTGGCAACACTATTTTTAAAGAATAACGAAGTTACTTTACGGGATAGTCTTGGATGGGTCTTGCTCCTGGATTATTTAATCTATGTGACTTTACCATTAAGGCTAAGATACTGTGTAATACTGAGCATGGGCACGTGTGCATCGTTTATTGCTGCTCTGATTGGATTGTCAAAGTCGGATGTTCATCTAGTGCAACAGGTAATATTTGAAGATTTATGAAAGTCAGTCTTCTAACATGTGTTGCGATTATATGACTCTTTCTTTCAGTGGTATAAATTTGGAAACAAATAATCCATCTATTCTTTGAGAAAATCATGCGAACTGGAGACTGACCAAAAAATGTTATTTTAGAATGGTAATTGGAGAGTAAACGTCTTTAGTTCACAACTATACATTAATAGAGTAATTTAGCATTAATTAATTAAAAATAAATTTGAATTTATTATTAATCAATCTTAATTATTCTTAATTAGCTTGAAATTTTACTTAATTTATTAGAAAAAAAATTTAAATGTACTTTCACATTTAGAATTGTTGATTGATAATAATACTAATTATTTCTTTCTTTAGTGATATTATAAAATATATTATTATTTATTAATTTATTTGAAATAGGTCTCAATTGGTTTCAACATTATTTTTTTATAAATTGATGAAAAAATTATTTAAATAATATGCCTAACTAAAAATAATTTTTTTATAACACGCGACCGGATTGTTATTATTCTAAGACAAAGACATAGTAGAAGCGAAGTAATCGTAAAGAATTATTTATAACAATAATTAATAAACCTTTATTTTTAATGAATAAAACATAAAATTGTTAATACTCTAAATAGTGAATAATGAAACATAATTGCTTCTTTATTAATTGTCGAGTTTTCCTATAAATTAAGTAATCTATATAATTATTTACTGAACAATAATTTTAATTTGGCTTTAATAAAGGCCTTTTTTAAATGTACTTAGTTCATTGTTTATTTCCCATAAATAAACGTTCATTTTTCCATTATCGATTAAATAATTTATTAAAAGTTAAATTATTGGTTACTATTTATATATAAGCTGTGTATTTAATAAAAAACGTAAAACAGGTCAACATCAAACTTGTAAACAGGTTTAACTTCAAATAAGTTATTAAAGTAGATCAATATTTGTGAGGTTAATGGTTCTATTAAAAAAATCATCAAGGGTAAACAAATCAATATTTTATTTATTATACTAAGAGAAAGTATGTTATGACGGCATAGCTTAGTTGAAGGCATATTGCTTATACTAAGCGCTATAGTGGAAATTGGTGACAATCGAGTGTTTTATTTTGCACCAGTATGAATAATAAAATTTACTTAAGTATGTACCTACTGAAGTATGATGACCCCTTTTTTAATTATAAAATTTGGCATGTTGATTTAAGCATATTGATATATTCTTTATGAGTCAAAAATGTTGTCCATCAAATACTGTAAACGGTTTTAGGCTATGTTTTAGCTATAATGGGTTATTTGAATAAATCTTGTTTAACGTATTTTTCCTACGGTGGCATACACTTGTAGGTCCCTATGAGGACATAGGTATAACATGGAGGATAATAATTCCGACATAGCTTGTAATAAACCTTTTTCCCAATCTCATTACATGAAAGATGGATTTTTTGCCAACAACGTAACGGTCGTCACGCATGGTGTTATAATAATTGTGTTGACCAAAAAGTTAAAAACTTTATTTGCGAGCTGTGTCTTTAATTTTTTATAATATTTGTTCTTATTTAAATTTAATTTATTCGCCCCTTTGTGATTAAAACTAAAATGAATGATGTCTATCTTTTATACAGGGTGATTCATTAAGGGTGGCGACCGGCCATATCTCGGAAACTACTAGGCATAGAAACTTGGAGAAAAAAAAATTATGATTAAAGCGGTCATGAGACAATTCTGGAAATTACTTTTAAGTTCCTCATTTCGCCGCAAGGGGGCACAATTAAATTTTTTTTTTTAATTCTAAATTTCTCCGAAATTTTTCGTATTAAGGTATAACTCTGATTACATCATCGAAAAGCTTAGACAATTCTGCATCATTTTGGTTTAAGGCTCATTGGCGTACCGGCCTTGATAAGAGTGGGGGAAGCTATTGAATGTGCAAACATTAAAATCGCTGTAACTTGTAAACGACTTATCCGATTTTACTAAATTTAAGCTTGTTTGAAAGGGAAAGGTAAGTATCTTCAATCGCCGTATCCAATAGTACACGATAGTGTTTAATAAAATTGCTAGAGGGCGCAATTTGTAATAATAACAGTTTTTTCGATTTTATCCCGGAAATTCAAATCATACGGTATAACTATGACATCATAATCGAAAAGTAGATGAAATTTGCAAGAAAAGTTGTGAAGACCGCAGTTCGATATCTTTGTTCGTTTCAGAGTTATTGCCAAAACAATAATTTTTAATACAAATCTCTAGCAATTTTATTAGAAATTATCTTGTACCATTGGATACGACAATTAAAGGTACTTACCTTTCTCTTCCAAACAAGCTTAAATTTAGTAAAATCGGTTAAGTCGTTTAAAAGTTACAGCGATTTTAATGTTTACAGTTTCACTTGATAAGAGTGGGAGAAGCTATTGAAAGTGTAAACATTAAAATCGCTGTAACTTCTAAACGACTTATCCGATTTTACTAAATTTAAGCTTGTTTGGAGAAACCTTCAATTGTCGTATCTCATGGTACAAGATAGTTTCTAATAAAATTGCTAGAGGGCGCAATTTGTATTAAAAATTATTTTTTTGTCAATAACTCTGAAACGAACAAAGATATCGAACTGCGGTCTTTACAACTTTTCTTGCAAATTTCATCTACTTTTCGATTATGATGTCATAGTTATACCGTATGATTTGAATTTCCGGGATAAAATCGAAAAACCCGTTATTATTACAAATTGCGCCCTCTAGCAATTTTATTAAACACTATCGTGTACTTTTGGATACGGCGATTAAAGATACTTACCTTTCCCTTCCAAACAAGCTTAAATTTAGTACAATCGGATAAGTCGTTTAGAAGTTACAGCGATATTAATGTTTACACATTTAATAGCTTCCCTCACTCTTATCAAGGTCGGTACGCCAATGAGTCTTAAACCAAAATGATGCAGGATTGTCTAAGCTTTTCGATGATGTAATGAGAGTTATACCTTAATATGGGAAATTTCGGAGAAATTTAGAATTAAAAAAAAAAAAATTAATTGTGCCCCTTTGCGGCGAAATGAGGAACTTAAAAGTAATTTCCAGAATTTTATATCAAGAGATGATTTTTTTTGTATTCATAGGAATGGGGTGTTGTCATGAATGGCATACTAAATCTAAAAAAAATTTAGTTTAGCAAAAAATTACAATATAAATAAAAATTAACAAACCCTGACATTTACTAACCTGACAATGTAACCTCAAACATTTTTTTAAAAAGAAATTCGTGTTATTAAAAATTAAGTATTACATCTTATAGGCTACTTTCCCTTATTGGTTGTACACTTTATTTTATTCCTTTTCAAAGATTCTTGTTAAAAGGCTAACGAAAATATATCTTACAAAGTTTCTTTAAAATTCGATATATCTTCCATAAGCATTCTTATCAAACCACCTCCTTTATTAAATAAAAATTTTATCTCAAAAAAAGCTTCCGTACAGAAAGAATAGAAATAAATATTGAATTTCAACGTATTCTAAAAATTGAATCAGCATACAAAATCTTCACGAAGGTATTGTTAAAAGTTAAATCAATAAAATGTCGTAAATATAAATTTTCGTGATGTTTCCCATAAAATCAGAAAAGTTTGTAAATGATTGGCATTGTTATGGTTTTTATATAATAATTAATAATTTTTATTTTAAAAACTGTTAAAATAGATATGTATACAGGGTGATTCAAAAGTATTTTCACAAACTTCGTGATATGGTTGCTGATGTTATCTTAAAGAGAAACATTGTTAATAAACTGTGTTCTTTAACAGCTTTGTTTCGGAAATACAAGGTGCCCAAAATTTAAAGGAAAAGTAGTAATGTTTAAATAATTAATAAAAGACCAGAGATTTTCAGGTTAAATTTGGTGACTTAAATAAACACTTAAATATGACTTTTTTTTAAATAAAATTCATTCAACCCGGTAGTAACGGTATAAAATTATTCTCTGATATTTTTTATGAAAATTATGTTTCGCCACTGAGATTTTTTTCTTTTCTATTTTTTTATAAATCTTTACTTTAATTGTAATAAAAATGCTTCCTTGTACTTTTTTGATACGGGGGATGGTTCAGAAGTAAATAATTTTTTTCGTTTAGGCTACAAAAATAATTAAACGTTTATAATCAATTAAAATTTTTTAATTGCTCAAAAAAAATCTCAACTGCAATTATATAACTTGTTTTAAGTGTTCACCTTTAGCCAAGATACAGGCATCTAACGTCTTCTGCATAAAATTTTGTACACAAGCTAAAATTGCAAATGTTTCTTATTGTTTGAAAGCCGTCGGTTATTCGGTTTCTTAGGTCTTCTTCATTTTCTACCGGTGTTTTATAAACCAGTGACTTTAAGTGTCCCCAAAAATAAAAATTAAATGCATTTAAGTCCGGCGGCCTTGGTACCCATGGGTGATTAGGTTCTTCAGCACCCCTACCGATCCATCGATTTCGATAAATCGCATTTATGGAAATCAATAATTTAACAAATCTCTCTACTTCCTTTTATATTCTTTTTGCATAAATATTATTCATACAGTACCTACATGGTAGCCTTTATTATTAACACCAAGTTATGATTGATTTTTGAACACATTTTTAATAAATCTCTATCTGTAGCTAGAACCTGTAACAAAAAGTCGTCTGTGTAAACAATTAAGGCCAATGATATTCTCGACAGTGCTTCGGTTTAATTTTGTTTTGTTATTATCTTAGAACAATAAGTGGCAACTGTAATTGTGCGAAGAAACCCTAAAATCAATACAAACTCACTCAGTGTCACTAGATATACAAGCAAACTTGAGAGATTTCTAAATGTATGAAAGTTATGAAATATTACTGGTTGTATGGTCCAATGCACTGGCGTAGCTAGGAATTTATTTTGGGGAAGAAGGGGGGCAGACAGATACCACAGAGGCGTAAAACGCGCAGGCGAAAACTAAATTGGACCACGCCCAAATTTTGGTAAATTTGGCAAATAATTTAATTTTAACGAATTATTACTTTATCATTTATAAACGAAAAAAATTCCATAAAAGGTCCATTAGCATTAAATAAATTATCTGTCTTCTGATGATGAACGTCTCTACGTTCGAAACATGTAGAGACCCTTAAATAATTTTTATTCTATTAAATTTTGTGGAGGAAGACTTTTAGTTTTTTCGTTCTCTTCCGACAAAATTTAAATTATTTCAGATGTAAATAAACCCCCTCCGTGCACTATCCACACCGGTTAGTCACGTAGACCAAAGCAGAGAATACCTATTAGCTGGCGAGCAAATAGGCAGTTTTGCAAATATACCGTTCATGTAAAGAAATTGTTTTGTAAATAACCAATAACTCTTTAACCGATTTTATATAACAAATGAGCAGTTTTTAAACCTTTTAAAGGTGGCAATACATTTCCTATCAAAAATCTGATGAACTTAGCGAAAAAAGTGAATTTTGATTATTTTGTCGATTAGAGACTTTTGCAAATAATGGCCTCAAATACTTTTTGAGTATAGCAAATACCCACCAAATTTGGTTAGATTTGCCTATATTTTTTTATGCTTTTTTATTAATCAATAAATGCAACATTTTTACGTAAATCTGTAGGTAATTGTAATTTTTGATAAAAGTGACGAAATTTTAATCAAAAACGATATAGCGAATTCGCGATTAATGTTTGCTTTTAACTGAGCTTCGCAATTATATCAGAGTGATCTGTCGCATGACCGCACAGTAACGATCTCCCTGCGACGTAATATTTTTAATTATTTCTACAAACAAACTAAAAATTAATCTACAAACAAACGGCATTCATTGTCACACGCTCGCGTCCTCTGTAGTGTTCGTACAGTTGGTGTTTTTATTTCGTTATTTAAAGATCTTAATGAGGTACCTATGTTAACACCTCATAAAGATACAAAAAATGTGATTCTTTTTTAGTTTTTTTTTTCTATTTTAATTATTTTAATTTGTTTTGGGGCTATGCTAAATTGACCATTTAAGGCTCTAAACCATTAAGTGTGTAAGAGGTTGGTTTGTTGGGTTGGTTGGATAAGGGCGAGGGTCGGGTTCGACGTGTGGCCCAAGCTTCTTACACTGCAGCCGTCTGGCTTTTTGTGTGCCCCAGTCTTGTTAGAAAAGGTTTGTTCCTTCTACGAGGTCCAGTAGTTTTCTTCCAAGTTTGTCAAGCGGGAGGTTATCGCCGCGTCGAAAGTATCAGAAAATTTTGAATCTTTTACGGTTTAGCGCTTTGCAGCTGTATATGATATGAGAGCCGGTTTCGTCCTCTTTATCGCAAAGTCTACATTCAATGGGTCCATTATAGACTCCAATTCGTTGAAGGTGTTTTCTTAAGTGACAATGGCCTGTTAGTAGGCCGGTCACTTGCTTTAACTGGGTGCGCGTCAAAAGCGCATTCAAGCTAATAGCATCGTCGAGGGCCTATCAATAAGGGCCCGTGCGTGTGCCTGGCCAGGTGTTCCGTTCCATCAAGATAGATGTTGTTTTTGCGCCCATCTGTCTAATCCTAGAGGCGCTGCAGTTGGCCTCCATTTTGATGTGTATATCTAGTGGTGTTAGTCCCAGTATGATTTTCATTGCTGCTGTAGGGGTGCTTCTCACTGCACCGCCCATGCACAAGCAGGCCAGTCACACTATATAGTTTTGTGGCTGTCGTGATTTGCTGTGTTTTCTCCACCATGACGTATAACCACAGGACCATCTGCTCGGTTTAAGTCCCCTGGCTTTTGAAAACAATCTTCTGCATCTCATTAGACACATTTTTGCTTTGTTTAGGGTATTGTTTTTGTGTCGGTTCCATGACAGTTTGGAACCAGGGTTAGTTCTAGATATTTTACTTCGCTGACTATTTTTATATGTTCACCAAAGATTTTTAGGTTGTTATAGTTCCCTGCCTGTTTCGTTGACTGTTAGGTTTACCGTTTCACACCAGCATTGCACGATGTTTAGTGCCCTTTGCATAAGCTCTGCTAATATAATAGCATATGTATCGATGATGACTATTACCACATCGTCTGCATAGTCTTGGGCGTAAAAGCCCTCTGCATTAAGACATGCTAGTAACTCATCTACAACTAAGTTCCATAGGAGATGTGACAATACCCCTCCCTGAGGATAACCTTGCGTTACATCGGCCTTTATAGAATCCCCCTGTAAGCTAGTTTTTACTTGCCGGTATGTTGTGGATCCATCTTCGTGTGGTATCGTCGACATAATTTCTTTTTGCGGCAGACATCATTGCAATACAGTAGGCGTTATCAAAAGCCCCTGTATGTCAATGAAAACGCCTAGTCCAATTTCTTTGTGATATAGCGCTGTTTCGACCCTTGTTATTAAGTTGTGTAAGGCAGTTCCACAAGATTTGACTGGTTGATTAGCATGTTGATGTTCGTGTAGGGGTTTCTTCATAAGCGCCCCGCCCCGTCTCTTATATGCCTGTCTATAAGTTTCTTTAGCGCTTTTAGTAAAAATGAGGAGAGATTTATAGGTCGATATGCCTTGGCTTCGGTGTATGTTACACGTCCGGGTTTAGGGATGAAAGGTGACATTTGCTGTTCTCCATGCCCCGGGAACATAGCCCATGGCTATGTAAGCTCGGTAGATCCTGCATAGGTGTGGTAATAGATACCCGAGTCCTTCTTGCAGAAGAATGGGATAGATTTCATCCGGCCCTGAAGACTTATAGGGTTCGAATGTCTCTATGGCCCATTTAATTCTTTCGTAGGTGACTGTTGTAACTGCAGTTTTCCAGTCTGCTTTTTTGGCTCTGTGCACACGGTTTATTTCGTCATGTAAGAAGTTAATAACAGAATGTGCTGATTAGCTATTTTCTATTTTTTTAATAATATTTATGGCTCTTGGAGGGGGGGGGGGGAAATCCCTTGGGTTCCTCTCCTGCCCCTAGCTACGCCGCTGGTTTAATGTTACTAAATATGGTTTGTGGTACACAATACACATTTATTTACTTTTTTTAAATAGTTTTTACTAGTTACTAAACTTATTTCTACGAACAAACTAGTCTTTAAAGGTGCTCTTTTATTTTTTTGCTGGAAGATCGAGGCCAGCTTTGTGCTACGCAGATAAAAACTCGCCATTAACAGAAAAGTTTTATCCTTTTACCACAGCAAAGATACATGGTGCAATGTTGGGATTGTACGGAGAACGAACAAATACTGCAAGATATGGTGAAAAAACACACAGTAATCTCCACAAATAATATATAAAAAGTCAGTTTATTGGGGTGTACAGGATGTCCAGTTTTTGTATGTTTTACGGGTTATCTGCGTTTTTAGTAAAGATAGAAGGTTGCGGTTTTCGCGGCACTTTGTTACTTTTTTGAGAAACAAACGATGCCATAAACAGAATTTTCATAGCCCCTTAGTTTTTTAGATAACTTTTTTATTTTTGTCACGTAGAATCCAGTGGCGTAGTCAGATTTTTTCTATGTTTAATTGTTTTCGAGCAAAAGAGCAAACTTGCATTTTTTTAAATGGGACACCGTATATATTTTAGCTATTATGATTCAGTTTATCACAAGCGTTTTAAAAAATATATAATACTTTATAGCTGTGTTCGATGTGAAGGTCAAAATTAACATTTTTCAACAAACTTAAATTTTTTTTTAGTAGGCCATGACGGGTATTTAAGAAAACAAAAGATGACAGGCTTGTTATCTGAAAAAATCTTTATTTACTGTCATAATAGGTTATCCATTTTCTGTTCGTTATTTCTATTCAGTTTCGATAAATAGCAGTTTTTTCTTAATAATGGCTGCGAATGCAAAATTCGAGAATTATGAAAAGTATGATATGTTCGTTTGTTATATTCACTGTAACGAAAATTCTGATGAAGCTTTAGAAGTTTATTTTAACAGGTATGTGCATCTTTTTATATTTATAATCATATTTTAAAATTTATAAAAACGTAATATTCGCAGATTCCCAAAAAGAATACAGCCGGATATATATATATATAAAATCAAACTTAATTGAAGTCGGCTCATTTTCCAAACCCCGACCTAGTATTTACAATAAGGAAAACCAGGACATTGATGAAGTAAACGTTTTGGCTACAATTGAAACAAATCAAAGTAGTTCTTGTAGAACAGTGGAAGGTTCTGTTGGTGTTACAAAATCAAGGGTTTAAACTATTCTAAAAAAACACAAGTTTAAGCCATACAAATTTCATGTCGTACAAAACTTACATCTCGGTGACGCAGAGCGCCGCGTAGAGTTTTGTAATTGGTATTTACAAAATGTAAATAGAGAAACTCATTTTAAAAGAAGGATTATATGGTCTGATGAAAGTAGTTTTACCAGTGCCGGTATATTTAATCGGCAAAATACTAGGTTTTGGTGCCAGGAAAATCAATATGTTATATTTCCACGGGAAGGGCAAGGCAGATTTGGGTTTAGCGTTTCATGCTTCATACTGGGAAGTAAAATTTTATATAATATATTTAAAGGTGGTCTTACTGCAAATAAATATTTAGAAATTTTGGAAAACATTGTGCCCGAAATAGTAGAGAATGTGCCCCTAGCTCATCTTAATAGCATATATTTGCAACAGGACGGAGCTCCTGCTCACAATGCTCATATTGTAAGAGCATATCTTAACAATAATTTTCCTGACCGCTGGATTGGAACACATGGACCAGTAAGGTGGCCACCCAGGTCACCCGATCTAACGGTTTTGGATTTTTTTTTGTGGGGCTACCTACCAAATAAAATTTATACCGTCCAGTACCAAACGATGGCAGATTTAAGAGAAGCCACTGAAAGAGCCTTTAGAGAGTTACAGGCTCGGCCTTTTATTATTTTAAATGCACTGAGTCGAATCAGAACAGGGCGTGAAACATGTCTTAGGCATAATGGAGAACAGTTTGAGCAATATTTATGAGACAGTTTCCTAAATCATCAAATAATTGTAGTTTTTAATTTTTGAACGTATAACACAACTGAGTTAATTGTTATTTATATTTATAAAAGTTATTGTTATAAAAATATATTTTTAAAATTAGTGTTTTATATTTGTGAGAAGCTTGTGACAATCTGAATTGTTTAATCTTAAAATTTATACGGTGTGCCATTTGTTGAAAAATGTAAATTTTGAGCTTCTGATCGAACACAGCTATAAAGTATTATATATTTTTAAAAGGCTTGTGACAAACTGAATCATAATAGCTAAAAATATATAGGTTGTCCCATTTAAAAAAATGCAAGTTTGCTCTTTTTCTCGAAAACAATTAAACATAGAAAAAATATCACTACGCCACTGGATTCTACGTGAAAAAAACTAGCAAGTTTATTTTTGACGTTTTTGCTAAGTTGCAGCGTAACCGAGATACTGGGGGTGTCCCAAAATGCAAAATTTTCAAAAACATCTAAAAAACTAAGGGGGCTATAAAAATTCTGTTTGTGGCATCGTTTGTTTCTCAAAAAAATAACACAGTGCCGCGAAAACCGCAACCTTCTATCTTTACTAATAACGCAGATAACCCGTAAAACATACGAAAACTGGACACCCTGTACATGTTTCGTACTAGAAAGTATCATCACCAGCACCGAAGGGCCCAAGTGCCACTTACACGGACCCTTCGGTGCTGATGATGGTACTTTCTAGTACCGAAACATGTACACCCCAATAAACTTACTTTTTATATATTATTTGTAGAGATGATTGTGTGTTTTTTCCCCATATCTTCATAGATCCACTAAGAGATAATGGACTACTTCCGTAAAATACTGCAAAACCTAAATGTACCAAAATGTAGTTACTTTATATAAAATTATG
The DNA here is from genome assembly GCA_963969555.1 of Polydrusus pterygomalis. Taxonomy (NCBI): domain Eukaryota; kingdom Metazoa; phylum Arthropoda; class Insecta; order Coleoptera; family Curculionidae; genus Polydrusus; species Polydrusus pterygomalis. The sequence goes on from OZ018376.1 coordinate 129,661,516, forward strand.
TGCAAAACAAGAATTAGATTTAAAATTATCATAATATCAAAACTCCTTTCAACAGCTTGTAAGATGTCATAGTAAAAAAGAAATAATGTACTAAGACTAAACTAGAAATTCAAATTATATTAAGGGACCCGACATACTCAATGTTATCTTAACGCATGGTACCATGGTGCTTGGACCCAGGGCATGTAGTTTAGAAGAGACCCGCCGTTCCCCCTTAAGTTGTCAGATATGGCTTATTTTGAAGTTATTTGGACAAAAAATTAAGCTTGCACCTGAAACATATCCTGTTACAGAACCGGCATGTAAAATAATGAACCGCTTTCCCGTACCACATCATTTATTTCTTTTTACGCTTTTCACAGAATCATCTTGCCAAGATTTTGAACCACTTCCGTTTTAAAATATCCATGTTTCGTCTAAAAATACTACTTTTCTAAATTTTGATTTGTAATTTTCCGTATATTTTTTTAAAAACTGAACACACTATCTGTGGCTGCTCACATAAAAATTTTCGGTTACAGTCTTATTTATAGAGAAAACCCAACTTTTTTTATTAATTTTGATAACGATTCAAGTCCGATTTTTAAAACACCTCGAATTTTTAAATTATCTTTTGAAACTGGAAGAGTTACATTGGTTTTTGATCTGTATAAATCATAAATCACGTTCCGAACTCCCATTTTAATATTTTCGCTTTTTCGCTCAAATCTTCAGTCTTTGGCTTTCTTCGTTTACATCTTTTAGTATTTTTCGGTATTATATTATGCTTTCTTTCATGCACAATTTTCTGCACTGTCCTAATTCCCAGTGCTTTGGCTACAATTTCCTTTATATTGGTTGGTGAATTTTCACTTCTTCTTTCATTCTCAAAATAGTTTAACAAATTAAGCACCATTTTTTTTTGCTTGGGGATGCAAAAAACCAGCAAAAAAGAAAGTAAAGATTGATAGTACCTATGTATTTGTTAAATCGTAAGACCCGCACGATTAGACCGGATCTGACTTTATAAATCATAGTTTAAATGAGTTGTATACCTTAAATGACAGTAACGCAATTGATTCTATCAGTCTGAGTGAGAGTGTGAAAAATTTTCTTAGTAGTACCTTGCAAATTGAATGAGTATTTAATATCTAACTGTATTAGATGAAATACAACCTTATTGTATAAGTATAGGAATTTCTTCCTGGGTTTTAGGTCGATATCTGATTGAAAATATTTTTCTTGTTAACGTTTCGGTTTATTTTGTAACCATCTTCAGAACTAAAAAGAAAGCTAACGTCACTTTTATTAATTTTTTTTAACTATTATATCACATAAAATAACTAGATTAATGTAAAAGAAAGTTTTTTGAAAATTTTATAGTTTTTTTCTAAAAATTGTAATTTTATAGCTTGTTTATCCAATCTTAAAAATCAACAAGATTAATGGATGGATAAATCGATCAATAAACATTCCAATAAAAAATGTGTAAATAGGTAAACGTCGCAAAAAATATTAGACAGGCTCTCCCTTCCCCCTCCTAAAGCCGCTACAGTTGTTGAAGGTACTATACAGGGTGTCTCACGGTCGATGGCACCTTAGACGTTTCTGACGAACCAGTAAAGGAATCGTTCAAAAAATTTTGTCGCGTACATAAACGGACATGCTCTACCAACCTAAAATATTTTTAACAATACAGTGTTGCCGCTTCCACGCAAAAATAATAGTAACTTCGATTTTTTAAATGCAACACCATATATTTTATTTTCGAAACCCCCATTACTTTCCTTACAATTTTTATTAACTCTACTCTATACTTATCTCTTACCGTTTCTAAGATATAAATTAATTTCCGTTTTTTTTGTCCGAAAACGTCACTTTTAAAAATGCTGATAATTTTGAACTCTAAAACACTGAAACCCTGAAATTTTTTAAATAGTTAACTAATACCATAGGGCTCTTTGCCCTAGTCCCAAAACTTAGTTGCAATATACGGGGCGGTTGAAAAATACACTTATTCTGGTAACTTGAAAAAGTGACCATAAGTCCTTTTTTTCAAATATAACACCCTGTATATTATTACGGATTTGAAAAGCTGCTAAAATTGCACTTGATTCTTGTATATTATACCTGTACCTAACTAACTAGTTTAACCATTTTTTTGACGTATTAAGGATAATTTGTAAAATTTTCTATACAGTTCAATTCTTATTCGGTTATTAGTAAGTTAGCCATGACAAAAACTAATGTTTACGTATGTTACTATGGTTATCGTTTTGACATTTCATTAAGTTTAGATACAAGATAGAAATACACTTTAAAGTCATGTAAGAAAACTATACAAATGCAGTTCTTATGAATTTATTTATTTTATTTGGACAATGTGATAGAATTATCGCCAGGACATGTATCAATACCCTCTGCATGTATACAGGGTGTTTCATTAAGGTCGAAGAGCGGCCATATCTTGGAAATTATTGGGCATAGAAATTCAGGAAAAAAAAAATAATAACTAAGGTGGCCATGAGAAAATCCTGGAAAAAATTTTTAAGTTCCTCATTTTGCCGCAAGGGGGCGCAATTGAAAAGTAAATTTTAACATTTTAGATATCTCCGAAAATTGCACGTTAAGGTATATTTTTAATAACACCATTAAAAAGCTTGGACAATTTTGCATAATTTTGGTCCCATGCTTGTTGGCGTACCGGCTTTTGAAGAGTGGGGGAAGCTGTTGAAAGTGTAATCATTTAAATCGCTGTAACTTATAAACCACTTATCCGATTTTAGCAAACTAAAACTTGTTTGGAAGAGAAATGTAAGTACTTTTAACTGTCGTCATGATGCTTCTCAATAAAAATACTAGAGGGCGCAATTTGCAATAATAACACATTTCATTTATTTCAAATCATACGGTATAATTATGATACCATAATCAAAAAGTAAATGAAATTTGCTACAAAAAATGTCAAAACCGCAGTTTGATATCTCCATCCGTTTCAGAGTTATTGCCAATAGAATAATTTTTAAAACTTTAAATGAAGAAGCGGTTGTTTTCATAGTTTTGTGATCAAGCACTCCATGACCAAAAATATTTTTAAACTTTATGGTTAGGTAGGTTTGTTTCTCAATATTCCAATGGTCCAGAAACCACTCTAGAATTAATGGCAATCATGGAAAACGTGTCATTTAGGCGTAACTCTAACAATATGATGTGTTTTAAAAAATAAATCTAGATAGCTGTGAAATTAAATCTGAAAGTTTCCATGGAGATAAGACAAATAATGCAAATAGTTGTCAACTAGTTTCATTTTGAAAGGTGTTGACAAAAGTTTATCCGTAATTCATCTTAAACTTCTTGATAGAAAATTGTGATACGTACCCTTCAAAAATGGCTTATACCAATGCCGAAGCTTACGATATGCTGGCCGTATATTTTGAATGTTTTCAAAATGCGCCTACAGCGGAACGCGAATATGCTGTCAGATATCCTGAACGAAGGCACTATGGTAGAGCAGTATTTCAGCGACTGGCAATATGCGTAAGGCAAACGGGAAGTGTACGACGCATTTCAGTTCCTTTTAGAAGACGTCCAGTAAGAAATGAAGTCAACATTACAAACGTTCTTGCGTACGTAGAGGCCGATCCGCATTTAAGCATAAGAGAAATTTCTTTAGACCTAGGTATAAGTTGTACGGCAGTGTTCCGAATGCTAAGGGATTTTAAGCTGCATCCCTAGCATATAGTTTTACATCAGGCACTATCAGAAAGTGATTATGACAGACTATTGCTATTGGCTAAGAGAGATGTGTAACGAGAATCCATAATTCCTCTCCCACGTGTTATGGACTGATGAAGCCACTTTCAGTAGCTGTGGCAGAGTTAATTTACACAATATGCACTATTGGTCACAGACAAATCCTCACTGGATGCGCGAAGTGGATCACCAAAACAGATGGAGTGTTAACGTGTGGTGCGCAGTATTAGGACACAGAATTATCGGACCGTTTATTTTTAATGATTATCTAAATGGTGAATCTTATTAAAACTTTTTACAAAATGACTTGCCTATCCTTTTAGAAGATGTTCCTATTAGCCTAAGAACATCCATGTGGTATCAACATGATGGATGCCCGGCACACTTTTCGCATATGGTCCGTGATTTTTTAGATATTGGATACCCAAATCGCTGGATTGGAAGGGGTAGTTTGTTTGCTTGGCCACCTAGATCCCCGGATTTAACTGTGTTAGATTTTTACTTGTGGGGGCGAATAAAAGACATTGTTTATAAAACGCGACCAACCACACGAGAAAACATGATTGAGCGAATTGTAAATGCACTAAATTCGATTTCACAAGCTGAAATTGAAACAGCTGTCTCTAGTTCTAGAAAAAGAATTAATCGTTGTATTTTGCACAACGGAGGTCATTTTGAACATTTATAAAGTCTTTCAATTGTTTTCCTAAGAAGCTTTCCATGAATATTGTTTCCTTCAATAGTTTCCGATAATTATTTCAATACTGTTTTATGGCCCGTTGGCCTTGAACCACGCTCCAAATTTTGTATTTTACATGATTTGGACTAGTCCTAAGCCTAGATAAAGTGTGAAGGAAGGCACGGAGTTTGACATTGTAATAATGAGAAACAAACCTACCTAACCATAAAGTTTAAAAATATTTTTTGTCATGGGGTGCTTGATCACAAAACTATGAAAACAACCGCTTCTTCATTTAAAGTTTTAAAAATTATTCTATTGGCAATAACTCTGAAACGGTTAGAGATATCAAACTGCGGTTTTGACATCTTGTGTAGCAAATTTCATCTACTTTTCGATTATGGTATCATAATTATACCGTATGATTTGAAATAAATGAATAAAGTTAAGAAATGTTTTATTATTGCAAATTGCGCCCTCTAGTATTTTTTTTGAGAAGCATCATGGACCACTCAAGACGACAGTTAAAAGTACTTACATTTCTCTTCCAAATAAGTTTTAGTTTGCTAAAATCGGATAAGTGGTTTAAAAGTTACAGCGATTTAAATGATTACACTTTCAACAGCTTCCCCCACTCTTACTAAAGTCGGCACGATAACAAGCATGGGACCAAAATTATGCAAAATTGTCCAAGCTTTTTAATGCTGTTAATAAAAATATACCTTAACGTGCAATTTTCGGAGATATTTAAAATGTTAAAATTTACTTTTCAATTGTGCCCCCTTGCGGCAAAATGCGGAACTTAAAAATTATTTCCAGGATTTTCTCATAGCCACTTTAGTTATTAATTTTTTTTCCTGAATTTCTATGCCCAATAGTTTCCGAGATATGGCCGCTCTTCGACCTTAATAAAACACCCTGTATAACGAAATGTACTCTAATTTACCGCCAATGAATCTTAGAAAATTCATAAGGATCCAGGACAATTTTATTAAATGTTAACTAGGTAGTCAAATAATAAAAGACTAGGTACTAAAATTATAACTAGATATTAAAATGCTATTTTAATAGATGTTCAAAACGTTGGCCGTTTACATCCAAATACTTTAATATGCGGGTGTTGACTGCATGGATTTCAAGAAAAAATTTAGTTTTAATGTTTTTTGCATGTTAATGCACACATTGTCCAAATAATATAAATAAATTCATAAGAACTGCATTTGTGTAGTTTTCTTCCATGACTTTAAAGTGTATTTCTATCTTGTATCTAAACTTAATGAAATGTCAAAACGATAACCATAGTAACATACGTAAACATCAGTTTTTGTCATGGCTAACTTACTAATAACCGAATAAAAATTGAATTGTATAGACAATTTTACAAATTATGCTTAATACGTCAAGAAAATGGTTAAACTAGTTAGTTAGGTACAGGTATGATATACAAGAATTAAGTGAAATTTTAGCAGCTTTTCAAATCCATAATAATATACAGGGTGTTATATTTGAAAAAAAGGAGTTATGGTCACTTTTTCAAGTTACCAGAATAAGTGTATTTTTCAACCACCCTGTATATTGCAACTAAGATTTGGGACTAGGGCAAAGAGCCCTATGGTATTAGTTAACTATTTATCAAATTTCAGGGTTTCAGTGTTTTAGAGTTCAAAATTATCAGCATTTTGAAAAGTGACGTTTTCGGAGAAAAAAAACGGAAATTAATTTATATCTTAGAAACGGTAAAAGATAAGTATAGAGTAGAGTTAATAAAAATTGTAAGGAAAGTAATGGGGGTTGCGAAAATAAAATAAAATATATGGTGTTGCATTTAAAAAATTGAAGTTACTATTATTTTTGTATAGAAGCGGCCACACTGTATTGTTAAAAATATTTTAGGTTGGTGGAGCATGTCCGTTTATGTACGCGACCAAATTTTCAGAACGATTTCTTTACTGGTTCGTCAGAAAAGTCTAAGGTGCCATCGACCGTGAGACACCCTCTGTATAAGTACCTATATAAATGACAAATATTTTAAAATCGATACAATTATTATTTTTAAACCATTTATGTAAACCTTTATGAGGGCACTCCCCTCTAAATTCGCCATTGCAGGTTATTGCTTGTTTATCAGGGCATGTCTAAATTAAAAATTTTAAAATAAATTTAAATATCCTATCTCATGTTAAATGCCTTGACCAAACTTAATAAAATACAATAGGTAAAACAGCGTCATTTTTAAATAATAAAAATTTAAAATTTACAGAGATCATCAATCAATTTAGGAAAGTTCTAGACTAATATAGTAAATTAGGGCTTGAAATTTATAAAAGAAATTTAGAATTATTATAGAAAAGAAAATATAAAATAATTTTTATTTAATATGAATTTGATAAAATAACGTTATAATGTAGTTATAATTAATTTAATATATAAAAAAATTGTAATTACCCGAGTTTATGCTTATAAATATTAGAATTTTATTATCATGTGCATTCTTTCTTAATATTTTCTAGTACATAACGAATAACGTGAAACATTTCTGTACATAGAATTATTATTATTCCAATAAATTGTTGTAAGAACTGGAACATCTGCTTTTTACTAGAATAGTCTTATCACTCCTATCATCAAATTGAAAATGTTCTTAGAGATATCTGAATCTTATTATCTTGTTTTAAAGCTAGTATATTTTTCTTTGGGGATCAGCCTTTTGAAATCTGGTTAGTCAGCAAGTTATCCTTTTTCCGATATATTGAGGGATGTTCGCGAGAACTTTTAAATTTTCAATTTTCCAATATTCCTTTATATTCTCCCTATTCGAAAAAGATTTCTATTCTGATATTAAGTTATCTCATTTAAAAATCTTGTTTCGTCGGATTTGAATGCAATTTGTAGTATTTATAGAGTCAAATACAGTGTATCACAGTGGCCCCGTGAATAAGCAGATAAGTAGAGTTAAAATTTTTAGGAGAGACAAAACAATATTAATTAGGTTAAGGTAAAGTACCGAAAAAGTATTATAGGACTCTATCAGATATTTATTTTTACAGCTAAAGTGGGTGATGTATAAGTTACGATATTGTTATTTGCAATGAAACGATCTTAAGTGTATCTAGGTAGACTCATTGAATTTCAATTATTAAAATTTATTTTGCAATAGTAAAAATGTATTATGCACATTTATTGGTCTGATTTTCTAATAAACGAAAAAAAAATATAAAAAAAAAAACGAAATAGGAAAAAATAACTTGTTCGTGAAAAACAAGATAAGTCTACCTATTTGCCTATTACTAAAAACTATTATTAGCCCGAAGTAGAAAAACTTAATTTTTTAAAGCATACCTACATTTTCGTAATAAGTATTCGAGAAAATCACATGGCCAGATTAGGTAAAAAAATGTTATTTTGTTCATTCAACAAAAATATTATTTTAAGTTGAAAGCCCAACTTAGATTATGTTAAAGGATTTATCGAATATTGGTATTCAGAAGCATGAGACTTTTAATGTTAATTTGATTTATTTATTTGTATCGGAATTATGATAACAAGGGGAAATAAGATATAAAAGCGATACATTTTTTTCTGAATAGTCCCATTATTAGGTTATACAGCATTAACAAACTCCAAGTTTCAGTGGCATTTTATGTGAATATGAGATAATAAATAATATGTTTAGATGCCCGCAATAAGGACAACAGATCAATCAATGTGGCCGGCGTGAGGCGTAAATAACGCATGGCGAGGCAAGAAATGGGATCATTTATTTTCTATTGTGTACATTAGTAATCAGTAATATTTGAAATTTCGTTTTGGCAGAGCGTTCTACCTCGCATTTTTGAATTATTTTACGTGGGTATTTTTCATTTTACGTCGTTAACTAATTAATTATAGCATTTAAAAATGCCACAATTATTTTAATTGGTTTGTTTTTATTAGCTTATGGTGAAAAATAAAATACTGACTTCTTAAATCTATCAAAAATATTTAAAATAGTTTTCCGTGTTGGGATAGGTTGGTCGGGCCACAAAAATGCAAAACACTCAACAACTTCCTTTGCACTTTTAGCCTTCGCGTTACATAAAATAATTTAACCTTTTGTTCTTGCGAATAAACCATTTCAAAATGCCTGCAGAATTTCACCGTATCTACGCTTACCTGAAAAATTCAGCCAAGATGGAAAACGGAAACATTAAACACCGCAGTGGGCACCTCGCTCTCGAAACGTATTTGCTGCTATGGAAGAGGAATGAAGCGAGAGTGGAATGGGAATTTGAATCGGGCTCGTAAAGAAGTTGACAACGTTGAGTCTTGATCGATCTCTTTTTAGCTTGAGACAAGTACATTCTGAAATTGTTTTTTTACATTAAAAGCTTCGTAACTTCAGGCTTGCTAGTACGGTATTTAAGCTATTTAACCAGAATCGGCAACACGGCGCGTTTCGTTAACGATAAGTTTAGTTGTGTCGCTATTCAACCGATTTTGCTCCGCGTAATATGAATGCCTTGATAGTTAAAAAATACGATAGAAGCAAAATAAATTATTAAAAACACTGATTTCGATATTAGATAATTATTTTTAAATAAACATATTCCAGATACCCTTTTTGGAGTCATGGTAAGCAGTGAAAGCGGTACTGCCATCGCTTCTGCTCGCCACTGGTGGTATTATTAAGAACAATAGAAATAATTTAATTTATTACATTTTATGTTTTTCCAATTATCAATACTTCTTAAAGAATTGGGTATAATATAAATAAAGGATGTTTTTTTTGACCCGAATAAATTTTTTTTTTTAGGGTATTTGATTGGTCTTCATTCCATACTATTATGTTCTGCCCGAAACGCTGAAAGAACCCTATATTTCTTATTATTTCATTTATACTCGTTTCTGTATGCGATGAAGATGTTTGAAACAAAGATTGTAGTGGGCTTGTAGTTTCAAAATAACTTTGGAACAGGTAAAGATACAATTTTAGGTTTTTGGCATTTGTTGTAGGTATAACATAGAGTCAAATAGCACTTACTTGTAAAAAATACCATATTAGGTTTAAATGACCTCAACTTTAGATTTTTAAATGTATATCTTTTTATTAATTGGGAACACCATTCCAAATTCAATGACAACTTATACGTTACTTTTTGACACTTCAAGTAATTTTTATTTTTATTTTTTATCTACATTGCTATAAACTCTCTAAATCAAAATCTTGATAAAAATTCGATCTTCAAGTTTTATTGTGTTTTAAATTTTTACAAACTTTTAACTTTTTCAAAAGGCTTTTTCCCAGGGAACCCAAATTTTTCAAATAAAAACATGCTCATTCGGGCATAAAGGGTATAATATATAATATAATATAAAAGGAGAGATAATTGATTAAGAATACCAATTCATGACAAAAAACACAACAAGAAGCACAAACGGCTTTGCATTTATCTTGGTACCCGTAATACCCATAATATTAACAAACAAATAAACATAATTACAAATTTAAAATCCGTCATCATTGATATTAGTATCACATTATAACAATAGCTTGGTCTTTTATCGTTTGATTTGAAAAAAATACTTAATTATTTTCTGAGTTAATACTTTTAAAAAACTGAAGCTCAACAAAATTTGTGTCTTTCTCTATATGCGGTTGGTCAAAATTTAAAATTAGTGAACAAGTCCGTCATTTCATCCCCACATTAAGTAAAGGGGTTTTGTATGAACCATGAAAACAAAAACAGTTTCATCTGTTTTAGGATTTTCTTAAAAACACAAATGGACTGTTTTTATAGAATTCATTTCAGTTAGGGTTTTCATCCAATATGTATATGTCGTAGGCTGATAGTGAAATCCGTCATTTCATGAAAAGCCTAGGCATATCATGCTGCACGCTAAAAGGTATATTTGCAACTGGTTTGTTCGTTGTTACCCAGAGCATTTTTTTCATTTTTTTTTTTAATTTAATTTAAATTTTATTTTTATAAAATAATATTAGTTGAAAAAATTGAAAAAAATGCTCTGGGGAACAACGAACAAACCAGTTGCAATATACCTTTTAGCCACGCTTCATGATGTGACTAGGCGTTTCATGAAATGACGGATTTCACTATCAGCCTACGACATATATATCTTTAGTAGATGTTATAAATATACGCTTGAATTACGCTGTGCCAATAGAAAAAAAATACTTTATTTTAAATCGATATTTTTAACATGTGTGCAGAAATTGCACAGAAACATTTTAACTAAACGACATTGTCAATCTAAACTAATTTAAAATTTGTACAATAAACTTTTCCGTATACAGTATTCTGCATGCACTTGAGTTTCAATTTATCTAAATCTACCTAAACATACAAAAGAATTGTGTTAGTTTTATTTCCTCTTTCCATTTTGCTTTCCATATTCGCAGAGAAATACGTTCTATATAAACTCTAAATTGAGTTTCGAAATGATAACAATTTTATTTTATTCTCAATCATTAGGCCTGTTGAGGATGCTGATTCAAAATCTACAGTTAGCGAATCTGAAATCCGGACAGTGTTTTATCATATTAATATGTATCTTTAAAATGACCTTTTCCAGTTTAGGAATATGAATACATCCAAGGTAATAATGGGTAATCAAAAATGTCAATATAATTTTAAATTAATTATACTATTTTGTCAGCTTTCTATATTTGTTTAACCCCGACAGAAAAAAATAAGATTAGTAGCTTTAGTCAAATAAGTATGATCTGTGGGAAGGATTGCAAATATGTTTCGCGTTCCGAAATAAGTTAAAGTTAAGAAAAAAGTTACTTGAAACACATAATTTAGAAAGAACGTCAGGAATTGGAAGACAAAAAATCAGAACGGAACCACAAGATAAAAATCAAAGATTCTTGAAAGAAAATCCTTTTAAAACTGTCATATCGACGAAAGAAGAGACATGTTTTCTATAGTACGAAAACACGTAAAATAATGTTCAAACCTTGAAAACATCAAAAAAACCTTATCTCGTTAGAGCTAATAAGGAAAATAGGGTTGACTATGCGTTAGAGTTTTACAGCATGAATCCAAATTTCTGGGAAAATGTTAATACATACGCAAAGGACTTTTATTTTAGTTATAATGATAGAGTCAGAGTATATAGGCCGTCAAACACAAGATCTGAGTACTAGATATCTGAAATATCGCTAACAGCGATCTCTTCTCGGTAAATGTATGGGGATCGATGACTTTTCATGAAATTGGAATTTTTACCCGAATTTTGGGAAGAATCAATGCATAGGCATACGTAGATATTTTAGGAACCATAATGTCACCATCTGTAAAGGTTGTATTAAATGATTAAATTATATTGACACATATGAAAACTGTCCCTGCCCGAGTAGTTAGTGATGGGTTGCAGCAGCAGTATATTCAAACACTTTCTTGGCCAGTCCTAGTGATGGGTAAATTCCCTGGAATGGAATATTCGGGAAATTCCTGAAAATTTTCTCAAGAATTTCCGATATATTAAATTCCATTTATTAATATCAGGCCTTAAGCTAGACAAAAATAAAACAAAATATGTATTTTTGTTAAAAAAAAAATAACCAAAACATACGCTCGTCCGCAACCTCATGCTCATAAATACACGATACAGAATACAGGGAAAAAACACATTTTTTTTAGAAAATTAAAATGTAACACACTTTTTTTAAATTTTTACCAAATATTCTTAAGGGAAATTCCCGGAAACTTTTATGCCCCGGAGAAAAATATGCCATCGGGAGATTTCTTGCTACCCTTTACTAGTCAGTTCAGACTTAATCCAATGGAAAATGTATAGGGTAGGGATATATAGTATAATATTAGCAAAATCAATCATTTTTATCCACAAATGCAGTCTAGTTACGGCGGAGAATTCAAAAAGCATGGCACGAAATAACTCGGGAGCTTCTTTAAAATTTGTGGCCTCAATTCTCACAAGATTAATTTCGGTCATTAAGAAATACGAGCACTGACAAAATATTAGTTTTTTATAGCTTTATTTAGTTATTGGTCAATATGTATTAGTTTACGTTCTTGTTCTTTCTATTTTGTTTCTTCCAATACCCTTAAATGGTTCCATATTTTTCATAAATTTTATTATCAGGAAGTAAAATCCTGAAATCAAAAGCCAAAGTATCTACTAAAATGGTGTAGAAATTTTTTTTCTTATTTTATTGTTATCTTCAAGATTCATTTCAGAAATAAGTAGGTATCGGTTGTAATTAAAATAATATGTTAGAACTGCTTAGGCACAATTGAATAGGTCAGAGTGAACTATAAAATTACCATCAGAAGTAAACTGCACAGAAATTACTTTATCTTTCATATAACTTATCTCTTACATGTCAAGACGCAAAGATTTCAAAATTTGATAGAATTAATCAATGTGTATTTCTTGTCCTAAATTTTAAACGTCCCGTCCTGCTAAAAAATTGGAGCTAGTATTTTTTATACCAAGAAATTCTTAATAAAGGTTTATGTATTCCTTGCATTTTGTTTTTAAATCATCATGTTATTGCCATATTTAAAAGAGTAAATATGTTTTAAAAATTTCTGTTTTGAACTGTCTCTTTATTCGAACAATTTTATATAAAATGAAGTTCTTTTGGGATTGTATTAAATATATAACTGAAAAATATTTGGCAGCGGGGTGCAGACCAAGTTTTTTAAAATTGAAAAAGTTTTATGCCTTTGCTGCGAACAAACCCGAACAAACCAAGAACCTCTCGAATAGGTTAAACGCTCTATCTAGTTCGTAAATCAGTAATTTAATTAAAAGAAAAGAGCCAGTAGACTTATGCTCTCATAAGAACGATCTAATCTGCATGCAAAATAGCAGAATCCTTATCTTTATTCTGAGATCTCCTACGTCTGGTTCTCATGCCGAATCAGCATTATGAAATGTTATACATACATGTAAGAGAGTAAAAAGCTCAGTTCTACTGTGTTGAATTTTGTCTTAAATAAAATTTTAAAAACTAACGTTTTTTTTTTGAGTTGTTAACTGGCGCAGTCGGGTCGGATTTTGTTAGCGGTTCTGCACATCGCACGTACTAATTGTTTTTGTTTCAATGATTAATAAAAAAACGAACAAAATTTAGAAAAGTGCCGTGCCATAAGCTCACTGACAAGGGGAAAACGGGAACAAGCATCGTCCCACATCCTATTGGTGCGAGAATAGGGAACAAGCATCGTTCCGACGCTCAAACGTAATGTGAGAGGATAGTAACTAAGTATTGTGCTCCCAAATAATTAATATTTTAAAAGTAATTAGGCTTATTAAATATTTAAAAATAATGTTTTGCAACAAGTGAAATAGTGCTGTGAATCTTGGTAGAAAAGAAGTTCCAAAAAATGGCTAAAACGGTCAGTACCAAGGAACTAAGTGTACGCTTAGAAAGAGTGGCGGCAGACTTTTTTTCAGGACTAAATGTGCTTAAGGATGAATTCACAGCCTTTAAAAATACTCAGCCAATCCCAGTGGATACTTCTGGCGGGAGATCTGATGAGTTCTTTTGATCAACTAATGGAATTCCAGCAAAAAATCAACAATTCTTTGTCATCACTAAGTAACGATGTCATCAACATAAAGACGTCAGTTTCCATGCTTCAGAGGCAAGTCTGACAACTGTTACTAGAACTTGAAAAAAATGCCACTTTTCAATTGTACACGGTGTTAAGGAGAATGGCCATGACTTGTACGAGGTTTTAATAAAGTTATTAAAAGATAAACTACAACAAAACATAAACAAATCAGACATAAACTATGTTTATCGGATCGGCAAAAAAGAAGATAATTCTAAGGTCAAGGCCAGTTGCAGTAAAATTTTGCCGGAAATGGCTTCGCTATCAAGTGTTAACTAAGAAAAATTTGCTTAAAGGTTCGGGTAAAATTATTGTTGAAATGTTAACGAATGAAAACCTTACCTTGTTCAAAAAAGTTCAAGACCTGATGGGCAAATCGGTTTGGACCTTTAACGGATTAGTGTATCTTGAAAGTGACGGGGGTATAAGGCTAATTCGAAATGAAAGTGACCATGTTCCATTCTATTGGTAACTATTATCTTTCCTTCTAAAGAAAACTTAAATTAATTTGATTAAGGTCATATTATTTATAAAGACAGTAGTAGTTAAAGATTCAAATTACAAATTATTAATTAGTTATTTTGCATCATACAAAGTTTATTTCTGCACATTATATCCGGGTTATGGAGTTTACAAATGATACTAACAATATAAAAAATGGTTCTTATTAATAAATTTAAAAACAATACAAATTATAAATTTATTTCCAACCAGTAAAGGCCTTATAATAATAAATTTTGTAATTTGGCGGCACCGCAAGTGCTCTCTGTATGAAGATCATCGCGTCGAACAGATTTTTTATCGTAGTTTTTATGTTAATATTAGTAAAAACAAAACATTGTAAACAACCAACTTTAAACAATTTAGGTACTTTATTTTTGTCTTTGGTTGAGTGGCGGGCTGTTTGGGGTGCTAGTTGGATGGCGTTGGGATTGGGCGGGAGCTGCGGCTAGTGGGGGTGGGGATCTAGTGATGTCGGATAACTACGATCTGAGCGAGCGGACGTCAAGTTTTTCAGAGAACAATTTGAGCACTAGACAACATGACACATTATGTATAGATCACTTAAACATAAAATCAATAAAAACAGGTTTAGATAAATTTGTTAATTACATGCAGGATTACAATTTTGACATAGTAGCCTTGTCAGAGACGTGGTTTTCAGTGAACGACAGAAATAGTATTTTTATATTCCCAATTATAAGCTTATTAGACAAGACAGTGAGGCGAGAGGATGAGGAGTGGCTTTTTACGTACGTAATAATATAAAGGTTAGAAAAATCGATAATATCGACTTACATGCAGGCTAATCTATGTGGTTCACATGCGGACTACATGAAGGCGAATCTATAATGGTCAAAGTTACTGACTATCGTATTTATTTTTAATTTGGAATAAATACAAAACAGCAACGGCATTGGCAAAACCAAATACACTGATTTTATCAACATTTTTTTTTTACAATCTGATACCATTTGAAGCTTTGTGAAAATGACTCTTTTCTTTCAAATAATAATAAATGTAAATTCAAGTTTTTGTCTGCTATCTACCGTAGAGAGCAACTGTATCTCATTCTCATCATTTATTTGTAATGATAGGTATTTTGTAATTTATAAATTCTTTCAAAAAAATGTTGGTAAAGCTTGTCAGTTAATATAAGTCAAGTAAGTATTATTTCGAAAATACATTGGGGTTACAATTTATTGTGTTTAAAAAATATTTGAAGTGGCTGAAAACGTTTTCGTCATACTAACCGGCCACCCTATATATAGTAGTGACGTGATAAAATACTTCCATAATGCGGCATAGCAGGAAATGAATAGAATTTAAATTGCAAAACTTTTGCAGAGAGCTTCATAGCATGAATCATTCTATTTAAATATGGAAATTTCAACGATTATTTTAAACATTTTACAAAAGTTTTCCAAGTCCTAGGTTTAATCATTTTAAACTACTATGCACAAATTTTTGAAAATTAAACAGGAATTAATATAACTCGGTCTGCAATGCGCCGACCTAGGTGCTGAAAAGACGTGGATGATATAGGATATACGAGGATTGCGGCATAGCTGAGCCCAATACTTTCCTTCAAGGCAATCCCCGTCAAGAAGTCTTTAAGGCTGAACAATACACTCACATACACTCTCATGATACTGAATAGGGGATAGTGAGGGAAAAACGAGTAGTACTCCCTGAGGACGGTCTAGTGGGCTGCATTGATGGATTATGCACCTGAAAAAAAACGAAAATTTGGAGAAGCTATATGCCATTCTGATTAATGCAAGTCTGGATAAGGTTAGAGAGTGCCAAAAGATGTCCGGAAAAGGCTTTCAGACATCAATAAAGTTAAACTGGTCTGGTTTCCTGGACATCAAGGCAACGAAAGAGCTGATGACTTCTTTTAAGGCCTGATCCAGCAATAGAAGCTTCAAATAAACAGGTGGGGTGCGGGTAAAACGGTGTCCTATGAAACAATGGGTACCTAGTCAGTCATTCCGACGGTCATTGCCGGCTAAAGAAATACATCTCGCTGATTGGCGTGTAGTAGAATCCGATTTGTACACTTTCTGAGGGCCTGAAGCTTTGAAGAACTTATATTCAGTAAATCGTCGTAAAGAGTAAAGGTCGCACGAGTAACCTCTATAAAACGTGTGTGATTTTTTATATTTTAATGTATGTTTTTTAATATTTGAGTAAGAATCTCTAGGATAACCATTAAAAAGCACGTTAAAACGTTTTTGTGGATTAAAATTGCCAATTAAAACATCACCTTTACCTATATTTATTTTTTAGGAATTGATTTTGTAAGAGTAGTATATTTAAGTGGACCATTGAACCTACATGTGCCTACATTGTGCCTACATTGAACTGGTCCAATTTAGGCAACTTATTGTGAAACTTTTTGCATTAGAACTATGGCGAGTGGTCCATAGCTGATAAGACAAAAGCTTTAGAACCTTATAAAACAAGGTATAATCTGAATGAGACATGTCAAAGGTGTAACGTTACAAAAGTAATGTTTAAAAGGCATCTAGATTTTACAAAATCTAGTGATGAATCGAAATAAGGTTAGGCAATCCCGAGGAAGACATGTAAAAAGCTTAAAAAACCACATTTAGTCCATGGTTCATATAAAGAAGAACTTTAAACTAAACAGACACCAGAGGTTATATTGGATTAAAGAATTGTATTGCCATTTTCGTAATGAATGTGTGATTAAAAGCATGATTTAATTAATATCTCAAATGTCGAGAATGGATCCACTAAACCTAAACATGCACCTAACCTACATAGAATCAAAAAAAAAATATTTTTTGATTTTTGAATTTAGTTTTTTAACTAAATACAACTTTTTCTTATTTTATATATTTTGTATTTGCCCAATAAAGGAAGCGACTGGTCCAATTATTAAAGTAACCAGATTCTTATATTGAACCGTTTGCAAGAATGTTTAATTTTTTTTATAGTAAAAAGGTCGTACCACCAAATACTCACAAAAATACTGTAAATGGGAAACATATCAGAGTATTTGTTAGTTGTAATTATGAAATCGCTATAAAGCTAGTTCTAGAACATAATAATATAGCGCAAAAACTTAAAACTGGTCAAATATAGGTAACTTTCCCTTATTTTTAACTTATGCTTTCTAATAAAGTAAAAATTACGAGCAATTCTCTCTTGGATCAAATTTTTATATTAAAATTTTTTTATCACCCTGTATTCATATACATGATATTAAATCCATATTGCTAGTTTAGAAATTTAGTACTTTTTTCTTTAAAGGCGAAATTTTCAATAAATATCAAAAAATAAAATATTTGTGTAGAACACCGTCACATGTACTGTATATAAAATCTAATTTCTTTTAAAAATTGAAAAAGTATAAGGACCGCAAAATAGGTATTGAAAAGACTTCCCTAGATAATTTCCTCTATCCCAGTGGGAGCTTGTAATCCCTTTTCCCACTTTATTCAAATATTAAGGAGTAATAAGGTTTTTTTATATATTTTGATGAGCCGTGAAGTCCAAAAATTGAGAATGAGGTGGCTGGGGCGTTTGGACTGGCATTTTATGGTGATTTATAAGACCTTTAAATATTGAGGTTAAGAGGAAGTAACCCCTTTTACCACAATGAAAATTGCCGAACGTTTTGCTGGTCAAACGAAAAGAAAAAATAAAAATTGGTATTTAGAAAATAAATTCTACTTTAAATACCCCATCCAGCAAAGTAAATGACGATCAAAAATTTTGGGAATATTTTCGATCTTCATTTACTTTTCTGGATGGGGTATTTAAAGTAGAATTTATTTTCTAAATACCAATTTTTATTTTTTCTTTTCGTTTGACCAGCAAAACGTTCGGCAATTTTTATTGTGGTAAAAGGGGTTACTTCCTCTTAAATGGAAATAAAATAGTATATTAACGTACACGTTTTATAAAGCATCATTTTATAGCACGCGTCCATGTTAAAAAACGAGCCGCTTGCGGCGAGTTTTATAACAGGACAAGTGCTTAAAACTGCTTTATATAACACGTACGTTATACTATTTTTTCTAATTTGTAGTTTTTTCAATAAAAAACACATATTTAAAAAGAAAATAAATCCTTCAAATTATGTAATTTTTTATGTCTACATTTTATGTTGGTAATACTATTTTTTTATCATAGTAGCCTCTGGACAACAAAAATTATTTTGCGAACTGTCATTTTTTGATTTATTGACCCATTTTCATCACAAAATTCTAAAGTTATTTTAGCGATATGAGATTTGAAATTGGACGAAATACGTTATGGGATCCTTGTACATTCGATTCATATAGTTCGGAAATTCGTGCGATTTTGCTACTTTTTTCGAATTTCAAAAGACGTGATTTTACGTCACGGCATTGCAATTTAGTATAGGGAAAATGGAAAATTCAAATAAAGTTGAAGTTAAAATCGACATTGGAAGGTTAGTAGATTGAATTTTGGATAGGATTTGGCAGAAAATGATAGCTTGAAGCATCTACAAAAGATTGATTTACAGATTTATGCAACCAACATACATGACTGTTATGCACACAGAATAAAAAAGTAGGTTATCAAGCTATTTTTCCTCTGCGAAAATCTCGTAAATCACAAAGGCCGCGCAAGTCAATGAAATAAAACATTCAAATGTTACCAACATTTAATAAAGAAAAAACGCGTATCGAAATAGTTTTATTACGATATGCAAATGCGTATCGTAATAGAGTTGTTATGATACCAAATTAGAAAAAACATATTTTTATTATAATTTTTGGTAGGCTAGGTCAGGCTAGCATATATTAATCGGAGTATAAAAATAATATAAAATCGATCGTTTGGCGAACGACACACGCTGTTTGTATAAAGTTTATGTGAACGGTGTCGGCCGTTTGGATTTTGGTCTATTAGTGATTTTTAAAGTGTATTAAGACTTTAACGACGCATTAACTCTCTGGCGCTGGAAAAACTTCCTGGCTCTTTGTCATGTCGGAAATTTTTTATGTGGCTAGGCCTGGCCAGGCTATTAATCTTATAAAATGGAAAAAGAGATATATAATAGTCCACAATAAATATATCTTCCGCTCTTACTGGCTCATAAAGAATTTTGGGCCATGGCGAGATCCCCAAATTAGGCCGAGATTGGCTGATTTTCATATTTATTTAGTCTATATAGTCGGCTAGTACCAATCGGGTTAGTTCTTTGTGTTGGCTATTGCTACCAGATACCAGATAGCAGCTGCTTTTAACACATTCGCTGCTATGGCGGACACCGGTGTCTGATCAGCTATGATTTTACCACGCCACAGCAGACACCCGTGTCCTCTACATTCATTCAACGACACTGCCCAGCGGATACACTTTTCTATAAAAGTTTCCATATGAGGTGTCTGTATTGGCGCTGCGGAACCGTCCACGTATTTTGGTTTTTTGATTAGACAATGTACATAGATTTTATACCCTGTGTCTGCTATTGTGTCCGCTATGGCGTGCATACCTAATTTTTTAAATAAATTTCCATACACGCCAAGGCAGACACACAATGTATAGTACTTATTTCAATAAAAATTTAAAGCGCGTTTTGTATTTATTTACTTTCTTTTAAGAAATTTAATCAAAATGTTAACACATTATATCAGGTGTTGTAACATAATAAACAGATATAAAGAAATCACTCCCTGGTTCTTCATTGGTCACAAAATACATAATTATTCGGGTTCTGTTATTCATTTTTGCACAAAAATAGAATTTAATAAAATAAATCACGTAAATCGGGCTAAATTTGCAACGGAGAACTAGCAGTAAACACAACGTTATCTTACTTCCAACTGAATTCTCCTTGCACTCCTTACAGTAGGGCTATAGCTCTATACGATGGGCGGATTTGACGTGTCCGCTATCTACGTCGTGTCCGCTAAGGTGTCCGCTGTGGCGTACCCATATAAGAAAAATGTCTTTTCAGAGTGTGTTCTGTGGCGCGTTATGGGAAAAAGGTTTAATACCTTATCACCACGCCATGTCAGACACCGGTGTCTGTTTATGTTTTATTTAAAAAAAAACAGGCAAACAATACATCAAAAAAAAACTGCTATACCCAATAGTCTTAGAATTGCCGTATCCTATAGGATTCAGCCTTGGCCTGGCAGACCATTTTTACGAATTCGGCTTGGCAGCGAATGTGTTAATACGATTTTCCTGTCGAAATAATTAACTTTAAAACACACTTCTATCATAATTTAATTATTGTCGGTGGGTTATCCGGGGTTAGGTTGATTAGTTTGTCTTAATTCTTTATTGCGTTTTAAAATCAATAAAAGTAGGTTTTAGAACATTCGCGACTTTCCGAGCTTTCCTTGGAAAAAAAATTAGATGAAGAATTGGGTCGTCCCTTGCCCGATTTATTTATAACAAACACTCAAAGTAGGCTTCTTTTTTGCAGTCAACTCCTAAAGGGGTAAAAAAAGAGGGTGTACAAGTTTCTATTAGAAAACTAATTTTTGTTCAGATTTTTTCAAAACTTAATACTACGCAATACAATAATATTGAAACATCTATTTCTTCTTATTTTTTTTGAAAATCGGCCCCTTAAGGGGTGAACAAGGGGTATACAAGTTTAAATAGGAAAACATATTTTTTTAACGGATTTTTGTTTTCTGTTAAGGTGTTTATGAATGAAAAGTCTATGGAATGGTTCTGTAAGCGTACCTAATATGTATTAATGATCTCCTGAAATAAGACTTGCTATGCTCCATAACCCGAAAGAGCACAATTTTTTGAATATTGCAATCAAAATATGCAACTAGCTTTTACCCGCGACTTTGTCTGCGTGGAATGCGTAGTACGTATGCTATGTATGATATATATATATATATATATATCTATGATGAACAAATGTAACTATCTATGATGAACAAATTGTAACGCATACCTTTTACAGGGTGAGTAGGGAGAAATGGGCCAAACTTAAGGGTGTAATCTATGCATCAAAATAATAACGAAAACTCAAATGTTGTTATCCAATATTCATTTGTTTTCAAATTCTAGCGTTAAATAAAATAATAAGATTGATAAACCAAAATATGCAACACTAACATAGTTTTAAATAAATTACTAACAAAATATTGCATTAATTTAGCTTTCCTGTAATAAATTATATTATCGTCCGCTTTTGATTGTTGTGCTATCACTATCCTGTTAGTGTCAGTATAGACTTTCGGATTTGTATCATTTAAATTTTATAAAATGCCAAACATTTATTCACATCTTAAATACGACAATATGGTTTGTGTAATGAGAATGCTACAGCGGCTGCTGAAGCATATTGTCAACGATTTCCACATCAAAGAACACCGAACAGAAAGAGCAGAATTTTCAACAAACTGTGCGAGACTGGAACGCTTCCAAGTGCTAATGTAACATCCGAACGAGCCATTCTACAGGATTTAGAAGAAATAGAAAATGGTCTAGCTTTAGTAGAAGATGCAATGACCAGCTCACAAAGAATTGAAACTCAGTTGGGGATTCCCCAAAAAAGAGTGATCAATACGCTCACGAGCAAGGCCTATACCCGTACCATGTACAGAGTGTACAGAATCTTCAACCTGAAGACTACGCCAAACGTATGCAATTTTGTGATTGGATAATAAATTAATAATCGTCATCTTGTACCGCACATACGTTTTACTGACGAAGCTACCCGTGACGGCATCAACAATAATCGAAACTCCCATGTATTCACGTTCAGTCGGCCGTCAGTCCGTGGACTGTCAGTCCTGGCCGGCCGGCCGTTATCAAAAGTCAAACTACACGTACAGTTTTATTCACCGATTACGGCCGGAGGATTTCTGCCGGATTCGATAGCGGCCTTCAGTTTTTGTTATTTCACTATACACGCGCAGTTATTTCGACATTTCAAACATGTCGCAAGAACAGTGCGCAACGGCAATTGTTGTTATTTCACACGAACAAAGAAAAAGAAAAAGAAAAACAATTTGGATGAAAGGCTGGCTAAAAAGACGTTGCACTTTCTCCCACATGAAGCTTGTACGAAAACTGAGGCAATCGAGTGCAAGTGATTTAAAAAACTTTGTTAGGATGAATGATCATTGCTTCGAGTATTTATTAAAAGCGTATATCACAAGAAAGGACACCGTAATGCCTTTTACAGTTCTTTTCTGAACGCACTTTTCATATTATTTATCTTATGTTTCACCGAGTCTAAAGTAGCTTCGACATCTACTGTTTTATATAGTAAAAGTAATTCTTCATATTATGCTTTAATTCGCAAAGCCCTATTCCCTATTAGCATATGAAGAGTCTTTTATTTTCCACAAATATTTATGTTTGCGGTACAACTCAATAAAATTCTTGATGAAGTTAGGTTGGTTTGCCATTTTGTTCGGCGTTACTGAATAAAAACTATAAAATTTTAAAAAGGAGAGAAATAAGAATGTATATACATTCATCATCAGGAGAATGGAATAAGGAATATAAGAAATACAATAGAAATTCCACACGCAATTGTCGAAAATAATTTTCAACACAGGTTTTCAATAAACGTGTGGTGCGGCATTATCGACAATAATTTAATTGGCCCTTTTTTTTTGGAAAATCGCCTTACAGGGGATCACTACTTTTTACAAAATGAAATGCAAGGACTACTGGAGGAGATTCCTTTAAACATTATAATTCAAATGTATTATCAACACGACAGAGCGCCTCCCCATTTCGATCGTTGGGTCAAGCAATATTTGGACCAAAAGTTTCCAGAGGTTTGAATTGGTCGCGGTGGTCCTATTAGTTGGCCTCCTAGATCGCCAGACCTCACACCGTTGGACTATAATTTATGGGGTTAGTTAAAAAATGAGGTATACCAAGTAAAAGTAGATACTAAAGATGCATAAATTAGACGCATTGGAAGTAGGTACTTTACTCAATATCAAAGAAAGCCACGAATCAATTAGAAGAGCCATGCGCGCCCTTCGTAAACGAAGCGGGAAATGTTTGAAAGGCAATGTAATTATCACAAAGTTACCTCCAAATCCCTGGCGTTCATCCCCGAGGGTTTGGAGGTAAACTTTCCTCATGTACTGGATTGTAATTCTTTTTTTATTAAATGCAGCAACAATAGATTTTTTTCAAATCTAGAATTAGGGAAAAACTCAAATCATTTGTAACAAAATATGATCGGTAATGGTAACAAATCTACATTTTTGAATATTTTTTTTAAACAAAGCTAGAAGATAAACGACATCTTATTAGAAGAGCGCACTAATGTAATTTTTTTACCTCCTAGCTTTGGTCATGAAAATAATAGTTGTAAGTATAACAGTTTATATTGAATAGTATGTATGGTATGTAAGTATGTATGAGACTTTGCTCGCATAACGAATGGATAACAAATAACAACTAAATTGCGGCAGCGAAGCCGCGAGTACCCGCTAGCTACTTTTGTATGTATAATAATAATAATACGAATTATTATTATAAAATCAGTAAAAAGAACAAGTTAAGGCTGAGATTCTCTTCATAAGACATCACTATGCCGTAAAAGATAGAAACAAGTAAGTAGATAAATTAAAAGATACTTTATTGTTAAAAAGTTGAACTTAACAGCAAGTGATAATATGCAATTAATCTCAAAAAGATGTATTTTGTATTATTTATTTTACAAATATACCTTGGCCAATTTTATTAATAATTTTGTTCTTGCCGATATTTTCCATGTAATTACCACACAATCCGATAATATTTGTTGATCGCTAAATAATTGCAATGTTGCCAATATTCTGAAGTGACAAAGCAGGGCTTCTATACCGCATATATGTCGAAAGTGGTGTGAGGTAACATAGTACGTACTGTCTCCTTTAAGTTAAACGAGAAAGCGATACTAGCACCAATCATATATGCCCGAACTAAGAGGACAAGCTTGCAATTACCGAAGCAACTTTGTCACCTCAACACGATTTCTTGTGAAATGAAAGAGATGACGACAGAGAACCCTATAAAATTAAAATGCACGCAAAACCTTGTCACCTCAAAAATCTGAGATGACAGCGTTATATATGAGGTGACACCGTATGTTGTGCATCTATTTTCGAGGTGACTACGTACTGTTTATACATATATACGCCACATTAACACACAATATTAAGGCGATACATAAGAACAAAATAATTAACACAAAATAACAATCAACTGTTTAAATGCTCGAAACGTTCGCCGTGCACTTATAATGACCAATTCTTTCTCTAAAATCTTATAAGTAATACATTTTTTATTTAAAATGGAGATATAGAGTTTATTGCTCTGGTAATTCTATTTCTAAAGTCTTTTAAATTCTAAGGTTGTATTTTATACACCATTTTTTTAAAGTGGCCCTAATAGAAAAAATATCTAAAAAAGTATGGTCCAGAGACCCCGCCGGCAGCCTTACAGGACCCGTCGGTACCTATGCAACGATCTTCGAAACATTTATTTAAATAATTGGTCACTTTTCTTGCATTATGGGTCAGAGCACCATCCTGTTGATAATAAATTTGTGTATTGTGATACTATTAAATTTTCAATAAAATTTTGAATTTTTTCCTGTAATAAATTAGGATATTGAGCTGAGTTTAACAGTCGATCAAAAAATATTGGTTCAACAATTTGTGTTTCTAGAACGCTCAGCCATACAATAACGGCTAATCTTTCTTGAAAAGTAATTTTTTTAACCAAATCGCGATTTTTAGTGGCCCAATATCGTGTATTATTCCTCGGACGGTGGAAGTATATATTTCTAATAATACAAAAGCAGAAATTCAAAATTTTATGATTGAAAATGATTTATATTTTAAAGAAACTTACAAAAAACGAGAACTGCTAGAAGTATTAAAAGCTTTTAAAATAAATAAGGAATACGAGTGTGACAAACATGCAACAGAAAATGGACATACAGTGTTGCGTCTTCCTTCATACTATTGTATATTCAATCCTATTGAGATAATATGGCACCAATTAAAATCCAATATTAGGAGAAATAATATTTCTCCTACATTAAATGCATCTGTAGTAGAATTATAAGAAAACTTTCTGCAGACAGCTGGAAAAACTGTGTACAGCATGTACTTAAGGTGGAAAATTCTTACAATTGTATGATTACAAATGTTCAACCCTTAATTATAAGTTTAGGCTTAGATGAAGATATTGATAGTGATACAGAGTTAAATTTTGAATAAATTATCAATAGTTTTTTAGAATTTAATTAATTTTATTGTACTTGTTATCCTAATAGTTATACTTTTAAATTATATTATTTTCAATTATCATTAATTGTTATCATTATTTTACATTTATTATTATAGGTACCTATCTAAAACTAAAAATACCTAACTATTTATTTTAAATTATAAAAATAAATCATGTGGTGTAGGTACACTTTCAAGCCGAACCTGATCCCATTTAATCCCCTTTGAAGAGGTTGAGGCGTATACATAAGGGTTTAATCAGGTAGTTTATTTTTGGCAGTAAGAGTCAACGGTATAATTCTGCATATTATACTATATCAACATGCTTGCCAACCTATAACCTATTTTGCGTAGATTTATTTATTTTGTCTAGCTTTTATACATAATTTAAATAAATTTAATATCGACTGCATATTTTATAGATAATAAATTGACATATATAAACGAAATTCATAATTGTCACTATACAATTCTCCCAAAATTAGCAATGAAATAAATTGATATTTTGTAATAGGTCAGATATTAACTAAATAATGTTCCGACGACATTCATTTTATTTAAATGTTAGTTAATAAAATATTAAACTAAAAAAAAAGGCGAAATAGGTTATCGGTTGGCAATAAATTGAATAATATTGAGAATTTCGCCTTATACATTCTCATGGTAATAAAACGGGATTCATCCGAAAACAAGATAAATGATTATAAATTTGTCTGCTGCGTCAGTTTCTTGGAACCAATTGCAAAAATCCAACTTTTTTCGGTAGTCAGCCTTCTAAAGGTGGTGACGGATTTGGTATTTAAATGGCATAACCATGCTTAAGTAATATTTTCTTAAACTTTCATGACTTACTCTAATGTTAGGGGCAATTTGCCTTGTACAAATATGTTGTTGGATCGACCTGAACACAAGCCAACGTATTTATTTTCGCCTCCTACTTCATTGTAAAACCATTTTCATTTTCGTTATTATTTTCCTGCTACAATCGTATTCCTAACAGTGGAAAATATTGTTCACAAGAAGGAAGCTGTTCTGGATATCCTTAAATATACAATGTCCTTGCTTCTTTTCAATTTTTTATAAAAAAACATATTATTATGAATAGTATATAAGGAAGGTGACACAGAACAAATATCTGACACATCGCACTTCCAATTTTAATGTTAGATGACTTTTTTACGAATGGAAACATTTTACCCTCATACATTTTCTGTGAAATCCTTCCAATATCAAAAAGCGTTACATTAACTCAGGAATTTGGCACATGCAATTTAAATTGCAAAACAGTTAGGTTCAATTCCTCCCATTTGCAGCTTAGCATTGCAAGTAGGTAACTCATTTGAATAAGGAAGTTTTATTCAATATTTATCTCTTGTCATAGAGAAGGCGTGCGTCCAGGTAAATAGACTGCTACTTATTTCCATTAGACAACAATTATTAATTTACTGTAGCTTTGCCAGATTTATACCATGGCAACGGTTACCTTAGTAATATTTTATACCTTATTTAAAGCATTTAGAAATACGTAAGAATCGAAATGATTACGTCACAAAACATGTTTTCTTTGTCTTAAGAATAAACTCAAAACGTCTTTGATGAAAGCTGGATCATAGTATAAGTAAGCGCGCGGTTGTACCAGATATTATGTACATACAATATATTGTCAATACAAACAGCCGCACAGTGCAAGAACGTCCCTGAGGCGATTTGGAGGTTGCGCAGTAGGATGGACATGTTATCGATCGGAATGAAATACGGCAAGTAAACAGAACTATCTGACAAAACCAGCTTTTCTTATCACTTGATGATGTTGTTGTTGTTAACGACTTCTAACTTCAAGCTGGGATAAAAAGTGTAAGCTTGTAAAAGCCGGTTTCTGCCGAATATTTCCATCAACATAACATGGAAATATATCAAGTGCGCAAACTCGAACAGCACTGATCGGATACCCACAGTATGGACATAAATGAAGTTTGGTTTTAACAATATACTACACCATTGTTCATATATTTGTGCTGCGCATGCCGACAGCTAAAAAGTATGGGCATTAATTGGTATAGGCAATTAGGCATGCCAATATTGTAATTATTTAGATGCTCATCAGAAGTGCTAATTAAATAAGAAAGCATTAATATATCTATATCCATATGTTAAAAATATGCATTTTTCAGTAGCTTTAGAGTATAGAACTGTCAATCGGACTAACAATGGAAGTTTGAAGCTTGTCATCAGTAAAGCGTCTAATATACAAAGATCTACCTCCGTACACGTACACGATAAGTTTACTGTCTTTTAGAACATCGGTATACGGATTTCATCCGTCTTGAGTGACTTGATTGATGTTTATACCGTGATGTAAAAACCTTACAACTACAGTTGCTACCAGAACCAATCAAAATTTAAAGTTACGTTGAATACCTATTACCGACATAAGATTCTGGGGAGAGTGATGACCACTCTTTGGATCGGTAGACCGATGCGAGCAGTCCAGTTCAATCCTAAATCCAAACCTGCCAGTCGAATTTCGTATGTTGGAACTCTCCAAATGTAGAATCAATATTTGTTTTTTGTAATAAAGGATCTAAGATGTCTTGATTACACAAGGCATCTTTTGTACCCTATAACGAGAGGGGTTTGCACTTTTCGATTGTTTCTAACGAAACAAAAATAACATAATGTTAGACTAAGAAAAGATTTTTGATTTGCTTTGAAGGAAAATACTTTTTCTTTTTGTGGAAAATATTGCTACATATTTTTAGATTATAAATAATAATACTGAATAAAAAAATCCCAAAAAAGGATACAGTTTAATTTATACGAAAGTGTTATACTTATTTTTCCTTTCAAAAATTGATTCCAGAAAAATTAACCTTTTTTATTATCTATTTTAGAAAGCAAGGAATTAGGTTCTTTTAATAAAAATATATATGTACATATTGTCAAAAAATCAACAAGAATAGGAAATATGTGAGTTTTTCAGTCAGACCTATCTTAATCGGCCTGCAATAATCCAGTCACATGTAAGCTAACTCGTTAAAAAATTTAAAGAAAAGGAATGTGTGAAAACAATCATAGGTCTGGTTGACCAAAGACAGCTATGGGTAGTGATAAAACTATGGATATTTTAATTGATTTACAAGATAATCTAAATTAATCACTTTGACAGTTTGCCTTAGACCACAATGTTAATCAGTTGAAAATTAATTTGAACGCGAAAAGATACAACCTTACAAGCCTTACCTAGTTCAGAAACTGATTGAAGATGAGAAGCTGATTGAAGATTACTTCGATTGAGGAAATGAGGTTTGCGAAATTCTGATGTGATGTAATGCGAAACCTGATTTTGCCTATAACATTCCGTCTTCTGATGAAGCTACCGTTATGCGTGCCGCCGATATTATAGGCCATAATATTATTAGACCATTTTCATTGATGGAAACTTTACGAGTGAACTATATTCGCAGTAATTACTTGAACATATATTATTCCACAATTAGAAATTTTTTATTCGGGCCGAAAGAATATCTTTTCAACAGGATGCATTCCCTGCTAATTTTGGTTTACAAATGCATAAATTTTTTAAACCAAATGTTTCCAAATCAGTATGGGAAGAGGCTAAATTAGGTTGCCTGTCAGTTCCCCAGTCCTCATCCCTTTGGACTTTTATTGGGGGGTAATTTAAAAAATAAGGTTTATTACAAAAATAGACATTTTATTAATGAAGATTGAAAGCCTGGTATTGAAAAAACATATTTCTGGAATTAAAGACATGCTTTGCTAACAATGCCAAATGTTTTAAACATTTAATAAAGTAACTTTTTTAACTTAGGTATTTTTGATTTACATCAAACCCTATATCGTTGAAATTGTTGTTTAAGGTAATATTTAAATGTACAAAAATATACACGATATTTTTATTTATAATAAAAAGTCAGTCTTTTTTCTGACAAACAAAAAATTACAGTATCGGTTTCGTCTTTCCTATATAGGTGTACAGTTTTTAACTATATCGATGTGCCAATTTTCAAAAAACTTATATTATCAGGGTGACCACCTTGTGTCCAGTTGAAAACCGGAGATATTAATTTTTCTAAATTCGGTTAAAAATGCGCCGCAGGCAAAATTTTTTGGGTGCCACGCCCTTTTTTGGGCTATCAAAACCTAGAGATTCTATGAGTAACGGTCAACAACTTTAATAGCAACAATAAAAGCTGAAATAAAAAAAATTTTTATTTATACGTCAGGAACTGCCTTAAAAACCAATAATTATTATGGGCGGTGCGGTAGTTCTTTAACCAGGTAAGGATTATTGTTTTCAAACATTTTATTAATCATAATTGCCACATCTAAATAAATTCCAAAATAAGTTTTTAGGTCCAAATTAAAAAAATAATAACAAACAAACTCTTAGTCAAAAGTTAACACAAACATAAAATAAATTTTAAAATCACGTTAAGTAAGTTACCTACTTAAATACAAAAGAGAATATAAAAAGAAAACAAATTCCTAACCAATGGTAGGTAAGGTAAATGAAAACATTAAACTCTAATATTAATAACTAAAATTTAAAAGAATTTAAAGTTTTTTATTAGGAAAAATACGAAAATTGTTAAAAACCGGAGATGTTACTAAAAAAACCGGAGCCCGGAGGTCAAGTATAAAAAACCGGAGACTCCGGGTGAAAACCGGAGAGGTGGTCACCCTGTATATTATCTAAGTAGCTTTTGAAATATTTGCAATAGTCTAGATTTTTTGGCACCGTGTAAAAGTTTTCATCCGATAACTCGATTATAAAATATTTTTCTAATTTGGTTTTATATCAAATCTATTTCCATATTTTTTCGTATAGTAATAAACTCATTGTGAAACCGGTTTTTTTTTATTTTATAAAAGTTTGTAATGGTTTTATTAAAATGTTTTATATATAATAAATATTAATAATATATCCAAGAGAAAACCAGACATTTGGTAAAAAGAAGCGGTTATCTATTATTTCTCTGTGTCGTAAAACTATTTAAAAAAATAACAAACTTACGGGACCCTTGGAGCGAATTGGGATGCTGGAGGGGTAAAGTACACTCGGGCACTACTGCAAATAAAAAAACTATTTTTTCGTTAATTCTGGGAACATTAGATGATTTTATGATAAAAATATAAAAAAAAGGGAAAATAGAGGCCAGTCAACCCACTAGACATGTCAATTGAATTGAACCACAGAAAAAAGGGTTAAGCTAACAGAAATGAATAACAAGTGAATGTGCATTATTAATATTAATATGAGTATTATTCGAAACAAATCAAATATAGGACTTTCGTAATTAACAAGCTATCGATATTTAACTCCATCTATATATATATATATCTACAATTATGAAGTTAGGACTTCTTAGGAGATGAGTGACGTGAGTGTTATTGTTTTTGTAGTATTTTGTACATACCTACACTTAGGTATTCTTTTATTAAAAGGATGCAAGGAGCTAAAAGTCAGACACGAAGTTTCTTTATTGTACAATGTATATAATAATATAGTAGGATGAGCGTAAACAAACAGGAGACCATTTTTTTTTAAATTTAAAACTAGACCTAATAAAAAGTTTATCACCTGAACTAGGTAAGTTAAAATGTGTAAAATTGGCATTGTTTTTTTTTTATTTTAATATAGACGCTTCTATTGTTTAACATTTTCAACTCTAGTGTTGATAAACACAATGGTGATATACGTACAAAATATTTTTGATAATATTTTATGGTCGTAAGAAAAATTGTGTACATTACTCGTGTGAAAGTGATTTTCACTGTAACTGTAGACCATTATAAAACGTGTACTTTAATATACTATTGTGTGGGTACTTGGCAGGTGCAAGGAAATAATATAACAAATTTGTTTTGATATCGAATTGATGGCCCACGAGTCGAAGGTAAAATCAAAGTTTCACGAAGCTGACCCTTCTTTACACAATAAACCGCAATTTATTCCCTAGAGGCATTTGCCATTTATTTAAAATTACGTAATTCCACGACATCGAAGCAAAAACTAATTTTAGCCAAAAAAATATATGAACATCATAATGACATACTAGCATGAACATACCACTTAATAAAATTCTGGTTCTACAAAAAACAATTCCTACATCAATACTTAGTCAATGCACCTTAATAGGTATGTAGACGGAACGCTGAGACAGCATAGAGTTTTAGCAAAAACGGCTTGACAACTTAACAAACAAAATAATACAGATTTACCCATCAGTGCCTCACAAGCACGACGCCTTTCTTATAAAATTCTTATTATTCTCCATTTTTTCCGGATAAGATGCCTGTCTTTTCTTATCAATTTTAAGGGCTTTAAGAGTGCTGACAAGCTTGACAAAAAGGATTAAAAAAAAAATCAAAAAAACATTGCGTTTTATGATGGTACTTTAGGATAAGCGAATATATATTTTTTTACCATTTTATCTGCAGTAATTCCATTTGCATTTCCGAGTAGGGATTAGATTTATATCAATAAGGAATCTCAAAATAAATATATTTGTCCCCTAAAATAAAGGACATGGAATGACGTGAATAAAGAAAGCATCATTTGTAACGAATTATATGATGAGGGTTTGTTCGGGTTTGTTTGATTTCTGTTGACATCGACACAAAGAAAATACATTATTTCATTCGATGTTATAAAAAATATTTTTGTTAATAATCAGCTTTATACAGGTTTTCAATTATCCCAACAAAACCATAATATCTATTCGTTATATTAAAAGGGTTTGGATGCTTGTAGGGAAATTTACTCAGAAGTCATGCCTTTAATTATTTAAAAAGTTAATGATATTCAAAATAAACACTAATTTTTACCTGAAATGTATAAAGTAATCGCACCAAATTAGGCCACCCCAATCTTAAATTATTTAATGTTTTAAGTTGACTTTTAACTAAACGAGTTTACTAATTATTTGTGTACACAATTATACAGGGTGGCCAAACGAAAGCAAAACAGCGTTTTTTAGGTTCCACTTGATTCCAATTGCCATGTAAAAATTTAATGGTTATTCTACCTCTGTTCAAGGCGTTATAGAAAAACGCTTAAAAATACCTAATAGCAGGGTCCCGTCAATATTTTAGTTCCTGTATCCGAGCTTTTTTTTTAAATATTGGGTCTAAGTGCCCCAAAACAAAGCTGTATCGTTTTAGTTTGGTAACCTTGTATATATATATATATATATATATTTATATATATATATTGCAAAGGCCCTCGATTTGCTTCTTAAAAGATCGACGTACAGTTTCTCAACTTAAGTTTCTCCATAATATCTTGCATAATAGAGTTGAATGCAGTGATATATTAGAAAACCTGCAATTTCTCGTCCCTAGAACACGCCATTTCCACATTTTTTTATGTACCAACCGCGCGTACCAATATCTGTAAATACTCCCCTATTTATCGATTGTGCAACACATACAATCTGCACCAAAATAGGTTTGACATTTTTAGCTTTGGTTTATCTAGTATAAATTTAAATTAACGCGTTAGTATCTTTTTAGGCATAATTATTCCGTTTCAATATCATAATTTAAGTTTAAATTTCTGGTTATCACATAATTTTTTGAATTGGTATAATAATACCTATTTTAACCAGCTTGTTAATTGGTTCATTGTAACTGTGAAATGGTAGAAAATAAATAAATAAATAAATAAGTTTTTGTTAAAGATTAAAAAATATATTAAACCATTTTTTTCTTTAAAAATAAATTTAAATTAGTCCTACTAGAATGAGTTATTCCTAATACGGCCATTTTAGATTTTAAAATACGGATTCACACATTTTTCGTAAACATACATGGTACAAAGAAAACAAGATATGCTAGATCGCAGTCACAATTTCGTCGGCCTGGCGCATGATGCCACGTTGCGCGGAGAATTTAAATTTTGAATTGGATTCATCAAATTAGTTTTCACCTAAACCCCTAATCCAAAAAGCATGAATTTTCGAACATGTCTTCACCTTATAACGTAGGCATCTACCAAGAAGTGATTTTTCGATAATCAACCCCTAAGGGGGTTAAAACGGGACTTGACATTTTTATGAGAATTTCTGTATCTCAGAAACTACTACTGGTGAAGGTTTAAAAATTGGAATATAAGTTCCTTTAATAAAAATAATAATATATGTCTTTCGTAATTCTTCGAAAATCCACCTAGGGTTTAAAAAAAGGTGTGTAGTCTATTTTAATTGAGCTATATATAACTTTTTATAATTTTTAGACCTTGAGGAAAATTGATAATATTCTTAGTCTGTTAAAAATAAGCAAGTAAGCGTTTTGATGTTTCGGGAAATTTTGCCCCTAGGGTGTAGAAATGTAGCAAGTAAGTTTCAATATAAACTTTTACACCCCTTTTCCACCTCTTAGGGGAAAATTTCCCAAAACATCAAAAGACATACTTGCTTAATTTAACAGAGTAAGCATAGTACCAATTTTCAGCAATACCTATAGCCTTAAATTATAGAAAGTTATATATGTACCCCCCCTCAAAATAGACTACACCCCTTTTTTCGACCCCTAGGTACATTTTGGAAAAAATACTAAACACGTACCTATATTATTATTTTATTAAAGGAACCTAGGTATATACCAATTTTTAAACATCCACCAATTGTAGTTTCTGAGATACAGAAATTCCTATACAAATTTCAACCCCCGTTTTAACTCCCTTAAGGGTTGATTCTCGAAAAATCCCTTCTTAGTGGATGCCTACGTCATAGGGAGAAGACATCATCGAAATTTCCTGATTCTAGGATTAGTGGTTTAGGCTGGGCGTTGATAAATACCGTTCACATTCATTTTCTTCGCGCTACATGACGCAGTTCTTGTCGTCGTAGAGTCCGCCCACATGCGCAATGTCATCTTATTTGATTTGTATCATGATGAACATACTAATCGCATATAAGGCAAGTCAAAGAGGTACCTACCGTATATCTTTCTGTGCTGCAGAATTTTGCAGTGGGCTTATTAAGAACCCATAACCTCAAAACCGTTTCATACATTTATAGAAGGAAACTAAATTTGATCATAAAGGAAATAGACGTAGAGCTTGTAAATTTCTAAATATTTACTTTCTTGCTAATGAACATAACTTTCTAGCTTATTTCCTTGTAAAAATTAATGCACTAAACTAGCTTGCACTTATATAATATACCTTCAATCTTGATAATATCTTGGCACCATCTGCTTAAGAAATGCACAAGTTATTTATTAAGGATTTATTATATGACAAGCAATGTTTGAACTTATCTATCCAGATACACCAAAGTTATATGTGTTAAAATAAATGCCACTACTGATATTTTTGTTCATGGCATGGCGTGATCTTTAGTAAACCAAACGTCAAATGTTGTTTGTTAATTGACGGTTTTTAGAAAAAAAGTTTTTTGATTTTTCAAATGCAAAAATCTTCGAAACAATTAAATCAATTTGTCAACAAAGTAGGTTTTATTATTCTTTTTGGTAAATCAAATAGTTCATTTTAGGACCTAACCTACGTTGAATGAATTGCAGAAGGAAATAAAAAAAAATTATCTAATAGAAAAAATAATCTTACTCTCTAAACAATACGGAAGCGTAGAAGGGCCACTAACTATTTTTTTATATTTTTCCGGCTTCTAAGTCGATTTTATCGAGTTGCAAGTCGAAATTATATATTTCTGACTTACAAGTCGGTTTTATCGACTTAGAAGTCGATTTTATCGAGTTACAAGTCGAAGTTATATTTTTGCGACTTACAAGTCGGTTTTATCGACTTAGAAGTCGGTTTTATCGAGTTACAAGCCGAAATTATATTTTTCCGACTTAAAATTCGGTTTTATCGACTTAGAAGTCGATTTTATCGAGTTACAAGTCGAAATTATATTTTTCCGACTTACACGTCGGTTTTATCGACTTAGAAGTCGATTTATCGAGTTACAAGTCGAAATTATATTTTATATATCTGCATGAATGGTGTAAAGTTGGTAGAATTGTGGGCTGCAGCTTTTAGAAGTACCATCTTCAAAGAAATCTGAATAGTCCATCATAGTTTGTTGGGCAGTGGGGGAGGCGAATACCAAAATTTTGTCCATGCGGCCGTCGTCTATAAGCAAAAATGCTTTCGATAGCTGTTTAGGAATAGAAACATCCTCCCGTTTTTTGAATGCCTTATTTATTGCAGTATACAGGGTGTTAATTAATGTCATGCACATATTTCAGGGGGTGATAGTACTCGTCAAAATAAGAAAAAAAAAGCGCAAATATATGCATGGTCTAAATCGCGTTATTTTCGTTATACAGGGTGGCAAAGTTTCAATTTTTTCTCTCGTATTTTGCGTTTTCTCTCTTATATTCTGCGATAATTGTTTCAAATTTGGAACATCAACCCTTTTTTAAAGTCTTTACAATAAAGTATCAAAATTGTCGGTCGGAGTATACAGGGTGTTACATTTTCTTGAATCGGCTACACTTTTATCTTTCTTCGGTCCCCCTCGACCTATCCAACGGTTGTTAAAAATTTGATTGAGAAAGTTTCTCACCTCTATGCTATGCTGAAGTGCGGTGGTGCAGCATCGTGCTTCTAGCAGCCCTGGGAGTTCCTCTTCAAGAAATTGACGAGAATATTGTCCGTTTAGTCGTTTATTATTGCGTTATTTCGAATACACTTAATTTCCATCGGTGGCTATTTTTGCAAATAAATCGAAAACGGTCACAGATACGAGAATAGTGCAGGAGACAGTGGTGGGATTCTATAATTTTCGCTTTTTTGACGAAAGAAAGCGAAAGCTAAGCTAAGCGATAAGGAAAGCAGTTTACGTTTCTATTCTGTAAGGTTAATCCATGCTTTCGTATAGCTTTCGACATTGTGGCCGACAAAACACGATTGATCAGTAGTTCTGGAAGGCAACATCGCAAAATAACT
Organism: Polydrusus pterygomalis; assembly: GCA_963969555.1. Lineage (NCBI taxonomy): Eukaryota > Metazoa > Arthropoda > Insecta > Coleoptera > Curculionidae > Polydrusus > Polydrusus pterygomalis. The sequence goes on from OZ018376.1 coordinate 129,698,185, forward strand.
ACATACTGGGCATAACCTTATACTTTTAATCATTCATTTGGCATTTAGACGTTTTGTTAGAAATTTAAATTTTTACATTGTGTTTGCTGTTCTAGATATGCTTCGTATAAATATGGTAATATTTAATGAGCTTGAAAGAAGACAACAATTGCGATTAAGTCGAGAAGAGGCCCGTTTTTTGAGACAGAGAAGTGATCCGTTTTCTCTCACAAATCAAAAGTTTATTGACATTTTTCGTCTTAACAAGGAACTAGTTTTGTTTCTTTTTGAAGAACTTCAGCCAGCAATGTTTGACAATATAAGAGCCTCAAGAATACCTTATCAACAACGTATACTTGTGGCATTACGTTTTTTTGCCACTGGTAACTACCAAAGAGGTATCGGCCAAGAATATTTGCTAGGTGTTAGTCAGCCAGTAGTTAGCAGATGTGTAGCAGAAGTTTCACAAAAAATTGTTCAGTATTTTAGTCCAAACTGGATTAAATTTCCTGATGAACATGAAATGTTAAGGATTAAAACAGCTTTTTTTGAAATTTGTGGTATGCCTGGAGTAGTCGGAGCAATAGATTGTACTCATATTGCAATTATTACTCCAATAGAGGAAGAGCACAGTTTTATAAACAGGAAAGGTTTCCATTCAATAAATGTTCAGCTGATCTGTGATGCCGACTTGTTTATTAATAATATAAATTCACGATTTCCTGGAGGGAATCACGATTCATTTATCTGGCGACAGTCTCTAGCACAATATTTTCTTAGAAATAATTTTGAAAATGGTGAAAGAAATTCATGGTTGTTGGGCGACTCTGGCTATCCACAGCAACCATGGTTAATGACTCCAGTTCAAGGGGCTCTACCTAATACTCCAGAGGAACGGTACAATAATGCACATGTCCTTGGAAGAAACTGTATTGAAAGAGTTAATGGTGTGTTGAAAACAAGGTTTCGTTGTTTACTAGGTGAAAGAGTGCGCTACGTTATAGTCCAAGAAAAGCTGGTGCCATAACAAATTGTTGTTGCATCTTACAAAATATCGCTGCTTTGCTTTGATAGTGGCACAACTAAAAATTTATTGTTTTTGCGTTTTCCGCAAAAAAAAAACTCCTCATTTTTGTAACCTTTATCTTGTAAACCAGCATATTTTTATTGTCTGATATATTCCGCTAAAGGGCAGAATGTGCCGTCATCAAATTACCTGCGGTATTTCATCGACAGCGGCATACTTTTAGTTGCTTACCAGCTTTCGAAGGGTTCGGCTCGTTGTTTGCCCAGTTAGTGGCACAATTCTTGTTGTAACAAGGTTTTGGTGGGTTTAATTCTTTGAGAACGTATAATTTCGTATTGTGCCCATATTTAAGGTAAGTAATATTGATAATAAACATTATATTTTTCATTGTTAAGATGTTATTTTGAAATGTGCCCCATTAAGTGATTAAATAAGAGTTACGCTAGGGTTATTTTTGAGTTGTGCCTTTATCTAAGAAATTATTTGTGCTTTTATCATTTCTTATTTTTTTACCATTTTATATTTTTAGAATACTAAAATATGGAAAATACTCAATCCAGAACTCGATTAATATTAAAGCTTTGTAAGGTACCAGATAAGAATATACCTAAAGACAAGACAAAACATTCTAACGAAGTCTGGAACAAAGTTTGTGAAAAGGAACCTACAGGTGATTATCATCTCTCTGGCAGTTCTTGGTTGGCATATTCTGTTGCTAATTTTTGTATGTTTTTACAGCAAATAACAAGCAGCCAGTGAAAGTAATCGCTATTCAGAATGGAAATTCGGAAATATAATTGCAGCAAAAGAGTAGTGAAAATGTAAACAGAGTTCAAAATGGAAATAAAGAGGAAGAAACGCCAATAGCACCAACCGTCATTACTAATAGTAACAATTATTCAGAAAAACCAGAAGAACTGGAGATTGGGGCCTCCAGCACAGAACGGAACCAAGAAGTTTTGATTCATTGTAAGTTTTAGTGATGCAATGAGAATAATGCATCTTTAATATTTATTGTATGTTTACAGCCAAGTTTTTTGAAGAGAAAGAAAGTAACAACACAGAACCGTTAAGAGAAACAAGAATTAAAATTGATAATTTGGAAAAAGTAGAACAATCCGAGAAAGGTTCTGAAAAAGAAGAACATTAAAATGTTTTTAATTATTGTAAGTTTAATAAATTATAGTATAATATATTTGACTTTAAATTGGTAATTTTTCTTTCCAGTACAGTTAGTTAATGGAGAAGAAAAAGAAAATATACAGACAAAAATGGATGAGAAAGAAAAAGAAAATATACAGACAAAAATGGATGAGAAAGAAAAAGAAAACACAGACCCAGAAATAAATGAAGACTCCAACGAAAATAAATACTCGGAAATTGAAGAGAATCAAGAAATTATGTTTGATTCAGACGACACTGATGGGGATCCTAACTATGATGCCTCTCAAGATACCAGCAGCAATGAAGAAACTTCATCTGATGATGCTCCAAGACAAAGGAAAGCTGAGGAGTCCATTGCTGCAAAAAGAGGAAGAAAAAGAAAAAGAAATATGAAAAATTGGGTAACTGTTTCTAGTAAGAAGCTAAGAAATACTGGGAAGTCATATATATCATATAAAACAAAAAAAGAAGTAAAAGGAAGGGAATTAAAAGGAGTGTGTCCTGAGAAGTGTAAACAAAAATGTTGGGAGAAATTTACCGAAGATGAAAGAAAAACTATTTTTAATAATTACTGGCAGTTGGGGGATTTACATAGACAGCGAGATTTCATTGCTGCAAGTATGATCAAAGTTGTACCTGCATATCGATATGTTAGAGAAGGAAGTAGCAGGAAAGCCAACAATGCCTTTTATTTCGAAAATGATGGGAAACGTTTAAGAGTATGCAAGGTATTTTTTATGAATACGTTGGACATAAATCATAGGGTCATTCGTACTGTAATAGAGAAGAAACTTAATCTTTCGACTAGCATCGTATCAGAAGACCTCCGTGGAAAACACAATAGTCACAAGCAGATAGATGAGCAAATAAAAAATGGTGCCAGGCAACACATAACTTCAATTCCTAAAATACCAAGCCATTACTGCCGAGCCGATTCAAGCAGGGACTATATAGACGGCAGCAAAACAATAGCCCAAATCTATAGAGACTATGTTAATGAATGTTTACAACGAAATGCGGAGCATGTCAACTATGTTATGTTCTACAGAATTTTCACCGAAGAATTCAATTTGTCATTTTTTACTCCAAAGAAAGACCAGTGTGAGCAGTGTGTCGCTTACCAGAATGCGTCGAATGTGGAAAAAGATAATCTTAAAGAAAACTATGATCGTCACTTAGTAGAAAAAGACTTAGCTCGCAAAGAAATGAAAATAGACAAAGAAGAAGGCAGCACTAGCATCATAGTAACATGCTATGACTTACAAGCAGTTTTTCAGTGTCCAAAGGGCGATATCTCAGTGTTTTATTACAAGAGTAAATTAAATGTTTTAAATTTAACTTTTTATGAACTAAAAACAAATGACGTCATTTGTTTTGTTTGGCATGAGGGAGAAGCAGAACGTGGTGTCAACAAAATAGGGAGCTGCGTGTTGCGGTACATAGAAAAAAAAGCTCTCTCTACTAAGGACCAAATTGAGTTTATTTTTTACACTGATAATTGCAGCGGTCAACAAAAAAATAGGTTTATGATTCGTTTATATTAATATGCTATTCATAAGTTTCCCAATATTAAATCAATTACTCATAAGTTTTTAATTAAGGGGCACACGCAAAATGAAGGTGATAGTGCCCATTCAATGATCGAAAGGCAAGTGAAACAAGCATTAAGAAGTGGACCAATATATACGCCAGACCATTTCATAAATATAATTCGTTGCGCTAAAAAGACAGGGCGGCCTTATATTGTTATAGAATTGACCCATGAAGATTTCTACAACATTAAAGGTCTTACCAATAGTCAAGATTCATTTAAAAATACTGATAAACAGATTGTAAGAACTAGCGACATAAAAGTAATGAAAATAACAAGAGAAACTCCGTCTTCTTTTTTCTACAAAACTTCGTACATGGAAAGTGAATTAAAGGAGGTTGACATGCAAAGCAAAAAAAGTAGTTTAAGAGGAACGTCAAAAAATGATCGTTTGGTACTCCCAACCGGCTTATTCCAAAAAACGTACATTTCCTGAAAACAAGAAGACAGACCTGCTTGACCTAATCGGGCATAAACATATCCCAAAATATTATGCTCCCTTTTATAACAATCTTTAATTCTTTCTTAGTTATAATGTTTATTATATTGTTATAAGGTTTATATTACATATTACTGTGTATTTTTTTCCACTTAACCCTAAGAATATTTATTTAATATTTTTAGGTAAATAAAACAAGAGTTAAAAGTTAAATATATTTTTTTTATACAACGGCACAATTATCAAATGGACTGAACGGTTATGATTTTGATAAAATATCAATGCAAATAAATGTTCTTCTATGTCTTCCTTAACCGTAGGCAGAAGTTGAATTGCTTCAACTAACCAAAAACATAATTATAACATTTTTACTTTTGTTGCATTTTTAAAAAGTGTCTCCTGTAAAACTATCATATTTCGGAATATGCCAGTATCAAAGCAAAGCAGCGATATGTGCACAAGAGCTAGAATTCCTTTCAATGAGCCAGTTGTAGCAAATGAGGATATTGAAATTGAAAATGTTCCAGTATATGCTTTAGATAGGGGAAGACAAATCCGTGAAAATTTAATAAATACATATTTTACAGTTTAATTGACATTATTTCAAGATATTTTTTGGACTCGATTATCAGGTATTGACTCAAAGTAATGATTTTTACCTATTATATTGTGTTTCCTAACGTGCCCAATTATTGTAACCATTATACATGCAAGTAATTTGTTGGCCAAGTGATACTTACAAAATCGTTTTTCTACCCAAAAGCAAACAAATACCTAATATATCAATTCAGGTGGTCAGAAACTGTTAATTTAGGTCTTGACTATACATGCTGTTTGAGATTTTAATAGTGTATTAAAAAATTAATTAGGTACCTATATTAATGTTTAACTTTCAAATAAATATGTTTGGTACCTATGCCCCGTTTTTTTAAACCACTAGCATCTATCTAATCAAAATATCTTTTTAAAATATAAAAAATTGTAAAATAGGTACAATAAAAACATTTATTAGTTAAGTTTTTTCTTTATTTATTTAGAAATTTTGTAGTACCTACCTACCTATATGAAAAATGCACTTAGTTGTGAAGATTGTTTTTAAAGAATGCACTTATTTATAATAAACCATTGTGCATTCTTTTATCGAATAGGAATAGACTATAGAGGTACTTTGATTTTTCTTTATAAATCGATGGGTAAACTATAAAAAAATTATATTAATTTTTACAAACTGAGTGGCAATTTTAATAATGTCTTGAAATCAACAACCATTTGTTTGTCACAGGTATTTGGTGCCCTTATATATTATCCAGTTTAATATTAAAAACATTTAAAATAAATAAAACTCAAATATATCAAAAGGGAAGTACCTACCTACTTTATTATTGTTTGCAAACAATGAATCAACTAAAATAAAATATTTTTTACAGTAACAAAACTTTTAACTTTATTTACAACTATTAGAATATAAGAAAAAGGTTATAACTAAAGCAACCAGGCAAGCCCTAAGTTAATTTCATTATTATTTGCTCTATTGCTCCGACTAACCTTTCCTGTGAATTAGCCAGTTTCTCAATATTTTTATTTATTTCATTTAAAACTTTAAGAGTATCTTGGTGCATTTCGGTAAGATTCGTCGAAGGTATTCTCTGTGATGTGGTCCTAGTGGTGCGTGCCAATGGTCGTTTTTTGGGAGTTGATTTTATTTCTTTTTTTTCTTCTACTGGTTGTAGTATGTCCTTTTCTTTCAAGGTTGAATGCTCTAGGTCCGTATCTGTAGTAATGATATATGATAGTGGTGGTGGTGAGATTCTCCATGTAACTTGGGAGGATACCGAGGAGGATACAGACATGGTATTGTCTGGTAAGTCAGGTTTTGCTTGAGGTGTTTGATCCTAAAATTAAAAATATACAAAGAATAGAAAGCTTGTTTATACCGAGGTTTATTTAAATAATTAGTTTGTTATATCTTCTAAAGAAAATCAATATACCTACTTCTTTACAGTATAAAGAAAACTTACAAAACCAAGTTCCACATTGCCTTTAATCCCAGTAATAAAGGATGTTCCCAAAATTGCAATTAACCGTTTCTCATTTTCATTTAGTTCGGGCAGTGGCCCACCACCCCCAGTTCTGGTTAAACCTTTGTTAAGATCCGCTGCCTTCGACTTAACTTTCGATTTCCAATCTGCTATGGCCTAAACAAAAAAAATTTAGAATGTGTAGGGCTGTATTTATTCATAATAGATTCATTTCTTGAATTACATGAAAGGCCAAATAAATATTACTTAGAGTTGGTACCTAACTGAAAACTACTTGCACTTTAGATTTCTTTTTATATTCCTTGATTTCTACTAACATACTAACCTTTTGCCATTTATCCACTGTCTTTTTTAAATAGCCCATACTATTAAGACTCTGCGATATTTCCTCCCATAACACATTGTATTTTTTTCTGGCAGTTTGTCCATCAAATTTTTTTGTGAGAATTTGAGGGTTTGCCTCCGCGAAATCCAAGAAAACGGCCCATTGGGAGGGATGTGTTTTAAGTCTCTTACTTTCCATTAAACAAAAAAAAACAATGTAATTTTAAACATAAAATTACAAAAGTTCAACGCTACTTTTTGACTTTGACTGACAAGAAGTGACAATCCACGTCACGTGAGCACGACTGACTAATCATCATCGATAGCAAAAAAAAAGCGCAAGCCTCAAATTGACGCTTTCGCTTTACAATCGGCCTCGCGTTCGTCTTCTCCGATTATTTCCGAATGAGGTTATAGAATAGCAAAATGAGAAAAGCGTTCGATAATGAACGTAATCGCTTCGCTTTTAGCTTTATAGAATCCCACCACAGAACGCTAAACAGAGGAACGGAAAGTTTAAATTTCATACCGGAATTTATACAGGGAGCCAAAAAAAAGTTCTGAAAGACAAAATTGTAGCCGATTCAAGAAAATTTAACACCCTGAATACTGCGACCGATAATTTTGATACTTTATTGTAGAGATTTTAAAAAAGGGTTGATGTTCCAAATTTCAAACAATTATCGCAAAATATAAGAGAGAAAACGCAAAACACGAGAAAAAAAATTGAAACTTTGCCGCACTGTAGAACGAAAATAACGCGTTTTAGACCATGCATATATTTGCATTTTTTTCTTATATTGACGAGTACTATCACCCCCTGAAATATCTGCATTTCATTAATTAACACCCTGTATAGCAAAGATTTAACACTGAAAAATGCATTAAGGCTACTAACAAACTCCAATCCAGCATCCATAAGGGGGGCCATTTCTTGCTCGAAAATGTGTGTAACTGGCGCTCTTCTCTTGATCTCTTTTTAGCTTTATATAAACAGACACTTATATCATTGTCGGCAACATTAGAGACACAGTGATTAATAGTTCGTCGCACAATTTCGTTTTTTGGTGAAGTAGTTACACTTCCAGAACAAGTTTTTTTTATCTTGCAGATCCAAAAAACCGTCGAATTTTTGTTCTCCCTTTTAAAGTAGTATTGGTAACTAAATTCCAATAAAATATTACCACCTTTTGTACTTTCAATGATTTGATACTCCATGGCAAAAGCGAAAATAGTAAAAATAATCACTAGTAAAATGAACTGGAACTAATGTTACCAACAAATTTCGGCATGCATTTTATACTATAAGTTTGGTTCCTTAATTAACAGTTTCCCTGAAATGTAAAGTAATTAAAGTCATTTTGCATGCATAATAAGGTTTTAATACACCCTATACACTCTAAGGAAACGGATTAAAATAATTATTACGAATTATAAGTAATATAGGTAAAAATGGGTCAAGTAAGAAATCGAAGGGTTCATAGAAAGGTATGAAAATAATTGCGGGGCGAAATAAGAATAGTTTTAAGTTTAGCAGGTAGAGTCTCTAAGTAAGAAGTCCCCAACTAAGACGACACCATGAAATTGACTTATAAGTCGATAAAACCGAGCTCTAAGTTAGAAAAAGATAATTTCGACTTGTAACTCGATAAAAATCGACTTAGAAGTCGATAAAAGCGACTTGTAAGTCGGAAAAATATAATTTGGACTTGTAACTCGATAAAATCGACTTCTAAGTCGATAAAACCGACTTGTAAGTCGAAAAAATATGGTTTCGACTTGTAACTCGATAAAACCGACTTGTAAGTCAGAAAAATATAATTTTGACTTGTAACTCGATAAAACCGACTTAGAAGTCGATAAAACCGACTTGTAAGTCAGAAAAATATAATTTCGACTTGTAACTCGATAAAACCGACTTAGAAGTCGATAAAACCGATTTGTAAGTCAGAAAAATATAATTTCGACTTGTAACTCGATAAAATCGACTTAGAAGTCGAAATAATATAAAAAAATAGTTGGTGGCCCTTCTACGCTTCCGTAAAACAAGCTTTCAAATCCTCAATTATTCAACGTTCGTATACAATAATTCAAATGGCTAATGATCCTTTCACGGTCGTCAAATTTTCGGTTTATTATTCGAAGTAGGATTAAAGAAGATCTTTCATGTTTTTTATTTAAATTTCTTATTTTTGTTCCATTATAGTTTTAAATTTTTAATAAAGGAGACTATCTGCAAACACAAATTGTAAATAAATCAATTTAAAGAAAAATCTGTTTGCCTAAAAAATATAGTTTAGTTTAGCTATGAATGATGAGAATATGCCGTAATATGTGGCCATATTGTCGCTGTCAATCAATAACTAATGTCAACTAGTCTTGCATACATTTTAATCTTATCATAAAAATAATTTAGTTCAATTTGGAGACCTTATGACAGTATGTTAGTATGTACACCATAAATTTTAATTTCATATTAATTTTAAACAAGTAAATAATACGCTTAAAAGGCTGTTGGCGATTTATCATAATAATTTCTTTGTTTAAAAACCTAATTTTCTTTTAACAGCACGATGAACGTGTTTAAGGGTTGAAAGTAAATAGCGCCGAGGTGAAATGAGACGTGGCGTGGTGAAGTGTTTCACAATTAGAGCTAAAAAACTAATAGAAGTTTTACAAGAAGGTCGGAAGTTCACAAAATATCGATTAGGAAGTTTCGTGCAGTGCCAGTGGTTTAAAGATGGCGTGGCCTTAAAATATCGAAAGTCAATGTTAACAAAATAAACTACATGATATAGGGTGTACCTTCAATTCGATGCTTCTGTTCTCGGTTGTTTTAGAAGTAAGGTTCAAGTGCGAAAGTTTTGCGGATTATTTTAAATGCTCTTCAAAAACGTTTTTATAATAGAATTTCGGATTAGGTGACAACTATTTAATTAACTACTACCAAACGGACATTTTAACGAAGTTTATTAAATTATAGACAATGTCCTATTTTAAAGCTCTTTTAGATCCAGTAACCGTGTTGTCGAATTGATTTTGATTCAGAGTGATTTATTAAATAAGTCTATAATCAATTTCGTTCATAACTCCAAAGGTTTAAACTTTAGAAAACCTTTCTTCAGATGAAAACTAGTTGAGGGAAGGTTTAGCGCCAAGCAAGTTGGCCAGTGCGGTCCTTTTTGCCAACCCCATTTTACGTCTGGGTAATGTCAGCTAGACGGGACCTACAGTTTTACGTGGGTTTCGAACCACAATTTTACCGGCAGATGTTATTCTCGGTACAGTTTTTAGGATCTCGTTGTTATACCTCTTGACCACTAGTGATGCCGCGAGACGAGACGAGACGAGAATTGGCCCATTCTCGTCTCGTCTCGTGAGGCGAGAATTTTTTTTATCTCGTCTCGGCGAGAAAAGCGTTTTTCTCGCTCGAGAGTGCCATTGTCTCGTCTCGTCTCGTCTCGTCTCGTTTTTTCTCGTGAGTAGGGAATCATAAAAAAATTTTTTTTATACATTTATATAATCTTTAAGGGGGTATACATTTAAAAGTATCTGGTCGTATCGCAGAAGGGTTTAATATAAGTCGGTTTGTTAGTCATGTGACTTAGAAACTATTTTTCTTAGATCAACAAAATATTGCAAGCGGCCATAAGACATAATTCACGTAATGTAATAGGCTTGGCACCGAGGTATTTTCAGTCCAAAATATACGGGGTGGTAAAAGATACAGAATAGAGAACGATTTATAATATTAATAATTGATTCATAATGGAACTACCCTTCTTTTATTATTTATTTTTTGGCATAATTCGGGGCATAATTAACTGCAATAGTTTGGAAAATATTCGACTAAATAAAGGGATCAGCCCAGAATGTCATCTGGGGAAAAACCTTAATTTTTTTATTACATTAATAGAAAGTGCAAGAGAAAGAACTTAAAGAAGTATTTCCGAAAATGCTCTATTTGACATATCAAAATTTAAAAATTCACTTTATTTTTTGCTCCTTTTATCCAAAAAATACAAAAATTTATTACGAACAAGCTTAATTTTACACAATTAGGAAAAATATTGTAAGTAACATGTGCGAAAAGTTCCATTTCCACACTCACTTAGTGGCATGCCCGGACTTGCTTCGAGCCGTTCGTGCAACTGCCACCTCGTGCGGAAAAGTATCATTTACCGCACTTAATAATTATTTTCAATAGCCAAATTTATGTCTGAGACCTGTGTAATAAAATGAGGCAAAATGAGGCATACACTTGAATTATTCGTACTGAATGTCACTTTACCTATTATATAAGACTTTTTATTTTTAATTTATTTACTAATGTCATATTGAGACTATTAACTTAATGCAATTGTTATAACACTAGTTTCATGGCCCTCCGTTGTCTTTATCTGTGATTTCCTAATAAAGTTTCGGTTAATATACAGGGTGTTATGAAAGTAATGTCAAATATTAAAACTGGTAAGAGAGATATGAAATGAAATTCACACTTTTATTAATGATTTTTGTGTGAGAAGTTTTTGGCGAATTTCGAATTTTTGATACAAAATTGTTAAATTTAGTCAAAATCTATGGTCTTTCGCCTTGTGAATGAAATTTGACTGGGGTCCTTTTCGATATTGTGTTTTCAATCGAAAATGGTTTCTTTCAGATTTGGTTAATTATTTAAAAATGTCAACTACTATCCGTAGACAGAAGAAAGAGGCTAGACAATTTGATTATGTTCTCTTGAATATCTGTTTTAAGGTAAATGCCTTCACAATACGATAGAGTAAGAATGTTAAACACATTATTTTTCTGTCTATATATTAGGAGACACCTAAAATTCAGTGTTCTAACAAACGAGAAAATTCGAGAAAATTCGAGAAAAAACGAGAAATTTCTCGACGAGAAACAGTCTTCTCTCGTCTCGTCTCGTGACTTCTCTCGAGAAAAAAATTTCACTCTCGTCTCGTCGAGACGAGACGAGACGAGACGAGACGAGACGAGACGAGACGAGACGAGACGAGACACGAGAATTTCTCGTCTCGGCGGCATCACTATTGACCACTACAGACCTTGACGGGGGCAACCTATTATGTCTCCTTCGTGCAACTTAAAGAATCTTGCCGCAGAACCCACCAATCCATTGGGATCAATATCAGAAGTGTCACTCCATGGGACACCGTCCGTATTACACAATCCTCTGGTTCAGGGCGTCACAGCTGTATCGTATCGAGGTATAACTGCAATATCTTTGCCATTGAGAATGCCAGTGTGTATTGCATTTGCAATACTACATAGTACGGTGGCCTGGTTAAGCAAAACACAAGTCCACCACATCCTGCCTGGGATTGAACCAGGTACCTTGCGCTTGCGATGCGTGAACTCTACCGCTGCGCTATATCGTCAACTTAATTTTATTAAATACAGACCTGTAGTCTTCTTATTTTATAGAGTACGTTTTACCCCAAATAAAATGATGTATTACTCAACCCTATATACTTACTACTACCCATAATTAAAAAAAAAATTGAACATAATATGGTCAGTACGGCTATGGGTTTTCTAATATTATTTTTACTTTATTTAGTTAGAACTAAAACTAAATTATATAATTTTATTATACCTTATTATTAAATAAAAACAAGGTCTATTATACTCCGTTTAATAATATTCTCGATAATCGATGGCTTTCAAACAGTTACATCCAACATGGTGGGACAGGCAAACACTTTATTTTACACTCCGTTACTCGCGCAGCAATTTGCAACGACTTTGCTCGCGTGGGGTAATTTAGACCCCATGAAAATATTTACGTTCTATACACGACTTAGAGAAGTAAGTTAAATGTTTTTAAATAAAATAACGTTTACTTATCTTAAGTACAATATATTAAAGAACCAAAACAAAAAAAAGGTAATAAAAGCTTTAAACATAAGTATAATTTCAATAAGGCGTATTAGCAAACTACAAACTACACCTTCGCTATCATCTTGGTCTGATACATTTGGTTCCCTCTCTATTTCCTCTAACCACTTTATCCATTGGTCCGGATTCCTGCTAGTCATTTTGAACTAAAATACAAACAATATACTAAGAAATGCGTACATTTTTTAATACTTTTACTGACTTACCAATTAATATTTTCATATACAAATTGGGTCGCGTGGGGTCCAAAACACCCCAGACAATCTTCTGAAGCGCGTTATGAGCACAATTTGCGGCATACGATGCTGCAGTACGGCTTAAGTTATAAAGCAGACTGTCAGTAAGGATTAAGGATTGGCGAGAGCGTTGAGAATCAACGCTCCCCACCACCGGAAAAATCGACTAGTTAATATAGCGTGGGGTCTAAAATACCCCACGCGAGTAACGGATGTGTTAGAGATGCAATCTTGAAGAAATTGAACCAACAGTTGGAGGCTATTTCGAGCATTTAATGAAATGATATAAAATAGTAAATATTAATTATTTTTTGTTCGGCGCGATTGAATGTTTTTATTTTGCAATTATATCTAATTTTGTTGTATTTAGGATAAGTTTGTTTTGATTTGGTACTGGTTTCTATTCGATTTAACTCTAGCTCAATAAAACTAATATTTGAAAAAAAAATTATGATTATGTATAATTTGGGCTAAAATATAAGTAAATAAGGTTGAGTGATACAACATTATATTTAGGGTTAAACATACTCCAAAAAATAAAATAATGATACCAGGTATGTATTTTAAAAAACTAGATTACTTTGTTATAAAAATTAACATAGAAAAACTGATACATCGTCTTGTAGAGAAAAAACTACAAATTTTTTATTTCTAGAAAGTTTTTAACAAATCACTCTATAGTTCAATAGTGAAAAACAATTCGGGCACGCGTTTCCTAGTCCTATAAAATGCCTTGAATAAGGCGCATTTTATCTAATTTAATTAGGGTTGTAGAAATTATCGTTTAGAAGATACAATAGTGGCCAATTAAATAGTCACCGTAATATATTAACGAATTAAAATTTAACTATACACATAAGTTGGGAATGGTTGTCACTAATAAATGTTACTTTGTAAACCATTGTCGCACGTATTTCCATTTAAAAAACTGTCAAAACTCCAATTACTAAAGCAGCTAATAAACTTATCTGGCCTAGTAGTTGCTACAACTAATTTTGCTCCAACCTTCTAAGGATCTTCAAAGGATATGTGGTATTTATAGGAAAAGGGTCTGTATTAATTACTTAGACTCTAATTTGGCGCTTAGAAAGGGCAATTTAAAAATTTTCACTTTCTAAGTACCAACCTGATAAAGTAATTTGACGAATGTGCTTTTAAGATATTATGTAAGATTACTGTTTCTTGTAATTTAAGTTCGTTTCATTATCTATAAAGAACTGTTCAGTTGGAAATTTGATTTTACTATTTTCTTCTTTAATTGATATTAATGGGTCTGGTGTGATATAGGTCAGCTCGATTTTAACAATTTTTGAAATTTTAATTAAGAGCTGGGAGTGTATAGAATAGATTAAAAGAATAAAATCATTGGACGAACCACTTTTTTCGCCAAAAATTCAAATAAAAATTTCATAATTTACAGTAGTTTTCGAACTATTTTCACGCGAAAACTCTCTTAAAACCATAATCACAGAAAAATAATGGGTTTATTACTATAATAAAATGAAAGAATACTTACAGTGTTGTCAAACATGGCTATTTTTCTTAATGCTTTGTGGTAACACCTTTATGCCGTAATGGCATCGTATATTAGTGTGGCGGGCTTCGGCCGCACCGCAACCAGAGTACATGTATCGACCCTTTAATATACCGTGCCGCAACTATTATAAACATCCTTGGGCTACGCAATAGAACGCCGGCTACGCGACGGCCGCTGCCGCGGCCTAAGATACACCTTTAATAATAATACCTTTATGCGGTAATGGCATCGTACATTAGCGTGGGGGCCGCAACTATTATAAACATCCTTGGGCTATGCAATAGAATGCCGGCTACGCGGCCTAAGATACGCCTTTAGTAATAACACCTTTATGCGATGTACCTCTTAAAACCAAATTTCAACATCGACGTTGCCCGCCCCTGGGATCGAACCCGGGACCTTCGATCCGTGAGGTCGCTGCACTGACCACTAGACCACAACGCCGATAAGTTACACCTTTATTTTTTTTCCTAATAGTCGACCGAAACCAAACCTACTTGAATTGGCAACAACGCTTTTCCTTGTCAACTGCTAACCAATGAAATCAAAACAAGTCTGTGCGACCTAAGATTCCATTTTTTTTCTGTGTAAATTACGAGTAAAATGGTTCGTGTGTCACATCATAGACATTTACATTTAGGTAAAATATCTATGGTGTGTAAACATAAATATTTAAAAAATACTTTTTTGGAAAAATTGCTTTATCCAACATTTTTTAAGCTTTAATATGTTCCATTTGAGGTAAGCTTTTAAAATATTCCAAAATTGTTATGAAATTCGAGCTGACGTATATCACACCAGAACCGATGTTAATATCGTAGCAGAATACTTTTAGTCAGGATTTTAAAAAAATATTTTTATTCAAAGGCCATGGAAATCTTAATACATTTGGATTCCTTGTCCATTTTTATCTTAAAAGATTATAGAAACCCATTTTACACCGGGCACATTTAACACGTCGCGTCGCTTCATAACATGAGAAAAAGCAAGGTTAGAAATAAATTATAAAAAGTGACAAACCTGTCAGATAATAAAGAAAACATTTTTTGAGGTTACGTTAGATAGAAAAAAATTATTCGTCTGCCATTGCACAGAGGAATAGTAGGTGAACGATGGAGCGTTTTAAATTATTTTTGAGAAATTTTGGCACAAAAATGTGATTGTTTTTACAAACTCACCACTTCAGATCTATAATTGCAATTATAAATAAAAATTCGATAGTTTTTTTTTTATTGTTTTAACCGATTTTTTTAAGCGTCACGTTCTTCAAATCAACAATACTTAAACTTGCCTAGGTTTTAAACAATATTGTTTCTTTTTTATCAATAAATATATTCTTCTTTATCGGTCAACTGTAAAATGGCGAATGTGACAATGATGAAGATACATCTCATTCCTTCAATAGCACCTATAATTATATATTATATATTATAAGTAAAATAAATGGCAAATGCTCCAAATGCAAATTAATTGGGTCCATGTGGTCCGTGGAAATGTGGTAAATTTGTGTTCAATTGGTTTTTCTGGTATTTTTCTTAAGATAAAATGGATACAACATAGAGATAGAGATACCCGCGCGGTTTTACTGTTAAAATAACTTAACAGAAATATTTCACAAAAATTAATAATAATATCAACATAATAAATCAGAATAACAATTTTTTCATCATGCAAAGAGTGAACGTTCTTTATAAAATGTCGCATGCTACATATTATATATCAAATTTAATATTTTTATATTCTGGTCAAGCCACAAAAATGCATAAAAGAACACGTAGATTTAAGAACTTGCTGCCAGGTATACAGAAGGGCTTACACTCTGTCGATATTAAAAATGTAGGTGGTATATTTGAAAAATTAAAAGATGTTTTGCGATGGTAGTGTTCTTATTTATAATTAAACTCAGCAGTTCGACAGTTAACAACCACAAAATACATCAATAGGTGATACTGGTTCCTCCAAAAAGTTCACAGTGTAGGTGTCAGCGGAAGCAAGCTCATAAGTCAGGTTGCGTCGTATTAACTTCTTTTAATTTTGGTGTTTTTAAATTTTTTTTGAATTGAGTGTTTTTAAACATTTTACTTTTGGACTTTATAAATTTCAGAGACTAGATTTACTTAGGTGTGTGATTGGATAGGTGTTTTTTTTTTCATTCAAGATTATCGGTGAGTACAATAAACTTTGCACAAAATATGTTATTGTTTTTTCTTGTATAATAAATATTTATTTTTGCTTGTTATAAAGAAATTAATGTCGTTTTTTCCATTTCTTTTAGTTTTATAATGTTTTTCACAATTATTCAGATCCGGTTATTTTATCGATAATCATAACATCGTTAATGTTAATAAAATATTAAGACCCCATTACATATTTTAAAAGATGGCAAAGGCGAAGCTAAAGTACGGTCCGGTTCATATATATCTAATATATAATATTTAAGTTATATTTAAGAGAATTATATAAAAATAATTATAAATAATAATATTTAATATCTTGTCATTGCGAAACGTTGCTATCGATGGTTTGTAGACGACGCGACGTTGTATGCTTAACACTAAATTTCTTGCAAATTCTAGAGTTATCACTCATATTCTAATAACAAAGTAACGATTTTGGAAAATATTCTCGAAAACGGTCAGAGATAGGAAGGTGATTAAATTGCGGCAAAGTAGCGTATTTTGAGGCTTAATAATTAGGTGAAAGAAAATTGTATATATTCCTTCGGAGATATCGAAAAAAAAACGAAGTTTTAGTTTTGGTTTTTAATTTTTTGCGCCTTAATTTTTGACATGGCATAAAAGCAAATAGCACTTCCTATTGCCGCTTTTCATGTATTACAAGATAGCGTAATTAGTTTTAAAATTTGACAAGGCAATTTTTTAAAATACGGACCTGGAATTATAAAATACGGGTTTAGCGACTTCTAACCGTTTCAACCGTTTTATCATCAAATAACACGTCATCAATATTTCAAAAAGTACCCTTTCTTACGGCCCTACCAATTTTGTTATTTTTAGGATTAAATATCATAATAATTACAAAGGTGGTTTTTTTTATAAGAAAAAAGGTTTAAAGTTTTAAATACTAATCTTAAAAGATCTGCTTTATTTTTACGCTACTGCTCTAATGTATGTGTATCTTTTTTCACTTCAGAGCAATGCCACTTTTTCTGTTTTAGCATATTTTGAGGTCTAGGGTGAAACCCATAGTAATTAAGGTAAATGTTATTAATATAAAATAAACTAGAATACCAATAAAAATTCGTTCGTATGCCTTTAGTATGACTATGGTATATCATAATTTTATTAAGATAATAAACGACTTAAGGAGGGCATTGTAAAAATATAATTTTTGCAGACATTTAGGCTTATTTTATACTGAGATTCTGAATGCGAGATTTAGTATCTGGGATTCAGAATCTCACGTGAATTTTAACGAGATTCGGAATGCATACTTTTCTAATCTTGCGCGGTTTCGGCAATTTTGTGGAGAGGCGATTAATTCCAGGCCCGCACGCTTCTATTCAGTGTTAAAATGAATGCAGTAGAAGAAGCATTGTTGCTATATTAATATCAGGTAGTATGTAAAAAAGAAAAAAATTAGGAAACGTAGAATGTGGGTTTATCCAATAATTAGCGAACGTAATACATCAAGAAAAGAGTTTTTAAAACATCCATATTGAATTCTTTATTCGTACAGAAATGACCCTTTATACGGAGCTAGCAAGAGGCTACTAAACGAGAATCGCAGTAAAAATGCCTACATATATAAACCAATGCTAGACCTGTCGCCGATTCGAATCCCGTAGCCGGGCGGCTGAAATTAGTGCGATTCCGAAATTTAGAACCGCGATTCTGTTTCCGAAAAGACGCCCGTCTAAAAACGCTTCGCTTAAGAGCGTTCATCATCAGCTGTTAAATTTCAAATCGGTAACGAACGCATAAGGGGCCGTTTCGTTATCACTGGCAACAGTGTGCATACTCGCCTTGCCAACCGTCATAGATGATTATTTATTACCGGTCTGCGTTATATACACTGGACCACAAAATTAACCGGACTATAAAAATGTTGCTTCAATTCAATCTTAAGTAACTTGTGTTTTGTGTCCAAATCTTTGTATCGCATCGGATGCGGTACTACGTGGATGACCAAGCCTTTCTGCGATATACAGAATCGGACGACCTTCATCTTGTAAAGCAACGGCTTGTGCCACTTCTTTTGGTATCATTTTTAATTTATGTAAATACACTTATCGTTTACGGAACAGTTTTAAAACACAAAACATACAACAACAACTTACTTAACAAACGCTAGAAGTACCTACAGCAATTAATAAATCTGTATATTGTTGACAAAAATATTTTTGACAAGCCATGGTGCCATGGAAACTGCATTCAGAAAGACAAAAAGAGAGGGCCAACTTTACAAATAAATTATTTAATTTTTCGTTGATAAAAAAGGATTATTTGCATTATTTCCATTCAACCTGTGTTTTTCCTTTAATAATCCAGATATCGGTATGAATCAAAAAACAAGTTGAATGATGAAAGAGTTTTGGACTTCCATTGTCTTTATTTGTTTTAAATCACAACGTTTCAACTGGTAAGTATCTCCAGTCGTCTTCAGGTGAATACTAAATAAGTAAAGTAACTACCAGATTATTTATACTAGCTAGGTGCACCGAAGCACAACTGAGGTGGGTGCAGTCATGCGTTTAGTTAACACGCGATCTTATCCTAAGCTTACATCTATCTAACAAAGGTTTCCAGATATTTTTTAAGTCTAACGATGGTTTACTAAAACAGCCTGGATTCTGGTGAATAGTAGCAGCTTCCTTAAACTTTCTTTTCCTCCAGTGTGGCTCCTTATGTAGGATTTCAGCTTCTGACCACATGATATGGTGGCCATGTTTCCAGGCATGGTCAGCTGCACCTGACCTTTCAGTCTCTCCTTTTAGCGTATTGTTTTTGTGTTCTTTAATCCTTGTCTCGAGTGGTCTTAATGTCTCACCTATATACGATTGGCCGCACTCGCAGGGGATCTGGTAGACGCAGTTTTTCCTATCTTTTTGACTTATAGGCTTTGTCTTCGTCAGGTGGCTTCTTAGGGTGTCTCTCGAGTTGAATACGGTGCTGATGTTATATCGTTGTCCTAGTCTTCTTATTTTCTCAGATACTCCCTTGACATACGGAATATTGAGTGTTGGTTGTGCCTCTCTGTCTGCTTTTTGCGCGTTGGGTCGATTCTTACGGTTTTCCAACATTGTGTCAACTAATTTTGTGGGGTAGCCATTTTTGTTGAGGTCGGTCTTGATGTGGTGAGCTTCCTTTTTAAGTGCTTCTTCCGAGTTACAGATTGTAATTGCTCTATCCACGAGGGTTTTAACTATGCCATGTTTCGTGTTGTTTGAGTGATTTGAAGTAAAATTGAGATACTGACCTGTATGCGTAGGTTTTCTGTATACTGAAGTTTGGATGCTATTACCATTTTTCTTCACGTTGACATCTAGAAACGGTAATTGGTTGTTTTCCTCTTTCTCCATGGTGAATTTGATTGTTGGTGTTAAGCTATTGAGGTGATCTAGAAAATGTCTTAGTTCGTTATCGGTTCCATTCCAAATAATGAAGGTGTCATCCACATATCTCAGCCACATTTTTGGTTTCTTCTTTGCCTGTTCCATTGCTTTCGATTCAAACCATTCCATGTATATGTTGGCGATTATTGGCGAGAGAGATGAGCCCATCGGTAGTCCGTCTACTTGGTTGAAGAATCTATCCTTTTCTTGAAAGTAGGAATTGTTGAGGCAGCATTCTAATAGTTCCAAGATGGCATTAATAGGGAGCGTTGTTCTTTCCTGTAGAGTATGGTCTTCCTCAAGTCTGTTTTTGATAACCTTTAGGGCGTCTTTTACGGGAACGTTGGTGTAAAGGCTTTCGACGTCAAAGCTCACCAGCTGATCTCCTGGCTGTAGTTCCTTTCCTCCTATTATTTGAACGAAGTGCTGTGAGTTCTTAACAAATGATGTGCTATTTCCTTGGAGAGGTTTGAGTAGAGGGAGTAGAAATCTAGCTAGTTCGTATGTTGGAGAATTACGGGAGCTCGTAATGGGTCTTAGAGGCATGTTGTGTTTGTGTATCTTTGGCAGGCCATAGAGATGTGGAGGCTTACTGTGGTGTGGTGTCAGGCGTGTCCGTGTCTTTTCTGGTATATATCGTTCATATTTCTTAAGTGTTCGGTAGATTCTTCTCTCGATGGTAGAGGTCGGATCCTTGGCAGTAAGAGAGTAGTTACCTTTCTGCAGGACTTCTTCGATTTTCTGATCGT
Organism: Polydrusus pterygomalis; assembly: GCA_963969555.1. Taxonomy (NCBI): domain Eukaryota; kingdom Metazoa; phylum Arthropoda; class Insecta; order Coleoptera; family Curculionidae; genus Polydrusus; species Polydrusus pterygomalis. The sequence continues at coordinate 129,718,764 of OZ018376.1, forward strand.
AGGTCTGAACATCCATAATGACGGTCGATTTTCCCTTGTCGGCCACTATCAAGATTCTACCAGCCGACAAGGGAAAATCGACCGTCATTATGGATGTTCAGACCTACGATCAGAAAATCGAAGAAGTCCTGCAGAAAGGTAACTACTCTCTTACTGCCAAGGATCCGACCTCTACCATCGAGAGAAGAATCTACCGAACACTTAAGAAATATGAACGATATATACCAGAAAAGACACGGACACGCCTGACACCACACCACAGTAAGCCTCCACATCTCTATGGCCTGCCAAAGATACACAAACACAACATGCCTCTAAGACCCATTACGAGCTCCCGTAATTCTCCAACATACGAACTAGCTAGATTTCTACTCCCTCTACTCAAACCTCTCCAAGGAAATAGCACATCATTTGTTAAGAACTCACAGCACTTCGTTCAAATAATAGGAGGAAAGGAACTACAGCCAGGAGATCAGCTGGTGAGCTTTGACGTCGAAAGCCTTTACACCAACGTTCCCGTAAAAGACGCCCTAAAGGTTATCAAAAACAGACTTGAGGAAGACCATACTCTACAGGAAAGAACAACGCTCCCTATTAATGCCATCTTGGAACTATTAGAATGCTGCCTCAACAATTCCTACTTTCAAGAAAAGGATAGATTCTTCAACCAAGTAGACGGACTACCGATGGGCTCATCTCTCTCGCCAATAATCGCCAACATATACATGGAATGGTTTGAATCGAAAGCAATGGAACAGGCAAAGAAGAAACCAAAAATGTGGCTGAGATATGTGGATGACACCTTCATTATTTGGAATGGAACCGATGACGAACTAAGACATTTTCTAGATCACCTCAATAGCTTAACACCAACAATCAAATTCACCATGGAGAAAGAGGAAAACAACCAATTACCGTTTCTAGATGTCAACGTGAAGAAAAATGGTAATAGCATCCAAACTTCAGTATACAGAAAACCTACGCATACAGGTCAGTATCTCAATTTTACTTCAAATCACTCAAACAACACGAAACATGGCATAGTTAAAACCCTCGTGGATAGAGCAATTACAATCTGTAACTCGGAAGAAGCACTTAAAAAGGAAGCTCACCACATCAAGACCGACCTCAACAAAAATGGCTACCCCACAAAATTAGTTGACACAATGTTGGAAAACCGTAAGAATCGACCCAACGCGCAAAAAGCAGACAGAGAGGCACAACCAACACTCAATATTCCGTATGTCAAGGGAGTATCTGAGAAAATAAGAAGACTAGGACAACGATATAACATCAGCACCGTATTCAACTCGAGAGACACCCTAAGAAGCCACCTGACGAAGACAAAGCCTATAAGTCAAAAAGATAGGAAAAACTGCGTCTACCAGATCCCCTGCGAGTGCGGCCAATCGTATATAGGTGAGACATTAAGACCACTCGAGACAAGGATTAAAGAACACAAAAACAATACGCTAAAAGGAGAGACTGAAAGGTCAGGTGCAGCTGACCATGCCTGGAAACATGGCCACCATATCATGTGGTAAGAAGCTGAAATCCTACATAAGGAGCCACACTGGAGGAAAAGAAAGTTTAAGGAACCTGCTACTATTCACCAGAATCCAGGCTGTTTTAGTAAACCATCGTTAGACTTAAGAAATATCTGGAAACCTTTGTTAGATAGATGTAAGCTTAGGATAAGATCGCGTGTTAACTGAACGCATGACTGCACCCACCTCAGTTGTGCTTCGGTGCACCTAGCTAGTATAAATAATCTGGTAGTTACTTTACTTATTTAGTATTCACCTGAAGACGACTGGAGATACTTACCAGTTGAAACGTTGTGATTTAAAACAAATAAAGACAATGGAAGTCCAAAACTCTTTCATCATTCAAGAAACATCATTGTCTACGACCTTCAAGCATTCAAAAAACAAGTTGTTCAGAAAAGATGGGACTTAAAAATGTCGTACCAAGAAACATCAATCAGTTAATAAATTTTTCCACAGGATGTTCAGAAGTTAATGCAATTTTTTGTGTACCCTGTATGTCAACATGTCCGTTAACACAGTTCGTAAGATCGATATCAAAACATGATGAAGATGACAGCATCTGCAACATGTCAAAAAATTATCGAACTTGGTAAAATTTTTTTAAAGTTGTTTAAGATTGAATTGAAGCAAGATATTTTCCGTCCGGTTAATTTTGTGGTCCAGTGTACATATATACCATTATTGTATGTGTTATATGCGTTGGGCCTGCGGTCAGGACCGAATTTGATTGTTTTTAAGCAAATTATATTTATTTTAAATTTTAAGTATTTTTCTATAAATAATCTCAAATTATAAAATTTTGAACATACATTCTTCGTATTCTTTGTCAAAATAATTATTAATCTAGATTTATTTCTATTCATCATATATTATTTTTGTAATATTACTTTCTTTGCAATAGAAAGTATTGAACTAGAAAAATGAACTTGTTTGGGATATTATTATATGACGTTTTAGGATTCCTAGATCATGAAAATCATGTTATCCATTTCAGTCTGTCTGTCTGTTGGCTCGACAGCTTATATTTGTATATAGTTTGTTATTTAGTTTTTTTAGCAAACCCATGTACACAGGGTGGCCATTTATTGCCGCTATTGCGGCAAAATACAATAGCTGAGTTATTATTAGAAATACGTAAAAAATGTTAATACAAAAGTTTTTTAGAGCATAGCAAATGGCTTATAACGTAAAATTATATTTGGTTCTACTAAAAAGGTGGGACGAAAAATTTGCAGGTAACCTTTTTTAATAGAACACATATTTTACAGTTGTTTCGAATTCTAAAGATGAAACCATATACAGTTGCTATGATTTTCCCGATACACGTAAACCCCAATTCAACATTATATATTAGCGAGGAAAGTGCAGCGCTGAAATAGATCAGATTTTTCTTTCTTTTTCGTACGCATATCTAAAGGAACTGATAAATACATAACATATAAAATAACATAATAATAATATAATATAACCGAAAACAAGTTTAAAGAATGATATTGGAAACTTTTCCTTTACATATTTTATCTCTAACTAGCGTGTACCCGGCATGCGTTGCAACCCGCTGGTATAAATACAAACCCGAACAAACCCGATATATTAGTAATAGGCATGCCACTTTCTGAAATTGCACCCGTGCGAAGCCGGGGCGGGTCGCTAGTTACACATAAAAACCTTCCTCTTGAATCACTCTATCTATTAAAAAAAAAACGCTTCAAAATCCGTTGCGTAGTTTTAAATGTTGTTGTTGTATATTGTATGTTAAGATTAAGATAAGATGGGTGGAGTTTTTGGCAAAAGCGGGTCAACCAGTTCAGGCAACATAAAATATTTTTAATTTTAATTTCTTCTATTTTTGCGACTTTTGAAGATGCGCTGGATATGCATAATCGTTTTTTGTTACATCCTAGTCCGTCCCATGCATCTGGCTGCTGGCTATTCAATAACTACACCACAAACCCAAAGCACAGAAAAATGCTTATAAAAAGAAATCCTTTACCGACAAAGGGCTTCGGCGAACTATAGACTATTTATAGACATCGTTGTATCCTTGAAGATATCTTGTAATGTCGTCCCACGCTTGCAATGTTGCCAACATGTTTGAATATTCTAAAAGGCTGCATATTTTTCTCAAAAATTCATTAAATGCAGGATTGTTGTTTTGTGCAGAAAACGAAGGCTTTAATTAAAAATTCGGTCTCTTCACAAATTATAGAAAACATGGTAAAAAATGAGGGAAAGTCGGTAAAAAAAAAATATATTAAAAAATACAAAAAAATCAAAAATACATATAATATTTAAAATTTCTAAATGACTTTCCCCAATTTTTTAATAAAATTAGAATAATATTCCGAAACTTTGTAACCTTTCGTTGGTTAGTTTTGGTGCTATTTGATAAAACAAATTAGTATGTATGCAGCAGGTATGAACGCTCTTAAGCGCTACGTTAAATGTGTAGCCGAGATTCCAGAATTCGAGATTCAGAATCCCAGTATAAAAGGAGCCTAACGCGCGTATATAACCTGTGCAAAAAGTAGGCAGTTTGGCAAGAAAAAGGATTTGACAAAGTATATACATCTGGTACGGCCCTAAACTATTTTTTATTATAAAATTTTACAAAATATTAATAAATAAACCAGAAAACTAACAAATTGAATTTTTTTCACAGAAAGTAATAAAAAGTAGCTTAGGGCCTTGACAACATTGCAAGGAACGTTTTTACCAAGTTTCAACTATAAAAAACACTGATAGTCAATACCAATATCCGCGAAATTTTGTATCATACTCGTATATGGTCGATTTCGTTTCTTTCCAACCAGCAAATGACCGCATATTATTTAATTATCGCAACCTAGATGGCTTTACTTGCTAATTTTGGCCGCCTCAAACATCGTACGTTTTAAATATCTGTTATGTAAGAGATGAGATTTAATCTCAAAAACAATTGTAGTAAATAATAAATAATTGTTTTAAAGAAAGGATAATTGTTTAAAAAAGATGGATTATTTGAGAACAAAAAATTAAACTTTAAAAAACCTTTAAAGTATTAAAATTTAGGTCGAGAAGCTTTAAAACAGTATTTAAAATTCTAGGTCCGTATTTAAGAAAATTTACTTTACGGTTGTATATAAAGAACGAAAAGTCGAATATTGTCATATTGTCATTTTGTAGAATGCAAAAAACGCTTATAAAAAAGTATTTTTTGTTGCCTTCCCAAATAAACAAAAAGCCTGAATGGAATTTTTTGATTCTATCGAATATCTCCGAAGATATTCGGAATGTTTTAAAATCTTTTTTACCAAATTATTGAACCCCAAAATAAGAAACGTGTCAATTTAACAATCCCCATGTACCCACACGAATTTCTAGGACCTTCTAAACTATTTAATTTTCTGCAAAATTAATTCATGTTTTTCTCAATTAAACCATACCCGTCCATCCTTTCGTCGTAATGGTACCTAATCAATCTCCCTTCTCAAACAAAAATTTCCACAAGATTTAAAATAAAAATCAACTCTGCCTTCCAAACTAATTGACTGTGAGTTTAATTAACTTTGCCAAATCTAATTTCGGTGCTTTTAAGCGGTCTTATTGTTTTCGCCTCTTGTCGATATTTACCCTTAACTCCGGGATAATTTATAAATTTGGAGGGTTATAATTATCTGATCAAATTTCTTTCAAACATTTTAAAAGTAAGCTAAAAATTGGAAAACATTTTTTTTCTAGAATCTTTGGCAAAATACGTTAAGGTGGGAGTATCAACATGCTTGCCAACCTGTAACCTATTTCGCGTAGATTTATTAATGTTTTCTAGCTTTTACACAAAATTTAAATAAAATCAGTATCGACTTGATATTCTACATATAGGTAATAATTGACATATTTAATAAATATCAAGGAATTTCATAACTTATTTTAGGAGAGTTGTATACCGAAAAATATCGATTAAGATTATTTTTAACATTATTATGCCATTGTTCGTTCACTATAAATTCTCCCAAAATTAGCAATGAAATAAATTGATATTTTTGTAATATATCAGATATTACCTAAGTAATGTGCCGACAATACTGATTTTATTTAAATGTTACTCATAAAATATAAACTTGAAAAAATAACGCGAAATAGGTTATGGGATGGAGTGGAAATGTAATAATATTATACCTTTGTTTTTATTCTTTTTGTAACTACAGGGTATGGGTGTATCTAATATTCGTTATAAGCACTAAAGTCAAAAAGGTACCATAATTACTTAGTAGTATTAATTAGAAGTAGTGTTTCTGAATAAACAACAGTAACGGGTAAGTAAAACAAGTTAATTATAGGAATATAAATAAAATACCCATAGTCTAGAAACGGGCAATATTTAGCCATAAAGGTACAAAACTCCACAAGGTGGTCTATTTGGATAGCAATATTTTGCTATAAAGTTACATTATTCTATAAGCTAGTCTGTTCGGAAGACAATATTCAGCTATAAAAGTACACAACTCCACGATCTGGTCTGTTCAGATGGCAACATTTTGCCATAAAGTTACAAAATTTCGTGTAGTTAAGTTCTTAGGTATAATAATTACTCTTCCACTGCAGCCCACTATCTTTATTCCCTGCGGAGTTATTTAGAAAAGTAGTTTGGGCGAAACTCAATACAGTATATTATAGAAGCAGACAAAAAGGCGAATCTCAATTATGCTCTTTTGTTTGCCATATTTTATTAATTATTGTTGAGTGACGCCCTTTTACTGGTCCATAGTGGGAATTTCGCTCTGCTGGCTATTTTGTTATTGCGATAAAGCAATGATGATAGTGCGGCCGCCTTCGAATCACCGGTGTTTTTTTCGATATAACTTAGCCACCAAAGACTGTTACTGCTACACATTGACTGAAATAGATAGTAAAAGAGGCTCCTCTGAAGTTTCAACATGTGTTTATAACTTTCTGCAGCATTATGACGAGAAGAGGACTAAAACAGTTAATCTATGTTCTGATGGATGGACAGGCCAACACAAAAATTCTATAGTTGCCTCGATGCTACCTTATTTTGTCATCAATAGCAAAAACGTTGAGCAAGTCAGTCTAAAATTTTTGAACCTTTTCATGGGCAAAGCGAAGGAGACTCCTGTCATAGGGAACTTGTTTTTTCCATCACAAGTACTGCCTATTTTCAAATTTGCAAGAAGGAAACAACCGCACATTGTAAGTAAGAGCGGCGGGTCATAAATTTTGAAAGACAAATGCGCTTAAGTGCAAAGCGGCAATTAAAAATACTTTTCTGCAACGTGTTTTCATATTAAGATTTGCGGGTTTAAATAACAGTATAATAATTATTATTTTTTCATAAAACCCTGCATTCAATTTAAGTTCTTTATTTAAAAAAAAATACGTTGTAGTAAATTTAATTTCAATAAATACAAAGTAAACAATTTTATTATTACTTAATTAGGTTACCTACTTCATCGATGTCATAGAAAACACTATATACTTTCAATACAGGACTGTAAGCAGCTTCAAACAGTTATTTATTTCGCAGGATAAACGATTAGTTTTGTGTGGTGCATGTTTAAAGTTAAAAATGCGGAAAAGTATTTTAAATTTGATTTGTGATGAGTTAATTTATATTGATTTAAGAAATTATTGGAAACGACTTTTTCCGCTACCGCCTCTCTCATCCTATGCCACTGAGTATAATTTAAGATGGGCAAGCTTTGTGTAAAAAATAATTATAATTTTATATCGTTTAATAATATGTTGCATTATTTTTTCCATGTCAAAAGAAATGTTATACTTTTTTATTTACTGTATGTAAATAGATACTATATAAATCGTAAGAAAAATAATCTGATATTTATCTTTCCTGAATTCTTACCCCTTGGGTAGATTTTAATGAATTTCCGCCTCCATGAGCGAGCGTAAGGGTCCTGAAATAAGATATTCGAATGGTATTTCATAATTTATTACATCTCGTGCTTTCCTCTAAATATATTATAATGTACATTTATAAATTTGTCAGTAAACTGTTCTAAATTTGGGCACTCCTGCTGGGAAATTATTGAAATAATTAGCAAACGTTAAGGAAATTTCAATATTTTCTCGCATCCCTTGTACGCGTTATTGCGCCGAGATATACTATATTTTTAAATCTTACATTTAAGTACTTTACTTACGGGTATTTTATGATTTTTTTATGTAGTTGTGGATCTATTCTTGACGTTATTTTATCCATATCACTAATTGGCTTGACGTAGCGGAAATGCGGAAATATTACCAGCGATACCAATCTTTTATTAATATCAAAGACAGTAACATATTAATGAAAAAGAGAAACTGTGTTGTGTATTGGCTTAAATATACTTAATGGCAGGTTAAATATTTAGCTAAATCGTTGGGAATGACCCTATTTTACGCAACGCCATTTTGAAAAGGCCTCTAGCGGTGACATGGTCAAGCGGCAATAAAACGAAAAAAAAAAGAAAACTGCTTTACAACAACTTGTTGTGTACCGGGTGAGTCAACGATTGCGCGGAGTAATTTTATGCCTTGAAGATAAGAGCTTTTGTAATAAGGTATGGTTGGATATCTGGCGCATTTTAAAAATATTTTGAATTATACAAGGTGCGCCCAAAAAGTAGGGTGTCATAAAGTTAAATTTTTTAAATGGGACACCCTATATTTGAATACATTTATGTGTTATTTCATAAATTTTTATTACTGGTTTAATATACGAAAAAGTTATAGTTTTTAAGATAATTCTACTTATAATGAAAATATTCCATTTGCAAGCATCTCACAAGCGATTCATTATTTTTATACTTACTAAATAAAGTCAAAAATACATACTGAGTATGAAATATTTGACGTCTCGTTTACAGGGTGTTTACTTTCTAGGACCAAAGTCAGAAAACTTCTAGTTGAAGAATATCACTTTTATTAAATGGAACACCCTATATATTTTTCTGTCATCTTATAGCTCGTCATAAACTCTTCAACTTTCGTGAAGAACGTCATATCCCTATCGCTAATAGTTTTTGAAATATTTTGATATTTCGAGATTTAATGTCCTCGTTATAGCATTTTTTGTCAATGGATCACAGTAGCCACGGAAAATAAATTAAAATAATGGCAGTGAATGACATTAAGAATCAGATCAATGCAAAAATTAAGCCTCTTTACTGCAAAGTTTATTGTCCAGTCATTTTATAAGTTGGTACTCAAAATGAATTAATTGATATGATTTATGTTTTGGGCGAGGCGGATAAAAAGTGTCTTTTTGCTGAACAACTATACAGGATGAAATTTCCCGAGCGGCGAACACCCAGTCCTCGAAGTTTCCAGAATTTAATGGAAAAGTTTGTTTCAACAGGCGTGATCCATTGACAAAAAATGCTATAAAGAGGACATTAAATATCGAAATATCAAAATAATTCAAAACCTATTAGATATAGGAATAGGGCGTTCTTCACAAAAGTTGAAGAGTTTATGACGAGCTATAAGATGACAGAAAAATATATAGGATTGTTCTATTTAATAAAAGTGATATTTTTCAATTAGAAGTTTTCTGACTTTGGTCCTAGAAAGTAAACAGCCTGTAAATGAGACGTCAAATATTTCATAGTAAATATGTTTTTTTGACTTTAATTAGTAGGTATAAAAACTATGAATCGCTTAGAGTCAAAATGTAAGTAACATTTTTATAACAACCAGATGCTTGCAAATGTAAAATTTTCATTATAAATCGAATTATCTTAAAAACTATAACTTTTTCGTGTATTAAACCAAAAATAAAACTTTATGAAATAACACGTTGAATTAATAAATATATTTAAATATAGGGTGTCCCATTTAAAAAAAATTAACTTTATGACACCCTACTTTTTGGGCGCACCCTGTATAATTCAAAATATTTTTTACATGTGCCAGATATACAACCATAACGTATTACAAAAGCTCATTATCGACAAATCTTATCATCACTCCGCGCAATCGTTGACTCACCCGGTACATAGAATACTGGAATGCGGCGCGGCCACTTTAAAATGCTAGAAATGCTAGTGCTGTCAGATACACAAATATAAAATATTGTTGAATAGCAGCAAAGTACAGTTCGACGCATTAAAAAAATATGCAACGTTCTTGGCAGTTGTTGATCATCATGTCACTTACGACAATATATAAGAATAATAATAATTATTGTTATAAATTTTAAATATTTTTCTAACTAAAAAGCCTTATTTAGGATTGTTTCGTTTATTTTAGCCAATAATCATAACGTTACCTCCCTTCGGCCCTGTTCATATAGAAAAATGACAGTATATTTATATGCTTGTTACCCAATAATACAAAAATAAGGGGAGGGGGGAAAAATGTAATAACCCACCTCAGGACCTAGAATGTCTGACTACAGTAATAATAACCTTTGAATAGAACAATATTTTAAGTTTGTGTATTCACTGTATGTACCTACCAATGAAGGGCAACTTTTTGAAAATTTACAATTGCTATATTTTCTACACTAACAGAAGGTATCAAAAACTAAAATACATTTTCTACAAAAACGCTTCTGGATAAAAATGAGGTACTTTGCGGGCCACCCACTTTAAAATCTGAAATGGAACTATCCCTCTTGTGACACCTCTTTGGAAAGCTTATCAAAATAGCTTCTTAGCGATTTCATTGGCAGAAAAAATTAGAAAATAAACGTAAACGAAGAAATCTGATCCCAAGCCATTGTAAAAAATCTATTGTAGTGATAAAACTTTCTATGTTTTTTGCAATAACGCATACACTTTTTTATACTATTATATTATGTTAAGTGCTAAAATAAATCCCATTTTGTTCTAAACAGTAATAAAGTTGATTTTCAAATTCTTCCCTACCTTTCCGAAGAATACTTCGACAAGCATTATCTGATACAATAATTCTTTTAGAGAAGCCGACTAGGTCCTGTAAACTTGTGAATTAATGTAACTCCATAAAAAGATGTCCATAGGGGTAAGATCAGGTGATCTTGCAGGCCTACTCTATTATTCTTCTTCTGCCAATTCACTGGTTTGGATAAATTTGGTCCAACCAGTTTCCCGCCACAGCAGCATAGTGTAGGGGCACCATATTGCTGAAAGTGTAGAAGTTTTTCGTTTACATTTAGATTGCCTTGTTAGTCTCTATGTTTTTCAAGTTCATGAACAATCCAGGGCTCTATAGTATGGTTGAGCGTTTTATCAACTTGGCAGGTTAAATTTCCTTCAATAAAAAAGGAACTATGTATTGTCTCCCAGTATTTCAGGCGAACATTAATATTTTGGGGATATTGTCCCTTTGTAAAATGATGTGGATTAACGTCCTTCTCGTAGTTACAGTTCTGTTTATTTACATGACTATTTAGGAGAAAAGAAGACTCATCACCGAAGCAAATGTATTTTTAGAAATTTGGGTGCCGTAATTATCCATAGCATGGTTTCATAAAACTGAATTCTTCGTCCCAAGTTGTTGAATAATTTTCATTTTGTAATAATAAAATTAATGCATTTTCAGTACTTTCCTAACTTAAGGTGGAATTCTCAACGTCGTTCAATTTATTGCCAACCTATAACCTATTTCGCTTTTTTTTTAAACTAACATTTAAATAAAATCAGTATCGTAGGCACATTACTTAGGTAATATTTGATATATTACACATATATCAATTTATTTCATTGCTAATTTTGGGAGAATTGTATAGTGAAAGAACAAAAGACATAATAATGTTTAAAAAATCTTACCCGATATTTTTCGCTATACAATTCTCCTAAAATAAGTTATGAAATCCCTTGATATTTATTAAATATGTCAATTATTACCTATAAAATATCAAGTCGATACTGATTTTATTTAAATTTTGTGTAAAAGCTAGAAAACATAAATAAATCTACGCGAAATAGGTTATAGGTTGGCAAGCATGTTGATACACCCACTTTATCTCTGAATAAGCCGATACCTGTTATTAAATGACGCATTGACACCTTTGGATTTATTGAAACTTGTCCAATAACCTCTTTCTGCATATCCTAAGCACCACACAAAAAATTATTTCTACTCGTTCTTCCATAAAATTCACGATAATAAGTATTTGCGTAGTTTTGAAAAAAAAGTCTGTTGAGTAGGTACATTCATCGTTTAGCTAAAATGGAAAGTTTTTTTTGAACAAAATCGTTGATTTTATATTTTATAATAGTATCTATACAATTTCTTGTTATGTTTCGTGATAAAGTTATAATTTCAACAAAGTAATAACAGGTTTAATTTGGCACACTTCGAGCCTAACCAGAAACAAACATTTCACTTATAATTTTTACACCTAATTCTATAATTTTTTAACTTACAATACTTAATTTCGCCGTGCGTTTTTTTAATACTGAATATAACTAATGGATGTAATTAATTATATATTTTGTAAACACATTTTCGGCATCGCTGTTTTTATTCCTCCCCTTTCTCTCAAAACCAATTTATAAAATCTCTTTTAAACAAACAGCTTTTGTGTTAAAAATTTAAAAAAATCTACTCCTGCATTTATATTTTCTGTTTCTTTCTATACTTTACTGAATCGCTTAACACTTGTTATAATATAAATCTTATCAATCACAACTTGTGATTAGTGTCCATGCTACTATTCGTTCTTAAATAAATGCTGTTTGGTTATTTTTAATCGTTATGTTAACTCGCGCTTCCTTTTCGCTTAAACAGAAAGCGTGAAATTAACTTGATTTTGTGTTTGAAAGTTAAAATGTTTATTTCATAATATTACAACAAGTAGGTGCTGTTCTTAGATAATTGCTAAAAGGCCTTATAACTGATATAGATGTATATGCCAGTAGTCAGTCGAATGTATGCTGGCTACACATTTATGTAGTGTAAAATTCTGTCCATGGAATTAATTAATAAGTCAATTTTTTTTAAATTTAGATAACTTTTAGCACAATTTTTAATTAGTGTCAAGTTGGATTGTAAGAATATATAATACTATTACTAAAGTAGAAAAATCCACGCGTATGGAATAAGCTCGTCTCTCTTGCACGTCTGACGTCATTGTGAGACAAATTTTCCCAGCAACAATTCGTTATATGAGATTTAACGGTTTTGGTGTGTTTTATTTGTTAAATAGTTTGTTTACAGATAAATGTGCGTAAAGTTAATAAATTATATTTAAAACATTGAAATAAACGTTTTTACTATGGTGTACTATGGAGGTGGGTTATTCAAGCGGTTTAATGAAAATAAACCCAGAGTTTCTAACTCAATGTGATTAAATCGACTACATTTTTAACAATTTTAATGTGGCGTGTCATTAGAATTGACAAAAGGTATTTAAAAATTAAAATTAAGTAAAAAGGCCAAACATCTTTTTTTTTAGATGCAAAATGTATTTTACAAATAGAGATATTAGAGAAAAATTCAAAGTATGAAAAGAAAAATGACAAAAATTCTATCCTATCCTTTGATTCTGTTTCTCATGTAGCAGATTTTCCGATTACCTTTCATTTTCAAAATCTTAACATAGTATAAAACAAAGTCGCTGTCGCTGTCTGTCCGTCCGTCCCCTTATATGCTTAAATCTTTAAAACTACGCAACGGATTTTGAAGCGGTTTTTTTAAATAGATAGAGTGATTCAAGGGGAAGGTTTTTGTGTATAACTAGCGACCCGCCCCGGCTTCGCACGGGTGCAATTTCAGAAGCTGGCATGCCGGGTACTAATATATCGGGTTTGTATTTATACCAGCGGGTTGCAACGCATGCCGGATACACGCTAGTATACTATAATTTATGTTAGGCTAACTTTAAAAATTATTGTCTTCCAAAAAGATCTTAAATTAAAAATCTGTTACAAGACGAACACTATTTTATTGATAATGAATAAGAATTAAGCTTTTTTAACAAACAATAACCCTGCTTTTCGAACTCTTCATGTTAGTATCTTACTTTTATATTTAAATACTTTATAGTATTCAAAATCGTTTATTGCTCGTTTTTAAAACTTGAAACAATGATAAACTTTCAAAAATAATTTATTTCATCTAGTAATACTTTATTTAAGGGCTTATATATCCTAGTGTCTAAATCCTACACTAAATCATAAAGATAATATCCGGCCTACTATTATAATAATAATAGAAAATGTAATATATCAATTTTTTTTTTATAATGAGAAAATGTCCTAAATAATAATAAAAACCTCTCTACAACAATGCTCTTCGATACTGACCAGCAGCATTTTTGTCTCCCAGTGACGTCATGCGCAACGTCGTACGAAATTGGATCAAGTGGTTTTATCATCTTTAGTAATAGTGGCATGGTAAAAATATACTTTACAACGCGATTAAATTGCCTAATATGTCCATATCGTGCTCGCAAATTTAAGCATTCCGCCTACTGTTGTCGCATTCAATTTACTTCCTAATGCATTATGAACATCATTTGCACCCTTATTGTTCAAACGGGAGTCTCCTGGAATTGAGCTTGAAATAACCTAATTCTTCCGGGTCCCGAATTTCATATAGTTTCTTCCGTGCAAATTTAACATTTTACTTTCCCCTTTTAAACAGATTTCCCATCCATGCAAACTTTCTTATCCCTGTCGGCAATAGGGCAAGCACCGCTTGTTATTTTAAGCTAGGTTCGTGTACGCCGTCTTGTTTTCTGGATTATGCAACACACAATACAGAAAAGGTTGAATATTAGAAACGTTTTGGACTTGCTTTGTCTTTATCTGCTTTAAATCACGACCTTTCAACTGATATGTATCTCCAGTTTTCTTCAGGTTAATACTAGAAATGTATATGAATACAGAAAATGTTATTGCATAATGTTTTACAGTTCAGCTTTTTTTGGTTATTTGTTTTATGAACTTGTCTAGATTGTACTTCCCCAGGGAAATCGCTATTTACACCCTAGAATATTTTCAATTTTTGCTTGCTAGAAAATAAAATCAAATCTAAAAACATTTAAGACACTTGGTTATTAATATAAAATGTACCTATGACAGTGCAATTTTTATACGGACCAATGGACGCCAACTCGACGTATTGAATATTACATTTTTCTATGAACCTGTCAACATCGTACATACTTATTACAAATCCAATTTTCTCGTAAAATCTATCTCTGTACGAAATTTTGCACACATTTTTCCGGAAATAATTTGGCAGCGTTTATATCTCTGGTTTACAAACTTTCCGTGTCTGCCGCCTAAGTAAATTTTAATATTTTTTTGCTTGTTTATCATCTCCTTGACTTGACGGATGTGATGCCTAAAACTTATTCTTAGTTCTCAGGAAATTTATTAATTTCTTTATTGAAGAAATGGAATTTTAGTTCCATAGGTAAATTACTTTAAGAAGTTTATAATAACATTTTAAAATTATTTCTAAAAGGTAATAATTATTAGATTCAAGAATGTTAACTTCAAAAATCAAATTAAGCTAACATAGTTTGCAAGAGACCAAACTACCAATAAAGTAGAGTCAACAATGGCGTAATCAGAATTACCTTTTTTGGGGGCCAGGGATAAAGTCATAGCCGTTCAATATTTTTAAAAGGATTTAAGCGTACCTATCCGCAAAATAAAAGACTGAGAAGATTGAGTAAATCAGTCATTTTATTCCTTGTTATTTAAGCGGGGCCCGGGACCTCTACTCTTGACCTTTTTAATTTTAATACTTTGCAGACATTTTCAGGATTTTCAAATATGAATTTAATGTCCGCCTTTTAATAAATTTAACTATTTGCATAATAATATACGGATTCTTTATACATACTTATAAAAATTAATAAATTTTAAATCAAAATGAACTTAGTATTGATTAAATCTAGGTCTACGCCAGATTAATTTTATTTAAAAAATTATCACGTTCTATTAAATAAATCAAAGAAGTCCGCTTCAACCGTCTTATTTAAAAGTGATTAATAGGTATAAGAATAATTATTACTCAATGAATTTTTAATAAATATTTAAATTAATAATGATAAAATTAAGTAATTTCATTATGTTTTATTTAATCTTAAATCTTTTTTTAATATATACAAGAAGTATTTACATACATTCAGAAATATTTCTCCATGCTTTAAATGGCTTCTTAATCTATGTATACTTTTGCATAGACTGAACTAGCATACACTAGTTTTACACGCGCTGTCGAATTTGAAAAAACTAATACGCATCTCTATATAAAATGTCTGATTAGGTTGTCAGTTTTGGCGAACGCTATATAGGAAGAGAAGATCATTATAAGAAACAAAAACGTTTTATTAAGTTTAAGATGTGTAAAGTATGTTGCTGTTGTGTTGTAAAAAAAAATGTTTTTTGCCAAAATCCTTTTATTAGACAAAATGGCCAACTGGTAGTTTTAAAAACACTGGAAGGCAACATCAGGTCATCAACATACGAAATTAAGATAAAAATCTGGAAGCTTTTTTGCAGTAGCAATACTGTAAAACTGTTCTTTAGTGTCTTTTTCTACTCCTATATTAGTAAACATTGTTTTACGTACAGTTCACTCTATAAGTAAATCCATTCTTACGTACAACTGTGCGTAAGGATGCATTTACCACACAGTTGTGCGTTATGAGATCTAATATAACAATCAAGTTAGCCTTGATCCACTCAAATCGTAACATTTATTTTCTGGCGTTTTGAATATTTGACAGTGACATTGTTATTGTTTGAGATTTGAAGTTGAAACCGATACTGTATAAGTGTATAAATTAAAAATAATTATATTGAGATTTTGTCGAATATTTTAACAATGAATCATTTATTGGAAAAATCAAATGCTCCCATTGTAATAAAAAACTGTAAAAATTTTACTATTAACTTTAATACCAATAATAATAATTATAATTAATAATTCCTTATTATTATATGCAAATTCATCATTTATATACTTACTCTGATTTATATTTTCTTAGATTTAGTTTGTTGTTGAAAATGAAACCATAAAGTACGTTAGTTACCTACGTTTTTTTTATTACTTAAGGCTTAAACAAACGCATCACCCGGTATGTAAGAGTCGTAGAAAAAGTATAGTACGTATTGCGTGTTGTATAGCAATTACGCACTCATGTAATTACTACACTCGCCGCTACGCGGCTCGTGCGCAAGTTTTCCATTCGTGCGTAAAATGCCTTTTACAACACTTGATACGTAATATACTATTACAACCAGCTTGCCACACACAGAAACAAGATAAACCGACAGCGTGAGAATGACACATAACATCAAGGCCAACTACCACCTGCCACAGGAAAATAAGGTGGTACTCCCGACTGATTAAATCATTGCGTCAGCAGCTTTTAAGGTAAAATCCATCAAATAAGAATAATTTAAAAGTATGGGAAAGAAAGAAAAAACAAAAGTCTTCCTCCACAAAATTTAATAGAATAAAAATTCTTTAGGGGTCTCTACATGTTTTGAACGTAGAAACGTTCATCATCAGGAGGCAGAAAATGTATTTAATGCTGATGGTTTTAGTAGAAGAGAAAATGGTGTAGAACCTTAATGGAGCTTTTATGGAATTAAAAAATTGATGTGTAGAAAGAAGTGCATAATATGTGATTATGTATTACATACAGGGTGAGTCGGGAGGAACGGACCAAATTTCAGGAGTATATTTTACACGCGAAAACAATATAAAAAACCCATATGTTCTTATCCGATATTTATTTGTTTTCAAGTTACGGCGCAATATCAAATATTTTTCTACGTCCCACATTTATCAAAATTTTCACGTAATTAGAGTATGCCATGCTCAAGACTCTAAACTATTTGACATCTATGTTGTCTTGACAATGTGTCTGTGTATTGTGGCAGTAATTAAACGTTTATTTTTAAGTTTGAGATGATTAAAGTGTTACAAAACGCCAAATATTTATTCAAATTTAGAATATGCAAATATGGTGTTTATTTATGGTTAGTTGATGCGACTTCGCATCTTTATTTTCTCTTACTGATATTTCTGATATAAATGTAAAACCATTTGATTTCCTTGAATGGTTTATTTTCTGCCTACAATTTACTAAATAATTTACAACCAACTCCTTCAAAAACTGACTTTTTCGTTATTTTATTTCCTCGCAACCGTCCACCATACTTCACCTTTCAAAGGTACCAGAAAGGTAACCTACAAGGACTGAACATACCGCCGGCCTTGAAAAAATGTTTTTTAACTAACTCGATAACCAACCAAAAAAAAATACAGTGTCTATTGCATCTTATGCTTCAATTGGGAGAACACACACTCGTTGAACCGCCCTCTTGATAATACCACTGCTCGTCCGGATACTTATAACCCGTATCAATTCGTCCCTGCCTGGATGAAGCGCTTCAATCCTTCCCAACCTCCAGTTTAATGGCGTAAAATTTTCATCCTTAAGTAAAACTAATGATCCAATCTTCAGATTTTTGCATTCATCATGCCATTTATTTCTCTGCTGTAAACTAGTTAGATATTCCATTGACCACATTTTCCAAAATTGTTGGACCATTTGCTGCAGCATATGGTAACGGGATAATCGATTCAAAGGAATTTCGGTAACGTCCCCTTGAGGTAACGCATTTAAAGAATCTCCAATCAAAAAATGGCCAGGAGTCAAAACAGATAGATCCCGAGGATCACTTGATAATGGGGTTAAGGGACGTGAATTTAACACCGCTTCTACTTGTGTAAATACTGTGGACAAATCTTCAAATGTAAGATTTACCTTGCCCACAATTCGCGTAACATGATATTTTGCAGATTTAATACAAGATTCCCAAAGTCCCCCTTGATGAGGAGATCTTGCAGGGATGTATTGCCACTCGATTGAATTTTTTAGACAGTAAGTAACCATATCATTATCATTACCTAGTTTAGCCAACAATTCGCGTATAACTTTTTTAAGTTCGTTATTACAACCAACAAAGTTAGTTGCATTATCTGAGTAAACTCTTTTACAAATACCACGCCGTGATACAAATCTTTTAGGGCAATTTAAAAACGCTTGCATACTAAGTTCACCTACAAGTTCAATATATATAGCATTAATAACAAAGCAAACAAACAAACACATGTAGCCCTTAATTATTGTCCTGTTGCGCAATTTACCATCCTTTAAATTAAATGGTCCTGCAAAATCTACACCACAGATAGAAAAAGGGCGCTGAGAAGTGATACGCTCTGTCGGTAAATTGCCTATTTTTTGACCTACACTTACAGGTTTAACTCTAAAACACGTGAACTCATTCTTAATATTTTGCCTACTTTCTGCCGCTTCCTCTGTTGAATCGGCACCTGTAATAATTAAATCATCAACATAGAAATTTTTTATAATTATATCTTTTATTTTTGGCGATGAATTGTCATATGCAGTTTGATGTAAACACCTTATGGATAAAAATGAAGCTGGTCCGGTACCATAAGTCAAAGTATTAAGATGATACTGCTGAATTTCGTCAGCTGGATTCGATTTCCATAATATTCGTTGTAAATCTCGTTGTTTAGGAATGACATCAACCTGACGATACATTTTCTCGATATCTGCAGTTATTACTACATTATATTCCTGATATCGAATTAAAATATCAAACAAGTCATCCTGTATATGAGGTCTAACCTGTAATACTTTATTCAAACAAACTCCGGTAGATGTTTTAGCACTTGCGTCAAAAACCACCCGCAGGTTTGTTGTTATACTTGATTCATTAATAACCCCATGGTGAGGTAAATAATATATATAATTTTTACATTCAAATTTATTTGATTCGATTTTAGTCAGATGTCCTAATTGTGCATATTCCTTTATAAATGCAACATACTTGTCCTTAAATAAATATTTTTTTATAAACTTTCTCTCCAACTGATCAAACCTAATTTTTGCCAAAGTAAAAGATTTGCCTAAATGCTTAACATTATTCTTTACTGGTAGCGTTACACAAAATCTACCAAATTTATCACGTGTAGTACTATCATTAAACATTTGCTCGCACTCACACTCCTCCCTTGAATAAAAATATTTTGTATTCAACTCTTCAAGCTTCAGCTGATCCTGTACATTTTCACTGTTAACATAATGACAAACTCCCCCTTCAACATTACAACCACTGTTATCAACTAAGCAGCCTGATATTATCCATCCCAACAAACTTTTTTGTAAAATTGGTTCACCCCGATTAAGTTTAATCTGACCTGCACAAAGTAAATCAAAAAATATACCTGCACCAATTAATAGGTCAATTCTTGAACTTACGTTAAAATCTGGATCTGCCAATCTTAAATTAGCTGGTATCTTAAGGTTCGATTTGTCAAATGAACTAGTTGGGATATTTGACGTTATATCTGCTAAAATGAGACATGAAATAGTTGCGGCGAATTCATTATACATCGATTTAATAGTAGCGTTTGTCCTTTTACTTACCTTTGTAACCATCTGGTTTACTCCTGAAATAGGAACATTTACCTTTTGCTCAGGTAAACCTAACCTTTTAGTTAAGTCATCAGTAATGAAATTCATTTGTGAACCGTTATCCAATAACGCTCTACATTTTATATAATTATTTTTATTGTCCTTAATATAAACCACTGCGGTAGATAAAAGTATCTGATTAATTGCCTTAGGAAAACTATACGATGTTGCTGTTACAGAGAAATCTCTCGTTTCCTCATTCAAATTTTCTTGAGTTCTTTCCGCATGTAAATCTCTAACCGCAGAGTTTAAAATATTATTTTGTAAAAATTTGGACTCTGGATGTAACAGCGTGTTATGCTTCTCGTTACACCTTTTACATCCTTTGGCAAAACAGTCACGAACATAATGATTTGATCTTAAACAATTAACACATAACTTCAACTGCTTTATTTTTTTCAGCCTTTTGCTATCTGATAAATCTAAAAGAATTTTACATCGATATATGAAGTGAGAACCCTTGCATAATTCGCATGATACCTTACCATCAAATCTTCCAATTGTCGAATGCGATAAGTTCCTGGGCTTATTCCACCTATTTTGAGTAAAATCAGCTGGTCTTAAATTTATATTTACTGTTTCCAAAATTTGACATTTATTTGACAAGAAATGCGTAAAATCCTCTAAAGAAGGATTACCATTAAACCTAGAAATATGTGCCTCTTCCCATTGCCCTTTTGTTTCGTTATCAAGTTTCCTAGACATCACAAAAATTATTAGCCTATCCCAATATCCTACAGGTTCTCCGAGAGCCTTTAGAGCACGAATGTTTCCTTGTAAATTATCAACTACCTTGCGTAATAATAAATGGGATGTTTCAGAAACTGATGGACTATCAAATAAAGCCCTCAAATGTGATTGAATAATGACTGGCTTATTATTAAACCTATTTTCTAATAACTGCCATGCAACTGGATAATTTGCTTGCGTTATTTCCAAGGATTCCAATACATTTTTAGCTTCGCCCTCCAGAGAATCTAATAAGTAATACAATTTTTGAATAGGATCCAGACAGGAATTATTTTCGATTAAAGTGACAAACGTTTCTCTAAACTGAGTCCACTTATTGTATTCCCCACGAAATTTAGTAATTCCTAAATTTGGTAACCTCGCACCACTTACTACCCCTGAATTAAAAAATCCTGTGCTCGTCCCCTGGAGCGGCATATTTATATTTTTATCTGAAATATGATTCTTTACATTTTTTGATTCAAATTCTTTTACTAAATTTTTCGATTTTCCTAACGCATAATAAAACTTTGTAACAAATTTATCATCAGGCACTATGTCTTCATCTAAAATTTGTAGTTCAAGATCGATTTCACTAATTTGGTCTAATAAAAATTCTATTTTGGATATACGTATTGTTAATTCTAATAAATCAACTTCAGTAACCTTTCCTAAAAAGTCATCAAATTATGTAAATTGCTTTAACTTTTGATTGCGTTTCATAATCAATCGCTTTAAATTAACTTGTAATTGAGCATCTGATGTGCCCTTCTGCTTACCCATTGTGTGTATGCTTAACACTTGTAAATGGATATACCTTTCGATTAATTTCAAAAAACAACACGATTATTATATATTATGGTAGATAATTCCGATTTAAATATACAATGTGCTTCGATATTTTAAACCTTTACGATTTCTGATAATCAGCTAAACATTAATTATCATTTCGATGTGATATACTACCCTCAAGGTACGATATTTAACAATATTTGATTTAAAGAATGATAAACTGCAAATTGCAATTATCCGTAATGCGATATTGATATTTAATTTGAAAGTTTTAAACCAGCACGATTATATAATGCATACAGACCCAAAATCTTGATGGCTAAACCTCGTAAAAATGATAATATTTATTTTATGCGATTTAAACCATAATTTTTTAGCATATATTAACCTATATGAACTAGAATAAAAGATGAATACTTTACAATATCAACGTTGACAGGCTAAATCTGACAAGTTGTCAAAACCTGACAAATTGTCAAAACTTGACAATTTCTAAAAATCCAAAGTGGCAATACCTTCCTTTCCAAATATCCTTGGGACTAAAAGTTATAAATATGTCATTACAAATTTTCCCTTTATTTACTCTTGTAGCAAGCAATGACCCATAAGATGGAATGGGATTTAAGGGATGAAAGAAAAATATTACGGAGTTAAATACTTCAAATCGATTTACCCTTCCCTTTTTTGAGCAATTTTTATTTAGCCTTCAACACCATTGTCTGGTCTGGAATGGAATTATACTCTCGATCACGTCGGGGTCACCAATAGTTGATGCGACTTCGCATCTTTATTTTCTCTTACTGATATTTCTGATATAAATGTAAAACCATTTGATTTCCTTGAATGATTTATTTTCTGCCTACAATTTACTAAATAATTTACAACCAACTCCTTCAAAAACTGACTTTTTCGTTATTTTATTTCCTCGCAACCGTCCACCATACTTCACCTTTCAAAGGTACCAGAAAGGTAACCTACAAGGACTGAACAATGGTTTCTGTAATGAAAGTGCTACAGCTGCTGTTGAAGAATACCGTCAACGGTATCCACATCACAGACATCCGACTAGAAACGTGTTTTTCAGAGTTTTTAACAATTTGTGCGAGAATGGTAAGCTTCCCAGTGCCAACATTACATCTGAACCAGCTACTCGACAAGGTTTAGGAGAAGTAAAAAATATTCAGTATATAGTAGAAGAAAATGTAACGACCAGCTCACGAAGAATTGGTACTCAATTGGGCATTCCACAAAAAAGAGTATTAAACACACTCCACGAGCAAGGCTTATATCCGTACCATGTACAGAGAGTACAGCGCCTAAAACCGGAAGAGTATGCTAAACGTATTGAATTTTGACGATGGATAAAAATAATCATCGTGTTGTATCGCGTATACTTTTTACAGATGAAGCAACATTCACCCGTGACAGTATTAATAATACTCCTAACTTTAATGTATGGTCAATCGAAAATCCCCACGCAATAGTTGAGAGTAATTTTCAACATAACATAAGTTTTCGGTTAACGTGTGGTGTGGTATGCTCGATAGCTATTTAATTGGCCCTTTCATTTTGGATAATCGCCTTACAGGAGACAACTACCTAAATTTTTTACAACATGAGTTAAAAGGACTACTATAGAGAATGTTCCTGTAAATATCAGAAGGCAAATGTATTACCAGCATGATGGAGCTCCTGCACATTCTGCTCGTCAGGTCAAGCAACATTTAGACGTAACATTTTCAGGGCGTTGGATTGGTCGCGGTGGTCCTATTAATTGGCCTCCAAGATCTCCAGACCTCACAGCACTAGATTATTGTTTATGGGGCTGGTTTAAAAATGAAATATAGTACAAAGTAAAAGTAAACGCTCAGGATGCACTAATTCGACGTTTTAAAAATACTGCAGCCAATTTTAAAGAAGAAAGACATGAAGCAATTAGAAGAGCAACTGGCCGCCATCTTCGTAGACGAAGCAGAAAATGTTTAGAAGTGAATGGCGGGATTTTTGAACATTTATTAGAAGAACGCTATGATTAGGAAACCGTTAATACATGAACTTTTCTTCATTTGGTATAACGCTATAACTTGAAAACAAATGATTATCGAATAACATATGGGTTTTTTCAAATTGTTTTTGCGTGTATATTACGCTCCTAAAGTTTGATCCGTTCCTTCCGACTCACCCTGTATATTAAGCATGGACTATTTCTTTAAATAATTTAAAAGGTTGGCATAGTTTATGCCACTAATTAGTATTGATTTAAAATAACCCAATGTGATTATTAAATAAAAAAAATAATATAATAAACTGGTATGAATCAATTGAATTTCATCGTACGTTTTTAAAACACCATTGGCAAACATAGAATTTATAACATACAGTACATTATGCAGTTTTTTTTTCTCTTATAGCAATTTTCTATATAACTTGATTTAAACCTTATCCCACGCATACCCAATTTCCTTGTGCTTGTTGAGTAAATTGTAATAAATTCTGCTTCGTTTAGTTCCGTTTTTGCAAATATGCCGTAGAATTTAATAAATTATATTTACTGCTTGTCGTGACAAGATTTACAAACTTAATAAACATATTATAGTCATCTTCAGAATAGTTATGGTTTTGTTAGCTTAAAATCTATACTGGGTGGGCATTAGGTTAATGACTCTATAATACAGAGCCCAATTTACGATAAAACTCGGTATTTGACAACCACAGATGACATTAACAATTCGACTCATTCAACGAAAACGGCAGTAAGTCAGTTTAGGCTAAATTGAGAAAAATCCATTTTAATGTAGGTTTAAGGTTATCAGTTATTCATAACACATCTTACATCAAACGCATAATAACCAAAATTATTTTGTGAATTAAAGGGCAGAATAGAAAGTAGATTATTACTAAAAGATATATTTTTTCTTAAGTTTTCCCCATTTTGTAATGATATACTACAGTTTTCGTTGGAAATATTTAACAAAAAAATAAGATACGATAGTTTTCGCTTAATATTTAATTACAAAATCGTTACAAAATAATAAAATTTAGGTACATTAATAATGTTTCTAAATCTGAGTCACTGTTGCTAACTTCAGTATCTTCTACTTCCATTACTAGGGTTTTACCTTTTTTGGACACTGGCCCCTCTTTTGATTTCAGTGAAAAATAAAAGTTATGATACACCGGGGGTATAGCGGGCTCATTGCCTCCGCAAAGTTCTAACAATCCTTTCAATTTTTTTGAGTCGATAGGCAGCAGGTCGTTATAAAGTCTAGGTATAGGGGCTCACGATATACCTGAAGTTGACTACGTCTAGCTTTCTTCAAATTTAAAATTTCGGGCTTTCTGCAAACTCATATTTGAAGAAAACAAGATTAGGGGAGTCGTGTGACCAAGACAATCCTCGAATTTTACTTAAAAAATCTCCCTGGGACATTTCTTTTACATTATAAGGTTTACCTGTTACTTTCGCCATCCTTATTAGGGTAATCCATTGACCAGGGGTGTAGATTGCACTTTGTCGTTTTTTTGCATTCTCTATTACAGCATGCATGCTGTCCCCCTCATTTTGAGTCTGCCGTTTTTCTAAGAATCGATGTGTTATCTTCAATTCAACAACATTGGCAGCATACGCAAACATGGCGAAAATAAAACGGTTCCTGTTTTGCCCCCCACAGTCAGAATACAGGTTAATAGTTTTCACACGTTTCTCTTTTTGTTTTTTTAAAAACTCCAACACGCAGCTACCTATTTCGTTTGGACCTCGTTTCGCCACTTCTTCGTACCAAACATAGCAATAGCCATCATTGTTGCCCATGTCATAAACAGTAAAATTATAGGTTGCAATTTTACTTTTATAAAAAAACGAGCTTACTTCTGACTGCGGTGTAACCAATACCTTTTGGTGATCAAAGCAGGCAGCACATACAGTTTTATCTTCAATAGCCGAATCTTTGTCTTGATCTTTTAAATGTCGAGCTGTTCCTTTATCGGCTAAGTGTTTACTGTATTTTTCCTACATGCTAGATTTTGCATCCACATCGGCATCTTTGTAAACAGTACATAGAAGACTGATCTTTTTTCGGCTTAAAAAAGCCTATGTTGAATTCGGAATTTAAAACTTCACGATACTGCCTCTCAGTGGCAAAATTGTGTTCAGAAGTATTTCCAACATACTCTTTATACAATCTGTACATTTTTTTAATATTTAAACCCTCTTCTAAATACAGCTTACTTGAATTTTTTCTTATATAATGAGAAGGCAACACGGGAAACTTAATGTGCATTCTAACACTATCCTTGGTATTTTCTGCGTTACATTATGTTATCCTCGTCTATCTTCTTCCAAGCTTCCACTTTCTGTAAGTTTCTTCAAAGCCGTTGTCACCCACGTCTCGGATATTCCCAGTGTATTTAAAACGAAACAATACGCTAGAATAGTGTATCTCAAGCAATATTTTGCGCTTCCTATACATTTGGCAACGAAGACTGTAGTAACTCAACATACAACGGATTTCGCTGGAAATTTTGTAGATTTCTCGAGTTACGATAAAACGAAATTTGTTTTTCTGGTTGCCTATATTATACGTTGGAGTTACGATAGTTTTCTAGGCGAAAATTCTGTACTTGGTGATAATGAAAACAGTATTAACTCGATTCGGCTAAAAAGTGAGTTACTACAGTCTTCGTTGAATGAGTCGAATTGATACTGGTTCCTTCAAAAATATCCCAGTTTAGTAGTGGGTCGTTGCAAGCCCAAAAAGCCGGCCACTCACGTTCCGGTAGACCTGTGAGGTAGACCTGTACAGGTACACCTGAGCAGGTCCACCGGGACGTGTGCGTGAGCCAACCTGTGCAGTTCAAAGGACCTGTGCAGGCGACCGGAGCAGTATTGAAAATCGATTCGGTCGACCTGCGCCAGACTGCTGTCGTGTGCCGATAAACCTGAACAGGTTTCACTTCTCTATCATAATTTGTACTGAAAGCTCGTGTTTGTGTAATATATAATATGTATATAATGTGGTTGTTTAAGTGTGCAACATGGGGGAATTTTTTTTATTACCGATGTCTTAAAATTTTTTATTCTTGATAAAAGTTGGTGCATATTCGATAATCATATAAGGTGCACTTGGGATGGTTGCAAGTCAAACGGCTTACAGGGTAGGCCCAGAAAATATAAAACTTGTACAAGAATAAAGTACCCCTATTTCAGAAAATTCAGCAAAATGTTATTAAGAAAAGTTGTTTAGAATTAAAAGTTATGCATAGATTCAAAAACGTGACCTTTTAAAATAAAAAATATATTTTTTTAAAAAACAATAATAGTTTCCCAAAAAAAATTTTTTTTATATTTACAATAAAGACCTTAATAAATTAATCAAAATCAAATCAATTTCACATATCTTTGTTCAAATTCAAGCATGTTTGTTGCAACGATATTAAACAGAACTTTAAAATATCCTAAAGATTCTTTTTAACAAGATAAAACATTAGTAATGATAATATGCTAATTAAAAAACTTTCATTTAACGTGCAAAATTTTTATTTTAAATGTTTATTAAAAAACTTTATTCTTGTGCAAGTTTTATATATTTTTGGCCTACCCTGTACGCCGTTTGACTTGCAACCATTCTAATTGCACCTAATATGATTATCGAACATGCACCAACTTTTATCAAGAATAAAATTTTCTGGGAAATCGGTAATAAAAAAATGCCCATATGTCGCACACTTAAACAACCACACTGTATATTTAACTAGTAAGCTAGGATTTCTAGTTTAGTTACGGGTTGTTAAAAAATAGCAATTGTTAGTTGTCATCGTGATATGACAAGAACATTATTTTAAAAACATCTTAAGAAGATAAAGTTAGTATTTTTCAACAACTCGTAACTAAACTAATCCTAGCTTACTATTTAAATATAAAGTGCGTTTTTTTAACGCGGGCCATAGAGATTTACATGGTAAAAGTCTATGTTAGCCACATTTCTATTGAGAACTACAAGTTGAAATTTTACACAAATATTTCTTGTGGTCTCATATCCAATTTAGGACCATGTTTGTATTACTTTACTAACGCAAAACATTGAAAAATACCATTTTAAGTTATAATATCACGCTGTTTTGCCCAGCCCTGTATATTAAGTTTACCCAGGTATATTTGACATAAGCTGGTATGTGGCTTTTTATAATATTTGGCAAGTTGTACCGAAATTATACAATGTTGAT
The DNA here is from genome assembly GCA_963969555.1 of Polydrusus pterygomalis. Lineage (NCBI taxonomy): Eukaryota > Metazoa > Arthropoda > Insecta > Coleoptera > Curculionidae > Polydrusus > Polydrusus pterygomalis. The sequence continues at coordinate 129,746,520 of OZ018376.1, forward strand.
GATTATTTAGTTTGTATTAAATATGTTTTATTTTAAGTGGTTTAAAATGTATTAATTTTCTTAATTCTGAAGCAGCACTTTTATTTCAATAAAGTTTAATAATTTTCCTAAATATTATCTACAACAATAAACTTAAAACTCATATAAACTGTTTGAAGGACCCTCCATTTACAGCCAAACAGTGCCCCAAACAATCATAAAAATGCTTTCTAACATTCGACAACTGTCACGCAGTGATGCTGCGTGAGGCCTCGATTATTCTGTTTTTTAACTTATCGACATCATTATTTGGTCTTCCTCTTACCTTATCAAAAACTTTTGACGTAAGGTATCCCCAATAAAAGAAGTCCAAAGGCGTAATATTCTGGCTTCGAGCGGGCCATTTAAAAGGTCCAAATCGTCCTATCCAGCTGCCCGGAAACACCTTATTTAGATATTCCGTTACAATTATTGCGCTATCAGCTGTTGAATGTTGCCGCATGTTGAAATATAATTTCCTCCCTTCTGTGGGCTAGCGCAGGCCATACATGTACATTTTGTCGCCACTGGGTATGCGTTTGATGCACCACGTAGGGATTTTCTCGCGACCATACTCTAACATTCTGCTTATTCACACTTCCATTAATATTAAAGGAGCTTTCATCTGTAAAAAGTATGTTATTAGCAATACCTGGGTTGTTATTAATTCGTTCCATTCATTTTTCACAAAACTGCATTCGTTCAAAATAATCACGAGGTAAAAATTCCTGTACGTTTCGAATTTTAAACTGCTTCTAGATTTGTCGAAGCGTTCAGCAAGGTGTGTCAAATTGGATGATGGTTGTTCTTCTATCGCCATGCACAGACCCATTCGGAATTCTTCAGTTACCACAGAATCATCAAGACATCCAGAAGTCATGAAATTCCCATGCAATCGTCGGACGGTAGACTTGCTGGGAATGGGACGGTTTTGATAGACAGCGGCAAAATTATCAGTAACTTCCCGATATGACATTCCTCTTATGCAGTTTAAAACCATTTCAATACGTTCTTTTACGGTGTAGCAAGACATGATAAATTATAAAACTAATTTCATGAAAGGCAGGAAAATACTGACAGCCGTGTCAATATTTTTCTTTATTAAGGTAGTTAATTACATAAATTACAAGGGGGTAAAAGTGTAATTAAAAAAAAATAAAAAGCGCTTTTTTGGGTATTTCTTGGAGCTTTTTTGCAGAAATTGTATGTTAACTTCTTCCTCCCATCTCATATTTTATCTATTCTTAAGTTTTAATATTATTTGTTTAATATAAATGTGCCTAACATAGGCTTAAAGATTTACCATATAAATCCCTATGGCCCGCGTTAAAAAAAAACGCAGTGTATATTACATCTTTCCTTTCTCTAATAAATAAGTTTTCATGTTTCGGGAATTATTTTACTAAGAGTTTGAGGTGACATACTTGCAGAGTATTTCATGTCTTCATAACGTTTTTCTGTGGCTAGGAATCTTATAGTTACACTTAATCTCTGATGAGGTGAAATGCAATTTCTCATTACTGTATCCTTCTTTGTAATAAAAGGACCATCGGGCTTACACGTCAGGTTACGTCAGGTGTTTCTGTGGCAGTTTTTTTTTGTATTTTAGGACATTAACATTCTGTGATTATAGGTTATTTTTGATGTTTTTTCTTAAACTGTAACGGTGACTACAAAACCACATTAGGTTAACTCCTAATAATAATATTTTTGCGTTTAGATGATTACCAATCATAATTATCATGTACCTACCCAGTGGCTCAGTCGACAACTTTGTACAAGGAACTAAGATAGATTAGAACGTTATTAAAATATATTACTGTATTAATTTGTAATAGTGCCACGAGTAGTTCTCTTATGTCTTCACCACAACATGAATTGTCGCTACCATTAGCTACTAGATACAAATTCATATTTCACATCATATAGCCTTTTCAATTTAATTAGGTTTGCTTTTTACAAATAAACACTAATATAAATTAGTGTTCCTTTAATTTTATAGTAGTTTCAAACAACTATTCTGGTACTTTCTTTTTTAAAAAATAAAATTAATACTGTATCTTTGCTAGTCATAAAGCTAATAAATAATAATACAAAATACTAAAAATAATAATACTAAAAAATAATTATAAATTATAATTAATTAAATAATTCATAATACTTTTTTAGTATTCAGACCCCTTAAAAAGATAAAAAGATTGTAAAAGAACTAAGTCCGGTCCTGTCTCTCTAGCTAACCTTTTAATGTAAAATAGATCAGCCTTGAACGTGGTGCCATAAATGACAAGTGATATTGCTACCAAAACAAGAGTTTTTCCTTTTATAATAATAAATGATTAAATTACATCCAAGGCAATTATTATTGTCTTAAATATTTTATAGAAATTGATTAAAATATTAGCACTAATTACATTAATACGTTTTAAATAAGACGCCAAGCGCAATATTCTTATTCCTATCAAATTGCGAACATTTTTTAGTATAATGTTTTAAACAATAAGCTCCGCGAACAAACCCGTACAAACCCGAACATTTTAGTATAATATTTTAAACAACAAGCTCACTCTAAAAATATAGTAAACCTTAATTAATAGCATAACTCAATTTTTTACGCCGAGTAGTAAATTTTCATTTAAAATTTTCCACGGGAATAGGTTTTTGGGTCAGGTTTGCGCCTTCATTTCTCCAGAAATCATTTTATGGCAAAAAGTTGGCTTCTGTGGCTTTCATTTTCTTATTTTCTCATTGCCTCGTTTCGCGAATTCGCAGAAATTTTAGCATTTCTAACTGAGAAGACGATCGCGATCGAGAAAGTGCACTGGTTTAAAGGCAATGGAACGGCGAATGCTGCATCTCGAGCAGCCGAGTTGCATTTACATGAGTGCAATTTTTGATCGCGAAAGGAACTCACTCACTTCCATTGATCAGTAAAATACCTTTGTTTTCTTTTATACATGTTTTGTCGACATCTGCAGGAATCGATATGAGACCTTTGAACAGTGATATCTAGCCTTAATAATTTACAATGAAGGTTTTTAGTGGCTGTATTGAATACTATACCGCGTCATGCCGACAAAGTTTTTTTATTTGATTGCCAGTCGAACGCTTTGCCATTTGCGCTACGGATACTCTGAACTTTACTTTAGTTAACAACTCGTTGGGTGCGTGTCACTGGACAAACGGGTCATTAGAGGAAGTGTGGAGTAACTTCTGCAATAATAATAATAACACTGTAGAGAGTCACGTTCCTTTTAACACTATAGAATATCAAACACACGCATTCCCTGGCTTACAAACTTTATAAAAAGGGCAATTAACAAAAAGAGACATCTTTGGCCCAATTTTCGTAGAAATCGAACTCCCGAAAACGAAACCGATTATAGAAATAGTAACATTTACGTGACATCCCTATTAAGAAACGCTAGATCTACTTATGAGAATAATCTTGTAGACCATGGTACTAACAAAACTTTTTTCAAGTACGTTAAATCATCTTTTAATAAAGGTAACCAAAATATCTCTAAAAAAATAACGATGGGACCATTACAACAGAACCACAAGACGGGGCGAACATGTAATCCACTAATGCTTCAATTTTGCTGAAGCCTATTATGAAGAAACCCTAGACGTTATGCCTTTTCTTTCTGCATATTCAAGAAACAAAACATTTATTAAAAACATAGATTTCAGCGAGAAAAAGTAAGCAGTGCACTGCTTGAAATGAAATTCGATTCCTGTACCGGATTAGACGAAATATGCCCAATGTTTATAAAAAACTGTAGTACTGCCATAACACCACATCTCTGTTCTCTTTTTACGCAATCGCTAAATAAAGGCCGACTACCCACCGAGTGGAAAAAGGTTATCGTTGTCCCTATTTAAGAAAGGCGACAATTTTGATGCGGGAAAAAATTATCTGTCGTAAAATAACTGATTTACTGGCCTCCAATTTTCTAAACTCATGTCAGCACGGCTTTTTACCCAAGAGGTCCACTACAACTAATGTTCTAGGGAGTCTCGATCAATGGACAAAATCTGTGGACAAGGGTGAGCCAGTGGATGTCATTTACCTCAACTTTTAACGAGCCTTTGACCAGGTCCTTTATCAGCGTCTTCTTTTGAAACTGGACCATTTTGGAGTAAGGAGAAACCTTTTACGCTTGTTGTCCGACTTTCTATGCGATCGGGTATCCCAAGATAGAATCGAGAACTGCTTTTCTATCGAATACAGAATAAAAAGTGATGGTGTGCTTCAGGGCTCGGTACTGGGGCCTTCGTGGTCTACATGGCAGACCTCCCGCCTCAAATACGGTCTTATGCCTCGATCTTTGCAGATGAATAATAACTTCTCTCACCAACTTCGGCCATATAACTTATTAAATTTTAAGGTTAGTAGAATTCAGTTTGGAATATCCTGCGATTTCAAACTGATGTGGGGGGGGGGGGGGGGGGGCTAGTAAAATAGGAACTCACTCACGGCCACTGATCATTACGATTCCTTTTTATCTTTCATTTATGAATCATCAGGATATAACGACCTATGCAGAAAAACAAACGTTTATTTTAAGAAAAATTTGACTAACCTTGTTTTCTTTATTTTTAGCAAAAACCTGACCAATATCAATAATGCAATAAGCAATGGCGTGGTTGGTTTTAAAATTATATTAGAAATTATTCTAAATTTAGCAAATTAGAATTTGCGAAGTGCGATCACGTCCAAGTTGAGCCAAATACGAAACATTAATTAATTATATCAAGACTAAGCCTTCGTATGATGGGTGGATCTATATGAATCTTTTGGTTTATTACCAATTCTATTTCTGTTTTACCGATTATATTATGAAGTATATAGTATTTATAAATATGTAATAAGTGTATGTATATGATTAAAATGTTCCTTACATTGATACTAGCAGATGTCGTCGCGTGCGCCTATTTTTTACTATTTTTACTATGTGTTCTACGTCATTATATGGCCAAATGCTTCTAAACTTGGATGACAGGATGTCACGAAATAACAGGATTTTTTTTTTCTATCAAAACTCTATGGTTAAAACATTTCATTATTAAAAGGACGAGCTGAAGTTATCTGCAGGGCAAAAAATATATTATATATAGGTACTCTGTCAAAGCATAGATTAATTATACAGTAGGGTATCAAAAATGTCTGGATGATAGCAAAAATTTTGAAAACGTAATTTTTTGAAAACTGGAATATCCATATAGTTAAAAACTACACACCTGTGAAGGATGAAATTGTTTCTCTCTGTGCCTGTATGCTACACAGTAGTGTACAGGGTTAGTCAGAAAAACTACTAATAATTTTAAATAGAACGTCTTTGAACATTCAAATATTTTCTTGAAAGACCTATTCAACAATATTGGGTTTGTTATGTTTGTTATATTCCTTTAAATGACGTAGAAAAACAAATTTTTACACAATGTTAATAGGAAATACTTAAAAATTGAACAGAAGCACTTTTATTAGATGAATAAGATGTATGTCTTCTAAAAGAAGACAAATCAAAAAATATTAAAAATTCACCCCTTGTCCTTGAGAGGATGAACAAAAAATGTTGTAGAAACCCATTTTTATTTTGTATTTATAATTAGGTAGATGCTGGCCCACCCGGCATCGCCCGGTGAGATACCATTGCATCGGCTTAGGCGGCGTGAAGTTGCTCTTGAGTTATTCTTTGAGTCAACGTTTCGTCGCTGTGCCGATGTTCCCGGTTTCCAGGGTGGGAAGAAAAAGCATGATGGAAGCTCCAGGACCAAAATACTCCGGAGGTAAACTCGCCCCCCGATCGGATCTCCGGGTGGGGGCTGATCCTGTGGCCTCATCAAGCGATATTAACCGAACATCCACTGTCTCCGACAATATATTGGGTTCCCCTAACAACACTCAACGGAGAAATAGTGTGGCACCTACAGTTGCTGACACACCCAAAAACAGCAGCTTCAAAATTGATTTCTGCAATATCAGAGGGCTTAATACCAACATCAATTCAGTCCACCAGCACTTACAAACATCCAAGCCCCATGTGCTCGCACTGACCGAGACAAAGGTCAGATCGTCAACGAACACCGTCAGCTATTTATATCCTGGATACGATTTTCATTTCCGATTTAGACGCAACTTTGGGGTCTGTCTCTTTATCCGAGATGATCTTTGCTGCCAACGAGAGGACACACTTGAACCAGCAGAGTTTGATGTAATGTGGTTTAAAATATCAACGCAGAAAATCACCAAGTTTATCTGCTGCCTTTACCGTCCTCCAAGTGAGACCCATTACAGAGCACTCTTCTCGTTACTAGCAAACACAATTGACTTCTTGCAAACCAACCATCCTAATGCCGAAGTCGCTATCTTTGGTGACTTTAACGTCCACAATATCAACTGGCTCAAATACTCAAATACCAACGATGAACAGGGTCGTGAGGCGGAATCTTTTGCGATCAGTTCTGGTCTAACTCAACTCGTGGAAGAACCAACGCGAATTCCAGACCGAGATGGAGATTTTGCTAGTCTTTTAGATCTCTTTTTGACATCCAACCCTGACCTATACACAGTCACCGTTCATCCTCCATTAGGATCTTCCGATCACAAACTTATTTCAACTCTAAGCGAGCTGCCAATTTGTTCTGAACAACCTCCTAAACCTCGTAAAATTTGGCACTACACATCAGCTAGTTGGGAAGACCTAAGGGACCATTTTCGCACTTTTCCTTGGCTGGAAGTATGCTTCTCTTCAGATGATCCATCCGCTTGTGCTCAAGAGGTCTCCGATGTCATTCTTACTGGTATGGAAGCCTTTATTCCTTTCTCCAAGAAGCGCCCTTCAAATGGCAAGCCCTGGTTTAGCAAGAACTGCGAGCGTGCTGTCAGAGCTAAAAATCTAGCTTACCGACAATGGCGTAAAAATCCTACCGATGTGAATCGCACCATCTTTGTTACCGCTCGAAACCAGTGCAAGCAAACGATAGATCAAAACAAAGAGGTTCACAACATGAGGATCAAAAATAAACTTCTCGCCAGTCCTAACGGATCTAGGTCCTTTTGGTCAGTCGCTAAGGCCGTCAGTCAAAATTTTACCAAATCAAATATTCCACCGCTAACACGTTGTGACGGCACAATAGCAACCACGGCTGAAGATAAAGCGAACTTACTCGCAGAACTCTTTGCTTCACACTCCACGGTAGACTTTCAGGGAAAAACACCCCCGAACATTCCAGCAGTTCGGTCGGAAATGACTGATATCGTATTCCGTCAGCGTCCTGTCAAACGAATTCTGAAGGGGCTCGATGCCAAAAAAGCTTCTGGTCCAGATGAAATTCCTATTATAGTGCTCAAGAAATGCGCCGATGAACTCACACCAGTATTTTGTAGACTTTTTAACCTATCCTACAAAAAAGGAATATTTCCATCTTGCTGGAAAAAGGCGCGAGTCCAGCCTATACCAAAGAAAGGCAAGAAAACCCTGCCAAACAACTATCGACCAGTCGCATTGCTTTCAGTTATATCAAAGGTGATGGAGAAAGCTATTAACCAACAACTTATAAAATACCTGGAAGGCCTTAAAATTATCAGCGACCATCAGTATGGTTTTCGTAAGTCCAGATCAACAGGAGACCTGCTAGCCTATGTCACTCATCTTTGGAGCAACGCAATCGAACATCATGGGGAGTCCCGGGCTATTGCACTGGACATCTCTAAAGCCTTTGACCGTGTCTGGCACGAGGGGCTCCTAAGCAAACTGCGTTCTTATGGTATGCCCGGTCGATTTTGTTCATGGTTGTCTAGCTTCCTCAAGGACCGCTCTCTGCAAGTGGCGATTGACGGGTTTCTCTCAGACACCTTCACCATCAATGCTGGTGTTCCTCAAGGGTCCATATTATCTCCCACTCTCTTCTTACTGTACATTAACGACCTTCTAGCGAAAACAGAAAATCCATTATATTGCTTTGCTGACGACAGCACACTTATCTCATCTTTTACTTTGAAACCTCAAACATCGGCTACTGACGCACATCTTCGCAGACAACATGAGGTATCACGCCTCAATAAAGACCTGGAAGAAATTTTGTCTTGGGGTGACAGTAACCAAGTCGAATTTAACGCTCAAAAAACCCAGGCTGCAGTTTTCTCTAAGAAGGTCAACATTGCAGAACCCGATATCGTTATGGCAGGACACGCAATTCCACTGACTTCGTCTATTAATTTGCTGGGTGTCAACCTGGGAGGAAATATGTCTTGGCATAATCACGTAGTGGCAATCGCCAGGGCAGCTTCTCAGAAGCTCGGTATACTTTTCCGTACCAAAAAGTTGTATACACCTCAACAACTTTTGACACTTTATAAAGCCCAGATTCGACCATCACTGGAATACTGCTCTCATATCTGGAGTTCTGCACCGAAGCATACCCTTCGGTTGTTGGATTCCATCCAAAGGAGAGCCGTTCGTCTAATCGGCGACCACGAGCTGACTAAGAACCTCGACAGCTTAGAACATCGAAGACAGGTTGGTGATTTGACTCTCTTCTACAGATATTTTCATGGCAAGTGTTCGACAGATATTGCCCGCTCGATTCCACCTAGAGTAATGCATAGCAGAAACACACGACGAACCACTGCCGCCCATCCCTATGTGGTTCAACTTAGTACACCCCGAACATCATTGTTTCAGAACTCTTTCATTTGGAGGACGTCATCTTTGTGGAACGGCCTTTCTGAGACCGTGTTTCCAACCGAATATAACCTCCAACGATTCAAGAAAAACGTGAATCGCTTTCTTCGCACACGCACCGCTCCCAGAGCGCCTTAAAGGATTTTCCTATAGTGCTTGTGCTCGATCATAAAAAAAAAAAAAAAAAAAAAAAAAGGGACTTGAATTAAAAATAATAGGCTCTTTCAGAAAATTTTAATTTTAACCTTACCGCATAGAGTAAGAAAAATAATAATCAATATTAAAGAGCTCCTAGCGGGCCTCCTTTCTGAAGCTGCAGATTCATTACACTATTAGCTATTAACTCTACCCGTCATGTTTGACTCAACCTTCCTATATGCGCGCGAGTGGTCACTCGAATGTTCGAGAGCGGTTCAGCGAGAATCCAGATCTTTAAGGTTCCAGTAACTTCGTTGCAGCCTTCTATCAATCGCCTGTAGCGTCACATAGCCTATGTATGTGTTATTTTATTTCACAGTTGGTGTAGGAATGACTTGTTTGTATATATTTTCGTTTTCTAGGCATATTTCGCAAGGGATGTTGTAGCGGCCCGCTGGTCTCATATTGGACAGCCACGCCTTAAGCTACAAAACTATAATTATTATGCCCTAAAAGTGCTTAATTTGTTTCCTTTATATGAGTTTAACAATAACGAGGTAATTCGGTAATTAAAATTTGGTTAAACTAAAGCTTAGGTTTTGGCTGAACCGCTGGATTAGCTGAAGTTTCCCTTGAGGATGTGTATTAATATTAAATTAATCTTATTAATACTTAAATAAGAAATTAAATAATTTGTAGGGCTGTAGCAACTATCACAGATCGGGTTTGTTCGTCAGAAAGTTGTCTTAAAAGTAAATCAATTTGCTAAGCTGTTAAATCTAATTTTCTAATCTTTTTCATTAAATCCATTTCGCGTGATTGTTAAAACATTCTGGTTTATTTAGTGAGGAACCAAGTACCAATTCGTTCTGAAAATTTGGTCATTTACATAAACAGACATGCTCTATTTATCCTAAATATTTTTGACGATACAGTATTGCCATTTCTACAAAAAATTGGTAGTAACTTTGATATTTTAAATAAAACATTTTGCATTTTATTTTATTTTCGAAACCCCTAATAATTTTTTAACGACTTTTTTTAACAAACTCCATACCTATCTCTTACCATTTCTAAAATAATAATTAAATTTCAATTTTTTTTAAAGAAAACTTGTTAAATATTGATATTTTTTCACTCCGAAGTATTCCTGAATTTTGGTGAACATGTAAATAATACCAGAAGCTTCTAACCCTACGCCGAAATCTGAGTTGGGATATACAGGGTGGTAAAAATACAATTAATTTGGTTACTTAAAAAGGTGACCAAAAGTATTTTATTTGTATATTATCACTGATTTGAAAGGCTTTTTATTGTTGTATATTATCATATCTATACCTAACTATTTAACTTTTTGACTTTTATCTGATTATTTGTGACATTTTCTTGACATTTTCTTTCGGTTTTTAGTAAGCAAGCCATGATATCCGTTGACGTAAATGATCAAATTTTCAGATCGATTTGTAAGCTGGTTCGTCATATATGCAAAACTTACCATCTACCGAAAATCATATGTATATTATGTACACTTAATAAATAAAAATATTAAATCTTATTTGTGCCCAAATTGGTGCTGACAGTATTGCGATATACTGTTAAATAAAAAAAGTTATAAACAATTATTATGTTAGCAGTATAGCAGTTTATTGGTTCTTTCGCTTTTTGAGATATTTTGAATGAACCAACAGGTAGCATTTCCTTAGATCGATTGTAACTATGTTCTTTCCCAACATTTAAAAAATCTGTAAACACATTTTTGTAGCAACTTTTTACATAGGATATGTCTATTTGGTAATATTTTAGTTACAACGTTTTGCTTTCCTGGAATCATCATCAATTGTCTTTTTTCTTACGACCACCATATTAGAATTTTTATGAATCAGAAAGTACTTAATTTTTCCTATAATATGATACTAAACACTATTATAAATTAAAAATGTATAACATCAAAATAACTAAAAATAACATTTTTAGGGAACATTCGAACATATTCGGCAACACCGACATATCGGATGATTCTTTTACTTAAGAATTAAGTTAATAACACTATCAAGTTATACTATTCTTAATTAAAGTAAAACGTATGTACGGTTTCAGCAAGATGGTTGCCCCGCGGCTTATTCCAGACAAGTACAAATATTTTTAGCGGAGACGGTGAAAAGTAGATAATATCTACCGGTGGCATCGTGCATACGCTGGCCTACTAGGGCCCCGGACCTATTATGTTGTTATTAATTTTGTTTTACACCCTAATTAAGAATAGTATGAACAGGTATTATTATAAAGTTAACTTTATTCTTAAATAAAAGGGTCATCCGATATGACAGTGTTGCCAAATAGTTTCGAATTTTTCCTAAAAATGTTATTTTTTAGTTATTTTGAGGTTATACATTTTTATTTAAAAGTGTTTAATATCATATTATAGGAAAAATTAAGTACTTTCCGATAAATAAAAAAATCCAATATTGCGGTTATAAGAAAAAGAAAAATTGATGATGGTTCCAGGAAGCCAAAACATTGCAACTAGAATATTGCCAAGTAGGCATATAATATGTAAAAAATGTCCACAATAATGTGTTTTTAGATTTAAAAAATATTGGGAAGTAACATAGTTACAACCGATCTAAGGGCATGGAACATTTTAGTTTATTCAAAATATCTCAAAAAGCAAAAGAACCAGAATTGATCCGCAAGCACCCATACTATGTACTAAATAAAAGCTATTATGTATTGAAAAAAAAAAGTTTCATAGTTTTCTTTAATTTTAAATTTGCCCTTGGCTAACAAGGCAATAGTCCAGAGGAGCCTTAAAATGTTTAAAGATTTTTTTTTTTTGCTATAAAATGGGTTTATGCGATAACTAAATTTTAAAATACAGTTAGTCTGATTCAAAATAAGTATATTAAATAAACTGACACAAAAGATAAAAAAAAATAGACGATAATGTAAATTGAAAAATAAATTAAAAAAAAAATACATACACTGTCACCAGTAAAGTCCACATCCTATGAGATTTTTTTTTAATAATAGCTTTATTCAAAATTTGACTTTGGCATCAAGTTCTGCTTCGATCGAAATGAAAATTAAGCGGAAAAATAGAAGTCACGTGATTCGCATTATCTGTCAAATATTAATTTTTTCCAAAAAATAATTCAAAAGTGGTCAACCTACATAAAACTTCTTAGTTTTGACAATGCTTTATTTTAGATATATTTTCTTTAAAGTAGCGCTATATTAAATGTGTGTTTTTCTACAAAATCAAAATTGTGCTATTAAAATTTGGTCGCATGTGATGCAAAGTTTATTTGTTTTTGACCCTGTATAAGGTAACTTCATAAAATAAGTATTTTTGTATAGGTGCTGCAGAACTTAATGCTAAAAACAGATTTGCAAAAAAAAACGCATAAAAAAGTTTTTCATATGGTGCAGACTTTTACGCGGACACTGTATATTATAATAAAAGTTATTCATTTACGTTTTGGCGACAGAAATGAATGGCAAAAAATAACCCAAAAACGGTTAAAACGATCGGTTCCTATAAAGAAAAAATTTCCACTCTTGTACAATCCTATGAACAGTAGACTAAACGACAAATTGGAGTACTTGACAATATCTGGTATGATATTCTATAGGCTTCAAAATATGCAAAACTGCAATTTTCCTAAGCATTGTTTATTGTTAAATTATATTGTATCCGATACTCATGTTGTATCCTATGCTTAGCGGTTGAATGAGAAGTGGATATAATTTAGCGTAGTTTTATCTTGCTCTCAAAGAGAATTTTTTACACACTAAATAAAATACATATCACATCCTTCTGCCAATTTTTAAAAAATTAATAACTAGCAAAAAACGAATTAAAAATATACTAAAATATTATGTTTCATAGAAACTTATTAATGCTTAAAGTAGCGCGATTATTTCAACCGTATCATGATATAACACCATTTCTACAAGGCACGATTACTGAATCACGTTATCGTGAATAGGGTCATGCGAGGGATGTATCAAAACTTAAAAACTACGACAACCTCTTGCAATGAAGGAAAAGACACAATTAAACGTTTTGCTTAGTCGCCAGGAAAATCTCCAGGCCAGAGCTGATAAAGTCAAATTTCTCTAAAAATACACCGCATGCATCGTGGCTAAGTCACTTGTTATTTATAGCACGCTGTTGTTGAAGTCTGATCTTTTTTATGTTAAGATGTTGGCAACACAGATAGGACTGGCCTAACTTTTTCCCCTTTGCATTCACTATCTTTTAAAGTAAGAGTAAGGGGGACTTAATATTCTATTAGCATTATAATATGGCTTGCAAAAATACTGCGTTCGTTTTATTTAAAAATTTAACTTGTGATAATTTACAAGTTATGGCGTTATTCATTGGCAAAATATAGAATTACATTTGAGATATAGGTACTGTACTTACCAATGAAAAACGCTATTAAGGACACTGACAATATACAACAATTGCGCCGACAGAATTGTAGCTACGAGCGAATCAAGGGGCAAGCGTTGCTCCTGTGCATGTTTTGCGTTCAATGCTGCGTTGACATTATAATTTACGTACGCGGCGTAGTGCAAAGCTGTCAGGATGCTATGTATTTTGTAAATACAAACAGCGGTAGAGTTCTTAGTAAGCACAAGGTTTGGCAACCTAGTGTAATACACAAAAAAGCAAAAATCTGTCTAATGAAAAGAAAGTACTAGTAAAATATTCTTTTTTTTTGTATATATGAACCGGGATCCACCGGGAAAGTACTAGTGTTTTTAGATTTTTTTCAAGCGATGGATGGATTTTATGTTACCGAATGTATTCGAGTTTAAAGATTCGCCCTGAATAAATAAATACATTAAATTTAATTATGCGAAAGAGTTTTTTGCAATATATTCTCAAAATATATCTGTTGTTTTAGCATGGTTCCAATATAATCCTTCTTGTAACATCGAACATCCTGGGGCTAACCTCGTATCTTGTCGAAGATAAACAGCAGAGAAGCGCCTTTCTTGAAACAAGACAATCCTTAGAAGTAAAACTTGTGATAGAAGAACAAAGTGCTGAGCAGGTAAGTGTTTATATACAGGGTTTTACACTTAAAACTCCGAGGGTCTATCCCTATATCTCAAAAACGAATGAATATATTTTCATTTCGTAAAAAGACATCGTAGGGTCGTTAGGTAAGATCAATTAGCATTGTTTAAAGATAACATCGGGCGTCGCGACATTGCAAAATAATAAATTGATTGCAGGAACCTTAGAAAGCAGGTACATTTAAAATACAAGGTTTTATTTGAATTTTTTAATTAATTTTGGAAACTGAGCAGTAGTAAAACTACTAATAATTATTCGCTTAATAATATTTCAGTTAATTTTCTTCAAAATTTATTCCTTCCTCAAGAACACAACTGTCATTTGTTTTTTAAGTTTGCTGTTGGTGTGTATAACTTTTAAAAGCGTTCTTTTTTTATAACAGTACGTATTGCTATAATTTTGTTTTTATGTGTGTTCAAATGATGTGACGTAGATAATATCCTTTAAATGTCCCCATAGGAAAAAATGTAAAAGTGTTATTTATACTGATTGCTGCTGGCCATCTTATTGGTCCATTGGCATTGCTTCCAAACCATTGATTAGGCTACTAACTGTCAGTTCAAATGGTCCTTAACAATTTTAGCCTTATGGGCAGGAGCCTCATCCTGACGCAGCCACATATTCGTTCTGTATTCAAGGCGTACTTCTTCTAACAGTTCGGCAAGTGTTACTTGAGGAAAATGTAAATACTCCATTTAATGTGTGTAAAAATGATCTCATACATTTCATTAATAAACCGCTCAAACAAAAACGAGTTGATTTTCTCTTTCTCTCAACGAGGATGATTTTGGGACTAATAGCGACAATTATGTTGGTGCACGATTACGATTCCATTATTATAAAGCGACTCTCATCGCTTCATAAAATGTAATGTAAAATGATATTTTCATTTTGGCCATAAAATTTGAAAAAAAGTATTTTAGTCTTCGTGCGGTATCCTATGGCTTTAACCAATGGACTAATTTGGTTTTGTATGGGTGAAACTTGTTGCTTTGTAGAATCGTTCTTCCTTATAGAAACACCAATAGTATCTTTGATTCGGGCTAGTAAAGTTTTGGGATTATTATCAACCCGCTGTAAAACTTGGGAGGCATTTTCATCCTATCCCTACAGTTTTATAAAACAGTCATACTCCCTAGTTCCTGCACAGAGCTGTAAAAGTTTTATTATCAGGAATTCTTCCATGAGGATCTCGATGCCTATATTATTATATCCTTATTGCGTCCTAAGCATTTTACATTTATTTACCGTATATCAGTACCATATTATCTACTTTTTCTTGCTTAGTGTATTGAACCATTTTCATAAAATATTATCCATTAGTTTCAATGATCACCTCAAAAAATCTACAATGAATCCAATGTCATAATTCATCGAGGAATAAGTTTAACAATATATTATTATGAAGAAGTAGTCCATACTCAAAGTGGAGTATGGAAAAAAGAAAAGCACAAAGTCTTTCTCCACAATTTTTTATTAGAATAACTAGGCGAACCTAGAATATAATAATTCAATTCAACATGTTTCGAGTGTAGAAACACTCATCATCAGGAAAACAAGGTATGTACATGTCTCTGACAAAGTTGAATGAAACTTAAGATTTTTTCACTACTTATAAATGATTTTCACAAAGCCTGTTAAACTCCCTAATTTGTCTTTTGCCCTCTTCATTATTCTGCCCAAGATAGGGCCTTTGCACTAACCCTTGACTTTCCAGTATGCTGAAGTCTTGTCGGTCTTCTGACTATTCAATTTTTACACCTCGTGTACACCATTGAAAGTTCCATTACGGCTTAATCCCACTTATTATTTTCTCTATTGCTAACAACATCAGCATTGTAATATTTACCTTGTTTTCCTGATGAAGAGTGTTTCTACATTCGATACATGTCGAATTGAATTATTATGAATTATTCTAGGTAGTTATTTTAATAAAAAATTGTAGAGAAAGACTTTGTGCTTTTCTTTTTTTCTAATAGTTAATTAAGGCTTGGAATCCCGGACCTATGTTTGGATCTCTGACTTTTCGGGATCGAAGAGACAAAATTTCAGGATCCCGGGATTGATCCCAAAACATTGTAACACAAATAACGATCACCTATTTTTAGCACGCGTTAAACATTATTTTTAGGAAAAATACTGCGATGGTGTTTGAATCCTTAATTTACTAAGGCAAACTAAGGTGTTTTTTTACCATAATTTCTGATTTATTTTTTCCGGTATTTAAGTGCCCGATCCCAGGATTTTCGGAATTAGATTTTTAACGAGATCCCTGAGTTTCGGGATCTCAGGATTGCGATACCTAATGTTAACATTTTAGATGGCTTACAAAAGCTAAAATCATTAAAATGGATTATTTTTGTTATGTTAAAACTGTATGAATACGGCTTTTAACGAAACAAGTCGACATTTATTTGAAACAAATTACCCAGTGCCTGACAATTTTACAAAGCTTTTAAATATACCTTTTTTAATGGCATTTCCTTTGGGGTATTTTTTTATCCAAAAGATTTTCTAAACAACATTTAAATTTGGAGAATAAAAATTGTAAAATACATAAACGTTTTAAGAAAATAAATATACAAGGAAATTAGGAGCTAATTATTGTGTCCGTGAAAAATAATTAAACGCAGCATACCGGGTTAGTATAAAGTACCGAAACACTTTAATATCTTCAAAACCGCTAAAGCTTTGCTTAAAATATTCGGTATTTGGAGGTTTCTGGGTATGAGGAATTGAACAATGATATCGAGACTGTTGCCAGATTTCCCACTTTTGCGCTACACATAGTCCTTCTGTTATCTTAAATGGAATGCCCCATTTATTTTTACTGCAATGAATTGATCGTCTCAAACTTAGTAAGAGCCTAAATGTTCAAAATTGTATTCCTATTATGGAACGCTCAAATATCTTTAAAACCGCTAAAGCTGCGCATAAAAATTTTGGCATTTGGAGGTGTCTGGTAATGGCGAATTAAAAAATGATATCGACACTGTTGCCAGATTTCCCAATTTTGCGCCACACATACTCGTTTTGTTATCTTAAATGGAATGCCCCATTTATTTTTACTGCAATGAATGACTCTTTTGAGGATTTTTTTTATTATACACAAAAACATAATAATTTTAACGACACTAGTTTTTAATTAAATGTTCAAAGTGGGTCCCATTATTTGCGAGACAGTACCCAAGTCGATCACAAAGCTCTCTCAGTGTGTTACTCAACATATTCGGTGTTATAAGTGCAACTTCGATGCGAATTCTTTCGCAAAGTTCAACCATTTTCCGGATGATTTTTGTAGACACGAAGAAGTCTAGTGAAGTCATATCAGGAGATCAAGGTGGCCATTCTAATGCACCACGTCTTCCAATCAGCCTTCCTGGGAATTGGTTGTTGAGAAACTGCATGGCTACCCTTGAAGAATGGGGTGGAGCATCATCATGTTGTTACCCTATTTCACCTACATTTCTATTTTGTTGAATGGCAGGAACTATACGTTCTCTAAGGAGCTTCAAATACTTTTGTCCTGTTAATGTACCTTCTATGAAAAATGTTCCGATAATATTGTTACCCAATATTCCAGCCCAGACGGTAACTTTCTCAGGATATTGGGTGTGAAGTTCTTGCATCCAATGGGGGTTATCTCTAGACCAAATTCTACAATTGTGCATGTGGCATAGCCGACAAGTGCGCCGACTTTTGCATCGGGCCGTTTTCTGTGTAGTTGCTTTGTGCTATGGCTGCCTGTAGAGTCCTAATAAGGACGAAACGGCCGTCGTGGTCTACCCGCCTCAGGGTATCCATTATGCTTGGATCCCTGTGTATTCCAATACAAAATATAGTTATATAATAGTCCGCTATGCCCCTATATGTTGCTTTTAATACAAGGAAATATTTAACAGCTTTATTAAAAAAAATTGCATTTCTAATAATTTAAGTTCAAGATCCTTATTTAATATTTGTAAATTTCCACTTAAAATGAAATGATAAATAAATTTACGAAACAAATTCGAGAAAATGATTGTTAAATATTTTCAAATTTTCGTAGGATCTCTAATAAGTGAAAAATAAAACCTTAAATTAATTGTTGATGGTTTTATTACTTCATTAATTTATACAGGGTATTAATTTGGTATGCGCATAAAGAATTAATTTGATTTGATTTTAACACCAAAATTTCATGTAAGTATGAGTCAGAGGCGTGCCATTTATTTCCTTCAAAATCCCAAGAACATTACCCACGACTATACGCTTATAATTAAATTAAAAATAACTTAATACTCGCAAAAGTTTCTTATCATCTTTTAGTGTGTGCCAAGTCCTAACTAAGCTTACCCTATTTTAAAAATACATTAAAAAAATCTAAACTTTCGATATAAGCAACATTCAAAGATTTTATTTACTCACAATCAAAGCGCCCTGGTTAGTGTAATATTTGACTTGCTAATCAGGTACTTTGAATGTGAGTAAATAATGCCTGCCAATGTCACTTATATCACCGTCAAAGTTGCTGGTTAGTTTATTATTATATTAATTATTATTAACTGGAAAAAATTAAATATTAGAAAGCCTCTTTATTTGCTGAAAAAATACAAAATTACGGCTGCGGTTATTTTTTAGTTTAACATACTTTTTTCTTGTCTTCGTGAAATTTACTCCTCTTTTCTTGGTAGAAACCGCCCCCCAACTTTAATTTTTCAAATGTAAAGGTATGTATTGTGATAACTACTTGGAAAACGCATAAAAAAGGGAATACGACGGATTCACTTTTACTTTTCGGTAATCTAGAAAGCCAGAGAAAAACTGGCCATTTTAGCAACAATTAATAGTATAATTTGGGTATTGCCAGCGCAGACTGTTAAAAAAATGTTATTGATAAGGTTATTTTTTATTTGATACTATGTTTCAATGGTCACTTTATTTTCAGTTTAGAAGAAGTGAATACTTATCTGTTGTAGTATCATGTGCTGTTAAAACCGTTACTTTCTAGTAAAAAGTACTTTTGCTATTTTAAAATAGGTTATTTAACTAAATCACACAAAATCGAAATTTTAATGATGATTGGCTTTGGTAACCGATTGCGTACTCAAGCAGAAGTAGTACAATCATTTCACGAAACACACCCTGATCTACCACCAATTTCTCAAAGTAACATCAGCAAAATTAAAAGACATTATCGTGAAGTGGGACACGTCAGGGACATACCAAGATTAAGGCAGCCTGGAGTAATAAACGAAGAAACGCAATTTTATGTTTTACTTGCTCTTTAAGAAAATCCTATTACTTTACATACATCTGCAATACAGTTAGTGAAATCATGTCAAATGTGTCCTTATAAAAAGTTAATGGTACAAGAGTTAGTGGAATATGATGATCCTTACCGTCGCCTTCAGTTTTGTAAAGTGATAATAAATGCACTTGATCAGCATTTAGTAGATTTGGATGGGATCCTTTTGTGCAGATGAGTGTACTCTTGTACTAAATGGTGAAGTCAATAAACAGAATTGTCGATATTGGTCCGCAGAAAATTCTCACTGGATACGAGAAACACATACTCAGCTTCTGCAAAAACTAAATGTTTGGGCAGAAATAATTGGCGACTGCGTCATTGCGTCAATATTCCTTGAAGGTAACTTAAATGACCATACATATCTGGATTTTTTGCAAGGAGAATTTATTCCATCTTTTAGTGGTTTATTTCCTCATCATGTAAAAGCATATCTTCATGATTATCGAATATGGTTATAGCAAGATGGTGCTCCGCCTCCTTACGTCATAAATGTTCGACAATATTTAAGTGATGTTTTTACAAACCGCTGAATAGGAGAAGCGGTTTTTACCCCCAAAAGAGAGGTAAATTTCATGAAGACACGACAAAGTAAGCCAAACTAAATATAAACGGAACCGTTGTTCTGTATTTTTTCAGTAAATAAAGTGACTTTCCAGAACTGAATTTATTCCAGTTAAAAATTGCACCTTGTATCTACAGGTGTGCGCACATGGGGAATCTTGAAAATGGTAAGATATACGAAGATGGTTAAATTAACGCATAGTTTCGTATCTTTAGGCTTACTAATTTGCTACAAGAAAATTGTAAATATGCCAAATACTTTTAGGGATAAACCTATTAAACCGAAATATTCAGTTTTAATTTTTAATTCTTTGTGTCATCATTTTTGACTTGTGGAAAAAAAACACTTTTTGACAGTAGTTTTTTATGTTCATGGCATTATTAGTTTACAAATCCGAAGTTTTGTTCTTTAGATACCACAGTCAAGACTTTTTTTAAAACGAACCTGGCATTTTCAACACGGTTTTAGGAAATTATAATCTCTAAAAGTCTAAAACAATTCAAAGATTTTTAAATTTTAACGGTTCATTAAATAACATCAGTTTTTCAAATTATTCTTTCTTTACCATTAAGGCCTTAGCAATTAAATAAAAATGACACCGACATATTACGCTTAAGCAGCATTATTTTTTATTAAAAAAATTGTTACTAGATAGTATTTAGGTACTAAAGTATTTAGATAAATGTCTTAGCTCCCAATTTTAATTTTCTGCTTAAAATATATATAATAATTGCAAATGCTACTAGACGTTTCATTTTTTATTAATTTTAATATGTTTTGCGTTTGTCAAGAAAAAATAACAATGATTAAGTGGTACCACATGAAAAATAGTTTAAAACATTCCTGAATATTTAAAAGATGATATAGTGTCCGCGAAAATAATTTAAAAAAAAAGAAAATATAGTGGCATATCGGACAAGTGTGTAACTATTTTTTATATTGGAATACACAGGGATCCAAGTTCAATGGATACCCTGGGGCGGGTAGACCACGACCGCTGTTTCGTCCTTGTTAGGACTCGACGGGCAGCCATAACGCAAGCAATTCCAAGAACGACGGAAAAATGTACTAAAAGCCTACTTACTTGTAGAATTAAGGCGGCCCTCAATACACCTTAGCGCCATCCCACGGAACCAACTCCAACATAAAAGATAGTTACACTGGTATAATCGAAAGGTAGACAACTAAATAAACCACGAAGTGCAACCACAATCCAGTATACATATGCCATTTTGCAGAAAAGAAAACAGATCAACGCTGGCACCCACCAGAATGCGCGCAATCCGTTTGAGTTTTAAGCCATAAAAATGTTTAAAAGATGATATAGTGTCCGCGAAAATAATTAAAAGAAAAAGAAAATATAGTGGCATATCGGACAAGTGTGTAACTATTTTTTATTATGGAATACACAGGGATCCAAGTTCAATGGATACCCTGGGGCGGGTAGACCACGACGGCCGTTTCGTCCTTGTTAGTGTATTCCAATATAAAAAATAGTTACACACTTGTCCGATATGCCACTATATTTTCTTTTTCTTTTAATTATTTTCGCGGACACTATATCATCTTTTAAACATTTTTATGGCTTAAAACTCAAACGGATTGCGCGCATTCTGGTGGGTGCCAGCGTTGATCTGTTTTCTTGTCTGCAAAATGGCAGATGTTTTCGGTGAAAACGCAAATAGCGTTCCCTATACTGGATTGTGGTTGCACTTCGTGGTTTATTTAGTTGTCTACCTTTCGATTATACCAGTGTAACTATCTTTTATATTGGAGTTGGTTCCGTGGGATAGCGCTAAGGTGTATTGAGAGCCGCCTTGATTCTACAAGTAGGCTTTTAGTACATTTTTCCGTCGTTCTTGGAATTGCTTGGGTTATGGCTGCCCGTCGAGTCCTAACAAGGACGAAACGGCCGTCGTGGTCTACCCGCCCCAGGGTATCCATTGAACTTGGATCCCTGTGTATTCCAATATAAAAAATAGTTACACACTTGTCCGATATGCCACTATATTTTCTTTTTAACACGCCTATATTAGCTTCACCTGTATGTTTGTATGTTTGTAACCGACTTCTTTGAACCCTATTTTGACCCACTTTAAACGGTCAGATTTGATTTAAATTTTGTAGAGTTATCAAGAACCGCTGACAATACAATAATTGAGCATGTTTTTTAGTTTTTTTCAACTTTATTTATATTTTTTATGTTCTAAGAACACGTTAAAAATACTGTACTTTAAATACCTTCAAATCTCGAAAATTTACAGGCAACGACCATAGCGCGTTGATATACTAGTTCCCGTCCGATCACATGCTCACATCTGTGAGCATAAACCTAGATTACACGCATGTAAATATTGTAGATGTGAAGTTTAAAAATGTATCTATAAAACAAATAAAGAGATTAAGAAAGAAAGGAAGTCCGATCACTGTAGTCAAGCGACGTCCGGCACGGTTAACACTTGGATGGGTGACCGCTTGGGAACCTCGTGTGTCGTTACCTTTTTTTGTAATTCATTCGGTTTGATGCCATAAACCGAACTGTACTTCGACTAGGTTTATTCGGGTTTGTTCGGTTTTTCGTATGTTATAAAAAAAAATTTCTTTCAATAACTCAAACTAAAAAATGTAAAATAAATATAGTTTAAAAAAACTAAAAAACACGCTTTAATAATTAAGCAAACTAAAAAGCAGAAAATAAATATAGTTTAGAATAATTCTTAAAATTCTTAATATAGGCAGAAAATAATAATGAACGATAAACATTAGTATTATTGTGAAATTAAAAAGCGTGGGGTGCTCGATATACGAAAAATATAGCACAAAGCGGTCCACGTTTTTTAATTCCACAATAATACTAATGTTTATCGTTCATTATTATTTTCTGCCTATATTAAGAATTTTAAGAATTATTCTAAACTATATTTATTTTCTGCTTTTTAGTTTGATTGATTATTATAGCGTGTTTTTTAGTTTTTTTAAACTATATTTATTCTTTTAATTCCTGAATATTGTTCATAATTTTGAAACTAAAGGTAGAGTAAGTGATAACTGCTTAGAGCAAAATAATACAGCATCAGGCTTCTCGGCAAAACTGTATGAAAGCATCAGAAACAGTACTGAGCAAATTACCTACATATGTATAGTCGATTCAGCCAGTAAACCTGTAAGATGGCGGCGGATAATCCATGTCAGCGCTCTCCAATCACAATTAAATTAAGGCAAAAAGTTACTAGGATTTCACACCAGAAATTATTAAAATTAAATTCTAAACATAAGTAAAAGCAACTATTATTAAGTCTCTAAATCATATATATTTCTTGTTTCTTCGTATCGAGTTAAATGCATGATAGAGAGAGACACATACCGGTGCTAACCAACACGACCCGTTATATGATCACAGGGCAGGCCAGGCATTGCTTTTGTAAAGCGCAACGTAGAGACCGTATGCTTCCGGGGTTTCCAGGAGTAGCAACACGTAATATGTCTTGAACCGAATATAACGTGTTAGACAGAGATATATAATATATGACCTATTGCTGCCAATATTATTCTTACTAAAAATTAAATAGCTAGAATGTGGCTTTTGTCATATGACATGTCGGCCATCTTGCAGGTTTACTGGCTGAATCGACTTTATAAATATCAAAAAATCAGTAATAATTCAGGAAATGTGATGAAATACGAAGAGCAAGCTTTTGTTTGTTGGGTTTAGGGAATTCTCACTCAATGTCTGTTTTAACGACGGCACTTCACATTAAATAATAAACCAAATGTTTAAAATTGTTGATATTGGAGTACAGAAAATGAACACAAATTTCTACAAACATTGACTTAATACCCTCAAAAATTAAATGTTTGGGCGGGCATATTTGGATATTCTTTAGGCGGTGAGAAACGTTTTTAATAGACACACAGCAGATCTTTCTCCAAACAATTTTTTCCTGTGGGATCATATTAAACGTGTTTTTTTGTATGAAAAATTTTCATTAATAAAATTGGGAAGTAGTAATGTGTGCAGTTTCAGGGTTATGCAATCGAATCTCTGCGCATTAACTTAATAATGTAGTAACTAAATTTTATGATCATTTGGGACATTGCTTGACAGTAAACAGACAACTGCTCGAGTATCTAATTAAAAAATAAATATAGTTTAAAAAAACTAAAAAACATGCTTTATTAATTAATCAAACTAAAAAGCGGAAAATAAATATAGTTTAAAATAATTCTTGAGATTCTTAATATAGGCAGAAAATAAGAATGAACGATAAACATTAGTATTATTGTGAAAAAAGCGTGGGGTGCTCGATATACGAAAAATATAGCACTAAGCGCCCCACACTTTTTTTTCACTATAACTAATGTTTATCGTTTATTATTATTTTTTGCCTATATTAAGAATTTCAAGAATTATTTTAAACTATATTAATTTATTTTCCGCTTTTTAGTTTGATTAATTATTAAAGCGTGTTTTTTAGTTTTTTAAACTATATTTATTTTTCATTTTTTGGTTTGAGTTATTGTTAAAAAAAAATTTTTTAATAGATTAAGCTAGATTATTCTATTGTCAGCGGTTCTTGATAAGTCTACAAAATTTAAATTAAATTTGACCGTGTAAAGTGGGTCAAAATCGGGTTCAAAGAAGTCGGTTACAAACAAACATACATACAAACCCAAACAAACAACAAAAATTTTCAAAACTTAAAAAAAAAAGTCCATAGGACAAAAAAAGTCAAATATTTAGGTTTTTTTTTAAACGATTATTTACCAACAAAAATTAAAAAATTGATTTCATTAAAAAAAATTTTAATCGAAATAAAAACATGGATATTAAAAACAGACAATTTGAAAATATTTTTAGAAATGCTTTAATTAATATTGTTCTGAATAATTTATATATGTAATATTTTTTACCTAAAAATTATAAATTAATAATTTTATTATAGGTAATATATTTCTTCAAAAAAGCTGCGTTTATACTATAAATTAACATTTTCATTTTTAAAAAACTTGATTTTAAATGCATATTTATGATTTATGATTTTACATACTAAAAAAAATAAGATTTGCCCCTAACAAGCTCAGCTTCAGGGGATTGAAGAATAAGTTTATCGAAGACAACATAAACATATTTATTATATTATTAAATTTTAAATAAACTTAAAAAAAAAAGTATAGTCTAGATTTTAAAATGTCCCTATTTTTAATTGCTTTGTAGCAATTGTAGCTTATAATATTTTCAACCTTTTGACGTCCCAACGTGAATTACATAAAAACATATTGACCGCCATGTATTCTATTTCTAACAGAATTAAATGACGACTCTCACTATTTAATACATACCTAGGCTACAACGTATATGTTGGGTAAAATATGAATGATGTGCGGTTTGTTTGTATAACTTGGTTTTAATTTGCAATTATTACTATACTTTTCAAAATGTTTAAAATAAGTAGGTTTTACTTTCTTACTTAAGAAACATCCAGTTTATTTGTATTAGTGTATTACGTATTTTGCTATTTTTCGACGAAATAAAACCTATGTTAGTTATACTTGCTGTCGCTTTTTATCTACTTTTATTTGTTTAACATTAAACACCCAATGCAACACACAAAAGGAGGAAGCAGGAAGACCGTCTGTAAGAACAGAAGAACTTGTTGCAAACGTTCGTGAAATAATGCAAAATACGCCAACAAATTGTATAAGACGTCTGTCCCAAGAAGTGGGAGGATCTTATGGAACATGCAGGACTATTCTTAAGAAGCAGCTAAATTTATTTCCTAATAATGTGCAAGTATTCCAAGAAATACAAGCCGCAGATTTTGAAAGACGCAGGAATTACTCTCAATGGTTTACCCAAAATTTATTGGAAAAAAATTATTTATTAGACCTGACATTTTTTTCGGATTAAGCCTGGTTCCACCTCTCCGGTTATGTGAATTCTCAGAATACACGCAAGTGGAGTAGTGAAAATCCCGATTTTTTAAAAATTTTTAAAATCATTGTGAAAATCGGTCCAATTACCCCGGAGAAATCAGCGTACCTACATATTATTATCAAAAACATACATTCGACTGGAATTGAGAACCTCCTATTTTATTGTCTGTTAAAAATGCTTATATCATTAAAAATTCCAATAAAATACGATATGCGGCAACACCTCGACATCACATCCGTGAATTTGAGACATCTGTTGCCGAGGCGCTGTATAATAATGACAGATTTAAGGTTAGAGTTACGATCAACTCCACAATGGCGGCCAAACCACCTCCAAGACGTATAAAACTGGGTTGTCAACTTTTCTCGGACATCCGTCATTCTTATATAGTTTGATATTCAATGCTATCGGTTATTGTAATAATTCTGACATTGACAGGTGTCAAATTTTGACAAGAGAATTTTTTGCGTATTTTTTTCAACTTTCCATCGTCAATATACATACGACCTTATAGTTTTTTCATTAATATCAATTTTTTTTAAACGATTTGACATATTGACAGCGTCAAATTTTGACAGGAGAATTTTTTGCCTATTTTTTCCGAAGTCTTCGAATCGAATACTATACGACCCCATAATTTGTTTCGTCAAAATCGCTTCTTCGTTTTATACCTGACAGCTGTCAAAATTTGACATGAGAATTTTTTGCGTGTAGATTATTGTATTGTCAGCGGTTCTTGATAAGTCTACAAAATTTAAATTAAATCTGACCGTTTAAAGTGGGTCAAAATCGGGTTCAAAGAAGCCGGTTACAAACATGTACATACAAACAAACATACAGGTGAAGCTGGAGAAGAAGGGCTTTTTAAAGTCACATCCATTCCACAAAAAAAGTATTAAACATTAAGTTTAATTTTAAAATAACGGAATGTATAAATGTTTGAAAAATTACTCTTTTCATTCATAGGGTCTGGACAAATGAATCGAGGTTAATGAAACGCAATAGTAAAAGTGTACTAATAAACTATTTATTTAAAAACTATATAGAATTGCTTATAATAATATTGTCTATGCATTAACAACTGCCTAAAACAGTTAAACCAAATTTAATGCGTATAAACAGAACTGTTCACTGTTTATAGAAAAGTCATTCCAAAACCATACTGCTATAAATAATTATGAAAAACTTAACTACTACTTGTAGTAACAAAAATACTTTAACACAACAAGTCAACTTAAAGCTTATTGCTCTTGACAAAACAAACGCACAAACTCTTTAAATGTTGATGTGATTTCACTAGAAAATGTGATGTTGTAAAATCAGAATACAGGAACAAAAAACACTCTGCAACTTAAATAGGCTGATGTTGGCATAGATAATGGAAATTCATTACCTTATGTCCTTAGTTTTGGCATACATTAACTACACAACAAGTGCACAACACTTCGACTGCATACTGTATACAGCTTGACAACTGTCTGACAAACCATTTCTAGGATGACATCTAATTGGGGATCCAAAAACTCTACCTTTTGTTGAGATTGGACAACACGAACAAGTAGTATATACTGATTATAAATCCCAACTAAAAAGGGAAATATAAAAGATGCCGTTGTAGGCAAGGGGTACTGAAACTGGGAGCGGAGTCAACGACTGAACGATTCTGTCTGTGTCAACCAAAAACCAACCTGCTGGTCATTTCTTTTTGTTGTACCTGATCATTGCCTAGCAATGGCACGGAGAATGATTCGACATTGTAGTTTAATGTACCGGGTGGCATGTTTGTTGTTTTAAATTACTTTTGTTGGGGTGTTTCCCCAACATACTCCCCAGCCATGAAGACTCTGTCTTCATTAAAACAAAAAAACAAAATAGGTAATAATCGTAGATACAAAGAAAAACTAAACTAAAAGAAAAATACAATTTTAATTAAAGATACTGAATTGTAAGTGATACTACTCAGAATTGTCACAATGGGGTAATAGACATAGTTTGGAAATAGGGCGAGTCATATGAAGTCGATAATCTGGCAAATCAGCCATGAGTTGTTGAGCAGGTTGAGCTCGGAATCTAAAGCAAATTAAACATTTTCGAATAAGGCTTTTCGTTTCTCTGAGACCATTAAGGGGCCAAAATTTAAGTCGAAAGTTGGACAGTACTGTTTGAGCACCAGCATGTCCTAAACGTATATGTTCTTGTGACAACATCATTGAAACCACTGCATTGTGAGAAGGAAGTAGAATAGGGTGTTTCTGGTCGAAAGAAATGTTGGCATTTTCTAATCTACCGCCTACTCTTATTATTCGATTTGAATCCAAGAGAAGTTTGAGACCTAATAGATTTTTGTCAGTAATGGGAACTCCATTGACTAGTGCCACGCGTTCCTTCAAAAAATACTTTGCTTGTAAGATTTGAACAATCAATATCACTGAATTTTTTAATTCGGTAACAGATAGAGGGCCAATATATTTGTTGGTCGGATTCAAGGAATTATGGGTAAATCTTAAAATATAAGCAACAGTACGTTGCAAAGGACTGAAGGTAGAAAATCGGGAAAATAACTTATTCCAACAATCTTCGTTTATGTTTTGTGTTACAGTGGTAAAGACTACCTTGCGCTCTTCTGGTAAGTTATCTATTTGAATGTCTTTATCGAATTTGGAAAATTCTAAATTATGATCATTAAGGAAATCTGGACCATGCCACCATAAGTTATTGTTTAGAATATTTTGAGGAAGCACCCCTCTAGAGGGTAGATTAGCAGGATTATGAGCTGATTCAACATGTCGCCATTTGTGCTTAGAGGTGAGATTTTGTATTTCTGATACCCTGTTAGCTACAAAGGTATTCCATCGGGAAGAATGAGAATCAATCCAACATAATGATATCTGTGAATCTGTCCATAAATTAACAGAATCTGTGACAAATCTATCTTTGTAAATTTTTAGGAGTTTGTGTACAAGTTGTGAGAGTAACAACATAGCACACAGCTCAAGTCTTGGAAGTGAAATCACTTTTAAAGGAGCTACTCGCGATTTGGACGATATTAGATGGCAAGTGATGTCACTATTTTGATACACAGTGCGAATATATACACAAGCTGCATATGCCTTTAAGCTCGAGTCTGAGAAACCATGAATTTCAGTTCTTTCAACTGATTGACCAGAAAATAGATATCTAGGAATTTTTAGGTTTGATAAAACATGAATGATTTCAACAAATCCCATCCACTCTTTTATGAGCGATTGATCAGTAATTAGTGTATCCCAATCCAACTTAGATAGCCAGAGTTTCTGCATAATTAGTTTTCCTATGACAATGACAGAGGTCAAGAGACCCAATGGATCATAGCATTGTGCTATAACGGAAAGAATTTTTCTTTTTGTGAATGGACCAGCAAGGGATACTGAAGGAACAGAAATGCACAAAATATCTTGTAGTGGTTTCCATTTTAAACCTAATATCTTATTTGGGTTGTCATCTAAATCCAAGTCTCGTTCAGAAATGTTTTCTTGGGAGATTTTTGACAGAAACTGTTTTGAATTTGAGCGCCACTTGTGCAACGAAAATCCATGTGAATTTAGGACTGAATTTAACTGATAATAAAAAAAGGTAAGTCTTCAATATTATCGACACCGGTGATAATATCGTCAACATAACATTGATTTTTTAGTGCTTGGGAAGCTAAAGGAAATTGTTCTTGGGTTGTACGAGAGATTTCTAATAAAACCCGTGTAGCCAAAAATGGCGCACAATTCGTGCCATATGTTACAGTTTGTAACTCAATACATTGAAATGGCTGTTGAGGATTTTTTCTCCAAAGAATGTTTAAGAGAAATACTTGTGAGGGGTTAATTTGTATTTGTCTATACATCTTTTCAATGTCCGAAGTTAGAACATACTGAAAAGATCGAAATCGACAAAGGATATCATATAGATCAGGCTGGACCTGATAACCTTTAAGTGTGACGTCATTAAGTGAAATCTTAGATGATGTCTTACAGGAGCCATCAAAGACTACCCGAAGTTTGGTGGTCGTGCTGCTTTCTTTTATTACAGCATGATGGGGCAAAAAATATTTGTTTAATGAATTTTCATTTTTTAATTCAAGGGGGACAAATATACCATGCTTTAGTGACAGGTATTCATTAATAAATTTTTCATATTGACAAAAGTAGGAGGGGTCCTTTTGAAACCTTTTTTCAAGGTGTTCAAAACGTTTTTTAGCTATGGCAAAAGAGTCACCTAGTTTTTCAAATTCAGTAGGTGTTTTTAATGGCAGATTTACTTGGAAAGAACCATTTTCCAAGATTTCTGTCGTGTCAATAAAAATGTTCTCTGCAAGTGTATCATCACTGTTCATATGAGGTTTTTCTGGGATTTGTTCCATGCACCAGAATTTTTCGATAAGATCACTTACTGAGTTTTGTTCAGATGTCTGAACAAACATGGAAACACCCATGTTGTTATCCTGCCTTGTTGAATACATCGAATCATTTTTATTCTGAGTACAAACTGGGACATTCCCTGCAATAAGCCATCCTAAATAAGTTCTTTGCAGAACAGGGAGGTTTTTCCCTAATTGATAAATTTCACTCATTAAAAGATCATAGTACAAATCTGCACCAATCAAAATGTCAATGTTAGATGGAGTTGCGAACGATGGATCACTTAGTTTGAAATTGCTAGGAATATTCAGTTTGGTTGTATCCAGGGTGATTTGTGGAAGCTTGCATGTAATGTTTGGAAGAACAGCACATGATAACTTAAACTTCGTATGATCGAGGGTATTTGAATGGATATAGAGATCCACCATTTTGTGGGAAATTAAAGCACCTTGGGAAATGCCGCTAATATTCAACGACCTGTTGTAAGGTATGTAATCGAGTTTTTTAACAAAGTTTTCTGTAACAAATGAATTCTGACTGGCACTATCCAGTAGAACTTTTGCTTGGAGGGGTACACCATTAGATTTGTAAATTGTGACTTGCGCTGTGGCTAACAATACGTGTGTATTTTTCGTCGAAATGGCAGAAAGGTTTAAAGTATTTGAATGGAATGTCTGACTCTTCAAGTCAGACGAGCTATCGGGGCCTCTGTTTTGAGAAATCTGGTTACCGCTGTGGGTTTGCAAGTTTGAAGAATTTTGACCAAGTGGCTTGTGAGAGTGGGGGTTATGAAGGAGCGTATGATGCTTCTGAGAACACACAAAACATTCTCTCGATGTACATTCATTTCTGGAATGACCGCTAGCTAAACAGTTAAAACAGAGTCTTTTTTGTTGAGCAAACTTTTGCTTGTCATTTAAATTTAAGTTCTTAAATTTTTCACATTTGTAGATTTTGTGTGAGTCTTTATTACAAAAAATACAATTACCAAATTTATTTTGATTGGTTCGGGACTGCTGACCACCACTTGTGTGTAGTGTGATTCCACGTGGAGGCTTTTCAGACCGTAATGAATTTGAGTCCATGGAGGATAAGTTTTCCAGAATGGTAGATCGTTTTTCCAAAAATTCGAGAAATTGTTTTAAATCAGGTAAGACATTTATATCGCGCTCTGTCTCAAAAGCCTTACGTGTTCCGAAATCCAACTTTTTCTCAAATAAGTAAATTAAAAGTAATTCCCAACGCTCAGAGTAGGAATAATTTAAATTCTGAAGCAAATCTAAATTTTTTCTTAAACTAGTTGCAAATTCACGTAAATGTATAGCATTAGGTTTGACAACAGGGTTGACTTCGAGTAAAGATATGAAATGAGCATGAATCACGGACAGTTTATTCGCATATCTTTTTTTAAGCAGGTCAATAGCCACTGTGAAATTGTCATGGGTAGCAGGTAGACTTTCAATGATTTTTAGAGGTTCATCTCTCAAGAATGATCTTAAATACATAAACTTTTGAATATTAGTAAGTGAATTATTATCACTTATTAAAGCATCGAATAATTGCATGAAAGTAGCCCACTCAGTGACCTTGCCTGAAAAAGGATTTATACTAATTTCTGGTAGTTTAACCATTGATTGAGATGAAGCCTGTTGCCTAACTGAAATAGGGTTAGGAATATTGGCTGGCGGCTTTGACAACCTTTCCATTAAATCTCGCATTTTTCCTAACGTATCGCAAACATTTATTTCGAGATTATCGCGATCTTCAGTGTCTAAAGTTTCATCTTTTGGTATAACATCAATACAATCTTGGATTTCATTGTATTTAACCAACGCGCTTTCTAAATTTTCATACCTGACTTTGAAAACTCCACAATTTGACTCATTGTCCACATTTCCATCAAACCAATTTATTATTCGCGTGATGCTACCTTTGACACTGCTTCGCTTTGCCTTTAAAAGGTCGTAATTCATTTTAAAATATTTCTATCAAAGCAAAAACTAAAATAAATTCATATATAAAAACAAAAAAAATGTCAAGTGATACCTAAATGCACTTCAGGAACAGATTTATGTGCAATAGCTCTGTACGCACTATACTGTGAGGTGCTACCTACAAATAGCTTACAAATGCATTCAGAAGAATGCGCAAAGATACCAAAAGTTATCTCACATAAATACCTTAATCTATTCAAAAAACCTCAATTCACGTGATTATCTTTTTACAGTATCAACTAATTAAAAGATCCGGCTCGAAGGACCATTTTTATGGAGAAGAAGGGCTTTTTAAAGTCACATCCATTCCACAAAAAAAGTATTAAACATTAAGTTTAATTTTAAAATAACGGAATGTATAAATGTTTGAAAAATTACTCTTTTCATTCATAGGGTCTGGACAAATGAATCGAGGTTAATGAAACGCAATAGTAAAAGTGTACTAATAAACTATTTATTTAAAAACTATATAGAATTGCTTATAATAATATTGTCTATGCATTAACAACTGCCTAAAACAGTTAAACCAAATTTAATGCGTATAAACAGAACTGTTCACTGTTTATAGAAAAGTCATTCCAAAACCATACTGCTATAAATAATTATAAAAAACTTAACTACTACTTGTAGTAACAAAAATACTTTAACACAACAAGTCAACTTAAAGCTTATTGCTCTTGACAAAACAAACGCACAAACTCTTTAAATGTTGATGTGATTTCACTAGAAAATGTGATGTTGTAAAATCAGAATACAGGAACAAAAAACACTCTGCAACTTAAATAGGCTGATGTTGGCATAGATAATGGAAATTCATTACCTTATGTCCTTAGTTTTGGCATACATTAACTACACAACAAGTGCACAACACTTCGACTGCATACTGTATACAGCTTGACAACTGTCTGACAAACCATTTCTAGGATGACATCTAATTGGGGATCCAAAAACTCTACCTTTTGTTGAGATTGGACAACACGAACAAGTAGTATATACTGATTATAAATCCCAACTAAAAAGGGAAATATAAAAGATGCCGTTGTAGGCAAGGGGTACTGAAACTGGGAGCGGAGTCAACGACTGAACGATTCTGTCTGTGTCAACCAAAAACCAACCTGCTGGTCATTTCTTTTTGTTGTACCTGATCATTGCCTAGCAATGGCACGGAGAATGATTCGACATTGTAGTTTAATGTACCGGGTGGCATGTTTGTTGTTTTAAATTACTTTTGTTGGGGTGTTTCCCCAACAGAAGCTAAAATAAAAGCGTGTTAAAAAACATTAAGTGTCTATTTAAATGAGTTTTAGTTTTAAAAGGATTTTTTAGAAAAGTTCTGTTTCTCTACTTGTCTCCAAATATTGAAATAAAGTTCTCATTTTTTCGTTTTAAGTAGATACTAGCGTTTATTAAATTACTACAATCATTATTTTTTCTTTAATACTGTAAAACATGTTGAAAGTAATAAAAAATAAAAAGTCTATTTGACAATATCATATTATTACTGGTGATTTTATTAAGGTATGATGTAAATATTTATAGAGAGCATTTCTAATTAACTTTTAATTTGGTTATTATAAAATGATAAAATTTGGTGTAGGAGTCCACTTTCAAAAAAGCCTAATACAACTTGTGCCTATGTAAAATTAATCCGGGACCTAGTTATTTTTTATTTTATACAAATTATTATGTATGTTTAGGGAATTAGTATTATTCTGTGTTTCAGTGGAGCTTTCCTGCAGTAACTAAAACGCCATTCCCAGTAAAAAGTTCAATTCACTTTGCAAAAATGACCATCTTGTTTTATTCTTGGTTTTAAATAGTTCAAGCCGCAAAATAATTTATTAATGGATTCAATTTAAATTATTAATAAAGAGAAATTAAACTCATTTATCTCAAAATTTAAAATAAAGCCAAATTATTAGCTGCTAAAGCCAGATCTCTCAAAATTTATTTCGCTTAGTTTAATTGCTTCTCAGAAATTAGGTTTATTGTTACAAAAGGAATAAAGGAAACGAAAAAGGTAGTGCCTTTAAACCCCCTTGTTGTTATTTAGATGCGCCAGTTAGTAAACAATATTGTTTATAAAATTATAATTTGTGTCAATGTAACTTCATACTTTTAAATTTGTTTATAGAATAACATGTCAACAAATCAAACAGTTCGTCACAATACTAATTATTTTTATAAGATTTATGCCTGTTGTAAACATATAAAATTGAAAAAAAAAACGTCATGTGGCATATGACACAACTTCTTCTTCGTTCGGTGCCATATCGGGTCCCCCTGACGTTGCCATTGGCAATTAGGTATATTGGCGAGTTGTTCGCGGTTTTCGGCTAATCTGAATAGTTCTTCGGCACTGCGTATTCCAGTCCAATCGCGAATGTTCTTTAGCCATGACGTTTGCTTCCTTCCAATTCCTCGGCTGCCTTCGATTTTACCCTTCATTATAAGCTGGAGTATCTTGTATCGGTCTCCTCTAAGAACATGTCCCAGGTACGATATCTTTTTCACTTTTATAGTGTTAAACAATTCCCGTACGGTATTTGCTCTATTTAATACTGTTTCGTTGGTCTGCATAGCTGTCCAGGGTATTCGAAGCATTCTTTTGTGTAACCACATTTCAAACGCTTCCAGGCGATTGATCGTGGCAGCCTTCAGGGTCCAGGTCTCAGCTCCATACAACAACACGGACCAAATATAACATTTGATCATTCTTTGACGTAATTTTAGGTTTAAGTTGTCGTTAGAGAAAAATGAGTTCATTCTCAGAAAAGTTGTGCGAGTTGTTTCAATTCTGCACTTTATCTCTTTATCAGGGTCTAGATGTTCTGTGATATAACAGCCAAGGTATTTGAATTGGGTAACTCTTTTAATGTTTTGTTGGTCTATATATCTATATGGAAGCATCGGCGTGCGGTTGGCGACTGTGATCATAAATTTTGTCTTATTGATATTCATTTCCAAACCCTTCCTGTTGTGTTGACACTATTCAACAACTCTTGAAGGCCCTGGATACTATTGCACAAGATGACCGTATCGTCGGCATATCGGATGTTATTAATCAGTTCGCCTACACAACTAGGATACTTAATAATAATATCCAGTGGCGTGCGATTCATGGAAACGATATCCTAAACGGTCATAAAATTCAGTTAATACGTTTGATACGCAAAGATTCGTTTGCACACTCGTAAAATTCCAATCTTTAGTTCTGCCACTTTTAATGCACGAGTTAACACTACAGGAAAGATGCTTTTGGTGCTGGCCTAGTTATGGAGTAATTTAAAATCCTATTGTGCAAAGAAAACATTTCAGACATATTTACTTATTTCTGTGCATTGTGCGCAGAACAATTGGCCATTTGAAACCAAATATTTTAATCCCCAGGAGCAACTTCTTTAACGTTCCAGAAAAATTAGTTTCCTCAAATTTTCTTGACAAAAAAAGGTTTAACAATCCGATGTCTAAATATGCCCGCTTAAACTACTACAAACTAACAATTATTTACCTTTTTGAGTCCTTGTTTGTATAAATCTAGTTTTATTTTCCGTACTTTAACTATTAATAAAAAATAAAACATCTAGGTAGTAACATTTGACATAATGTATCATAATTTTTACTGGTGATGTCATTGAGGTATATATAATAGTGGTATTTTATTTCTAATAGTTTTACGAAGAGTTTTTTCTAAATAAGTTTTAAATGGCCTATTATAAAATATTAACATTTGGTATGCGAGTCATACTTAAACCTTCAAAAAAGTCCAATACAATTTTGATGTAAAATTAATACGTCAGCCAATTTTACAGTAGGGAAATTTACATGGGATTTCCCATGACCAGTCTGGCGGTTTACCATCCGGTATAGTGTAATATGTAACATCTTGTGTGTACAAATACTATACATATTACAAAAAAAATATTTAATATTAAATTAAAGCAAACTCAGTATTTTCAGGTAATTTTTGTTAAATATTAAATTCAATATTAATAAAAGAGCCTTTGACGTGTAATAATTTTAACATTTTTTTTATGTAACGTTAAATCGTATTTGATTCATAATATATGCTGTATTTAGAACTGTTTTGAAGACGCCTTGAATTGTTTTTCGATCTATACATTTGTCTTAGCTAAACTAGCATGAACTAGTTCGCTGTAAAATTTGAAAAAACTAATCTGCTACCACACTAAAAGATTTTTATCGCGAGTAAAACGGTTAAACAGAGTAACTAGTTTTGACAAAAAAAAATTTGGGTGCCACGCCCATTAAAGTATTTTTAGACCTATTAAACAAAAACAAACCCAATTATTTTTTTTTAATTTAGTATACTTCCTTATTTTTGTGCTTACTTGTTTGTGTAATTAATAAATAGGGTTGTGGACGACCATTTGTTTTAAACATAAAACATTTATCAAAATCAAACTAGGTATTACTGTTTTTTAGGTTTTTAATATTTTGCTCAAATATTTTACACCAGCAACTATTAAAGACAACACTCTTAGGACTGTAAATAATTTTAAAAAACTACAAATTATCATGACCGGCGGGCACCCGTACCTAAATTCGATAATTAAACGTAAACAATTACCAACTGACAATGAATATTTAAATATACATTATACAATCCTCGTTACTGCAGAAATCGGTTGAGCACTTGAGAGAACAAATTTTCCTAGCAAATAAACTAAGAACTGCTCCAGCAATATGGAACTTCGCTTTTCTTCCCACACGAACCTTATCTAAATTTTATTTAGCTTCTAGCCCCCACATATTATTTTTCTTTGTCTTTCCTTTCAGTAGTAGCATGCACTTGCGCATTAAAATTTGCATGGTAAAAAAAAAACAGAAAAGAGCCGTGGCTAGTGGTCAAGGCTCCCTTGGACCGAATATATTGCGGGGATGTAAGTACCGTTACTTGTACCGTGCGAGCAAAAATTATTTGCATCAAAGAGGGCCTTGCAAAAAACGTTTATATTTTGATATAAGATAAGAGTAGGTAGGTATGTTGATGAGGAAGCTTTTAATGTATTTTTTGGCAAAATCCTTTCAAACAGAATAGGTAAGCGGGTAATTTTAAAAACCATGGAGGGCAACGGTAACACACAAACATATAAAGGTAATATGAAAATCAGAAAGATTTTCTTCATTAGAGGTACCTGTAAAGTTTTCCTGTAGTGTCTTTATAACCACCCACTTTCCTATACCACACACAAAGACAAAATGAACCGGCACCGTGCAAATGACACCTAACATTCAAAGCCAACGACCACAGGAAAAGTAGGGGCTGGTACTTTCGACTGATAAAATTGTTACGCATGCGTAAGCTGCTTCTAACATAAAATCCCTCAAATCAGACATAAATTCAAAAGTGGGAATATTTTAGGCAATTAATTAGTATCGATTTAATGAAATTCAATATGATCATTTTGTGTTAATAACAGTACAAATCACACAACTGATTTAACGATATGAATTAAAATTAGATTTAAAAAAAAATATAGAAATAAATTAAATCTGACATCCCTTGTTCTTAATCAATAGATTTTTCTGTGTAGTTAATTTTTTAATAATACTCTTGTAATAACAGGCCAATTGACATAAATCTGATAAATATAAAAATAAGAACCAATAAAGTCTTAAAATAGCGTATGTTTAAATTTGCTACTAAATGATAACAAAATAATTACTATACAAATTTATAGACCTTAGTAAGAAAATTAGGACAATTATTGTATGTTTACCAATAAACACCTACTTATTATATATTTTTTTAAATCGTCTCATTTGGAATTGTTATTGTTCATAGTATCACACTCACACGTACAAGTTTTGCTATAGAAACGCCAGTAAATGTATGGCCAGGGACCTAATTAGACCTAATTTTTTGCTAGGGCTAGCAAAAGATAAATAGATAGTAATATTTCTAAGGCACATTCACCATCTTATCAAAACAGGTGTTTTTAAGCTCTTTAGTTTAGAACAGGACAATTTTGTCCTGTATATATTTACCATTTTCTTATGTCGAACACGTCAAATACCAGACTGTCCGGTGAATACCAGACAATCTGGTCATCTCTCAACCATAGTCTGTTTATAGTTATTTTTTATTCTTTCAACATAAAACGTTAACAAACAAAAAATACCACCGTGCCATTCATAATGAGTTAATGAATAATAATCCAATATCCCTTCCCCCTCCCCTTAGCTCATGGTGTCA
Source organism: Polydrusus pterygomalis (assembly GCA_963969555.1). NCBI lineage: Eukaryota > Metazoa > Arthropoda > Insecta > Coleoptera > Curculionidae > Polydrusus > Polydrusus pterygomalis. Next base: position 129,784,844 of record OZ018376.1, read on the forward strand.
TGGTACGGAAATATTTTTTCTGACAGAGGTTTGTTAACCCTGGTGGTGTTTTACCAGTGGTGCATATTTTTTTGGGGGAGATGGGGAACGGGCTTATTAATATTTCGGGGGGCTTAGCCCCTCCAGTTACGTCCCTGTGTATGGCCTGTCTCTAATAATATATTATTTGTATTTATTGCTTGACTTACAAAAAAACTTATTCACAGGAACGTCTTCTACTTTCCGTGTTGCCGGAGCACGTCGCGGTACAAATGAGGCAAGATTTAGATTCGGCAGACAGCCAATTCAAGAAGATTTACATGAGCAGACATGAAAATGTTAGGTAAGTTTATCAGTGAGATTTAAAATGTTTTTAGTTGATCCAGTAATTCGAGTAGTCATATTCAAGCTGTAAAGGGGATCTGTTTTTGCAGACACATTGTGTTAGCCGAGCAAAACTAATATTCTAATAAAAAATTAAAAAGTTCCCTTTAAAATATCAAACTTACGAAAATTTTCCCCGATAACACAATGCAAAAAAACAATCTAAATTCACGAGCGAGTAAATCCGTTTCTGAACTTAATAGGGCGTCATCGCATGTAATATGTTACCGGATTTCTCCGAAACTGCACCTACGATTTACTTCAGATTCAAAATATTGAAAGACCTATCCTTAAACTATGTCTCTAATGCAGCGTTGCCAGATTTGTGGGACAAACAAATGGTTGAAACCAATAAATTTCATGGTATTTTTCAAGAAATAATGGTTTTTTAAAAAACCTATGTACGAAATCAATTCACGTGAATATTTCCTTATTTCCTCTACCAGAGTAAGTACCAAAAAAAAATACATAGGGAGTGAGTATTTCCTTATTTTCTCTACCAGAGGTACCAAAAAAAAAAGGTCGACGGAGTAGTACAAAGAAAAAACCAGATAAATATATAAGATGAAATCGATATTAACCTTTTTGATTTGAACGAATCTTTTTAACGGCATAAAAGAGAATTGATTCACCGAAAAGAATAGAAGGATCCAAATAATGGTATTTTTGTTACTTTAAAAGGTACGAGTGCATAATGAGGAAGTAATGGTATAAATACCATTAAAATGGTACGTCTGGCAACGCTGCTCTCATGGAGCACATTTTTCGATTATCCTTTTATTTTTAAAATATACTAAAATTTGTGTTAGTATAAATACTTAAAAAATTATTATCTTCGAAAGATAGACTCAATTTAAAAATCTATTACAAGACAGACAATGATTGAACCCTTAGCTGTCCTGTAATACCACATTTTTTTCTGTTTAAATAAATTTCACTGGTGATATTTGGTTACAGCCGAATACCTGCAACTATTTTTAAAATATTTATCTTAGCTATCGTTAATAGTATAGAAATAAAAAGTAGTACTATAATTATTACTTTATTATTTAAAAGTAAACAAATATATCTTGAAATAAATTTGATAAGTTTAGAATGTTTTGAGTAAGAAATGGTATAAATGCATATCGCGAGTAAAAGTGATGATGCCTTCTCAAACTAGTGTTTTATTCTCGCATCGCATTTTTCTCGTCTCTCGTAAGAACGAGACAAGAGCGAGAGATTTTTAAAAAATCTCGCAAAATATTCCCAGTTACATTTGATGACTAGAAATATTTACATAATAATGATCATTATCACTTTTGTTTGCGCAGAGTTTTTTTATTAGTAGCTTTAGTAACTAGAGTTTTAAATTTAGTGCATCAAAATATTTAGTCGGTTTGCACAAAGGTTTTTAATAATAATTAACTAACCAGCAACATTGAAGGTGACATAAGTCACATGGGCAGGCATTATCTACTCACAATCACTAATTAGCAAGTCAAAAAATACGCTACCATTCATTCTCGCTTTAATTTTTTTTATACATGAGAAATTTTTATTAAAAATTTCTATTGCTATTTTTACTGTAACTTTAGTTTCTGAACGTTATAGTAGATACATTTTTATTTTATAAAAAATGTTCTTCAGCGCTGGCTGGTTTCTCCTTTCCCTTGTAACGTTAAAAGTTATGGTTATATTTTTTTTTTTTTTTGTGATTTCACGTTACTTTGGTGCTCCAGGAACTCAGTTTTGATTCGTTTGAGAGCTAAAGGTCGTGAGGTTCTTATCTTTTAATTTATTTTCCAGATATTTATCTTGGGCGCCAATCGAGCGAAGATCTCGATAAAGAAAAAGTAAATAGAAAGAGAAAGAATGCAGAATTAGGAGAGACCAATATTCACTATAGCCGTAGTACCTAAATAAAACACAATAAAATTCGTGTGATAAATAAATTCTATTAACCAATAGGCAATGTTTTTTTTTGATTTTTTTTTGTAAAACAGTAAATATAAATTTATAAATATGGGCACTTAAAAAGCATCACTAAAACAAGGGGCAACTACCCCTACATAGGTTAAATACAAATAAGCAAATAAAATAACTTAAAGCTTAAAGCTATTAGGTACTCTACAAGAAGTAAATGCTAAATTAATCTCTAAAGCTCAGTCAAAATATGCATATATGGGACTAAACCCTACGCAAGTTAGATAGTACAATGCCTACCATAAATTAAAATATATCAAGACTAAAAGCTATCAAGTAAGATTTGTGCTCAAAAGCTTCCTGAGAGGTGGGGAAATTTTTATAAGAATTGAATGAATTGGCGTGTACCATGAATCGGAATACTCAAGAGCTCAAAGCTCTTAGGCACGGTTTCAAGTAAACCATATTTCCTAATTCATGATCACAAAGTTAATAGGAGGGAGAGAAACCACCCTATAAAATTTTAAATATGATTAAGTGTACTAAAAAATTAAAATCTATCTAAACTCAATTCTCTAAGGTGAAATTTGTTGTAAAAATTCAATGTTAATGTTAATACTGTGAAGTATATTAAAAATTATATCACCTTTGAAAGCCAAGTCTTTAATGCCTAAATAGCACAGTAAGTTAGAAAGAAAAGTATTACAAGGGAAATACTATTGAGTATATTAGAAATTGAATTAGATTAAAGCTTAGAGCCTTTGTGCACAAATAATACAAAGTTTTAGAAAGCAGGAATAGAGATAGGTGTAGCAAATTAAATACCAAAAAGCATATTATCAAATTAAGGACACTAAAGCGTAGAGCCCTTCATGCACGAGTGATACAGTACCTTAATTTAAAAAATAAGGAAGAAAGAGGGATATTGCAATTTCCACAAGTGACACTTATTACAGTAGGACAAACTGAAGTTAATATTTACGCCACAAACTAGGCACAACACATTAAAACTGCCAGCACGATCGAGTGATCACAGTGAAAGTATTAAATTAAAGTTACCTACTCTCTCGAGTCTGGGTTAACTTTGTAACATTATCTATAATGGAAAATAAAAACATGAGATTTTACTCAGGGTTAATTACCTCTGGGCAATACTCTAGCTAAATGGCATTTAAAACGGGGTTAGTATTATGAAGAAAAATAAGCAAAATTTAGCCAAGGTAAGGTAAAAATTAAAATAGTTAGTCAAAAAAAATATTCCGAAAAATCACCAAAAAAGCAACAAGCTAATATTGAGGGAAAATACTCATCTTTTATAAAGTCCAGCGTCAGGGTGCTTGACCTTCCAAGGTAGGGGCCCCTCTGTGGCAGTTCCACGGTCACACCACACGGCAAGCAACTGGAATTCCACAAAAACGTCAGGCAGGAGCAGGACAGTGGCTATACCACTAATGGCCTCTGGACTAGACTTCGATCAGCAGCTCAAGAAGACCATATAACGCTAACTCCTCTCGGACAACATTGGGCTCCCAGGTAACAAATGTAGAAAGTAAGCTAAAGCCCTGATGCTGAAGTGGAGACTAATTTTTGAAGTAAAGTTTTAAGCGGAGATGTAATTTTAAAGTTTGAGGATGAAATTTAAATTTTAATATTTTTGGAAATCTGTATACATGATGAAAAGTTACCGTTGCATCAGCATATCGTGTAAAAGAATTTCACGTTGGGATTTGAGACATTGATTTTGAGGTTATAGAGGCCACATGGCACTCAAATTTACATATGAACCTCAGTTCGATAGTAAAATTCTAAAACCATGCTTCAGACTGAAGGTTAAATGTAAAAAATTATATTGGCATCAGCAATTAAACTGGAGATTGATAATTAAAGGTGAAATTCATAGAGACATGGGTAAAATTGGAAACTTGAACTCAAAGCATTACGATTGTGGATTTAACTCCTAAGTAAAGTTGATTTTGAACTTGATTTGAACTTGACTTGAAACGTGATTTGAAACCTAAAATAAAATGGTGGCCTTAGCGTGCATTGATCAAAGCTACATCTTTGGTATTACAATTTACCTGTTGGTCGGTTTCTTTTCAGCCCTCGAAGGTGAAGTTAAACGCCATGGAAGACTAGAATGGGATTAACTTGACAAAAACTATTGATCCAGGAACTCCTGTGGCATGAAATGCCTCTTAGTTTGCCATTAATTCATTCTTTCACTTTCGCCTTCACTGCTGGGCTGGCAACAGAAATGAACAAGGGGCCGATTTGACCTTCCGCACTCACTTTTATTGACCCGAACCCACAAAAAATGACGGATTGTATCCAATACCAAACCGAAACACAAATCACATGATCCCCGATAGACTACGACGTAGGGGGAGCAGAATGAAGAAAATTCATACTTTAACCGGAAAATCACAAAGTTAACCCCATTTTCACGATTATTCTGAAAACATAAACGTTCGAAACCAAACCTATTAACCCACTAAATCAAACAAGGTGAATATCGATCGAAAGATTCCAGCTGTTCACGGCGAGGACGGCTACCAATCATGCATGCATGTATATCCAGTTGCCAAGGGCCTAAATAATGTTCAAGGTTTTACAACCAAAGTGATTTGACAGGGGTGTAGTAGGAAATTTAACCATGATACCTAATATAAATTCTTGAAATTTTTAAAGTAATTAAATTTTTAGGAAATTACCAAAATCCGTTGTAAGAATCACGACGTGATTGTTACAAATACCCTCTTTCTTGAAATAAATAAATTTTAAAAATTTACAAATATACATAACTACATATAACATAAATACTTATGGCAACATCTGCCTATACTACAGTTTTTAGGTACAAACTTATGTCTACTTAACATCTAACTATCCCTGGAAGAATAACAGCTCTTTCAGAATCGTCAGAATCGAGAGAGATATCGTTAGAAGGTTTTAAATCTTTAATGTGGTAACGACCGATATTTCTGTCATTCTCATCCAATAATTCATAAATTAAGGGGGAGATTTTTTTTAAGATTTTACATTTAAGAAATTTTTTTGCTAACTTTTTTGAAAAATAATTGCCAGCATCAGACAAAATAAAATTTCTTTTGTAAACAATGTCGCCTTCGTTAAATTCAAGATGTCTTTTTCTTAGGTTATAATATTTTTTATTCCTTTCATAGGAGTGGTTTATATTTTTAGCCACTTGTTCATAAATTTCAGGTAATTTTGAAAGTTCTTTAGCCAGGTTATTTCTATCGTCAAAATGGTACGGGGAAAGATTTTTATTTTCGATATGACCGTAATAATCACCACTAGTAGGTAAGTTACGCCCAAATGTCAGAAAAGCTGGTGAAAACGAAGTAGATAGGTGGGTGGTGGTATTTATGGCATTACAGATATGGTGGATATGCTGATCCCATGCACGATGATTGTTTTCTTTAATAAAAGATCTAATGGCAGTGCCTATGACTCTATTAGCACGTTCTACGTTGTTCGTTTGGGGATGATATCTTGCATTATACCAAATATTTTCCACTTTATAGGACTTTAAGAGATTAGAAAATTCTTGGGACTTAAATTGGCTACCATTATCCACTATGATGGTTTGGGGAACACCAAAATACATAAAAACAATTTCGTCAAGAAAAGTGCAAATTTCTTTTGCTACAGCTCTTTTCATCTTGTGAACAAAAGTATACTTCGTAAACCAATCAATAATGACTAAAAGATAACAATGACCTGATTTTGATTTTGGAAATGGTCCCTGGATATCGATAGAGAGCAATTTAAAGGGTACAGACACATTCTTAGGGGCTCCCATAAGACCGGCGCGCGCAAATTGAGATACTTTTTGCTGATTACAAATTTGACAGCGTGAAATATATTTTTTAACATCTAATCTCATTCCAGGCCACCAAAACTGTTCAAATATTTTATCAAGGCACTTTCTAACACCAAAGTGACTTCCTAAGGGACTATCATGATATGTTTTTAGGATTTCTTTTCGATTATTTTTTGAAACTACGGTCTTCCAATTTTTCTGATTAATTTCAATATTATGGCTAGAATGGAAATGCTTATATAACGTGTTATTTTCTACTCGAAATAAGGGATATTTATGGGGTTGTTTTTGCACTTTAGCAATTAAGTCAGAATACCACTTGTCTGGAATAGTGTTTGACAGGGAAGAGATTTCATTAAATTTAAAAAAGTGTTTCACAGTATTTAACCAGTGGGACCAATTATTTGATAAGTGAAAGGTTTCGGACTTTAACTGTGATTTGGCTCTCTTCCTGCCGAATTTGGAAGGGCGCTTCCTACGTTTTTTGAATTATATCTATTACATTTGGGTCTAATGACATTCTTTTGTCCGCAGTGGTAACAAAATCTTTTTCTCTTTAGTGAGCATTCTTGGAAAGTATGACCAACTTGATCACAATTATAACACGTGACTTTGCTTAAGGCTGAAACATTGGGGGTTGATGAGTGATTAACAGGGTTCTGATTATAGACCGGTGAATCTAAATTTGGGTTTGCATTAGCAGAAAAACTCAAGTTTGGGTCTGGTGCTTTTGAACTACTAGGTTGTGAAATTTGATTATCTTGATAAATTGGTGGATTCGCCAGTTCAGAAATGTTATGTTTATTATTTTGAAACGTTTTAATTAGGGGTTTCCGGTATACTAACTCGGGTTCTAAAGTTGATGCTGTACAAAAAGGGGGAGCTTGAAAATTGTCACTTCTTAATCGGGTGTCTTCCAAGACTCTACACAAGCTTTTAAGTTCAAGTAATGACAAGGGCTGTCTCAGGGCTAAATGTTCTTGATAGTAGGGAAGTAAATTTCTGGTAATTAGTCTTAATTGAACAGTGGGATCTATAGGGTTAATAAATCTTTTAAATAAATTTTCCATGACCGCTATATAAATTAAGGGTCTTTCCGCCATACCTTGGGTTCTAGATCTGATCTCGTCCCATAATGCAATTTCATAATCGATTGGCAGGAAATTCAATCTTAAATGGAACACCAATTCGTTCCACGTGGACACCGTATTTCTAATGGATCGGTACCAAATGAGGGCATCGCCTTCGAATAATTCATGGGAAAAGTTTAATAAATTTTCGCTAGAAATTTTGTAAGCCGAGCAATATTCTTCAACTTTCTCTAGAAAACTGTGCAAGCTTTGATTTTTTCCATTAAATTTAAAATTTAAGCGATTCAGAGGGGGTGATCTGTAATTATCCTGATTAACAAAAATTGTGGAATTATGAGGTTGTGGAAAACTTTGATTATTATTGTTATGGGGGGTGTGTTGAAAATATGAGGAATATTGATTAGGGTTTAAGCTATTTGCGAAGCTATTTGCAATCCCAGTATTTTGAGATATATTGGGGGGTATTTGAGAATTTTGAAGACTATGATTGAAATTCTGGTAAGTCTGACCATTGTACCAAGGAAATGTGTGATTTTCACTGACATTTGGTCTGGCATTAGCGGGGAAAGAGGTAGGCTGTCGTTGGGGAATCAAATTAGCTACTTCAGGTCGAGGTAAATTTGAAAAATCTTGAATAAGTTGGGGAATTGTTGAATTTATTGGCAAGGGCCCTAGAAGATCGTCAATATCTTGAAGTATTGAACCTTGTACTGCTGTGCGTGAACAATTTTCTGAGAAACTTAGGTTTCTGTTATGGTGCGTTGGGTCTAAATATTGAGGTGTCAAATTTCGGGTTACATTACACGGATTATTTATTTGAAAATTTTCCTGGACAGTGCTTTCCCTAATTGGGGATCTATCAAGAGAAGAAGTAGGTGGATTTGAATTCTGAAAATTACGGTTATTTCTGAGTAATGAATTTCGAGGGGTATGTTGGGGTAGTTGGGGTATAGGTTCCTCAGCCGATTGATGAACAATCGCATCAGTTTGCACCACTCTTCCAGCGCTACCACTGGGACGCGGCAGTTGCTCATCTTCGGCAAAAGAAACTCTTCGAGGAGGGCTATTTCTAACAGAACTTTCAAAATCGTTCTCAGGGGAACTGTCCGAAGAACTTTCAGAATTTCTTACTTGTATTAAATTGACCTCATTATTCTGAGCTTTTTGCTTTAATTCAGCAATCAAAGACATAGTTTGAGATAGTAATTCAGTTTTTGAATCCTGTTCCTCTTCAGTGCAAGGAGAAACACAATTCAAACGATTTTTAATATGATATAATCTTGACATTGCTTTTTTAAAATCAATATGGCGTTTGTCAGAATTAAAAATATTTACCAAATCCTTAACTATAATCAGTTTTCGGCGACAGATGTCAACATTTTGTTGAAAGTCCAAGGACGATACTGGATGAGAAATGATGGAATTATCCTTTTCTGCCTTCAAAAGTTCTCGCAGAAGAGACTTCAATGTCCTGACATTAGAGTTTGGATCTATCTCGAGTCCTCTTACTCCCAGTTCAAAAACTATTTCGTCCTTCCAAAGGTAGTCAGGATTCATCTTTGACATATTCTTACAGTACCAATGTACCTAAAAACTTTCCAAATACAATTAAAATTTTACCAAGGTAGAGTATCCTTGATACAATCAAAGACACTAAAAAGTCAAAGTGGAAATGCAATAAGTGAAATTAGAAAAAATTATAATCTGGAAAATGTTGGAATAAATTTAATTTTGAGAAATAGCGGCTCAGCTCAATCAACGTTTTTTTTTTAGGCCCCACACTTGGGCGTCATTTGTAACGTTAAAAGTTATGGTTATATTTTTTTTTTTTTTTTGTGATTTCACGTTACTTTGGTGCTCCAGGAACTCAGTTTTGATTCGTTTGAGAGCTAAAGGTCGTGAGGTTCTTATCTTTTAATTTATTTTCCAGATATTTATCTTGGGCGCCAATCGAGCGAAGATCTCGATAAAGAAAAAGTAAATAGAAAGAGAAAGAATGCAGAATTAGGAGAGACCAATATTCACTATAGCCGTAGTACCTAAATAAAACACAATAAAATTCGTGTGATAAATAAATTCTATTAACCAATAGGCAATGTTTTTTTTTGATTTTTTTTTGTAAAACAGTAAATATAAATTTATAAATATGGGCACTTAAAAAGCATCACTAAAACAAGGGGCAACTACCCTACATAGGTTAAATACAAATAAGCAAATAAAATAACTTAAAGCTTAAAGCTATTAGGTACTCTACAAGAAGTAAATGCTAAATTAATCTCTAAAGCTCAGTCAAAATATGCATATATGGGACTAAACCCTACGCAAGTTAGATAGTACAATGCCTACCATAAATTAAAATATATCAAGACTAAAAGCTATCAAGTAAGATTTGTGCTCAAAAGCTTCCTGAGAGGTGGGGAAATTTTTATAAGAATTGAATGAATTGGCGTGTACCATGAATCGGAATACTCAAGAGCTCAAAGCTCTTAGGCACGGTTTCAAGTAAACCATATTTCCTAATTCATGATCACAAAGTTAATAGGAGGGAGAGAAACCACCCTATAAAATTTTAAATATGATTAAGTGTACTAAAAAATTAAAATCTATCTAAACTCAATTCTCTAAGGTGAAATTTGTTGTAAAAATTCAATGTTAATGTTAATACTGTGAAGTATATTAAAAATTATATCACCTTTGAAAGCCAAGTCTTTAATGCCTAAATAGCACAGTAAGTTAGAAAGAAAAGTATTACAAGGGAAATACTATTGAGTATATTAGAAATTGAATTAGATTAAAGCTTAGAGCCTTTGTGCACAAATAATACAAAGTTTTAGAAAGCAGGAATAGAGATAGGTGTAGCAAATTAAATACCAAAAAGCATATTATCAAATTAAGGACACTAAAGCGTAGAGCCCTTCATGCACGAGTGATACAGTACCTTAATTTAAAAAATAAGGAAGAAAGAGGGATATTGCAATTTCCACAAGTGACACTTATTACAGTAGGACAAACTGAAGTTAATATTTACGCCACAAACTAGGCACAACACATTAAAACTGCCAGCACGATCGAGTGATCACAGTGAAAGTATTAAATTAAAGTTACCTACTCTCTCGAGTCTGGGTTAACTTTGTAACATTATCTATAATGGAAAATAAAAACATGAGATTTTACTCAGGGTTAATTACCTCTGGGCAATACTCTAGCTAAATGGCATTTAAAACGGGGTTAGTATTATGAAGAAAAATAAGCAAAATTTAGCCAAGGTAAGGTAAAAATTAAAATAGTTAGTCAAAAAAAATATTCCGAAAAATCACCAAAAAAGCAACAAGCTAATATTGAGGGAAAATACTCATCTTTTATAAAGTCCAGCGTCAGGGTGCTTGACCTTCCAAGGTAGGGGCCCCTCTGTGGCAGTTCCACGGTCACACCACACGGCAAGCAACTGGAATTCCACAAAAACGTCAGGCAGGAGCAGGACAGTGGCTATACCACTAATGGCCTCTGGACTAGACTTCGATCAGCAGCTCAAGAAGACCATATAACGCTAACTCCTCTCGGACAACATCGGGCTCCCAGGTAACAAATGTAGAAAGTAAGCTAAAGCCCTGATGCTGAAGTGGAGACTAATTTTTGAAGTAAAGTTTTAAGCGGAGATGTAATTTTGAAGTTTGAGGATGAAATTTAAATTTTAATATTTTTGGAAATCTGTATACATGATGAAAAGTTACCATTGCATCAGCATATCGTGTAAAAGAATTTCACGTTGGGATTTGAGACATTGATTTTGAGGTTATAGAGGCCACATGGCACTCAAATTTACATATGAACCTCAGTTCGATAGTAAAATTCTAAAACCATGCTTCAGACTGAAGGTTAAATGTAAAAAATTATATTGGCATCAGCAATTAAACTGGAGATTGATAATTAAAGGTGAAATTCATAGAGACATGGGTAAAATTGGAAACTTGAACTCAAAGCATTACGATTGTGGATTTAACTCCTAAGTAAAGTTGATTTTGAACTTGATTTGAACTTGACTTGAAACGTGATTTGAAACCTAAAATAAAATGGTGGCCTTAGCGTGCATTGATCAAAGCTACATCTTTGGTATTACAATTTACCTGTTGGTCGGTTTCTTTTCAGCCCTCGAAGGTGAAGTTAAACGCCATGGAAGAATAGAATGGAATTTACTTGACAAAAACTATTGATCCAGGAACTCCTGCGGCATGAAATGCCTCTTAGTTTGCCATTAATTCATTCTTTCACTTTCGCCTTCACTGCTGGGCTGGCAACAGAAATGAACAAGGGGCCGATTTGACCTTCCGCACTCACTTTTATTGACCCGAACCCACAAAAAATGACGGATTGTATCCAATACCAAACCGAAACACAAATCACATGATCCCCGATAGACTACGACGTAGGGGGAGCAGAATGAAGAAAATTCATACTTTAACCAGAAAATCACAAAGTTAACCCCATTTTCACGATTATTCTGAAAACATAAACGTTCGAAACCAAACCTATTAACCCACTAAATCAAACAAGGTGAATATCGATCGAAAGATTCCAGCTGTTCACGGCGAGGACGGCTACCAATCATGCATGCATGTATATCCAGTTGCCAAGGGCCTAAATAATGTTCAAGGTTTTACAACCAAAGTGATTTGACAGGGGTGTAGTAGGAAATTTAACCATGATACCTAATATAAATTCTTGAAATTTTTAAAGTAATTAAATTTTTAGGAAATTACCAAAATCCGTTGTAAGAATCACGACGTGATTGTTACACCCTTAGATGGATTTATCTTTGCTGTCCTAAGATAAATATTACTTTACCGCTTGACCCTTAGTTAGTGTTTTTGCCTGCTCTGCTGTATTTCTCCATCAGGACCACTTTTAATATGTTTGGAGAAAACCAATAAATTACTACGCGCAAATTTTGACAGTTTATTTTAGTTGGTATCAACTTTAGATTTTAATACATTGTTATTTTAAATAATGTCATTGCAACCAGTATAACTACTATTGTCGGTTCATTTTTATCTCGAGAAAGATGACAGAAAAAACAACTAAACATAAATTCACGGCATCGCTTAATCCACGGACCAAATTACACTGCAACATATTTGGGTAGCCATTAATTTTATTTACATTAAAGAAATTAGATTTATCTCCATTCTTTGTTACATTCGGAATTTTGTATTTGACCGATAAAGATTAATATATTTTTCCGTCGACCGTGTATTTACAACCTTAATTAATTCAAAATATTGTAACTTACGAGTATATTAAATAGCGATTAATACACTAGTTTGTTAAATTACTATTATTGAGAAAAAAACCCAAGCAAGTTAGTGTTTTGTTAATGCAAATGTATTGTTGGTTGTGTTTAAAAGTTACCTTACCCATTTACCTATTTAATTGTTTTACCTATTACCTGTTTTAATGTATTTTTTTGTTATTGTTACTTTTGAGAAGTGAGCCAGTTTGTTTAGTTTTATATCAATAGACAGTAGTCAACAACTCAAAAAACCTCTGGTTGACAAGAAGTTTAATTTTTTACAATATAATTTAATTTAAAGAGAAATACAGTCCACTTTATTTATTAGAACGAATGCAAGAAATTTGAGTCAGCTAATAATCAACAGGAGAGCGATTCTGTATGAAAAATAGCGATAGCGATCGCGCTCTCATAGCGACTTTGTACAAATTCGTATTCTATATCACTGTTCGGGTTGTTTCGTAACGGGTCGATATAACGCGAACTTTCATAGCGAAAGCGAGCGCTCAAGATGTATCTCTTGCAAGCGACTTCAGAGTTTATCTCTTTTTACCTTTAGCTTAATACACGTTGTCTCTCGTATGCGAATAAGAACATAATAAAAAGCTTATAAAAAATATAAAAATAATAACCTAACCCTAAAATATAACGTTGCACGAACGTTCGTTCGTGTAATATTTTGAGATAGTTAGAAGAAAATCAAAAAAAGTATAAAAATATGGAAAAACATATTTATTTATGGAAGCAGAGCAGTGAAAACCAATCCAGCTCAATGGGTTGTGTTAGTGGATTTTTTAATAGGTCATCCTGAACTAGTTATTTACAGCTAATTGCCTGTGGCAAAAAAACTTAAAGCTATAAAGGATTATTGTCTCTCTCGGTATTCTTGTTGACCTTATTTCTTCCTGTAAGTGATCCACTAAGTTATCAAAAAGATATGCCACCAAGTCTTTGTTGAGACCACTTTCGTCTTCATAACACATTTTATGGACGCGATTTTCGTAGATACGTTGATCGTTTTCAAAATTGTTGAAAATAAACCTTTGTGCGGGGAACATAACTATAAAAATTTGATGTTTACTTTTCAGTATTAATTAATAATTGAGGTTAAGTTAAAATTGTGAAATATCTTCTTTTTTTTTGTTAAGAAATGCAATGTTTTTAGAACGGACAATTCAATATTCGTTATCATATTTATAGAGATATTGCCCGTAAAGAAATGGTTATAGACAACCTGGTATCAAAGCGATCGCTTTCCCTTCGCTTCCTTATCTCTTTCGCTATCGCTATTTTTAAAAGTTACGGAATCCCACTCCAGGTTGTCAGCTTTAAAAGAACAGCGACGCTAAAAAAACTGTTAAAATAAAACTATTGAATTTTTTTTATTATTTATTTGCAATTGATACATCCAAGGTGATCAGCTTTTAAAAAGGCTTACAATTGTGCAAAAATTCCATAAATATAATTTAAAACGCCTATTACCTATTATTCCTCTGGGCGACGGCAGACAAACCATTTTCTTTTCTGTCGTAACATAGGTAACCTCAGAAAATGTATTTTTTTATTATCTGACAGGTTCGTTTCTTCCGTATCATTTCAGAAAAACTTATTATTTTTTGATGATACATTAGTTTTTAATCCTAGTATATTTAGTTGGTTGGTTGGTTAAAGAAGGAGGTCGGGTTCGACGGGTGGCCCAAGCTTCTTACACTGCAGCCTTCTGGTGGCTTATTGAGCGTCCCAGTCTTGTTAGAAAAGGTTTGTTCCTTCTACGAGGTCCAGTAGTTTTCTTCCAAGTTTGTCATGTGGGAGGTTATCGCCGCGTCGAATGTTTCCGAAGATTTTGAATCTTTTACGGTTTAGCGCTTCGCAGCTGTATATGGTATGAGAGGCGGTTTCATCCTCCTCACCGCAATGTCTACATTCAATGGGTCCATTATAGACTCCCATTCGTTGAAGGTCTTTTCTTAAGTGGCAATGGCCTGTTATGCGGGAGGTTATCGCCGCGTCGAATGTTTCCGAAGATTTTGAATCTTTTACGGTTTAGCGCTTCGCAGCTGTATATGATATGAGAGGCGGTTTCATCCTCCTCACCGCAATGTCTACATTCAAGGGGTCCATTATAGACTCCCATTCGTTGAAGGTATTTTCTTAAGTGGCAATGACCTGTTATGCGGGAGGTTATCGCCGCGTCGAATGTTTCCGAAGATTTTGAATCTTTTACGGTTTAGCGCTTCGCAACTGTATATGATATGAGAGGCGGTTTCATCCTCCTCACCGCAATGTCTACATTTAATGGGTCCATTATAGACTCCCATTCGTTGAAGGTCTTTTCTTAAGTGGCATTGGCCTGTTAGTAGGCCGCTCACTTGTTTTAACTGGGTGCGCGTCAAGAGCAGCATTCCATGCAGTTGATAGCTTCTTCGAGGTCCTATCAATATCGGCCCGTACGTGTTCCTGGCCAGGTGTACCGTTCCGTTCCATCGAGTTGTTTTTGCGCCCATCTGTCTAATGTTGTTTTGGTTAGTGTTGCCGCGAGACGAGATAAAATGGGTCTCTCGTCTCGTCGAGAGAGGGCGAGACGAGACGAGAGACGACCTTCTCTCGTCTCGTCTCGCTTCTCTCGTGATTTAAACCAAATATAGTAAAAACCAAGCAAAATTTTAACGTGTTTAGGTTAGGTACTATCATATTTGACATAAACTGTGTGCAATATGTGTCAAATATGATAGAACCTAACCTAAATGCGTTAAAACTTTGCTTGGTATTTACTACAGGGTGGCCCATTAGTGCGACAAAGGTCAATATCTCCTGTACCACTAAGATAGCGGAAAACTTTTGACGATGCTTATTAAGGGTTAAGAGGTGCCTCTTATAAAATTATTTTTGTCTATAGGGGGTGCTCCAAAACACCAGCACGGTAAGAAATTTCCATTTCCAAGATATTGGCTTTTAAAAAATGTAACTTTTTAGTTTCGACAGATCTAATAGTACGTCTTAGAGCAAACCGGCTCACATGTCCCTATCTTCCATTTTTATTATTTTCCCAAAAAATCACCTTCCGGTTAAACCGGAAGAACTATATTTCCTTCTTTCGAGTTATATCCGGTTTAGCAGGAAGTTTGATTGATTTGGGAAGATAGTGAAAATGGAAGATATAGACATATGCGCCGTTTTGCTCTAAGATGTACTGTTAGAAAGCTATAGGCTGTCGAAACTCAAAAATATAATTTTTCAAAAGGCAATATCTTGGAAACTATTAACTATAGACTAATAATGCATTTAATAAAAGTAATTATAAATTTATGTAGAATCAGCAAATTTAAAAAAAAAAATTTTGGGACACCCTGTCTATTATGAGATTTTTAAAATCTTCTTAAATTCCTCTTATCAAAAACATATAATGTCCATATTTGGACCGACGGTTTTCGCGTTATTTGACTGCAAATAATTTTATCCAGCTATAAAACGTCATAATAATATGTTATTCTGAATGGCCAGGCACGGCTAAGTAGATGAAACTATTTGCAGTTAAATAACTCGAAAATCGCTGGTCTAAGTATAGACATTATGTATATTTTTGCAAAGAGGAATTTAAGAAGATTTAAAAAAGCTCAAAAAAGTAACGTTTTTTGATCGAGGGAGATCGAGAGAGACGAGAATTTCTCGACGAGAGATGGTACTTCTCTCGTCTCGTCTCGGAGCTTTATTCGAGAGAAAATATCTATCTCGTCTCGTCGAGAGAGGGCCAGACGAGACGAGAGACGAGAATCTCTCGTCTCGGCGGCAACACTAGTTTTGGTTGCCTTTTTTGATATTCCAAGGGCTGGTTCTGGGCTCCTGAAATGTTGAGCAGATCCGGTTCTTGCCAGTTCATCTGCTTTTTGGTTATCTTTTATCCCTGAGTGACCAGGAACCCAGAGGAGTTCAACCTTGTTGTTTCTGGCTGCCAGGTCTTTTAGGTCGTTAAGGCACTTTATTCTGATTTTT
This sequence comes from Polydrusus pterygomalis, assembly GCA_963969555.1. NCBI lineage: Eukaryota > Metazoa > Arthropoda > Insecta > Coleoptera > Curculionidae > Polydrusus > Polydrusus pterygomalis. Next base: position 129,801,324 of record OZ018376.1, read on the forward strand.
GATGCAAATCGGAAGGAGTTCAAAGCCTTAAGGCCAGCTTGGCTTTTGTCAACTAAATTTTTTTAAATACGGACCTTTTTTTATTTTTATTTTATTTTTTAAATTGCGTTTTACCCCAAATATAATAATGGATTACTTCATTCTATTTATTACGTTTCGACTTTTTAAAAAAGCTTTAAATATGATATATTGGCTCTAATTTAAATAACTAGGAAGATCTATAATGTCAGTATTCGATCGAAGGATCCGCGCTGGTGAGGAGTTTTCTAGTCTCTCATTACCATTTTTACATAGATGTCTTTGTTGCACTACTATGTGTGGTTTGTTATCTCAGTGATTTTTCCAAATTTTTTCTAACTGAATATTTTTTTAGAGTTTTATAAATTCTTCCTAACTCAATAGTTTTTTAGAGTTTTATAATTTATACTCAGCTTGTATATTATCGACAGTAAAATATAACCGGTTTCGAGCAGGGTTCATGCCTAACCCACATACAAAATTTCATTCTTTCCCTTCAAGTAGTTTCTGATATTTCAAGCCAACATGGAAATGGAAAACATGTTTTTTATAATTGAGGAGAATCTTAACTAACACTACCTGATAAGATCTCAATTTTTTTTTAGAATAAAATACTTTCCTGTTGTTTAATTTAAAAACACTATAGTAAAAGAAGGCTACAAAAAAAGTTTTAATGTTTTTTTAAAGAGCTAGTCAAACGACATTTTATATACTTAATTAAATAAGGACATTTTTTAAAATACTATTTTAAATGTTAGGTTAGGTTAGGTTAGAGTAGCAGACCTCTGGCATTGTCCAAACAGTCACACGTAGTCCTATAAGGACCGTTGTGGTACAACACATGTTCCGCGAAACCTATCCGCATCAGCTTCCTGATGGTTAACGCGATCGTAGAAGAATCTTGACAGCTTATTCAAACCAGCTACTGCTGTTAATAAACTTAGTGAGACGAACCAGTTGCAGGCAGCTCATTTTCTCCAGATCATTAAGGAATGGTTCGCCCAGGGCATTGAACCTTCTTCTCGCGAGGCCTGGGCACAAGACATGCTGAATACTTTCCTCCTCTTCTTCATTTCTGCAACTTCTACAGAAGTCGTTAGTTGGTATTTGCATACGTTCAGCGTGTCTACCGAACAGGCAATGTCCGGTGGCTACAGCAGTGATGTTTCTTAGGTCCTTCCGACTGTGCTGTAATAGCGCTGTGGTTTTCCTATTATCAAGTAGGGGCCACAATTGCCTGAAGATGCTACAAGTTGTAAGCCCTGTCCATCTGCTTTGCGCAAGTTGTTTAGCTGTTCGATCTATCTCCTCTTTGACTGATCCCAGTGGTCTAGCCACTAGTTCGACAGACATGCTTGCGCTCTCCCTGGCGAGCGCATTTTAAATGTTATGTGCGATAAATTCATATCAGCACATAGTTTGGCAATTTATTTTACTATTACTTTATTATGTAATCACGAGTAATTCTCAAAAATAAATTATTTAGAAGATTAATATTTTTCCAGAAACTTTAAATCTTAAGAAATATTATTTGTAATTATCAAAATTAATAAATCTCGCTGACGAGGCATCATATTTTTATATATAGTATATGGATATAGTATATGGATACCTTTTTAACTTTTTTAAGTTTCTATTAGGCAAAAATGTGGAGCTATCGCGAGGCATTGAGGTAGGTCAGCATCGCATGAGACAACCTTAGTAGTTGATAGATCTTGACAATAATGGCCCATTGAATAGCGACCTCCCTGTATACAAGTCACATATTTATTTATTTCATAGTTTCTACAGTTTTATTTAATTTTTATTGCTTTTATGGCATTTAATTCGATGCATAAAAACTAATCAACAAAAACGGAAACTAATAATATTATGAAGTCTTTAAAAATACCTTAATCCAATTTTTTTGATGTAAGATTTCGAATAATAAACATTCTGTCGTATGTTAAACTTTTCGAACGTTTATTTGAGGTCAAATTTTAATATTCATAAAACCTTCGGCTTCATCCAGATAAACTAAAATTTAAAACATGCTACGAATAAATAAATTTTTAGATAAAAAGTTCATACCCTTTGAAAATAAAAAGTGTTTTAAAGGAGCCCGCATCAATTAATTGTGCAAATTTACTGAGATCAAGCAATTTTCATATTTTTTATTAAACATTCTTGAAGTTTTTAGGAATTCATAAAAAGAAGGTTGTAAATACTGTAGATGCTGACAACGTTTGACAATAATTGAGCTTTATAAAAAGGGTTAGGTTTCTTAACTTTTGGCTTTACTTAATTTTTACTTGTAATTAAGATACTGTCAAATGTTACTAGATGTTTTATTTTTCATTAGTTTTAATATGTTTTACAGTATTCAAGAAAAAAATAATGATTGTACTAATATAACATGCAGGTACTAAAAACGAAATAATAAGAACTTTATTTATTTCAACGTTTGGAGACGACTGAAAATTCATCACGTTTTAAAAAAATACCAATTTAATAATAATAATAATAATAATAATAATAATAATAATCAAAACAACTTTTTTTTTTATAGAAACAAACAGATTCAAAATCTATAATTAGATAGAGCAAGGTAAAGTTTAGCAGGGACTAGGGGTACTAAAATGTATTCTTACATTTAACCTTTAATATTTAAATTTAGATAACAACTTATTTAAATGGAAACATAATGTTTTTTAATCAGATGCTTAAACACTTCTCCGTTTACTGCCAAGCAATATCCTAAACGATCATACAATTTCGTTCCTACATTATTAAGTTGATACGCAGAGATTCGATTGCATACTCCTAAATTTGCAGTTTTCAATTCTTCCAAATTTTGATAACGCCCATTTTTATAAATAACACTATTAATGTGATCCAACAGTGCCCGCCCAAACTTTTTGAGGGCATTGAGTCCTTGTTTAAACAAATCTGTGTTCATTTTGTATACACCAAATCTACAATTTTGAACATTCGTGTATTCGTCGGTAGAACAAACATTGGGTGGGAAGTTTGGGTGTTTGACGGTCACGCACATTTTGACGGAAATTACTAAATTTTAAAGTATTAGTTAGTATAAACAATTTAATACTTTTTACATGTCATTGATAATGTAATTATTCCAATTCATAAATAAAACACAAACCATGTTACTTACATATAATTATATTTCTGTAATTTTTTTTTAAAATAAAATACCTAGCGGATAGGCCTTTTAAATTAAAGCGCACAGGGAAGGCAAAAGCATGGTCATTCCTGGGTCGGGTTGCCAATGGCGGACTTCGTCTTGATCAACATTCTATGGACTACCATGACCAGAAGCAACTTCAGAGAGAGAGAAAAACCGCATCTTTATCACTTAATAGGAAAATTAAATAAGTATTGAACTATGGGGCCAAATAAGAACAGCCTTTGGCCGTATCAGACAACTCGAGTGGATTGTTTATATCGCGCTTGGAAGTTTGTCAATTCTTCCTCGTGCGATATGCCATTCCTTTGAAAAATAAAACAAAATAATTACTTTTCTATGCAATAAATTATTACTATTGTAACGATAAATTAATATTATATGCATATCGTGAATAAAAGGATTTTACTGAGTATTTCGAAAGTCAAATATTGACAAAAAGATTGGGAGTGATTTAAATAATAAGACTATGGAACTGTTTTAACTGGAATAAATTTGCACGTTTTAATTCGTTAAATTGATTATTTATTCTACAAAAACTGCCCGGAATTAAAATTTGAAAAAAGGTTTTTGTAGGTTGCTATTAACATTTTTATTGCAAAATCTATTGTGTTAAAAGTTCTAAACTGAGGGTGTTTTATTACCTACATGCCCTCGACACGTACCAAATAATTTTAAAATATAATATTTAGCTATGGCAGAAAAAACTTTTCTATATCTTCCAGAAAAATTACATGTACTATTACTTTATAGATAATTCAAAATATTTTTATAAAATTGTAAAGTGACTAACTTACTGATTGATTCATTAACGCCCAGCCTAAACCTCTAATCCTAAAATCATGAAATTTTGTCTTCTCCGCATAACATGGGCATCCACTAACTAGGGATTTTATTTCATAAATTTATTTTCAACCAATTAGAAGGCTCTTTTTTATTTATGTTGCTTATAGCAACGGAAGACTATCGCGATAGTCTATAGCCAATTAATAAATAAATATAATAAATTAATAAGTGATAGTTTTTCTTAGGTATATACTACTACGACTTAATTTTAATTCAAATGTCAAGTAATTTCGAAGTGACAGGTGAGACAAACCAGCAAGTAACAATCAGTTATTTAGTCGTACCCGTGATATTTATTGTTACAATGATATTGTGTAAAAAATGATTCGTTTTGGTAATCAAATCAAATCAAATCAAAAATGTCTTTATTTCATATTAACAAAATGAATAAAACGAAATAATGATATCGGGTGGCGGTATCCAACATGGTTGCTCATATACAACCACCCAAAACTAAAATATTTAAATGTTCATTTAAAATATATAAACAAATCCAAATCAAACTCCTAAGCTAAGACAAAGAGCGAAAATTAAAAAAAAATTATACTATAATACTACTACTAAAAAGAAAATAGCATTTTTTAAGAACATTTCCTTAAAAACCTGTAGGAACATATAGACCAGGGCTGAAGCCTTTGAAAATGGTAAAAAGTGAAAAAAAAATAATAGTAGGATGAAACCCATTGGAAAAGGAAGATAATATAACAAAAATAAAAGGAAAAATAAATTACGGGCGATTTGAGGTCGGGAAGGGGGGGGGGGGGAGTTTTTAAGGGTAGAAAACGATTTATCTCAATTTCCGACAAAACTACAAGTCCTATGAAAAAACGTTAAATAGCAAAGTTGTAGGTAATAAAAAGATTTACAACTTTTGTATTCACACTTTTTTCACATAACCTCAAAATTTATGTGAAAAATTCAAATAACCCAGTTTTTGGTTTTTTATTTTTATCTTTTACAATAAAAAATTTTTATACACGAAATTTGGTAAAAACTTTCCTTTTTATGTCCCAAATACACTGTAATTTTTTTGATTTAAAATATTTATTTTTTAACGTTATTTTGACTTAATATCGAAAAAGCAACCTAATTTTCAGTCGAAAATTCTCACGTCAAAATATCTGCTTTTTTAAAAAAGTCGGTAGGCTTTTTGTTCGTTGAAATCTCTACTTTCTGATGGTGTAAAAAAATATATACATTACTATGGTAAATGTTCTCAATTCAATTGAATTCCCCTTTAAATCCTACCTTTAATTATATTAAGATCAACTATTTACGCATGTTTTTTGCGATCCTTATGTTTTATGGATTTGTAATTTTTTTGCTTATCAATGTTGGAATCTCACGTTTTTCGAGTAATTAAAGTATAAATTTTAATAAATAGCTCAAAATTGTACATAATGATTAAAAATAAAAAAATTCGGATTCGAGTTTTTTTGCATTTTTTGAGAACATTTACCATAGTAATGTATATTTTTTTACAGCATCTGAAAGTAGAGATTTCAACGAACAAAAAGCCCACCGATTTTTTTAAAAAAGCAGATATTTTGACGTGAGAATTTTCGATTGAAAATTAGGTTGCTTGTTCGATATTAAGTCAAAATAAGGTTAAAAACTAAATATTTTAAATCAAAAACATTACAGTGTATTTGGGACATAAAAAGGAAAGTTTTCACCAAATTTCGAGTATAAAAAAATTTTTTTGTAAAAGATAAAAATAAAAAACCAAAAATTTGGTTATTTTAATTTTAAACATAAATTTTGAGGTTATGTGAAAAAAGTGCAAATACAATAGTTGTAAATCTTTTTATTTCCTACAACTTTGCCTTTTAACGTTTTTCCATAGGACTTGTAGTTTTGCCGGAAATCGAGATAAATCGTTTTCTACCCTTAAAAACTCCCCCCTCCCCCCCCCCCCTTCCCGACCTCGGATCGCCCGTAATTTATTTTTCCTTTTATTTTTGTTATATTATCTTCCTTTTCCAATGGGTTTCATCCTACTATTATTTTTTTTGGTTTCAAAAATTATCGACCCTGGTCTAATAAGGATCTCTTCTACTCATAACATATATTTTTCTATTTGACGTTCATAATAAGTTCATTATGAACTTGAAATGAAGTTCATAATGAAGCTATTTCGATACGCGTTTTTTCTTTATTTGATGTTGGTAACATTGAAATTGAAAAATTGACGTAAAATCACGTCTTTTGAAATTCAAAAAAAATTAGCAAAATCGCCCGAATTTCCGAACGCTCTGTATATGTACCGAATGTGCAAGGATCACACAACGTATTCCGTCCAATTTCAAATCTCATATCGCTAAAATAACTTTAGAATCTCGTGGTGAAAAGGGGTCAATAAATCAAAAAATGACAGTTCGCAAAATAATTTTTGTTGTCCAGAGGTTACTATGATAAAAAATAGTATTACCAACATAAAATTTAGACATAAAAATTCAAAGGATTTATTTTCTTTTTAAATATGTATTTTTTATTGAAAAAACTACAAATAGAAAAAATACTTACACTCCTGCCCTCAATCTTGTCTTCAACTATCAATTGAAGCAGTTGGTATTCTGGGTTTCTCATTATGTGCCCAAAATAAGTGGTTTTCCTTCTCTTTATGTTAAGTAACATTTCTCTGTCTTTTCCCACTCGTCTCAAGATTTCCTCATTCGTTACTCGATCAGTTCATGGTACTATGAGCATTCTGCGGTAAGTCCACATTTCAAAACTTTCAATCTTATTCATGGATGGATGATGCTTTCAGCGTCCATGTCTCCACGCCGTACAGCAGCGTGGACCACACATAACACTTAGCGTATCTCACACTCAGTCTTAGATGTAAACTTATGTCTATGTGTGTTAATATTCTTTTAAATTTGAAGAAATAATTGCGGGCCGTTTCTATTCTACATCTAATTTCCCTATCATTATCCCACTCTTCGTATAGCAAACTACCCAAATACTTGTAACGTGAGACACGTTCTAGTGTGGTATTATTTATTAAAATTTGAGCATTGGGGTAAGGTACTTTCTGTCTGCTAACTATCATGAATTTTGTCTTGTTGCTATTTATTTTGAGTCCATATTTATTACTAATGGTGTTCAGTTGATTAATCATCCATTGCAAATCTTCATTACTATCGGCTATTATGACTGAGTCGTCCGCATTTATTATATATACATACAGTGTGTGTATAAAGTCTGGAAACGGCTTAATAACATCACAATTTACTGGCCGATTTAAACCAAATTTGGTACAGTTGTGTAAGAGGATCTAACGCACCGAATTACGATATTGGCGTTGTTGCCAGCTTTTTAGTTTGTCTGGAATTCGAACGAATTTTATATTTTTAAATATAACACCCAGTATATTTTTACATTTTTAAATTCCACATAAAATTATAATTATTTTTTATTAAATGCATTATTAGTCTATACTTCATAGTTTCCGAGATATTGACTCTCGAAAAGTGACATTTTTGAACTTTGACAGCTTATAACTTTCTAACAGTACGTCTTAGAGCAAAACGGCTTACATGTCCCCATCTTCAATTTTTATTATCTTCCCAAAAAAAGCAACTTCCAGTTAAACCGGAACAACTATATTTCCTGCTTTCGAGTTACATCCGGTTTAACCGGAAGTTGATTTTTTTGGGAAGATAATAAAAATTGAAGATAGGGACATGTAAGCCGTTTTGCTCTAAGACGTACTGTTAGAAAGTTATAAGCTATCAAAGTTCAAAAATGTCACTTTTCGAGAGTCAATATCTCGGAAACTATGAAGTATAGACTAATAATGCATTTAATAAAAAATAATTATCATTTTATGTGGAATTTAAAAATGTAAAAATATACTGGGTGTTATATTTAAAAATATAAAATTCGTTCGAATTCCAGACAAACTAAAAAGCTGGCAACAACGCCAATATCGTCATTCGGTGCGTTAGATCCTCTTACACAACTGTACCAAATTTGGTTTAAATCGGCCAGTAAATTGTGATGTTATTAAGCCGTTTCCAGACTTTATACACACACTGTATATGTATAAACAGGGTGGCGATTTAATAATGGATAAATTCAATACAAATTAAATGGGGACGTGTTTGGAGAAACGCTCGAACCCGTCGATTTTGTTTTTAAATTGCGCATGTTTTGACATAAAATGTACGTATACAGGGTGTACCACAAAAGTGTGGCAGAATTTTTTTTTCTTAAATGGAAACCCCTGTATGTTATTGCATTTTCAGATTGTCCGTAAAAATCTAGCCATGTTTGATGCATAATGTCCTAAACATATCTTCAACTGTTCACGAAATATTGATTATGAGCTGATTATTTTGCATGTTAAATTTTCGTGAATAACTTCACGAAGAAATTCACAAATTTATTTGACGTCCAAGTTGGATATTTATATTATCAAAGTTAGCCTTGAAGTGACTTCATGAATAATTTCACGAAGAACTTCACAGGTGTAAAGGCCGCTTTACCGAATCTCCCACGCAGCAAAATTAGTTCCAGATAATTTTTTTCTCGGTTTCACTCGTGTTTTTGTTGATAAAAAATTGCCCTCGTCTTCGACTCGGGATAATTTTCTATCAACAAAACCATTCGTGACCTTAAAAAAAATTATCGGTAATAATTTTGCTGCTAGGGAGATTATAAGTGAAAATCAACCCTAATTTTTGTAAATCAGAAACTAAAACTGATGAAAGTCTAAAAATTGGTATATAAGATTCTTTATTAAAATAAAAGAATATACTTATGTGTGTCGTCATTTTTTCAAAATTCACTTAGATACCTATAACTGTCTATGATTTTAAGTTATATTACTAAAATTGGTACTAAGATTATTCTGTTAAAATAAGAAAGTAACTATTTTAATGTTTTGCGAAATTTTGCCACGAGGGGGTAGAAATGGAGGGATAATTTCCCAACGCAACCGCTAGAAAAAATAATATAAAAAGTTTTATTAAAATTCTTTGCTTGATGGAACAGACAAACATGTCTGAAGTAGATAGTGGCTTTTCATTTCATTTTGTCAGATCCATCCCCAGACGCGTTTCGCCATATCATGGCTCATCAGTGAGACTAGCATCTGACGAAAGAAAAAATAAACATAAACACGTACTTGATATATTTCAACATTTTGTCGATGGAAAGGTTCCGCGAGCATTATTAGTAATCTGTAATAAAATAGATATATTTTTTAATAATGATAAATCTATATTTTTGGTATTATTTTCGTAAATAAAGCTAGGAGATAAATAACATTTTTATTAAAAGAAATAATGTAAAAAAAAACCAAAGTAATTTCTTTATAAAAAATTATGATTTGGGTACCTACCAATTAAAGGTTCTATTGGGTAGTATGTATGGTACCCGCTGCTTTGTTTCGATAGATAATTTTCAACAATGAATTGCGCGAGCAAAGCCGCTAGTATCTAATAAATTGTGAATTTCAAATTGAGAAATAAAACTAGTCCACATTACTTGCTAGAAAATCTGCCTCGACCCGAACCGTCACAGTTTTAATAGTTTTAGGATAAATAAGGAAACATACGTCTGTTGCCACTATGAAATTCACATACTTTTCCTCCATTCAGTAACATCGAGATATTTTTAAATCACCAAAAACATTAGGGTATTTAATTTAAAGGATAATCATTATATAGGTTTATTAACTATTAAAAATAAATTAAACGCAGTATAATAGTACCTACTTAACGGAACATTAAATTATAATCCACTTAAACTGAAACTATCCATGTAGAAAATATCTTTAATTAAAAAAAAACTGTAATTGCCTCAAGCTCTTATATCATATCCGCTTTGTTGTGGGAACAATACTCCTTATTAAAAGATAGTTTATATTGCCTTTTTCTTTGTTCCAGTATTTTGTATGCAGACATAGTTGGATTTACTGCCATCTCGTCGACCTATTCAGCCCAGGAACTTGTAAAAATGTTGAATGAGTTATTTGCAAGGTTCGATAAACTTGCAGAGGTAAGGAGATTTTTTTATTTTACAAAAAACGTTTAATAGGCTCCCATAGACACATGCTTTTAACAGCGTTAAAATTTGCCACGACTGTGAAAAATTCTAAATAAAAAATTACGGGAATTTATGGAAAAGCTGAGAGAAAAAATCAAAAACTATCCGTCCTTATGGAAAGAAGCCAATAAACATTTTTGATAAGCGATCTTAATAGAAGGAAAAAACAAAGATAGAGGAAACGAAGTTATAGGTGCGAAATTTAAAGAGAAAAGATGGTCAAAGCAGTTTATTAATTTACTCCTCCTGGTACTTCTGTTTTTGACTAGCCTACTGCTCAAGTTGAACCCAATGTGTCTAGTTAGTTCATGGAAAAGAAGCACATACGAAAAATAAATCGGGATATAATGGACAATACAATTATTAAGATATTGCAATTTTTTCAGAATTTTTGACGTTAGTAATTGAAAAATAGAAAATCTTAGCTTTTATCGACACATTTTTTAACGTTTTTTTAAGCGTTGCATAATTTAATATTTAATAATTTAAAATCATGAAGCGACGACCACCTGAAAAAATATTATCTTAAAATTGACCGAGCGGAGCCGCAATCCACGAGGCGTGCTAAAAGTTTTATTTTAAATTTTTTATTTAAAAACATTTCTACATAATACCAAGCCTCTTTTTATTCTCCAACATCGACATTTTACCAACAAGTAAAGTAACTTGTGTTTTAAAATACTGTAGGTAGGTATAATACAATGTGTGACACGCGAATTTTTAACTTTTCTAAAGTTCCACGAGTCGCGTCAATTTAATAAATATTTTATAAATTGGTCCCATAAATACCAAATATACGCACCAACTTGCCTGTAATTACAAAGACAGAATGAACCGACACCGTGCGACCGATAGGATATCAAAGGTTGCAAAAGATGCAAATGATTAGTATAGATTTAAAGTAATCTAATTTAATTTTTTGGTACCGACAAATTACTGATTTACAAATTGATTCAAAATTGAAGTAGGGTAGAGGGGGGGAATGGCGGCCCTGTAAGCAATTTCTGTAATTGTAAGCGCATTTTTTACTGTAAAGGTTTGAAAACTGTATCAAATTGAAAACAAATTATTTAAGTAAGATATACACGCATTTATTTAAATAAAAACAAAATCAAACTTAACTTATATTTAAAATAACATATATATGTAATGGCCGGTATTACCCACACTCGTGGGGTAATTCCGGCCAGGGCCGGTATTACCTCCAAACTATTTGCAAAAATCACATACAAATGATTTCTTGTCATTGTCAGAGCAAGCTTTGTGTGCCCAATCGCCGCACTCTACACACCTTATCCAAACCTCATTGTTTTTACCGAATTCTCCACAAATTATACATATGTCATTGTTAACTTCCTTGTCATCGCCCGAATCGCCAGATTCTGATTCGCTTTCAGAAGAATCTTCCTGCTTTTTATATTTGATATCCGTTTTAATTCGTTTGGACTTCTCTCTAACGTTAATTATTTTCAATTTTTTGTTCAAGTCTTCTTTATTTTCATTAGATACTTCAGGACTCGGTTCAGGATTTCCAAAAACACTTTTCTTTACCTTTTCTACTCTTTTTCTTTTCGGTTCGAGCCTATCAAGTTTTTTCTTCTCTCTTTCTTCTAAAATCTCTTTCATGGGGGTTATTGTAAATATTTGGGAGTGCTGTTGTCGATTATGGTTTCTTTGTTGTCCCTCAGATTTTGAAGTACTAGGAATAGGGATAATTTCTCTGAAGGGTATTTTGGCCTTTTGATTTAATTGGACAATATTATTTAAGGCTTCTGGAGTTCCGTGCCTATCATTTAAGGCTTCTGGAGTTCCGTGCCTATCAAAACTTAAGTTTTCAGCAGCCATGAAGTCATCTTCTGAAAAAATATCTTTATTCATTGGAAATATACCAGTGGCTTTAAAACCATTTATAGCTTTTTCTGGGGTCGCAACTCGACCAAAAGCTTGATTGAAAAGTTCTGCAATCTCATTTGGGGTTATTTTTTCAACAGGATGACTACGCAAATATTTGTCACATTCAGAATTATAGGCAGCTTTAAGTGCAGCATAAAAAGATACATCCAGTGGCTGTGTGCGATGGGAAGTATGGGGAGGAATCGTAAGAAGTATTATAAAGTTCTCTTTGCAAAAATTGTACGCTTTTAGCGTGCAGTGGCTTACGTGATTATCTAAAACTAGTAGCACGGGATCTTCTACAGAGGGCTTAACAAAATTTCTAAAATGTTGTAGCCATTCAATAAATAAATTTTCGTTAATCCATCCATTATCAGAACACATATATATTGCACCAGGAGGGCCATTTTTTTTTAGTTGTGGTGCCATTCTTTTACGTGCAAATATAAACATTGGAGGTACATAAATACCTGAAGCACTAAAAGCGCACATTGCCGTTGTTGTTTTACCTCTCTCCCAACTCGTTACGAATCCCACTCTCTTTTGGCCCTTCTCAGCATAAACTTTATTAGGCCTTTGGACCGTCGTGATGCCAGTCTCATCTGCATTGAAGATTCTGGCTTCCGAAAACTTAAATTGTTCCATTAAACTTTCAAGATTTTGATAAAATAAGGAAACTTCTTCTTTGTTGAAAGCAGTTATTCGATTTATACTGGTAGCTTCTGGTTTCCTTAACGACATTCCTGGATTTCTACGCAGAAAACCTTGAAGCCAATCCCTTCCTGCAGCTTCATTATTTATTTGAAAAGGATTTTTTAAATTATTTTGGTGTGCATAGACGTAAGCACACTGTTTTACTTGACTTGGTGTTACCCCAAAAAATACTTTTGATAGTTTAATAATTTGCGCCGCCAACTCGTTTTCTTCTTCGGGAGAGAATACTGAATTTCTGCCTAGAGATGGGCCGGACTTTTTTCCGTTTCTACGACGATCTTGCAAAGTACTTCGAGGAATGTTGAAACGCCTGGATACTTCCCTCAATGCAACACCATTATTTATTGCATCCAATGCTGAATTTAAATCTTCAGTAGTCCAGGACGCCTTATTCGTTTTCCTAATATATTTACGGGGCATCTGAAAATTAAACAAAAGCATTCTTATTATCACTTATTCGATTGGAGGTAATAGCGGCCGGCCGCTATTGTCCGATACGCCTTGTCCGCTATTGCCCCCATAAGCACTGCAAGACATTTATTTCCTTAGAAAAAAAATTAGGTTATGGGTTGCAATATTACAATTTACACTAAAGTATGAGTATCCTATGTTAATTGTTGGTTTATTTTGAATATACTTAAAATACGTTTATGATATAAATACATACCTTTTAAAATGTAGATTTGCTATAATACAGGAGCACAATTCACAACTTTTGCTGGAAACTTCTGCCGACATGTAACAGGTAGATCGCATTTGAAGTACGGATTCCACAACATTAAACGAGATGGCGCCACTTGTGTAAAACATAAAAACGTTTACTGAATATGAGAAACGCGATGGCCGGTATTCCCTCCAGGGCCGCCATTCCCCCTCTCTACCCTAAGGCAAGCACAAGACAAGAAATTAATAAATTGATTTTTTACTGTGAGGCACTGTTCACCCGGTATACGCTATACATGAAAAAAAGCGTCTCAGTAGATTTTTTTCTAAATAAATTACATCATTTTCGAAGTAACGCCAAATAAGTTTCACATATTTTATTTGGTTCAGGCAGCATATTTCCTCCTAAAACAAGAAGATTTCCATTTGACCTACTTTTGTCATTCGACGGCCTAAATTTTTAATGTGAAATCGCGTGTTTCACTTCTTCTTGAAGAAGGTTTGATTGTGTCACATTTATAAGTTAGTAGATGTAATCGAGATATCCGCTAAAAGGTTTTTAAATATAATATATTTGTTATATTTAATATATATTTGTAATATATTAAATATTATTAGGCGGAGAGCCGCGAGCCAAATTATAAAAATTGCATTTTGGGCAACCGTCTGGAAAGTACCCACTTCCCAGACAATTTTTTTTTTTTGAAAAAGAGGTAGGTACTTTCCAGCCTAGACCGGGAAATACAAATGTGTCCAGGAAGTGAGTACTTACCGAACTGGTTTTCAATTTCCGCCAGTTGCTGAAAAAATAGTGTACGCAACACGCTTGGAAAATGTTTTTTTTTGGAGTCACAGTCTACCAGGACTCGCCTATGGCTAATAATTTACAGGACTTGTAATGCAAATTATCCTTTTTTACTAGTTTTAAATAATTATTTGAACCAAGCCAATTTTAACATAATATATTTATTTTTTCTAGTGATCGTCTCATTTCTGATTTAAAATGATTAAATATTAAATTATGATTAAAAAAATTGTTGATAAAAGCTTAGATTTTCTTTATGTTAGTTGATTTAGCGTACTTAATAATTTAATTCTTTCATTGTATTAGCGGGGAAGAGGACTGCAATGAAAACAGTTTTTACTTTTTACTCATTCCCAACGTTTCGGTTTGTTTTTTTAAACCTTTCTCAAAAGTCTAGAAAATTGTATAAAGTGTATAAACTTAATGGACTGATATGGCATTATACATTTCCTTTAATATTTAAGGCTTCAAGAATTAACCGAAACGTTAGGAATGAGTAAAAAGTAAAAAGTGTTTTTATTGAAGTCCTCTTCCTCACTAATACCCTGAAAGACTTAGATTTTTTATTTTCCAATTACTAACGTCAAAAATTCTTAAAAATGTCCTATTGGTTGACAACCAAGAGAGCTTCCAAGACCGTCACCATAGCTCATATTCCTAAGCCTATCGGTTAGAGATACGACTAAATATATAAAAAATAAAAATATTTTTTAGCATTTAGTAATTGCACCGTTATTATGAATTAGTAGTAGCACTAGTAGCAGTAGTAGTAGTCGTAGTGGTAGTAGTAGTAGTAGTAGTTAAGTGGAGGCTTAGCTCTAAGCAAGTAGGCCAGTGCTACCCTATTTGCCAACCCATTATTGATTAAGGTTTGCAAACATCGCCGTCGTGGCATACTTTAAGCTAAATTTCTTCTATACTCTTGTGCTTTGAATATCTTGTGTTCTTGTATCCCATACTTCGACTATCATTTAGCCCTATTCATCCTAGGTTTTAGGTTGGAAGTTGTGTTTATACAATAATTTTATCATTGCACCTAGTCGTTGTTAGTTAAATTGTTATCAGGACTTTTCGAAGGCCATGGTAGAACATTAAGAACAGAGTTGTTTTTACGAAATGATTTCATTACAACTTCCCATTATTCCAACAATATATATTATTTTATTGAATAAAAAAATAGAACAGCACAGCTTCGACAAAAAAAACACGTAGCAACTTGGGAATTTTTTAAATTTTATCTTAAATTATTAATTAACAGTTTATTAAACCTCAGGCTCCACGTTTGTTAATTGTCCTTAGGTCAACTTACAAAGCTTTTAGGGGAGTTTTCCTGCTTTGAACATATATACTTACGTATTATAATATAAATAATCTAAAATTATAGTATCACATTTTTTAAGGTTTCTTGAATTATTCATTAAAAATCATAGATGTCACGAAGGGAGCAAATAATATTACAATGCGGCGTCGTGGATAAGTTACTACTGAAACTTTGATTTTTAGCAAAAAAGTCAAAAAGTACATTGGCGTCAAGCATACTTGTTAATCACAGAAGTAAAAAGCTACATACATTTAAATAAATACTATTTAAATTTTTTAACAACTGCATTGATTCCTATGAGTAAAAGCTATCAACTTTTAGAATGTTAAAAAGCTTGTGGCAGAATAAAATTCGTATCTCCGTTAATCTCATTCCGAATTAGAAAAAATATCGTGCTATTGGCTGAACAAAAAATTGCAAAATTTAAACTATGGTAAGAAAACCAGGTTCTGGTCGCTTTAAAGTTTCGAATGTCGCTCATGAACATCAATAAAAGCTAAAGAAAAGATAATTTTCTCTGGTTTTGCTAATACAGCCCGCAGTAGAATTAGAAACTTGGATATAAAAATTTGCTTTGCTACCAATTAAATATGTTCCACCCATGCAAACAAACAAACAAAATCGTGATTGTATGTGGGAGATAGCAATAATTTCAAATCTTGCAACAATGGGATAATCCTCCTATCGGTTAGAGATACGATTGAAAATATAGACATAAAACCAATCAAAGTTAACGTTTTTTTTTATAAATATTTGGGACTGGGTCATCATGAGATTGTGGATTTTGCAAATGAAAAAAATAATAAGATCATAAAACGGGTCAAGCTTAAAATGTATTTTTTTCTGAAAAAAAAACACCACCGATAGTAGAGTAAACAAAAATAAAATATTAAACACGGAGCTGAAAAATTAAGAAACTCAAATGCCTGAATTCTCATAAAGCAAATTTATTTGAATCTATTCTTAGGTTAAATCTGTAATAAATTGAACTGGACAAAAAAAACGGCAGCAAACGGTATTTTCTTAAAAATAATTAAATAAACTAATAATTTACGAAAAACATTAAAACGATTGTTCAAGAAAATAAAAAATTATGATAATCTTTGAAAGAAGTAGTAAAGAAGCAAGAAGAATTAAAAACAGAAAATAGATTATTAAAAAATGATGTGTCATACTTAAAAAAAGAATTTGAAACATCACAACAAAAAAAAAATGGTTAAGACTTACAAAATTTACTCAAAGAAAATATTGAAATTAAAGGTATCCCCAAAAATCCAGAATTTACAGATGAAGAAATAACAAAAAGAATTTAAACAAAAAATGACATCAAAATTGAAAATGAAGATAATAATATACTAAATATAAGCAGAACAACAGAAAAAAAGAAAATATCATCAAAATTAAATTTAATAATGAAGAATTTAAAAAACTTGTCAAGGAAAAATCTAAACACTATTATAAAAATAATGGGAAATTATGGACCGGTGATATTAAAATACCAACACCACAAAATATTATATAAATTAATGAAGAATTAACACCAAAATTGAAATACTTATATGGAAAAACAAAAGAATTAAAGAAAAAAGGATTTAAATACATTTGGATTAAAAATGGAAAAATTTTTATTATAAAAAACGAT